>CM024756.1:63463778-63507935 GCA_014218235.1 Colocasia esculenta
TTTATGGAGCAACTTGAACAGATCCGTTGACAGATGGTCGTTGGAGTTTTCTTGCTCTCTTCTTCTTCTCACCTTCCTTTGAGTTAATGGCTTCTTTCTTGTGCCTACTGGCTACCTAGACTGGAGGAAGATGTTCCAGTTGGTGTGCACTTCCAAGGATACCAACAGTAGGTCCAAGATGTTGACTAAGAGTAGAAGTGAACCTGTAGACATTAAATGCAAGGCAGATGATTAGACTCATGAAGTCTTTTGTCTGGTGGCTATACCTCTTTTTGCCTTCTATTTGTATTTCCTACAAATAGCTACAAATAGAATGTAGGTGCTTTTCTTTTGTTGTAGGAAGGAAGAGATCATATGAGATAGGCAAAAAGATCTTCAGTCAGAGAAATAAAAGTTAAGCATATGAAGTGCATTTGAGTTTTCATTGGGTGCCAAAGATATTTAGAGAGGTTTGAAATATAGAGGCGATTGATGATTCATAACAGTAGTCGATGTTTAAAAGAAGAGCAATCGATGTTTGATTTATAACAGTAATCGATGCTTAAGTGAAACAGTCGATGTTATGAGGCAATCGATCTATAAAGTGGTAATCAATGTTTAAGACAATTGATGTTTGAACATAATCGATGTTTAAGCATAATCGATGTGAATGTAATCGATGTTTAAACATAATCGATGTTTGAACACAATCGATGTTTGAACATAATCGATGTTTAAACATAATCGATGTTTGAATACAATCGATGTTTAAGCATAATTGATATGAAAGTAATTGATGTGGACTTAAAATAGTAATCAATGTGGACTTTTATTCTCCAATCAATGTGGCACTTAGTCAGTAATCGATATGTATTGAACAACAATCAATTGGGTTTTCTAGTGTAAATCATGAAACGATAGTGCCATAATTTATTATATTATGAGAAGAAATGATATTAATATATTCATGATATTTAAGTTAATCATGAGTTTTGTTATCACCAAAATAAAGGTAAAATATAAGAGTGGTTTCAACATAGACATGAGATCATTTTCTTCTCTATGGCTGTGACTTTGGGAGTCCATAGAGTGGCAAGGATCTTAGGATTTTCCTCACCATATCTCCTATATTGTAATTCTTCCCAAGTCCAGGGAAACCATTGGTGATGTTGGGGAACCGACTGTACATCTGGAGATGGACTCTTCTGAATGCATTTGAAATTTTTTGTATTGAGCTACCAATATCTATGCTTGTTTCCCTGACTTTATTTGTCCCTTCGTAGGTGAGTCTCAGATTATCCCACATTTCTTTTGTAGATTTGCATGCCGAAATTCTGTTGAACTCCTTTTTGCTTAATGAGCAACATAGTATGCTTTTGGCATAGCTATTTTGAGACGGAATTTTCTTGTCATTCTCAGTCCAGTTCTCTTTGGAGTTTAGAACTATCAAATCTCCATCTTCTATTATACTCCATAGTTGATAGTGTATGCATTGAAGAAAGAATTCTATTCTAGTCTTCCAGTATTTGTAATCTTCGCCATCGAATAGTGGAGGTCTGTTGACAGGCTGTCCCTCTGCATATCCTTGGGCTGCCATTTATCTTTGCTCTTTACATCATGAGATCTACTTTCTTGAAGATGCTCTGATACCACTTGTTGACCAGGTTGCAAGCCCAAAGGGGGGAGGGGGAATGGATTGCAACAAAACTTCTTTTATACTAAATCTGTCAAAAATAACTTCAAGAACACTAAGCATAGAGGTTAGAGTTAATAAGCAGTGGAAATAGGAACAAAAGTAGCCACACACATGTAAGAGGATTTTTATCCTGGTTCGGATCTCTTCTTAGTAGGTGTCCTACGTCTAGTCCCCAAGAAACCACTTGAGATTTCACTAATCAAGAGTACAGTCCCCCTTAAGGACACTTACAGATCTATTACAAGCTGGCCTTCTCTTCACTTAACGAAGAGGTAATAACCCACCTATAGCATCTTGCTTAGCAAGTATTCTCTTCATGCACGAAGAGGTAAAAACCTGAAAAAAAAAAATGGTTATACAGAAAGCCCCTAGATCAAGCTTACATAAAATAATTAAGAGCTTGATCTAAGGCACAGTCTGGGAGTACATAAAGAAAAAATGCAAGAACAAGCCTCTTAGACTCTTACACTTTTTCTCTCAAGCAGGAAATGAGCTAAAGCTACTAGGAGAAGCAAGCAATGATGACACGAATGGTGATGAATCAGGTCTGTTGGTCGTCCGTGTATTTTCGTGGATTTTCTCGCTACCTTCTGCGATGCCAATGTGCTTCTATTTATCTTCTCTTCTCAAAAAATATTCGTTGAGATGTCTGTTGTTTCATTTCTGATGATCGGTTCATCCCCATATATTTCATGAATTATATATATATTGGTGATTAACAAAACTTCAATAAAGTGTCTTACCTTGGCATGTATGCATTTGCTGGAATCTCCTTTTCATGTGAGGAGGCTTGCCATGAGAAGAAGGAGGTACCTTTTGCATGATGTACATTTGGAACTTCCCTTGGAGCTTTTTAGACTGATGGAGAGGTATGAATGAATCTTCTTGACAGTAGCATTTTTCTTTTGCCCTGCCTGTTTCTGAACAAGAACTTTCACAAGTTTTTCATTAGAATTAACAGAGTTCTTGTTCGCAGTAGGTTTAACAAATGTTAATTTTGTTTTATTTTCATTTTTCTTATCTCTTACAGAGGCAAGACTTGTGTATTTAGTATTTTTCAATTCATGTTGAAGCTTCTGTTTTTCAGCTTTAATGCAACAACTTCTTTTTCTGAAATTTGAAGTTTATCTAGCATGACATCCAAATCATTTTTCATCTTGTTCTTTTCATTTTCAAATTGAGCAATTTGTTTTTTCAAATCAGCAATTTTATTACTCAAATTACTACAATCATTGTCCAATGGTTTGTCATGCAACAAACATTCAATCTTCCTTTTTAGATGACTATTTTCTTCAACAAGTTGTTTGCATCTTTCATTTATTTGATGATCATGAGCCATGTTAGAAATCTGTTTGTTTAATTGATCATTGTTAAATTTGAAGTTTTCATTGAGATCAATCAATTTTTCATTTTCATCTTTCAAATTAAGATTTTCAAATTCCAAATGATCATGATCTTTTTTTAACTTGGACAACTTGTTTTCACCAATTTTGATTTTATCTTTTAGACTTTTTTATTTAGAATTCAGTTTCTGAACTTCAATTTTCAAATTCTCAATTTCTTCCGAAAGATCTTTATCATTGTTCTGGAACAATTCAAGTGTGGTTTTCAAATTTTCACTTTCCTTATGGCAATGTTTTAAAGTCTTTTTCAAATCTTTTTCTTAGTGTTCAACTTTGCATTAAGATTTTACATCTTTTCACAGAATTCAATCAATTCAACATAAGACATGCTTTCATCTGCATCAGAATCGGAATTAGAATACATAAATGGATCTAGAATGATTTACCTGACCTTGTAGACCCATTTGAATCTTGTATTCTGAAGAGGATGCAGAATGCTCTGAGCTCATGGAATGTGCTGTTAGAGCCAAAGTCTTTTGAATTGTTGATTTTCTGGATTCATTGAAGCTCTTCTTTGCCATTAAGTGCTTGTGAATTTCTTTTGCTCCTTTTCTTTGTGAATCCTTTCCATCACTGCTGTTGGCCATAAAGCATAACTCCTCATTTGCTGAACTTGAAGAGTTCTCTTCTTCATCCTCACTTTGGTCTTCATCCGACCAAGTTGCAATCATGGCTTTTCTCTCTGAATTTGTTGATCTTCTTGTACTTTTCCTTCTTGTTCTCAGGACATTCTCCCTTCATGTGTCCTGGTTTGTTGCACTTGTAAAAATAACAACTTCATCAGTTTTATGATTCCTATTTGAATTGGCATTTGAAAAGGAAGTATTTCTTTTTCCAGATGATAATTTCTTTTTCCCAGTGAATTTTTCCTTTCTTGATTTTAAGAATTTTCTGAATTGCCTAGTCATGAGGGTAAGCTCGTCCTCATTGGACTCAGACTCATCAGAACTTGTTTTCTCTTGATTCTTATCCTGTTACTGCTGATGAAGATTTAAGTGCTACTGGTTGGTTTTGATTATATGCTCTTCATTTCTCTTCAAATTTATTTCATAAGTCATCAAAGATCCTATGAGTTCATCCAAAGAGATCTTGGATAAATCTTTAGAATCTTCAATAACTGTGGCCTTAGTATGCCAAATTGATGAAAGAGAGCGCAAGATTTTTCTTACCAAGTCAGCATCTGTGTAGTCCTTACCTAGAGCCTTCAGTCCATTCACAATGATCATGAACCTAGCAAACATTTCAGAAATTGTTTCATTAGATTTCATCATGAATAATTCATACTCAGAAACAAGAATATTTGCGGATGTTCCCTCATAGAGTAACTCAAGCTTATCCCACATCTCCCTGGCAGATTTGCACATAGAGTCTTGAGTACTTTTTTGGGTGGACATCACATTGAATCATTTTCATGGCTCTGTAGTTCACGGTGGCCCTTCTATTTGTTCCCTGGTCCAGGTTTCCTCCTCTCCCTGGTTTTCATAAGGGCCTACCTCAACTACCTTCCAAATTTCATAGTTCTAGGCTCTAAGGAAGACTTGAATTCTATTCTTCCAATAGGAATAGTCAGTCCCCATGAAGAAGGGTGGCCTATTGATGGAATGGCCTTCAGCAATAAACCTTGAGAATCCATCAATTAAAATAAGATAATGAAAGGGCAAGCAAACAATTCAAGTAATTAACATAGAGATCAAACAGAAGCAATAAATCAGATCAGAAACAGATATTAACCCGCTCTGATACCAATTGTAGGATCGAATGGGTGGATGGATCAGATCTAGAAGGGGGGGGTTGAATAGATCTAACACCAATTACTGCGGAAGCTCAAGCAATTAAAATTACTTCGAATCAGAGATCAATTCCCCCAAACAATTTACTGATATGAAGTGTGATTAGTGTGTGTGAGCAAATCGATTAGTAGTGTGAAAGAAATCCCTATGCATGCATCTAGCGTAATACAAAGTCAAACCACAATTCAACCCATTGCACAAAGGATTTTTAGGTGGTTCGGAAATCACCTCCAGTGACTCGTGCATCCACCCCGCACACAGTGAGGCCACACTACTCAAAACCTAGAGTACAATACACACTAGAGTACGATGACTCCAAAAACCCTTGATCACGATGGCTCAACACACAACCTTGAGTTCAACAACTCACAAACTAAGTGCGACGGCTCAAACAACAACCGGAGCATGACGACTCCAAATTGAGCACGACAGCTCAAACCACACTGTGAGTGCGACGACTCACAAAACAGAGCTCGACGGCTACCAAAACACAAGCTAGATTAAAGACAACAAAAATCAGATCCTCTAGCAATGATCTGATTCAGACAAATTAGTACACAGAAATTTACGCAGAACTTCATGCACGAATCTCATAGACGAAATAAAGAAGAACAAACTCTGAAGTGAGAAATGGATGTAGAATGAGTGTTCTTCAATGAAGAGGCCTTGCAGATGCTTCAATTAGGAGCCTTGATGGAATTCGATGGAGAATCTCCTCATTGGCGATGCTCTAGTTTGATGGCATCTGAAATGCTAGAAATCCTTCTTCTCCTACGCCTCTTCAGTTGGATCTGCTCCCTTGCCTAGCACAACAAGCTTCTCTCCAGAGATTCCCCTTGATTCCCACGTCCTTCCTCTTGAAAGGATGGCCTGTGACTTCTGGAGATGGAGCAAGATCTGGAAAGCCCGCTTTGGCCGCCAAAAAGCTTCTTCTGGAAGTGTATGGGCTCTCTTCCTTTGGGGTACAAGGAACATGGGTATTTATAGCCCCATATGTCCATAAAGTGCCTTGGGGTGCATGGGCACAGAAACCTAGGTCAAATCCCCTAATTCCCAAGCAGCCACGTGTCCAGAGAAATTCACGTTTTTGAGTTTCAGCCGGAGTGTGTCGACACCACCAGGGAGTGTGTCGATACACTGTCCCAATTTCGCAAAACTGGTCTTCTGGAACTGGGTCTAGTGTCGACACACTCACTGGCTGTGTCGACACACTGTCCCAGTCTGGCAACTGGGTCTTCTAGAATCTGGGACTAGTGTCGACACTACCAGGGCTGTGTCGACACACTTGACCCTGTCTTCATGAAAAACCTTCAGGGACTCTGACCCCGTGTCGACACCATCAATAGGTGTGTCGACACTACCATGACACAATCTATATACACCTGCAAATTAACACATAAATCATTAGTACAAGATATTATCATTAAAGTATGAGATATTAAACATCAAAAAACATGTTGTTTAAGCATTATTGTGATATGTATAAAATGTATAACATGTTCAACATATCATCATCAAAATCACAATATGTCATTATTAACATCACAATATGTCATCATCAAAATCAAAGTATGAGTGATGTTCATTGGTCATCATTAAAATACAACTTTAGGAAATACCAAAACACACTCAACCTAACAGAAGTATCATGCATGAGATTTTCAATTTTCTTTTTCATATGTTTATATTTTTTTTCTTATTTCAGAATATTTTTCAACCAACTCAGCATATGCATGTTGCCAATCTTCAACAGTATATTGTTCAAAAGAAGGACTTACCTTTCCATCACTATTGTTGGCCATAAAGCATAACTCCTCATTTTCAGAACTTGAGGAGTTCTCTTCTTCATCTTCACTTTGGTCTTCATCCGACCAAGTTTCTATCATGGCTTTTGGCTTCTTCCATTTGTTGTTCTTCTTGTATTTGTCCATTTTGATCTTAGGGCACTCACCCTTCATGTGTCCTGCCTTGTTGCACCTGTAGCAAATAATACCTTCATCAGTTTTTTGATTTCTATCAGCATTAAAATTTGAAGAAGAAGCATTCCTTTTACCAGAGGAATATTTTTCTTTCCATTGAATTTTTCTCTTCTTGATTTTAAAAATTTTCTGAATTGCCTAGTCATGAGGGCAAGTTCATCCTCATTGGACTCATACTCATTAGAACTTGATTTTTCTTGATTTTTCTCTTTGTTGCTTGATGAAGCCTTAAGTGCTACTGGTTTAGCTTGAAGCATATGCTCTTCACTTCTTTTCAGATTTATTTCATAGGTCATTAAAGATCCTATGAGTTCATCCAAAGAAATTTTGGATAAATCCTTAGAATCTTCAATCACTGTAGCCTTTGTGTGCCAAATAGATGATAGAGAATGTAAATTTTTCTTACCAGATCAGCATCACTGTATTCCTTACCTAGTGCCTTCAGTCCATTGACAATTGTCATAAACCTAGCAAACATTTCAGAAATTGTTTCATCAGATTTCATCATAAACAATTCATATCAGAAACAAGTATGTTTGCTTTGGTTTCCCTAACTTGAGATGTTCCTTCATACATTAATTCAAGTTTATCCCACATTTCTTTAGCTGATTTACACATAGATATTCTTGAATATTCTTTAGGGTGGACAACACACTGAAGCATATTCATGGCACTGTAATTAAGAGTAGCTTCCTAATCTGCTCTCTAGTCCAATTCTCCTCATCTCCCTGATTTTCATAAGGACCCTTATCAACTATTTTCCAGATTTCATAGTTTTGCACCTTAGAAAAACTTGCATGCGATTCTTCCAATAGGAGTAATCAGACCCATCAAAATATGGTGGTCTATTAATGGAATGGCCTTAGCTACAAATCCTCGAGAATCCATCAATCACAATGAGAGACAATGAAATAGCAAGCAAACAATTCAAGCAATTAATATAGAGATCAAACACAAGCAATCAAATCAGATCAGAAACAGATATTAACCTGCTCTGATACCAAATGTAGGATCGAATAGGTGGATGTATCAGATCTAGAAGGGGGGTTGAATAGATCTGACACCAATTACTGCGGAAGCTTAAGCAATTCAAAAATACTTCGAATCAGAGATCAATTCAGACAAATAATTTACTGATCTAAAATGTGGGTGTGTATAGATGATGTGTGAAGCAATTAAACACTTAGTGTGAAAGAGAAATCCTATGCAAGCATCTAGCACAGACAAGCAGATCAAACCATTACACAAAGGATTTTTAGGTGGTTCGGAAATCACACCAGTGATTCCTACATCCACCCCTCACACAGTGAGGCTCCACTACTCAAAAGAGTACAACTCACACCGGAGCACGATGACTCCAAACACCCTTGAGCTCGACGGCTCAAACACACAACCTAGAGCACAACGACTCTAAAAACTGAGCACAATGGCTTAAACCACTACATGAGCACAATGACTCCAAATTGAGCACGACGGATCAAACCACACAGTGAGTGTGACGACTCACAAACAAGAGCTTGATGGCTCACAAACTAGAGCTAGATCAAAGACAAAAGAAATCAGATCCTCTAGCAATGATCTGATTCACAGACTCAATCGTACATAGAAATCTGCACAGAAATTCATGCACAGATCTCACAGACGAAAGTGAGAAGAACACTATGAGAAATGAGTAAAATAAATGTAAATTATATGTTCTTTAGTGAAGAAGTCTTGCAGATGCTTGAATTGAAGAGCCTTGATGGAGTTCGATGGAGATTCTCTTCAATTGGCGATACTCTGCTTTTAATGGCATTTGAATTGCCAAAAATTCTTCTTTTGATGCTGCTCTTCAGTTGGATCTGCTCCCTTTCTCAACACATCAACTTATCTCCAGAGATTGGCCTTGACTCCCACATCCTTCCTTGGGAAATGATGGCCTGCAGCTTCTGGAGATGGAGCAAGACCTGGAATATCCCCTTTTGCCGCCAAAAACTTTTCTTGGAGTTGTATGGGCTTGATTCCCTTTGGTGTACGAGGATTATGGGTATTTATAGGCCCATATGTCTGTAAGGTGCCTTAGGGTGCATGGGCACAGAAATCTAGGTCAAATCCCTTGATTCCTAAGCAGCGACGTGTTCAGAAAATTTTTCATTTTTGAGCTTCAGTCGAAGTGTGTCGACACACAGGCAGACTGTGTCGACACCACTGGATTTAACTGTTCTGACTGCTTCCTGGGACAGTCATCTAGTGTTGACACACAGGTGGACTGTGTCGACACCACTGGTTGCTTCTCTCAGAATATGCTTCTGGGACAGTCAGCCAGTGTCGACACACAGGTGGACTGTGTCGACACCACTGTGACAAATTTGTGTAAACCTGAAAGTATGAAGTGTAAACCATTAATACAAGATATTATCATTAAAATGTGAGATATTAAATATCAAAAACATGTGTTTAAGCATTGTTGTGATATGTATAAAATGTTTAACATGTTCAATATGTCATCATCAAAATCAAGGTATGAGTGATGTTCATTGGTCATCATTAAAATACAACTTTAGGAAATTCCAAAACACACTCAACCCAACAATCAGCTATCTTAAAGGAACTCTTGCTAGGATTAATATGCTGACCAGGGGACTGGGCATAATTCTTTAAAAACAACATCAACCTTCTAACATTATTAATACCCCCATTCAAGAAAATAAGGGTATCATCAGCATACAAAAGGTGTGTTGGGGGGGGGGGGACAACCCCTAGGACCAGCATAAGGGAGAAGATAACCAGTTGAAACAATGTGCTTGAGACCTCTGCTGAGAGCTTCTTCCATGATGATGAACATGGCAGGAGCAATGGGATCACCTTGTCTTAAGCCCCTGGTGGATTTAAAATAACAAACCAGAGAGCCATTAAAGAGAACCGAGAACTAGCAATTAGAGATCATCATGCCAATGTACGAAATAAATTAGGAAGAGAAGCCAAACTTCTTGAGAATTGCAAATAGAAATTCCCATTCCGCACTGTCATATGCTTTCTTGATATTCAACTTAAATATAACATTGTTGCCTCTGGTCTTACGTCTATTATCCTTGACAATTTGTCTAGCCAAGAATACATTATCCAGAATAAGCCTACCTTTAACAAATGCACCTTGCTCCTCAGAAATGATCGCTGGGAGGATATTTGTAAGTCTATCACATAATATCCTGGAAACAATCTTATAACAAAATTTACACAGACTAACCGGTCTGAAGTCATTGAAAGACGTAGGTTGATCCTCCTTGGGGACGAGAGCAATGTATGTTGAAGTAACACCTCTTGGAAAAGGAAAACCATGGAAAAAACCATTGACCGCAGCATAGACATCATCTTGCACAATATCCCAGCAAGAATTAAAGAAAATCCCGGTGAAACCATCCGACCTTGGAGCACTGTTGCCATTCAAACTCCACACGACTCTTTTAATTTCTTCTTTATCCGGAGGCGCACACAAAGTAAGGTTCTGATCAGCAGAGATGAGCAAAGGAATAACATTAAGAAGGGATTCATCAATAACATGATCCGTAGAGTGAAGGAGAGTATCAAAGAAGTGAACAACCTCATTACTAAGAACCTCCTGGTCCTCATTCCAACTCCCATTAACCTGAAGCCTGTGGATTCTATTCCTTCTCCTGTTACCTTGAACCACCGCATGGTAAAATGCAGTGTTTTTATCACCATTTTCCAACCATTCCAGACGAGCCTTTTGAGCCCAGAAAACCTCCATGCAATGCATGGCCCTTCTAAGGTTGGCATTAGCGGCCCCCAGCGTAGATCTATTAGTAGGCGTAGGATTGCTATCAAACTCCTCATGCATGGCCTTCACCTCATTCTCCTGTCTGAGCACATTGACATTGATATTACCAAATGTGTGTTTGTTCTAGGACTGAAGCACACTCCGAACAACCTTCAGCTTAAGGTGTAAATTAATAAAAGGGTTGGGGTTCCCATCAACCACCTCCTTCCATGCTGCTTGGACAGTGTTCTTAAAAGAATCATGGGAAATCCACATAGACTGGAAAGTAAACCTGGCGGAGCCACATTATTCCTTATGATTACTTAGCTTTTGTTTCTCAAATTGAGCCTAGGACAGTCAATGAGGCTCTTACTAATGAATCATGGATTCTAGCCATGCAAGACGAACTAAATTAGTTCAAGAGAAACCATGTTTGGTCTCTTATTCCTAAACCATCAGATCATCCAATGATAAGCACCAAATGGGTGTTTAAAAACAAGTTGGATAAAACTTGTACTATTACTAGAAACAAGGCTAGATTGGTAGCTCAAGGCTACTTCCAAGATGAAGGCATAGATTTTGATGAAACTTATGCACCAGTCGTTAGACTTGAGGCCATTCAGATTTTGCTAGCATATCTATATTAGATTTAAAACTTTTTCAAAGGGATGTGAAATCTGCCTTTTAAATGGCTTTATAAATAGGAAGTCTATATAACAACCTCCTGGTTTTGATGACATAGACTATTCTTATCATGTTTTCAAACTGCATAAGGCACTATATGATTTGAAACAAGCACCTTGAGCTTAGTATGATAGACTAAGCATATGTCTTTTAAAACGTAGTTTCACCAGAGGCAAAGTAGATAGCACGTTGCTCATAAAATCATATTCTTTGAACACCGTAATTGTGCAAATTCATGTTGATGATATTATTTTTGGAGCTATTGATGAATCTCTTTGCATGTATTTTGAAAAGTTAATGCAAGGAAAATTTGAAATAAGCATGATGGGGGACTAAACTATTTTCTTGGACTACAAATCAAGCAAACTAAAGAAGGAATTCACCTCAATCAAAGAAATACACTAAAGAGTTGTTGAAGAAGTTTGGGTTTGAAAAAGTAAAACCTTACCCACTCCAATAAGCACTTCAACAAGGTTGGATAGTTTTCCACAAGGTAAGAAAGTGGACCAAAAAGTAATATAGAGATATGATTGGTTCATTGCTTTACTTAACTGATAGTAGGTGTCACACCCCGACGTAGAATATCGGTACGTGAGGTAGTTGCAAGTAAGCGAGTACAGAGCGTATAATAGACATCAAACCATTGGACAAAAAATAAATACTAAGTCAAATGTATTTCATTGATAATTCCACTAATGTCTATTACAACCACTAATTCAGAGCCATTACATAGGGCCCAATTGACATCATTACATTGAATGAAAGTAAGGGACTCAACTAAGACTCTAACATAACACTAGTGCGCTAGGGTACTCTTGATTCACTCCTGGTCTTCCCCATCCTCATGAGTGTCGTGGTCTTCCTCAGTCTCACCTGAGAACACATATCAAATAACACAGGGTGAGAGATAACGCCTAGTAGGACTAAAATCTCATGATCATGCATGCTTAAATGATTAATGTATTAAAGAGCAGAGTAACTAATGGTAGAAGAGAATCAAGCATTGTCAAGAAAGTGATAGCATAATAGCAATTAGCACAGTGTCAAGTATAACACCAAGAGCCGGATGGCCATAGCACAAATAGCATAATATTTTCATGATAGCACAATGAGTCGAGTATAGCACTTTGATTGTCATTAGATAGTCGAGATAGATAGCACTTGAGTGTAATGCCAAATACTCTGGTCAATTAACTCCCGCGGGCATATAGCACTTTTGGGCGCACCTCCCAGGACCAGACCGGACCCTTTAAATTGCTAAGCATTAGTCATATTGTTTATCTTTAGACAATCAACCAAATGGCCATAGAGAGTACCAAGAATAGATGAGAGTATTTTATGAATAGACGAGAGTGTAGAGAACGTAAATAGATGAGCGAAATAGAGTATATATGAGAACTATAGGTCAATGTGCTCAAAACAACGTTAAATAGGCGTCAGTAATGGTTGCACAGCACACATGATTAGTGCTAGTTGTCAGGTACAATTCACTAACCAACCACTGGCCATGCTATGAGCATAGACTAGAGGTCCGATGTGATCTCATGGTAAGAGAGAGAATAATCTAAGGCCGTTTGGATCATACTGGTCCCTAAAGGTGTAATAGGTATTGAGGGTACAACCAGCTCGCCGACCATGTGGGAATCCATGGACAGAGGAGACTTACGGAGGCCTTGAACAAGGATTCACTAGTCAGGCAGAGGAATATTCGATGGAGAGTTTGTCCAAGTCAAGAGAAAGTGTATTAGAAACAAGTGGCTCGATGTTCTAGAGGAATTCTAGAACAGTGGAGCGTCGATAACGGTGTTCCAAAACCTCGAGAGAAACAAAGATAGTTTATTATAAAAATAGGGTAAAAATGTACATTATTGGAATAAATTACCAGATGTATTATGGGATATTTTAATGCCATGTCAAGTCATATTGGATGGTTGCAAGTATGTGCATGTGATAGAGAAAATCATAGATATGAAAGGTCAAGTGTATGGCTTTTAAATAAACTATTACATGGTCATGTCCAAACATCTTTTTTACTACGTTTAAGACAGTTAACATTTTTTCAATAAGCAGAGCAACAGGGTCAGCGACCGGTCAGGTGCATTTTCCTCCAGAGGAGGAAAATGTGCTCACCCCCCCAGGCGATCAACCCATTGCCAAAATTTTATAGATATGATCAAGATGAAAAAAGTACATGATACACCCGACACCTTCTGAAACTTCAACCTACTAGAATTAGGAAAAAACCAAAGTAGGAAAACCACAATGACTAAAAAGTAGAAAAACAGGGCTCTTTAAGGAATCCGAAAGCTTGGCAGGCCAGCTTTATCCACAAGAAGCGCACCCCTAGAAGAGAGAGTAGCAATCTGAAGTCAGAGTAAACCATGTTGTCCGCCTGAGCACATGCATGATTGTCCAGGCAGTCCGCCACCTGGTTTCCTTCCCGGAAAGTGTGCTGAATTATCGGCTTAAGGTGTTCAATCATCTTGCATATACCCTTCCACCAAGGGAAAACCGACCAATGTGGACACCGCCCAGAGTGGATAGCACCAACCAGCAGGGCCGAATCAGAATAAAGAATGGAGACAGGAAGCCACCTCTCAAGTGCCAAACGCAAGCCATCATGCATCGCCCTCAACTCAGCCAGGAGGCTACTGCCACCGCCATAGTAGAATGCGAATCCATAGATGAATTGACCTCTAGAATCCCTGAAACAGCCACCGCCCCCACAGATGCTAGTAGACTGTTTGAACGCCCCATCCACATTGAGACAGTAGTTATGATGTGGACGAAGCCATTTTACCGGGAAAGGAACTTTGAGGTTGACCAACGGATGAATGTTAAACCCCTGAAGAGCATCAACCTGAGCAGAAGAAATAGACCGAGAGAAATGCATCGTATTAACAATTCGGTGCGCATTAAACATAATGGAATGCTTAATATCGTCAATAGTCCGAAGGGTGCCCTCCATTCTAGCAGTGCATCTGAACTTCCATATTTCCCAAATCATTAATAGGCAAACCAGCAAACCAGCAAAATGATAAGCCGAACGCAAATTTGAGTTAGCAATAATACTCCAACATCTAATAGTAATATGGTCGCTCCATGTAGTTTTATTGTGGAGCAAAGGCGCCACCCAAGACCATAACTCCGTGGCAATGTCGCTTGAGATAAACAGATGGTCCAGAGATTCTAGGTGATGGTCCGCACAGCATACACATTTGGAAACCACCGAGATGCCACATTCCATAATGCGAGAATCCACCTGAACCGCCCTATGAAGGATCTTCCACATGAACATGGCAGAACGAGGAGGAAACGCATGATGCCACAGTTTAGTAAAAGCAGGCCGGCGAATACCATATGAGAAGCAAGACAGTAGGCCGATTTTACAGAAAACTCGCCATGAGCAAATCCTTCCCAAATAAACACATCCTGCCGCTGAGAGGAGGGAATGAACCTCATGCGGATTGTAGCTCAAACTGTTCCAAATACTTTCGTGTGGTGAAAGGACCATATCCCGAACTGATATTCTAGGCCACTGCTGAGTATAGGAAGCCGCATTCCTCATGCCATGCAAAACAGTACATTTTCCAATCCACTTATCACGAAAGAATCCACCGTGGAACCATCGCCCGTCAACCACCTAGAATTATCCAGAACAATATCCCTAGCCAGCAAGAAGTTCTTCTTAGAAATACCATAAGGGAAGGGGTTGAAAATGTCCCTAAGGTGTGAACCTTTCAAGACCCCTTTTTGGCATAAGTAGACCAGAGGGAATTGCCATGCAAAATAGACCATAACTGTTTAGCAGCCATAGCAATTTGTAAAGTCTCAATGTTTCTGAAATTAAGGCCACCTTCAACAAAAGGTTTTTGCAACCTGTGCCAACTAACCCAATGGCAATGATGGCTACCATCAGCTCCTGCCAGAAAAATTGGACAAACCCTATTTATCTGATGACAAATAGACTTGGGGATAGAGATTGAACTAGCCAAGTAGACGGGAAGACTCAAAAGAACTGACCTGATAAGCACAACCTGTAACGGACCGGGGTATTTATGCCCATTAAGGCTCCATATCCAGATCCGCCTCCCGCGAACGCACTGAGTGTCGCAAGGGATATCTCACACACAAGTCCAGTAAGAGTACAAAAAACAAACCACAAGAATATAAGACACAAGAAAGTACATGGCTCATATCTGTTCACAAATTTGTATAACTGTCCCATTACATTAAAACATGTCCAATTAAAAAGAGTACAACTACCTAGGGCATACCCTGAGGGAGCACAAGCTCACACAACCCTAACTACTAAACTACTGGGTGGTACAAGTCTGACGCAACGCCACTGCAAGCCAAACACACGACAAGCCCTGAAAAGAACTGTAGGGGAGTGAGCCTCAACAAGTCACTGGCTCAGTAGGGGCTACCCAAAACAACACTGTAACCACAGACACCTCGACCCCATGGGTCTCATTGGCAACAACAATAGCCAAACCATTTCATGCTCACATCATTACAATAAATAACAATTAACATGCTCATGATAATAAACACAAAGTCCTCAGAAGAAAAGTAGGACTACAGGACTAACATAATATCATTAGTCAGCCCAACAACCAAAGTGCCTAAACCACAGTCTCACTGGCACACTGCTACAACAACGGGTTGCCTAAACTATAAGCCACACAGGCAAGTCACTGCCCAGGCTACAAGCTTCACAGGCGAACCTCAAACACTTGAGTAATAGGACTGCTAATAAAGAGCTGGTCCTTTATACTCCCAACCACTTTACAACAGAACTACTCAAAGGTAATGGAACTGGCTAACACGAAGCCAATCCATAACACACTAAAGCTATAATTGGAATCATACCCAAGATGAGTAAAACTCAAACTGTGGAAGGTCTCACACGGCCTCCACGGAGCATAGCTCAACTAAACCACAATATGCCTAGGCCATAAGCCTCATCGGCAAATTACCCACAAGGTAACATAATTAATAATCACAAACTAATCCACAATAAATTATAAATAAGATCTACTTAGAATAGTTAGGATACAACAAGTGGCAGGTCAAACCACAAGACCTCCACAACACACAAGTACCCGGAAAGATTGGTACACAATGTACCACCACAAAACTACAAAGTAACCTTCGAAGGAAAATAGGTACCTACTACTCTGAGGTACCACAACTCAAACACCCAAACAAGGGTACAAGTAGGTGATAAACACCACACTGATCCATAATTATATTATACTTTTAATTAAGCACAATATTACAGGTGAAACCTTAATCGACGAGTCACACAAACCACAACTGAGACACAACTGTGCCAACACCAGGCACACCTCGAACTGGTCAAACCTCGACCACGAGTCACAAACTCACAAACCATAATCACTGGCAAAGCACGAGTCAGAAAGAACGACGCCACCACACGGGAACGGACTACTAGCTGATCAGGC
Organism: Colocasia esculenta; assembly: GCA_014218235.1. NCBI lineage: Eukaryota > Viridiplantae > Streptophyta > Magnoliopsida > Alismatales > Araceae > Colocasia > Colocasia esculenta. Next base: position 63,480,538 of record CM024756.1, read on the forward strand.
CAATATCCAACCCGGACAACACAACACAAGAACAACCTCTCAGTCTCGCAGTCACGGACGAAAGGTCCAACTACCGCTCCACTAGGAAGAAGTCAAACAACTGTGGAGACCAACCAACACCACACCTGCAGACACACAACTGCAGGCCATGCCTGGCACCTCTAGAGTCTCTGGCCGGAGCACTCTAAAGTGAGGCACTGGAAAACAGGACTAGCTGGGGACCAGTGTCGACTACTGGTGTCCGTACCCCCAACTACGAGCGCGCTACAAGAGACTACACACCCACAACACAAGCCGCTGCCCTACTGCCGTCTTTCCCTCAGCGGACGTACAACTCAAGCACAAGAGTGAGGGTGTCCAAGAAGACGACACAGACCTCAACGGTACAACACAAGTACCGGGACAAAACCCCGAGCACAACAAACACACGTGCCTGGCTCACAAAGAACCTGGGGTACCCGACTAGAGAGGCATTCCGGAATAGGCGCCGGACCACCACACTCGGCTAGCACAAACCACGATACTTACACATATAACCTTTCTTATAATTCACAATATACAAGTGTTAGGATTAGCTTAACATCGGTCACCGTGTGACCCCAAAGCTATCCCACACCAACACATAACTGAACCACAAACTTCCTATCATGGTCACGAAATGACCTTCGTGGCAACACAGACCACTTAACACATAAATCAATATAACACTATTCGAAAGACAACAACAAATCAGGGCTAGGTCCACATATGACCTTCACTGCCCAAACACCACAAATTCATGGCTAGGCTCACACAAGAACCTCACTGCCCAGTTACTACGATAAATACCAGAATTATATTACAACAGAGTGTGTAGCACACACACACTCAAACCACGTAGGCAATACGTGTATATTACACCCTGGATGGTGTACCACACGTCTTCCACGTAAACCACATGTCCAACACATGGACAACGCACTCCAAGAGTGCCACGAGTGCCAACACACCACAAATACCACGGAAAGCGATTACGTACATCACATATCATTTACGTAAAACATGCCCATTACATGAGCAGTATGCTCCAAAAGCATAACAAGTGCACTGGCTCACACCGGTCATCGCCATGCACACACAATCACACAATATTCATAACCAGGAAAACTACGTAAACACACTGCATGGATACATGCACAGGTTGGCGGCAACATCGACTGCCGTTTGAAGGAAGTAAACGGCAAGCGATCTAGCCGTCTATCTCCCGGCTGGTGATCTTGGCGGCAAGCGATCTTGACGCCAAGTTCTCCGGCCTAAAACCCTGCAGAAACCCTAATCCAGCTCTACAGGTTTTCCAACCGTTTAAACTACAGAAAAACATATAAAAATGGTTCCTTTAACATGCTAGAACCCGGAACAACCCATTACAACATGCTTTACACATTAAATTCATCAAACCACCCTTTAACCCCGCATGGTACGACTTGATCCGAAAATACAATAAAAATGCTGGTTCAAGTGATTAAGTCGTGTTTTAATGTTTCTACAAGCTAACAGGGCTCGACCCCTACCTCAGAAACGCAATTAAACTCCCGAAGAACTCGAATCACGCCGAAACCGAGAAACGTCCCACGAACACCGCGCTCCAATCCGTCATTCCCCGCCCGATCTGCCGCTACCACGCGCACCACGGCCTTCCACGAGCTCCCGCCGACCGTCAGAACTCGCGAAGAAGCTCAAGGGTGAAGGTGGGGGAAGAGGAAGGGAGAGAGAGGGGAAAGAACAGAGCTCGGGTCTGCCATAAAAACACAGGCATGCCAGGTTAACGTCAACCCTTTGGCCGTTTAACCAGACCGCCACAACTAGACGTCCACAAAGCCTGACGCCAAGTTCAACAGTCAACGTCCTCATCGATGGACGTTAACACCATGTTAACGGCACACCACTGCCGTCAACACACAATCAACGTCACCACCTGGACGCCAACACACTGTGTCCAGCAAGCTGAACACCAACACGGACCCAAACCAAACCCGGTAAGGATCTAGTAAGAAACACACCACACTAATGGGCCTCACATGGGCCACTAAACCCACTAAACCTAGATCCACGGGGATCCGGAAAACGCGCAACGTTACACAGCCCGCCCGGCATGGGACAGCGATTTGGCCCTCCAACCGCTAATTTGCGGGTGAGTCTATCAACCAAGAATTTAAAGTCTTGAGTCTTCAGCCGTTTGGGTTTTAAAGGAGTTCCCAGATAGATCATACTACCATGGTGACAGCGATAACCAGTGATATGAGAAATTCTAGTAGCTAACACTTTAGGAGCCTTAATAGAGAGTTGAAAACAACTCTTACTGGGATTCACCTGTTGACCAGAGCTCAATTCATAGGCATGCAGGAAGATAACAAAGTTTTGACATTAAGAATACCCGCATTCATAAAGATCAGAGTGTCGTCAGCATAAAGGAGATGAGAAACCTTCAAACAACCCCTGGGGCTACTATAGTGCTAAATCCGACCAGAGTTAAAGAGCTGTCTCAATCCACGACTAAGGACTCAGAAGCAATAATAAATAAGATAGGAGCTAGAGGATCACCTTGCCGAATACCTCTAGTGGATTTGAAAAATCCAGCCAATGAGCCATTGAAGCTAACAGAAGACCAACAATTAGATAGAACCATGGCAATGTAAGAAGTAAACTTAGGAGAGAAACCGAATTGTTCATGACCTGCAGGATGAAGTCCCACTCCATTCGATCATAAGCCTTGGCCATGTCCAATTTGAAAAGAATATTATGACCTCTCACCTTACGGTCAATGTCTCTCAAAATATGTCTAGCAAGAGAAACATTATCCAGAATGAATCTCCCTTTGACAAAAGCACTTTGCTCCTCAGAAATTATAGAGGGTAAGATAGGAGCAAGTCTGTCACAAAACACCCTGGTAATAATCTTATAGACAAAGTTGCACAGGGTAATAGGCCTAAAATCATTGAAAGTTTGAGGCTCATCAACTTTAGGAATCAAGGTAATTATGGAAGACGTAATCCCACGGGGAAGAGTGTAACCCGCAAAAAAACCTTGTACAACAGCTATAACATCGTCACCAATGATGGGCCACAGTGAGTGAAAAACAAGCCCGAGAAACCATCCGGCCCAGGAGCGCTGTGGCCATTCATAGCAAAAACAATAGACCTCACCTCATCCGCCGAAGGTGTCCTGCAGAGCATGTCATTATGTTCCTGAGTAATAACAGCCGGGATATTATCCAAAATATTATGATCGATAACATGATTTTGAGAGGTGAGTATCGACTGGAAGAAAGTAGCTGCTTCATGGCGGAGCACATCCTGATCCATGCACCAATGCCCATCAATTTTTAGTCTATGAATGAAACTCTTCCGCCTGTTACACTTAACCGTGGCATGATAAAAAGAAGTATTCCGTTCACCATTTGTAAGCCAATCCACCCTCGATTTTTGTTTCCAAAAGTCTTCCTCCCTGGCAAGAGCAATATTAAGATTGGCATTGGCTGTGTCAAGAGCAGACCTGTTATCATCTGAAGACACCAGATCAAAAGCACTTTGAAGTTTGTCCACCTGCTCCGAGGCCAAAATAACCATTTGCTGAACATTACCAAAGACATCACAGTTCCAACATTTGAGGGTAGACTTAACCTCTTTAAGCTTCACCTGCAGCCGGACCAGAGGATTCCAATGTGGATATCATTCCTCGTCCAGGATTCATCCACAAGGGCAAGAAAAGAATCATGCGAAAGCCACATGTTTTGAAAGATAAACCGACTAGGGCCTCTAGCTACAATACGGTTAGAAACCGCTAAAGGGAGTGGTCTGAGGGACCTCTCCTAAGATGAGAGACAAGAAGGTTCGGCCAACTGTCTTGCCACTGATTGTTCATAAGGATACGATCCAACGAGCACGGATATTAGCACTTCCAGTACGATTATTGCTCCAAGTATAAGTAGGGCCCATAAAACCAGCATAAAAAAGGCCAATAGCAGCAATAAAAGCATTAAAATCGATCATACCAGTATTATTACCAAATAAGCCACCAAATTTTTCAGATGGGTGGGCGATGCAATTGAAGTCTCCACCAAGAAGCCAAGGGACATCCACCGAAATAGAAAACTGAATCAGCTCGTCAAACATCTGGCGACGAGAAGCACAGTCACAAGAAGCATAGATGCAAGTAATAAAGCAAGAAAAAACCATCCGCAGAAGGAAGCCTCAAAGTAATATACTGGTCAGATGTTGCCACGACTTGAAAAGGAATGGTTGAATCCCAGAAGACCCAAATCTTGGATTCTTGATCCAAGTTACCGCAAAATTATCCAGCTTCAAAGAATAAGATAACGAGAGGCCTTAGACAGAAATTGCTTAGGCTTCATAATAGCCACAATAGAAGGATGATATTGACGAACCAATTTTTTGAGACACCTGTGAGAAGACATATTTCCGATCCCCCGGATATTCCAGAAAAGGGCTGAGTTCATTGGGATACTGGATCCTTACCTCTATCCTTCGAACGAGCACGCGCTCTAGTAACAACCCGTTCTCTACGAGCCCCACCAGTGTCAACAGCAATAATAGAGTGGAGAGGCATCAGCTGATTATCCCGTCTAGCCAACGTTAACGTATCAACCTCCAATCCACGAAATCTGTCTCACCCAATGCATCTTCTGCCGGCATAGGAGGTTGCGTCTCCACAGAATTCATTTGTGAGGGATGAGCAATCATGTTATCACTAAAGACTTCACGTAAAACGATAGGTTCCTGCATGCAAACCTGTGGTATCGAAATTAATGATGGCCGTTGCTCCTCCGACATGGTGCCTGGACCCGTTACAACGGTCGCGCCAACAGTACCATGCACGCTCGACGTAGGACCGCTCGACATCTCCTTAGAAGAACTCAGATTCCAGGACACAGGATCCCCATGTTCCTTAGCCGCTTCATCTAAGCGCGGTTCACCTCCGCTCTGCCATCCGCAACCGGAACCCAAGTGGTATTAGGTTTCCCCACTGTCGGCTTTGTAAGGGTCGCTGTTTAATGGAAAGCACCCCAGACTCCACAGAGCGACACTCACTGTAGAAGGATAAGAACTATAGAAATTCAGGTTTTATGTACAAAACTCCAGAAGGCGAAGTACCACTGTGAGGATCGCGACAGGGCACTTCTAGAACGCAACGGGGTCTGTCAAAGACACGACAGGTCCGTCTGGGACAGGCAGACAGAACGCAACGCAAGGGCCTGTCGCGTTCAAAATGCGACAAGTTCTTTGTCGCGACCCACCCTTGAGAACGCGACTTGAGAACGCGACCTATCGGGCCATCGCGTTCTCAGGGTCTCTGCCTGAGCCCGAGAAGGGAAAAACCTTGTGACGACCCAACCAACAAACTGGCCCAACAACCATACTAGTTGGTAGACTTCCCAGGAAGGTCACCCATCCTGGGACTACTCCCAACTGAGCACGCTTAATTTCAGAGTTCTTTTCCTGCTCGAGCTCTGAAAATGACTAGTCCGAGTTGTTGGTAGTTTGCTGATTTAGTCCATTTAACATATTCTTATATGGGGTGTTACAATCTACCCCTCTTATATAAGCGACATCCTCGTCGCTGCTCACATATAGCACACAATCAAACCCCAGGCAGATAGGATTCTAGAGGTGGCCCCCACAGGCTCAAGAGGTGGCTCCCACTATGTAGCACTTTGTGCCATTATGACCTCAAGAGGTGGCTCCCATAGAATAGCACTTTGACTTGTGTGGCACTTAGTTCCTGCACTTCCGACTAGGCAAGGCTCTGATACGACCCTCCTTATACCGGTACGATTATACCAATCCACGTCGGTACAAAGAACACCGTCACAGTAGGACATTTACCCAACACTAAACAATAGATTGAGATGTACTCAAATATCAAAAGATTACAGCGAAATAAATAATTTTTCTTATTCCATCATCATCACATAATCCACAGTCTATATAGTTGCAAAAGAAATAACAATGTCCATCTTATTACAATTCCAAATAAATACATTGTTCATCACATTTGATTACATACTATGAAAGAAAAGGTACAATGTAGCAATATCCATAAGTGAAGCTACTCCTCGCACTCGGAGTCGCTCATAACTATGTCCTCCTCAGGAACGGAGGCACCTATCTCACCTGTACGTCAAAGCAAGAATGAGTCTTCTAAAAAGACCCAACAAGCAATCCAAAGAGAGCATCCTTACACATATCTTATACACATGCTAGTTCTTTAAACATGAAAGAAACATATGTTGCATGCTCCATGCCAATTAAGCCACTATACATGAAAACCGATAGCATGCTTTCTACACATTATATCCAACATGATTCAAAGGTTCAAATTTCATTCAAATCATTTCACAATTTTACGCAATTAAAGCATGCAATTATATATATGATGGATAACACACCTACCATGATATCTAATCATTTCCTCATGCAAATATAATACTTATCCACACATTTAGCTTGCTGTTTTACTATAAATAATTCACATTCACATAAATTCACATCTTTACACATGCTAACATATTCACATTACTTTTCACATGTTCACTTTTCACATTTCACATGTTCACATTCACATTTTCACACTTTCTACACTTAGTTGCCGTGACACATAGTCCAAACCACCATAAGAAGGACACACATCACATACACATACCTGTCACCTAGGCAACACAGAGACGAATCTTGGTTAACTGCGCAGAACCGGAAGAAGCCCTCTCCACCCTAACCAGTGGTACTTGTCCACCTCAAGGATTACTTCCTAATGCCCATAGGATATCACACACATTGAGCCTTCCGATAGGGACTTTACTACAGTATGGCTCCACAACCCTTTGTGGTAGCAGTGTCAATATCAGCACAATTTTACACGTTATCACATTATCACATTGTTTACATAATTCACATGCACTGTTTAACACATTTATATGCACCTTTAAATAATTACACATGCTTCAGTTTGCAGAACATGATACTTCTGTTTCACAGTGATAATTTCATCATAACATAATCCTAATCATGCTGCTAATCACTGAATTCCACATAATTAAATTTAACGTGCTTAACATGGTCAATTACCCTTGTTAAACTAATAACAGTACCTACTATTGTCAATACAACATGAAATTTTTATCACAGGCTTAACATAGGTTATATATCTCATACCCAATTTTCATATTTTTCACGACAGTAAACTAATTTTAACAATTAAAATAGGTCTCATACAATTTATCAAGAATTCATTATAACATGGTTCTCATCTATACAGTCAGTTCTAATAGTTCCTAAACTTGAAAACAGTCAACATAAGATCATATAAAATTTTTAGAACCCTAATATACAACGGATCTATTTATTCAGAATTTATCATGGTCAGATCACGCTAATTGTCCAATTACAGAATTTTAATAAATAAAACTTTGTACATAGAATTCGACATATCCTCATGACATGACCTACTAACTGTACTTGACCAGACATAAATTACACAGCATGCACAGACAACTATAAGTCCGGAAATCACAGTGCATAGATCAAATCTGCATTCCTGAAAAACCTGAAGAACTTGGCGGCAAAGGGGTTGCCGCCAACAGGGGTTAACGACACACAATGTTGCCGCCAACTCAAGAACTTGACATTAGCAAGCTTGCTGTTAAGTTCCTGTCTGCAGAATTGCAGATAGACTGCACATAACTTGACGAATTTGGGTTCTAGGACACGAAGAAAAATTCACAAAAATCCTAGGACGTAAAGGACATGTGCAGGGATGAAATCCCTCGATTACTTGCCTTTGAAAATTCTCTAATGGGTTAATTAGGTCAAAGAAGCCCTCCTCGGCCAAGCCAAGAAGGTGCTCAAATTCCTCCCAGATCTGGTCTTTCTGTTGATGCAGGTCGCACACCGGAGTCGGGGAAGCTTCCTCAATGCCAAGACCCTCTTCAAGTGGATGTAGGTTGCCGGAAGAACTCCCAAATCGCCAGAACAAAGTCGCCAAAGATCATCTTTTCTCACAAAAAGCCCTAGTTTTCTCAAGAGTCAAAAAGACCTAATCTGAGCGCAAGCTAGGTGTTTTATAGGGCCAATGGGTTAGGGTAATGCGTAGGTTGGAATCCTACCGTTGGAGGGTAGTTTCCAAATCCAGAATCGGGGAAAATGCAGCCATTTGCCGATCTGAAATCGCAACAGAAACGAAGTAGACGACCACTTTGCTACCGCTCATAGGAAATAGGCGTCCATCGATCTGGACATCGACTTAGAGTCAATGACACTGTGGTTGCCGTCAACCTGCCCTCAACGTCAAGGGATGTTGACGTTGACTGGCATTTCGGCCAGAACACAAAAATCTCTATTTACATACTCAAACACCATAAACATATACAATATGTACAACATTGTTTAAATACAATATACACAGATTTAAATAAAGAATATGCACAAAATAAACAAGTATATACATATATACACATATGCACATAAGCAATATACACAAAAGCAAATAAGTATAATATGACAAAAATCCAAATAATGATAACAAAGTTCGAGGGCCTTACACCCTCTCCCCCAAAAGAAAACTTCATCCTCAAGTTAGAAAGACATACTAACCAAACAATTGGGGATACTTCTTCATCATAGCATCCTGAAGCTCCATGTAGCCTCCTCTCGCTATAAATTTTGCCATAGCACATTTATGGATGCAATGCTCTCATTCTTGAGGTGCTGAACCTTCCGATCAAGAATAGCTACATGTTGCTCTACATGCGACAAGTCTGGCTGAATCTCCACTGGCTCGTGACTAATAACACGCGACGGATCTCGGACATACCTCTTGAGCATAGATACGTGGAAAACTGGGTGGACACTCGCTAGCGCTGGGGGTTAAACTAGCTCATATGCCACGCTGCCCATCCGCCTAAGAATTTCAAATGGGCCAATGAATCTAGGACTCAACTTGCTAAGCCTGCCAAACCTGACAATGCCTCAGGTAGGCAAAACTTTCAGAAAAACATGCTCGCCAACCTCGAACTCTAAATCATTTCTTCTGTTGTCGGTGTAACTCTTCTGCCTATCCTGCGCCGCAAAAAGCCTCTGCCTAATAAGCTGAATCTTATTCGAAGTCTCGTGCACCAACTCCGGACCAATCAACTGCCTATCGCCCGTCTCCTCCCAGCACAAAGGAGATCTACAGGGCCGCTCATACAAAGCCTTAAACGGAGCCATACCAATGCTCGCATGAAAACTGTTGTTGTAGGCGAACTCCACAAGAGGCAAATGACGTTCCCAATCACCCTTCCAATCCAGCACACATGCTCTCAACATATCCCCGAGCGTCTGGATTGTCCTCTCAGACTGTCCATCTGTCTGGGGATGGAACTCCGAACTAAGCTTCAATTGGGAACCTAAAGCATCCTAAAGACCCTGCCACAACCTCGATGTAAACCTCGAGTCTCGGTCTGAAATAATGGACTTTGGCACACCATGCAACCTCACAATGCTACCCACATAAAGCCTAGCTAAACTCTCCACGAACTGCTTCTTCTTCATAGCCAAGAAATGTGCCGTCTTGGAGAAATGATCTACAATCACCCAAATCGAGTCATAGCCCTTCGCTGATTTGGGCAAACCCATCACAAAATCCATAGTGATTGCCTCCCACATCCATACTGGGATCTCCATCTTCTGCATAAGACCTGATGGTCGCTGACGCTCGGCCTTCACTTGCTGGCATACCAAACACCTGGATACGAACTCTGCCACATCTTTCTTCATGCTAGACCACCAAAAAGATCTCTTCAAATCCTGGTACATCTTGGTGTTGCCTGGATGAATAGAGAATCTCGACCTATGAGCTTTTGCAAGAACATGCTCACGGACATCCACAACATCGGGAACACAAACTCGGTGCTGAAATCTAATCACACCGTCCTCAACACGAGCAATGCCTGCCTTTCCCACCATCTCCTGAAGCCTAGGATTATCCTTCTACTGCTCGATCACCTCATCTAGAATAGTGGACTGAATAGCCAACTGAGCTACAAAAGCCTGACACAAAAGTGGCTCTAACTCAGTCATCGCACTGGCTGCATCCTCCAACATCTTCCAATCCTGCTGGAGCAAAGATCTCTTCCTGCTAAGAGCATCCACCACGACATTCATCTTCCCTGGATGATACTGAAACTCGAAGTCGTAGTCCTTAAGGAACTCAATCCATCTCCTCTGTCGCAGGTTCAACTCCTTCTGCGAAAAGAGATACCTCAGACTCTTGTGGTCAGTAAACACCTCGAGCTGGGCACCATAAAGATAGTGTCTCCAGATCTTCAATACATGAACCACTTCCGCAAGCTCCAAATCATGAGTCGGATAGTTACGCTCATGCTCCTTCAACTGGCGAGAAGCATATGCCACTACCCTACCATGCTACATCAACACACAACCAAGACCAATCTGAGATGCATCCGAATAGATAGCAAAACCCTCTACACCACTCGGCAAAATCACACGGGTGCAGAAGTAAGCTTCGCCTTCAGCAACTGAAAGCTACTCTCGTAATCCTAAAACTTCACACCCTTCCTGGTTAGTCAAAGGTGCGGCGATAGATGCAAAACCCTCAATAAATCGCCTATCATAGCTCGCTAAACCAAGAAAACTCTGAATCTCCGATGCGGTCCTTGGAATCTCTCAATCTAACACTGCCTGGACCTTCACCGGATCAACTGCAACTCCAGTGCCTGAGATAACATGCCCAAGGAAATGAACCTCGTGCATCCATAAATCGCACTTGCTGAACTTTGCATACAGCTTGTGCCCTCAGAGAACCTCTAGAACAACCCTCAAATGCTCATGGTGTGTAGCCTTATTAGGAGAATAGACTAACAATCATCAATGAACACCACTACAAAACTAATGAAATAAGGTCTAAACACCTTGTTCATGACATCTATGAACGCTGCAGGGGCGTTGGTCAGACCAAATGGAAGCACTAAAAACTCATAATGCCCATAACGAGTCCTGAAGGCTGTCTTGGACACATCTTCACTCCTAATCCTAAGCTGATGATAGCCGGACCGCAGATCAATCTTAGAGAACACCGATGCATTCTGCAACTGATCGAACAAATCATCAATCCGCGGTAAGGGATACCTGTTCTTCACTGTCACCTGGTTAAGCTTCCTATAATCAATGCACAACTTGAGGGAACCATCCTTGTTCTTTACAAATAATACAGGTGCGTCCCATGGTGACACACTAGGGCGAATGAATCCCTTATCCAGTAAATCCTGCATATGCTTCCTTAGCTCAGCTAATTCCACAGGTGCCATCCGATATGGAACCTTAGAGATAGGAGAGGTGCTTGGAAGCAACTCTATAGTAAACTCTATCTCCCTAGCCGGTGGCAAACAGATAAATCATCAGGAAACGTCTGGAAACTCCTGCAGTACTTCAATCTCCTCAAGGGTAGGTGACTGATCAGCCTGGGCACTATGACCACGCTGGCAAGAAAAGTGTCACACCCCTTGTTCACCATCCTCATCGCCTTTATGGTGGAGATCACAAACCTTCCCGCTAAGTTCCTTGGCAACGGATGTGAGAACTCATCCTCACTAGGAATACGAAAAGTAATCTTCTTCCCTCTACAATCCACCAAAGCATAGTGCTCCTCAAGCCAATCTAGACCTAGAATTGCATCATAGTCCTTCATCTTGAGCAAATAAAAGCTCCCAACCAAACCTCGGTCCTCAATGCACACAGGTAAAGATGGAAAACACTTCCTAGTTGATACCATTCCTGCCGCTGTGTGCACAGACAATGGAACCTCTAACTCCTCAGCCTCTACTCCAGACTCTATTGCTAACTGCCTAGCAAATCGCTCAGAAATGAACGAGTGTGTGGCACCCATATCAAACAAAACCCGAGCGTGCACACCCATGACTAAAACCGTACCTTCCGTGACGTTCTCGGCCTGTTCTACATCCGCTCGAGCTAAAGCAAACACTCGAGCTTGGGCTCGAGACCTTTCTGGTCTTCCTCTCACTGGCGCTGCTGCTGCTGCTGTTGCTGGGGCTGGCGCTCCACGCTGAACACCCTGCTACAGTCTGGGACAATCTCTGATCTGATGCTCGGAGCTGCCACACTTGAGACATTTCCCCGCTAGCTTCCAACACTCGGTACCGCCGTGTGCTCTTCCACAGTGAGGGCACATCTTCTTATCGCTGGGCTTGAAGCCGGGGGATCGCGGAGCAACTGTCTGCTGACTGGATGCCGCTGGATGCTGTGGTGACTGGTACGCTGCCTTCTTCTTGGCCTGCCGCTGGAAAGGTGGCGCGGACCTCTTCTGCAATGCCTTCTTCTCCTCCAGATACTACTCCATCTCGCTCTCCTGCCTGCATGCTGCACTGAGAGCCTCATCTAGCGTACGGTGGTCAAATGCCAAAAGCCTCGACCTCAGTGATGGCTTAATACCCATCACGAATTTCTTCGCCTTCCTGCGCTCATCAGCAACTATATGAGGAGCATACTTGGACAGTTCGGCAAACCTGGCCTCATATTCTAGCACCGTCATGGAGCCCTGAGTGAGAGAAAGGAACTCCTGCTCCATCTTATCCTAGATATGCTCAGGGATGAACTTGGCCTGGAATAGCCTTGTGAACTCATCCCAAGACACCTCAATAGCACCAACCTCGAACCTAGTGCGAAGTAAGGAGGCCCACCAAACATCGGCTCTCTCTTGCAAGACACAACCCATAAGCACTATACTAGACAAAATCTAAACTTACATAAGTACATGCATATATAAATTAAGTACCTGCAACATATAGGTGGCCAAGGTAACTTTATCCTCCTCGGCACACCTAATGGCTCGGAAGATCTCCTCAATCTCCCTCATCCAGCTCTCTGCTAACAGTGGTTGACTCTCCCCCTTAAAAGAGGGCAGAGCCATCCTCTTGAATCTCTCCATGATGGAAGGACCACCATGGCCTTGCTCCTGGGGAACTGGAGCTGGAGCCTGAGCCTGCCACAACAAGCAACACATAAGCAACATAGCAATCATACATTTAATAAAAATAGACTACTCCTATTTACCAATCCTAACCTGAGCCTGCAGCTAAGCTTGCAGTGCCGCCTGAGTGTGTGCCTGGGTCTGCATAGCCTGAACCAGGCCTTGCATGAACACACCATAGTCCACAGGCGGTGGTGGAGGAAGTACAGTAGGACCCTGGGGTGCTGGGGCCTGCTGCTCACCCCTGTCCTCATGCCTCTGCTCATCATCCCGAGCCTGAGCACTACGCCTAACACGAGTTGCCATAGCCTGTAGAACAAATTAATCTAGTTAGAAACTAAATTATTTAGTCCTAACCATTTCTTAGCTATCTTTCATTCATTATTAGTACTTTCTACATATATGGACAAATTCTATAAAGACCTTGGATATTGTGAAGATGATGGTATATTCATGTACAATCTCAACCTTGGGCTCTGATATCAATCTGTGACGACCCAACCAACAATTGGCCCAACAACCATACTAGTTGGTAGACTTCCCAAGAAGGTCACCCATCCTGGGACTACTCCCAACTGAGCATGCTTAACTTCAGAGTTCTTTTCCTGCTCGAGCTCTAAAAATGACTAGTCAGAGTTGTTGGTAGTTTGCTGATTTAGTCCATTTAACATATTCTTATATGGGGTGTTACAAACCTTGCCTTGGATTGCAGTCCATGCTTTCCAAAGATTGACATAGGGGTGTTTAAAAATCAAAATCTCGATGTACACTTGATGAAAAATCATGAAACAAATTTTAAATGATACTAGACTTGCAAGAGTATAAACAGTAAAGAGTAATTAGAAACTTATCATGGTATTGATATGCTATGATTTGGTTCTTTCTCGATGAACATAGAACATGACACAATGATGGAAAAAGAATTAATTCGAGCAAAGTACTCAATAGAAATTGTGGAAAAGTATTGCAAAAGATTCCTGACAACATGTAGCATGCACAGTAAAAATTGCATAGCATGAGATTAAGTGTAGATAGAGATTTAAGGTGAACATGATGGGTCGGGTACATGTTCTTAACAGAACTTCCAACAAGAAATTCACATGATAGGGTCGATAGAAATTAGGCAAAAGAGAGGGCTTTTGTTCCTGGTATTAAGAACAGTCTACAGACAAGAGTGATTTAATTTAGCTTGTGAGATTGCTTACCTTTGGGACGATTTGACTTCTAGGGCTAGAACTCGAAGAACAAGCTTGTAGATCTTCTAGCAAGCCTTCTCCCCACGATTCCCTTCTCCTTTGGCCTCTCCTCCACGTCCAAGAAGTCCCAGCAACACAATAGGATCGGCCATGAAGGGGTTGGGGGTGTATTTATGCATTTAGCATGTTTAATTCCTAATACAACTCTAACTTCCATAAAACTCCGAATGTTCCCTGTTTCCTCCAACCTTCCTAGCATTACTCCTCCTAATTGGGTTAGGTTGGGGTTCCAATTTCATACCTAGCTAGTTAGGGTATGGTTAAGAGTCCAATTTAGATATATATTAGCTATATAATTATTCACTTGCCCTTTTTAATTAGGAAACAATAAAATTACGAATTTTAGGGTATTTTCTTTTATCCTATCATTAAAAACTCCTATTTTGCCCAATAACTTTTATAACCATTTATTAAAGCCCATCACTTTTTTTTGAATAATGGGTTTTAATTAATTCATTTTTTCTTTAATATTTAAATTTATTTATTTATTAAAAATATTGGGTTGCTACAGTAGGCCAAACATATTATTTAGTGTATGCATGAGTGCTAGATACCAATCTGATCCCAAAGAATCTCACTTAATTTTAGTTAAGAGGATCTTTAGATATTTTGCTCACACTTATGATTTAGGCTTATGGTATCCTAAATGTTGTGAAATTAATTTAACTTCTTACTCAGATGCTGACTATGTTGGATGCAATGTAGATAGAAAGAGCACCAATGGATGTTGTCAATTCTTTTGAGGGTGTTTGATCTTATGGTCTTCAAGAAAATAAAACTCAGTAGTCTTATCAATGACAGAAGCTGAATATGTGGCTGCATGGAGCTGCTGCACTCAACTTCTCTAGATCAAACAACAACTTGAAGATTATGGATTAAATATCAAGACCATTCCACTACTATGTGACAATACCAGTGCAATAAATCTCACCAAAAATCTAGTGCAACATTCGAGGACCAAACATATTGAGGTTAGGTATCATTTATCAGAGATCATGTATCAAATGGTAATATAAATATTTCTTTTATAGACACTTCAAATCAGTTAGCAGATATCTTTACAAAGGGCTTACCCGAAAAGAGATTTACTTCTCTTAGAAGGGAATTGGCATGTGTAATCTGTAAAGGAATGTCTGCATATAACTGAGATATATCAAGTTTTCAGAGTAATGATTGTTTCTAAACCTTTGATTTCATCATTCAATTCTTTAAATCCATTGCTACTTGACCCCTATCTTTACTCCAATCGATATCCTTATTCTTACATATTTTCCTTACTAATCGATGTGCTTTCTTAAGCAATCGATAGCCTCTACGAATAAGTTCCTCAGTAATCGATATGCCATTTTGTCATCTTGTACAATCATTACTTCGACTACTAACTATGACAGTCAACCTTTACACCTTTATGTAATGTCAACTCATTCCTCTATTGACTAACTTCTCTCTTCGTGCCCTTTCAACTCTCGACTCTTCGAAAAAACCCTCCTTCATCTCAGAGTTCATAAAATCCCATTTCCTTTTGTTTCTGAAATCCCCAACCTTCTTATCTCAAAATTTTAGAGGGGTTTTGCTACTCTACTTTCTGTGGTGCCAAAGATTCAACCTTTGTCAGATTCCATCGCTGCTACGGGTAGTTTCAGCTCTTTACAGGCCTACAGTGCTTAGTTCTTCACGGCAGAGCAGTTCAGAGGTTGTAATTAGTAAATACCAAGATCTATGGAAATAAAGCTGTAGATGTGGTAGAGTTGAACAAGTATGGCATGTCAAAGATTGTGGAAGCCTTGGAGAAGATGAAGTGGAAAGGTCTGCGCATAGTGTCAGAGATAGGGCTGCAACTAGGTCAGGTTAGGAACTGGAAAAATAGGTTCCGATTTCGATAACCGAAATATAATTTCGACTGTGATAAAATCATAATGGTTAATTCTGATTCGGTTCTGATTTCGATAACATTACCGGAATCGAAATTCTGATAAGCTAAGGTGCTTACCATGGTTTTGCCTTTTGCATTTATAGATAATCTATCAGAATGACCGATACCAATTCCAATTAATTTTCAATTCAGATTCTGATAGTTTATCAAAATATCCGATATTGATTCTGATAAGCTATCGGTATCATTTTTCAATTCTGAAACAGATGATTTTGATCGAAATCAGGTCGGAATATCAGAATATCGTGTTCTATTTGCAACCCTAGTCAAAGATCAGTTACCCTCACATGGTGAAAGCCTTCTATACCTGTCTGCGAGAAGAGGACGACAACTCGCTAGTGTCTTCTGTGAAAGGTAAATGCATCAAAATTACCTTTGATCTCTAGTCGTGCTTTTTAGATGTTCAAAGGAAGGTCACACCTTTGTTAACTCAGTGTATATGAATGTGAAAGGACTCAAAATAATTGGTGCAGAATACAAGTTGAAAGATGGTAAGATAGTCATCAATCAGTTCACTACCTTCAACAGACTGTTGCATTTTATTGTCTGTCAGATATTGGTTCCTCGTGTGGATAACTTCTATCAATGCACTCAAGGGGATACAAACATCATGTTTTGGGCCATGCAGAATCGAATTGTAAACATGGCCCATTTTATTTTTAAGAAAATGAAGGACACTACAACATTGATTTTGTAACGACCCGACCTCCCGGACCCCCTCCAAGGACCATGAAGTTCACGCCGCCACCCACGGATCTGAAGACTCAGAAGGGTTAGAAGAATAGTCTAGTGAGATAAGCACCAAATTCAAATAACTATAACAGTCTGTACAGCATACAAAAGTTTGTACAATATGTCACAAATAAAAGCACAGGTATAAGAAGAAAGTTGATGTTCTTAAGGGGCATACCCCAAGAAGTTGCAAAGCACAACTCTCCAATCACTCAGGTACAACACTCACTCACACTGCTGCTGACAGCACACAGCACCACTGCCGTCTCTACAAACTTCCCGACATGATCTCCCCCGACGACAAGCCCCTAGCTGAAGATAGTAGGGGGGGGGGGGGTGAGCCTCGCGAACAAGGCCTAGTAGGGATTACTAGTCCTTCACTGGCCAGAGCAATAGGAACTCCGAAAACAAGAAACTACACTAGAAAGCAGTAAAGTGAGGAACACCTATAAAAAGATACTACGAAGTAGCGGAAAGAGAATAACGCCACAACCAACAACCAATGTCGGGCCACACACGACTCTCGTAAGAACAAACGGAGTTAGGTACAACATGGAAACAAGTCTCGGCACGCCCGCTGAGATAGGGGTCTCATGGAGACCATGGAGCAACCATGTGAGAAAGGACGTATCACAACAAGCACGGCCACCTCAGACCTCCACGAGGTCAAGGGCCCACAAGTAGAACCACCCCGGACCCTGGACACAAGACGAGGTCGGGAAACCACACATGCCAGTACCACCACGGACTGGAACCAAGGAATGGGACTACAGAACAACGGTCGGGGCCCGTACAAAGCACACCGAGAGAACACGCAATGCAGAAACCACCATAAGCACGGGCCAACAATGCCAGACCAATGATGACCACGGAAACAAGGCATGACAAGGCTACAATCGTCGTGCAAGCTAGGGAAATGTGTCGCACTTGGAAACACCATAAGGAAACACCATCACAACAATAAAAACAAAGCCACTGCCACTGGCAGCTAAGAGGAGGACACACCGGCCACTCCCTCGGTTCGCCAACTGGCTCCTACTTCCAACGTCCCCAGAAGAGCGAGACAGAGCGACCATAGAACACCACAAGAATGCACGCACCACCGCAGCCAGACTAAGCTCGGCCCTACGCCTAACACCACTACGTGGCTCCGGAACCAACACAAAGAGAGGCAGTGAGAAAAAGGACTGTCTGGGCCATGCCGGGAAGAAAAAACCTCAACGACGTGTCCCGCCCTAGACAAGAGAGCTCTACAAATGACTTGACATCGATGTCCAAACCTTATTTTCTCCTCCAGTACCAGAGTCCGCCAACTAGATCGTAGACTTGAGCACGCTCGTAGCCTGTAGTACTCCCTCAATGGGCTCACGAAGATGGGGGTCCTAGGAAACGGATACAACCTCTAAATGGGACAAGCCCTCAAGTGCCAAGCACTAGGATAACAGGTGGGGCAAGCACAACAAGAACCATGCCAAACCACTGGCTTGTAACCCACAACAAGCCCAGCAAGCACGAGGCTCACATGGACCCTCGAGAGGGCCGTCGAACAACCAAGTCATGCACGAGCAAGCTAGAACCTCGGAACACCACCAGTCGGTATGGGAAGCCTGTTGCTCTGCTAATAATCGATTGATCGCCAGTCAATCGATTATAAGACAGACGAGACCTCCTGGCACCGCCACCAGGACACGGCCACGAAGGTGTCACCTTTAGTCACTGAACGTAGCCAGGTAACCTGTCGTGTTCCTCACCTGAAGGTCCCAAGGGCAAGCCAGCCCTGGGGCACACACCGACACCCCAACCAGAACCACAGAAACACCGATAACCAACCGAAGCAACACAGGCATTGTCGCATCCTCCTCAGCCGTCGCGATACCATCGCGATGGGTAGAGGCACACAGACAACAACCCTATAGTGAGGGGGAAACGCGTCGCGACACGATTGCGTCCGACCACCGGACTGCCACGCCATGGCGTTGGGCTGGCGTGTCGCGACATGATCTCGCCCGATCGGTCGGACGCCTCCTCTGTTGTCGCGATGCACACTATGGTTGCGACACCAGGAGCGAGGCAGACCTGCGAGATGCTCCATCCTGGGGCCACCCACACACCACACACTTATCACACGGTGGAGGGGAGTATGGAGAAGCAGGAAATACTATCTACAAACCACGAGGGGCTCCCAATCCACCCAGATCGAGAAGGGCACAAGCAATCCCTACCTTTAACTGAGAAACAGACCCATTGGGGCCCTTCACGTTAGGTTGGCCACCTCCTCCTCGCTCCACGCAAGCTCCAAAACGCCATGGCACCACGCACGACTCTACTCCTTACCAAAAACACACAAAGAGTAGAGAGGGAGGCGGAGCTCCCGCCGGAGGGGAGGAGAATAAAGGTGAAGAAGAAGAGGGAAGAATGGTCTCCGGCCAAGGCCTTAAGCCTCTAGAACCCAAGTCGCGACAGGGCGATGAGTCACATTAAGAACCTTAATGCGACGGGTAAAGCGACCGCGGCACCAATGCATCCCGCAGGGACTCCATGACAACCTGACAAGTCGTACTAACATGCCTACTACCTTGACAGATGTCAGAAGACCCAAGCCACAGAAGACTATCGCGTCCCATTGACCCGGTGCGACAAGGAAACCTCCAAAGAGGCGACACATAAACTAGGTGTGACAAGGATGATTGTTGGATGGGACACCCCTGACGCGACACTAACGTGTCGTCCAGACTGGACACATTAGGAGACAGTCATCCTAGATTCCAGATCGGAAAACCAGAACACCAGGATGCTACATCCTTCCTCTGTTAACAAAATTTAATCCTCAAAATTTAGGGCACGCCCAAAACATCCCAAGGAATGAAACGAAGCACAGGGAGCGGATACAACACTGGTACAAAGAAGCCATTAAGTCTCAACACGACTTCCTCGTGGCAACAATCACACCGCCAAACACGCGTAGAGCACATGAAGCACGAGTGTGAAGAGCCACTAAGTCTCACCATGACCTCCTCGTAGAAACAACCACCCCGCCAAACGTGCACAGAGCAACCAGCTAAAAAACTAATGGCTTAAGCAACATGCTCCAAACCCATGAGCAGCACCAAACCGAAAACCAATGGCTCACTCTGGACAATGTAGGGTGTCCAAATAGAACACGACAGCCCCACAAGCACTAAACAATGCCAAAACCGACCTGAACGGCAAAAAATGCCAGCTGAAAATCGCACAACTGCTGCCACCAATAGACCTTGCTGTTGGGACAAATCGATCAGCAACCCACTCTATCGCCAGCAAAACCCGACAGAGTACACAGTTGTCGACAATAACACGAGAAACGTTTGAGAACCAACCACAACACTTAGGAGAACAACCTCACGCTACTAGCAGCAACTAGCATTAGTCACCAGCCCAAGCTGAGATGCCACGCGAACGAAGAGAACCAGAGCAACATCATGCTCGTGGAGAATACTCAACGCACAAAACAATGTCACCGCCACTCGTCTCACCCAGACCTTCCTCGCGGTTCGACAAGGACACCAAATGTACGTGGAGCTGTAAAAACTGGGAAATTACATTCTCCTCAACGCGACACATTGCGACAGAAGGACAGAAGATGTCTAAGGTTAAGTCAAAACTGGGCACCTCACAACGTCGAAAAACCATGTGGTCGAGTACTAGCAAGCCAATAGGCCTCACTGTTAGTAGAGGAACCGATAGGAAACTCCGCCATAGGCTTCCAGACTCACCAACACCATGCACAATCAGAGAACCAACGAAGAGTTGGCAGCATGCCTGCCATGCACACACAGTGCAAACCGCAGGAACCAACATGCCAACCACCAGAAAAATGCACAACCACACGGGAATCGAAACAACCGTAGAGGTCGAGGACAACACGTCGATCTCAGAGGGACCCAAACCGAAGCAGGGTACCACAACCGAACACACTCGCTCCCAAAGCTAGAGGGAAAACCCGGACATAAGCCACGACCAAAGCCTGGCGTACCACCTATAGGGCTACCTAGACAAGGCAAGGCAGCCACCCCACAATAGTAACGGTACAACCACAAGGTACATGCTAGCACAAAGTGTCCCAGAGGCGAAAAGCTCAATGCCTCCAACACCTAGCGAAGTCATGAAATGACACACAAATCTCACGATCAGGACACACGACGCAATACATGGTGCTAACACTCAGCACCAAGAGCCACCCAAGATACAACACAATGCATGAAGACTCCAAATGACACAAAATCAAACACTCGAGGATGAGCACACGGTGCTACCCCAAGCACCAAAACTAAGCAAAGTGCTACACAGGTGCACCAGTGGCTAAAACAACACAGGCTAACAGGAAGGACTCTTCACCAGAGACCATCCAAAAAGCCACATGCAAAGGACCATGAACTGTAAAGAACACAACAAGCCACACTGGCCCCAACCCTTGAGGTACAAAACCACGAAGCATAAAAAAACGCTCAAGGTGTAGCACACACAACCGCACCAACAATCTGAAATGGCACAGGGCCCATTGAAGGGGACTCTCCACCAGAGACCAACAAGAGAAGCGCATGGAAAGCCAATAACTTCAAGAGTGCAACAACCACGTCGGCTCCAAAAAGGACAGAAAACACGGAGCACCGACTCTACCGTATGGGGAGCAAAAGACCACAGTGACTCTCTATCACGCAAGAGTAAGAAACACCACCTACATCGCGACCGATAGAGAAGCCAAACACCAAAAATGATGACAAGAAAAGCTCCAAGGCATAAGCGGAGGCACAATTGAGCACACACCAGAATAATGCTTGCACGAGCAAGACAATCAATAAAAACCAATGCACAACGGAACAACGCTCACTTAAGCAACCCAAGAAGAAAATAATACTACCTCGCACCAACCAACAGGGACCTAATGCCCCAATTGTCTAGGTAGGCAGCAAGAAACAATCTAAAAAATAAACAACACGAACAGGTTGACCGACCCACGATGCCATAAGGAAACGACAGAACGAGGCGAGCAACCAGCTCAACCCAAAAACAACTCAAGGGAAGATGACTACACCAGAAGGTCACAACGATGTGCACCCTGGCTACACAACACAACAATGAAGCATGACCACCCTGAGCAACCAACGAAAAGCAGAGGAAGGAGTCACGCAACGAGTCTCTTCCACACACGAGAGAGATAAAACCACAACGCAAGACTGACACTTCCATAAGAAGCACAACCAACCAGACACTGACGGCACTCACCAGACCACCATCTGTAAGAGCACACTGAGCGTGAGAAAATGAAGGAAACTGCCTGAACCACAGAGACACACAAAGTCCCACCAGTGCAACCGAGAAACTTGGAAATGAACAACAAGGTGAGAAGGCCAACACAGTGGCCAGACACACGGTCAAAGGCACCACACCTTGACTAACACACTCAAGCAAACTATAATGCAGATAGTCCAACCGGAAACAACGATAGCTCATCTCTGCAAAGAGAGATGTTGGATCTCTTGTTTTGATGATGTTTAACTATGATCCATACAAGTGTGAATATCCTACTTCAATCATATCTAACACTATTTTTCATGATTGGTTCACAAAAATGTTGATATGATGACAGTGGTGTTGACACAACTCTGATAGTGTGTCAACACATAGTTCAATCCTAGTGCAAATGGTCATGAAAGGAAGCCAGTTGTGTCGACACAGGTACATCATGTGTTGACACATCATCTGCTCACAGAAGCTATTCAAAATTGAAGGTGTCAGTGGTGTCGACACAAGTTGATTATGTGTCAATACATCCTATGCATCTAGTAAGCAGTGAAGTGTGAAGAAACCAGTGGTGTCGACAGAGGATGATTGTGTGTCGACACATCATGTATCTCCCAGAAGCATGGTTTTTGGTCTGTGGTTAGTTGTGTCGAAACAAGTGACATTTGTGTCGACACAAGTCACCAGTCAATGCTGCCAAGACACAATGCAAGGAACATGTGTCGACACAAAACTAAAGTTGTGTCAACACACTTTGACTTTTGTTCCAGATCTAAATTCGTCGACACATTGAAGGATTTGGGGCGAGGCTTTTGAGCGGGAATTCTATGCCCCCAAGACTCCAAGGCATGTCGTGGGTACATGGGACTATAAATGCCCATGATCCACACATCTTTTGGGGACACACACCTCAGTTCCTCATCCTCTAGAAGCAGAAGGCAAAACCAGAGAGAGGCTTCATCCGTGGAGAATTGCTGTCTAGATCTGAAGAATTGGGGATCCAGGTACCTTGATTAATCAACCTCAAGTGAAATTCCCAGATTCTTGAGTCTACATCTCTGAGCTGAAGCTGGAAATCTGAATCCTCATCTGGGAGCAGTACAGGGGGAAATCGAACCAGTCCTTTCCAATATGCAATTCACTCAATTCATCTGGTTCTTGATTCTAAACTCGTTTCATCTTGTGTGTGTTGTGAATTGGAGCAACTCTTCTGCTTAATTTCACGTGTGTGTTTAGATCTGAGATTTCGACTATCTCAGAGTGTGTGTGTGTTGCAGTGTGATCTATGTGATCTGCTTGAACTGGCGACATAAGCCATTTTTTGTGTGTGTATGGATGGTGGATGTAGGATACACGATTGTGTAATCCGAACCACCCTAAATCCTTGTGTCATTGTGGTTTGATCATTCTCTACGTTAGATGATCGGTAGGCTCGTTGCTCACACACCACTCAATTGTTTAAGTTGCTCGAAATTGTGCATGTCATAGATCTAAAATTCTGATAGGTTTCTGGTGTGTTAATCGATTAATTTTTAATTTGGTTTGAAATCTATTCAACCCCTCCTTCTAGATTTCATCAAAGATGTTTTCCTCTGTCTTTCAATTGGTATCAGAGCAGGTTCTCGTTGCACTTGCTAAGTGTTTGATCTAGCGATCATGAGTTTTAGCTATGGAAATCACTAAGGGGTTTATAGCTGAGGGTCAATCAGTTACTAGACCTCCATTTTTCGATGGATCTGACTACTCTTATTGGAAAATACGATGCAGGTGTTCTTAAGAGCACAGGACTATGAACTCTGGAAGATTGTTGGTAAGGGTCCTATTGAATTGCTAGAAGATGAAGATTTATGGACCAAGGAGTAAATCAAGAAATCCACACTCAATTGGAGTGCGATGAATATGATGCAACGCGCCATACATCCCAAGGAATACTCCAGATTCTCATCATGTAAGTCTTGAAGAGATGTGGGATAAACTCCAACTGATCTATGAGGGAAGATCTGAGGTAAGGGAGACAAAGGCAAGTATGCTAGTATCAGAATATGAAATGTTTAGGATGAAAAGTGACGAGACTATCTCTGAAATGTTTGCTACATTTATGCTGATTGTTAATGGTCTTAGAGGTTTTGGAAAAGACTATTCTAACAGTGACCTTGTGTGGAAGATACTATGGTCTCTTCCATCTGCTTGGCACACAAAGGCCATTGTTATTGAAGATTCAAAAAATTTATCTATCATGCAATTAGATGAGCTGATAGGATCCTTGATGACATATGAAATCAACTTGAAAAGAAATGCATCTATCATTATTTCAAAGAAACCTATTTCCTTGAAAGATTCATCTAGTTCTAAGAAGGTGATTGAAGTTGTGATGAACTGATGAATCTTCTGATGAAGATAATGATGGTGAATTGGCCTTATTGACAAGGCAATTCAAGAAATTTTTGAGAAAGAAAGGAAAATGTTAATTCAAACTTCCAATAAGAAAGATTTTTCCAAGAAAACTGATTTCAATAAAAAAATTGAACCAAATAAGAAGACTGACATAATTTGCTATGAATGCAGGAAACCAGGACACATGAGAGAGAGTGTCCTGATTTGAAGAGAAAGCTAAAAAATCAAATGTTCAAGAAAAGTAGAGCCATGTTAGCCACATGGAGTGATGAAGATGAGGAAGAACAAGAAGGAAGTGAGTCTGAAGATGAAGAGATTACATGCCTCATGGCTAGAAATGAAGAGAACACTGAGGTAAGCTCTTCATTTGAAGATTTCTCCATTGATGATTGGGAGAGGCATATGCTACTCTGTTTGAAAAATTGTGTGAATTGAAATATGAAAATAATCACTAAAAAAGAAGTTGTCTGATTGAACAACTTGATAATGTCAAGGAAAGATGCCAAAATTCTGAAAAAGAATAATAAATTTTGACTGTTGAGAATGAAAAACTTAAGAAAGAGATGCTTCAAGAATAGTTGAAAAATGCTCAAAATGAATTGAATGATAAGAAAGATACTCTGTCCAAATTTGTTAAAGAAAAACAAAACATAGATGCTATATTAGGGGTTCGAATGAACATTACTAAGCATGGATTAGGTTTTCAGTCTGAGAACAAAAAGAAAATTGGACAACTTTGATAACATCATTTGTTAAAGGAACAACATCTCACAGTCAGTCAGAGAAGAACACTTAAGAAAAACAATCCATGAACTCAAAATACAAAAATAAGAATCAATTTAAAAATTCTAGAACATAATTCAAGCATGGAAGAGTTCATTTTAATAATCAACAGAATTTGAAGCCAACTGTTAGATCCACTTCTTATCTGAAAAACAATAAAAATTTCACATCACACAAATTCATGTCATGTACAATTTGCAAGAGATATGGACATACTGATGCAAATTGCAGATCAAATGTGAATGCATGTAAAGTGAAACAAGTATGGATTCCAAAACAAATTGTCATTGAGTTGAGAAAACTGATGGGACCCAAAGCAATTTAGGTACTAAAATCTTCTTTCTAATTTCCTTGTAGGAATGTCTTATAGCCTACAAGAAAGACAAATGGTACCTCAACAGTGGTTGTTCAAGACATATGACTAGAGATAGGGAAAAATTCTGCTCATTAACTGAAAAAAATGGTGGTCAAGTAATCGTTGGAGGTAGAAACAAAGGTCAAATCATTGGAACAGGAAATGTTGGTAAGAATCCTTCAAGCTCTATTGAAAATGTCTTGTTAGTTGAAGGTCTTGATAATAATTTACTGAGCATTAGTCAACTGTGTGACAAAATCCTTAGGTAATTTTCAGTTCTGCTTCTTGTGAAATTGTTGAAGGGAATCTGGAAAAATAAAGTTTCTTGGTCAAAGGATTAACAATGTCTATCTAGTTGACTTGAATGAACATAAAAATGAAAATCTCTATTTACTTGCTAACCAGCATGATCTATTTCAACTGTGGCATCGTAGGCTAGGTCATGCTAGTGAAAATGTTTTGAATAAATTGATTAGACATGCTCTTATGAATGGATTGCCTAAAATGAAGAAAAAGAAAAATACAATTGTTTGTTCTACATGTGCTCAAGGTAAACAAACTAGGAAATCATTCAAATCTGTTGCACCTTTAATAACTTCTAAACCCTTTGAATTGTTGCATATGGATCTATTTGGTCCTACAAGGACACTTAGTCTTAGTGGACATCGATTTGGATTTGTAATTGTTGATGACTTTTCTAGTTTACCTGGGTATTTTTTCTGTCTCACAAGAGTGACACCTTTGAGAATTTTTAAATTTTCGTTAATAAATTGAACATGGAAAAATAAATAAAATCTACTCCATACTTACTGATCATGGAGGAGAATTTGACAATAATATGTTCTTTGGATTTTGCAGGAATAAAGGAATTGATCATAGATTTGCTTCACCAAGAACACCCAACAAAATGGAATTATTGAAAAGAAAAATAGGACGTTGGTTGAAATGGCCCAAACTCTGTTAGTTGAAAGTCATCTTCCAAGGAGCTTCTGGGCAGAAGCTATCAACACTTCATGCTATATTCTCAACAGAGTCATGGTAAGACCAGTCCTTAAGAAAACTTCCTATGAGCTCTTAAAAGGTAAGAAACCTCACATTGCCTATTTTAGGTCTTTGGAAATAAAGTCTTTATTCACAACTCTTTTCACAAAATCTGTCCACAATCACAACATTGTAGTTCAGGTATATGCGGATGATATCATTTTTGGTTCCACCAATCCTTCACTGTGTGAAAATTTTTCAAATCACATGCACAGTGAATTGAAATGAGTCTTATGGGAGAATTACAATTTTTCCTTGGCTTGTAGTCAAACAACTTAAAGATAGATTTTTTATCAATCAAGCAAAATATGTCAAAGAGTTGCTGAAGGATTTCAATTTGAACAAGCCAAGCCGCATCCACTCCCATGAGTACAAACATCAAATTGGACAGTGATGAAAAAGGTAAAATGGTTGATGCAAAGCAACACAAAGGTATGATTGGATCTCTTTTATATCTTACTGCAAGTAGACCTGATATTCAGTTCAGTGTTTGTCTTTGTGCTAGATTTCAATCTAGTCCCAAAGAGAGTCACTTGCTTGTTGTTAAGAGAATTTTTAGATATCTTTGTGGTACATGTGATTTGGG
>CM024756.1:63508035-63570610 GCA_014218235.1 Colocasia esculenta
AAAGGATAAAATATAAGAGTGGTTCAACAACATAGACATGAGATCATTTCTTCCTCTATGGCTGTGACTTTGGGAGTCCATAGAGTTGCAAGGATCTTAGGATTTTCCTCACCATATCTCCTATATTGTAATTCTTCCCAAGTCCAGGGAAACCATTGGTGATGTTGGGGAACCGACTGTACATCTGGGAGATGGACTCTTCTGAATGCATTTGAAATTTTTTGTATTGAGCTACCATATATCTATGCTTGTTTCCCTGACTTTATTTGTCCCTTCGTAGGTGAGTCTCAGATTATCCCACATTTCTTTTGTAGATTTGCATGCCGAAATTCTGTTGAACTCCTTTTTGCTTAATGAGCAACATAGTATGCTTTTGGCATAGCTATTTTGAGACGGAATTTTCTTGTCATTCTCAGTCCAGTTCTCTTTGGAGTTTAGAACTATCAAATCTCCATCTTCTATATACTCCATAGTTGATAGTGTATGCATTGAAGAAAGAATTCTATTCTAGTCTTCCAGTATTTGTAATCTTCGCCATCGAATAGTGGAGGTCTGTTGACAGGCTGTCCCTCTGCATATCCTTGGGCTGCCATTTATCTTTGCTCTTTACATCATGAGATCTACTTTCTTGAAGATGCTCTGATACCACTTGTTGACCAGGTTGCAAGCCCAAAGGGGGGAGGGGAATGGATTGCAACAAAACTTCTTTTATACTAAATCTGTCAAAAATAACTTCAAGAACACTAAGCATAGAGGTTAGAGTTAATAAGCAGTGGAAATAGGAACAAAAGTAGCCACACACATGTAAGAGGATTTTTATCCTGGTTCGGATCTCTTCTTAGTAGGTGTCCTACGTCTAGTCCCCAAGAAACCACTTGAGATTTCACTAATCAAGAAGTACATCCCCCTTAACACTTACAGATCTATTACCTGCCTTCTCTTCACTTAACGAAGAGGTATAACCCCCCTATAGCATCTTGCTTAGCAAGTATTCTCTTCATGCACGAAGAGGTAAAAACCTGAAAAAAAAAAATGGTTATACAGAAAGCCCCTAGATCAAGCTTACATAAAATAATTAAGAGCTTGATCTAAGGCACAGTCTGGGAGTACATAAAGAAAAAATGCAAGAACAAGCCTCTTAGACTCTTACACTTTTTCTCTCAAGCAGGAAATGAGCTAAAGCTACTAGGAGAAGCAAGCAATGATGACACGAATGGTGATGAATCAGGTCTGTTGGTCGTCCGTGTATTTTCGTGGATTTTCTCGCTACCTTCTGCGATGCCAATGTGCTTCTATTTATCTTCTCTTCTCAAAAAATATTCGTTGAGATGTCTGTTGTTTCATTTCTGATGATCGGTTCATCCCCATATATTTCATGAATTATATATATATTGGTGATTAACAAAACTTCAATAAAGTGTCTTACCTTGGCATGTATGCATTTGCTGGAATCTCCTTTTCATGTGAGGAGGCTTGCCATGAGAAGAAGGAGGTACCTTTTGCATGATGTACATTTGGAACTTCCCTTGGAGCTTTTTAGACTGATGGAGAGGTATGAATGAATCTTCTTGACAGTAGCATTTTTCTTTTGCCCTGCCTGTTTCTGAACAAGAACTTTCACAAGTTTTTCATTAGAATTAACAGAGTTCTTGTTCGCAGTAGGTTTAACAAATGTTAATTTTGTTTTATTTTCATTTTTCTTATCTCTTACAGAGGCAAGACTTGTGTATTTAGTATTTTTCAATTCATGTTGAAGCTTCTGTTTTTCAGCTTTAATGCAACAACTTCTTTTTCTGAAATTTGAAGTTTATCTAGCATGACATCCAAATCATTTTTCATCTTGTTCTTTTCATTTTCAAATTGAGCAATTTGTTTTTTCAAATCAGCAATTTTATTACTCAAATTACTACAATCATTGTCCAATGGTTTGTCATGCAACAAACATTCAATCTTCCTTTTTAGATGACTATTTTCTTCAACAAGTTGTTTGCATCTTTCATTTATTTGATGATCATGAGCCATGTTAGAAATCTGTTTGTTTAATTGATCATTGTTAAATTTGAAGTTTTCATTGAGATCAATCAATTTTTCATTTTCATCTTTCAAATTAAGATTTTCAAATTCCAAATGATCATGATCTTTTTTTAACTTGGACAACTTGTTTTCACCAATTTTGATTTTATCTTTTAGACTTTTTTATTTAGAATTCAGTTTCTGAACTTCAATTTTCAAATTCTCAATTTCTTCCGAAAGATCTTTATCATTGTTCTGGAACAATTCAAGTGTGGTTTTCAAATTTTCACTTTCCTTATGGCAATGTTTTAAAGTCTTTTTCAAATCTTTTTCTTAGTGTTCAACTTTGCATTAAGATTTTACATCTTTTCACAGAATTCAATCAATTCAACATAAGACATGCTTTCATCTGCATCAGAATCGGAATTAGAATACATAAATGGATCTAGAATGATTTACCTGACCTTGTAGACCCATTTGAATCTTGTATTCTGAAGAGGATGCAGAATGCTCTGAGCTCATGGAATGTGCTGTTAGAGCCAAAGTCTTTTGAATTGTTGATTTTCTGGATTCATTGAAGCTCTTCTTTGCCATTAAGTGCTTGTGAATTTCTTTTGCTCCTTTTCTTTGTGAATCCTTTCCATCACTGCTGTTGGCCATAAAGCATAACTCCTCATTTGCTGAACTTGAAGAGTTCTCTTCTTCATCCTCACTTTGGTCTTCATCCGACCAAGTTGCAATCATGGCTTTTCTCTCTGAATTTGTTGATCTTCTTGTACTTTTCCTTCTTGTTCTCAGGACATTCTCCCTTCATGTGTCCTGGTTTGTTGCACTTGTAAAAATAACAACTTCATCAGTTTTATGATTCCTATTTGAATTGGCATTTGAAAAGGAAGTATTTCTTTTTCCAGATGATAATTTCTTTTTCCCAGTGAATTTTTCCTTTCTTGATTTTAAGAATTTTCTGAATTGCCTAGTCATGAGGGTAAGCTCGTCCTCATTGGACTCAGACTCATCAGAACTTGTTTTCTCTTGATTCTTATCCTGTTACTGCTGATGAAGATTTAAGTGCTACTGGTTGGTTTTGATTATATGCTCTTCATTTCTCTTCAAATTTATTTCATAAGTCATCAAAGATCCTATGAGTTCATCCAAAGAGATCTTGGATAAATCTTTAGAATCTTCAATAACTGTGGCCTTAGTATGCCAAATTGATGAAAGAGAGCGCAAGATTTTTCTTACCAAGTCAGCATCTGTGTAGTCCTTACCTAGAGCCTTCAGTCCATTCACAATGATCATGAACCTAGCAAACATTTCAGAAATTGTTTCATTAGATTTCATCATGAATAATTCATACTCAGAAACAAGAATATTTGCGGATGTTCCCTCATAGAGTAACTCAAGCTTATCCCACATCTCCCTGGCAGATTTGCACATAGAGTCTTGAGTACTTTTTTGGGTGGACATCACATTGAATCATTTTCATGGCTCTGTAGTTCACGGTGGCCCTTCTATTTGTTCCCTGGTCCAGGTTTCCTCCTCTCCCTGGTTTTCATAAGGGCCTACCTCAACTACCTTCCAAATTTCATAGTTCTAGGCTCTAAGGAAGACTTGAATTCTATTCTTCCAATAGGAATAGTCAGTCCCCATGAAGAAGGGTGGCCTATTGATGGAATGGCCTTCAGCAATAAACCTTGAGAATCCATCAATTAAAATAAGATAATGAAAGGGCAAGCAAACAATTCAAGTAATTAACATAGAGATCAAACAGAAGCAATAAATCAGATCAGAAACAGATATTAACCCGCTCTGATACCAATTGTAGGATCGAATGGGTGGATGGATCAGATCTAGAAGGGGGGGGTTGAATAGATCTAACACCAATTACTGCGGAAGCTCAAGCAATTAAAATTACTTCGAATCAGAGATCAATTCCCCCAAACAATTTACTGATATGAAGTGTGATTAGTGTGTGTGAGCAAATCGATTAGTAGTGTGAAAGAAATCCCTATGCATGCATCTAGCGTAATACAAAGTCAAACCACAATTCAACCCATTGCACAAAGGATTTTTAGGTGGTTCGGAAATCACCTCCAGTGACTCGTGCATCCACCCCGCACACAGTGAGGCCACACTACTCAAAACCTAGAGTACAATACACACTAGAGTACGATGACTCCAAAAACCCTTGATCACGATGGCTCAACACACAACCTTGAGTTCAACAACTCACAAACTAAGTGCGACGGCTCAAACAACAACCGGAGCATGACGACTCCAAATTGAGCACGACAGCTCAAACCACACTGTGAGTGCGACGACTCACAAAACAGAGCTCGACGGCTACCAAAACACAAGCTAGATTAAAGACAACAAAAATCAGATCCTCTAGCAATGATCTGATTCAGACAAATTAGTACACAGAAATTTACGCAGAACTTCATG
The DNA here is from genome assembly GCA_014218235.1 of Colocasia esculenta. Classification (NCBI taxonomy): domain Eukaryota; kingdom Viridiplantae; phylum Streptophyta; class Magnoliopsida; order Alismatales; family Araceae; genus Colocasia; species Colocasia esculenta. Next base: position 63,512,494 of record CM024756.1, read on the forward strand.
CACGAATCTCATAGACGAAATAAAGAAGAACAAACTCTGAAGTGAGAAATGGATGTAGAATGAGTGTTCTTCAATGAAGAGGCCTTGCAGATGCTTCAATTAGGAGCCTTGATGGAATTCGATGGAGAATCTCCTCATTGGCGATGCTCTAGTTTGATGGCATCTGAAATGCTAGAAATCCTTCTTCTCCTACGCCTCTTCAGTTGGATCTGCTCCCTTGCCTAGCACAACAAGCTTCTCTCCAGAGATTCCCCTTGATTCCCACGTCCTTCCTCTTGAAAGGATGGCCTGTGACTTCTGGAGATGGAGCAAGATCTGGAAAGCCCGCTTTGGCCGCCAAAAAGCTTCTTCTGGAAGTGTATGGGCTCTCTTCCTTTGGGGTACAAGGAACATGGGTATTTATAGCCCCATATGTCCATAAAGTGCCTTGGGGTGCATGGGCACAGAAACCTAGGTCAAATCCCCTAATTCCCAAGCAGCCACGTGTCCAGAGAAATTCACGTTTTTGAGTTTCAGCCGGAGTGTGTCGACACCACCAGGGAGTGTGTCGATACACTGTCCCAATTTCGCAAAACTGGTCTTCTGGAACTGGGTCTAGTGTCGACACACTCACTGGCTGTGTCGACACACTGTCCCAGTCTGGCAACTGGGTCTTCTAGAATCTGGGACTAGTGTCGACACTACCAGGGCTGTGTCGACACACTTGACCCTGTCTTCATGAAAAACCTTCAGGGACTCTGACCCCGTGTCGACACCATCAATAGGTGTGTCGACACTACCATGACACAATCTATATACACCTGCAAATTAACACATAAATCATTAGTACAAGATATTATCATTAAAGTATGAGATATTAAACATCAAAAAACATGTTGTTTAAGCATTATTGTGATATGTATAAAATGTATAACATGTTCAACATATCATCATCAAAATCACAATATGTCATTATTAACATCACAATATGTCATCATCAAAATCAAAGTATGAGTGATGTTCATTGGTCATCATTAAAATACAACTTTAGGAAATACCAAAACACACTCAACCTAACAGAAGTATCATGCATGAGATTTTCAATTTTCTTTTTCATATGTTTATATTTTTTTTCTTATTTCAGAATATTTTTCAACCAACTCAGCATATGCATGTTGCCAATCTTCAACAGTATATTGTTCAAAAGAAGGACTTACCTTTCCATCACTATTGTTGGCCATAAAGCATAACTCCTCATTTTTAGAACTTGAGGAGTTCTCTTCTTCATCTTCACTTTGGTCTTCATCCGACCAAGTTGCTATCATGGCTTTTGGCTTCTTCAATTTGTTGTTCTTCTTGTATTTGTCCATTTTGATCTTAGGGCACTCACCCTTCATGTGTCCTGCCTTGTTGCACCTGTAGCAAATAATACCTTCATCAGTTTTTTGATTTCTATCAGCATTAAAATTTGAAGAAGAAGCATTCCTTTTACCAGAGGAATATTTTTTCTTTCCATTGAATTTTTCTCTTCTTGATTTTAAAAATTTTCTGAATTGCCTAGTCATGAGGGCAAGTTCATCCTCATTGGACTCATACTCATTAGAACTTGATTTTTCTTGATTTTTCTCTTTGTTGCTTGATGAAGCCTTAAGTGCTACTGGTTTAGCTTGAAGCATATGCTCTTCACTTCTTTTCAGATTTATTTCATAGGTCATTAAAGATCCTATGAGTTCATCCAAAGAAATTTTGGATAAATCCTTAGAATCTTCAATCACTGTAGCCTTTGTGTGCCAAATAGATGATAGAGAATGTAAATTTTTCTTACCAGATCAGCATCACTGTATTCCTTACCTAGTGCCTTCAGTCCATTGACAATTGTCATAAACCTAGCAAACATTTCAGAAATTGTTTCATCAGATTTCATCATAAACAATTCATATTCAGAAACAAGTATGTTTGCTTTGGTTTCCCTAACTTGAGATGTTCCTTCATACATTAATTCAAGTTTATCCCACATTTCTTTAGCTGATTTACACATAGATATTCTTGAATATTCTTTAGGGTGGACAACACACTGAAGCATATTCATGGCACTGTAATTAAGAGTAGCTTCCTAATCTGCTCTCTAGTCCAATTCTCCTCATCTCCCTGATTTTCATAAGGACCCTTATCAACTATTTTCCAGATTTCATAGTTTTGCACCCTTAGAAAAACTTGCATGCGATTCTTCCAATAGGAGTAATCAGACCCATCAAAATATGGTGGTCTATTAATGGAATGGCCTTAGCTACAAATCCTCGAGAATCCATCAATCACAATGAGAGACAATGAAATAGCAAGCAAACAATTCAAGCAATTAATATAGAGATCAAACACAAGCAATCAAATCAGATCAGAAACAGATATTAACCTGCTCTGATACCAAATGTAGGATCGAATAGGTGGATGTATCAGATCTAGAAGGGGGGTTGAATAGATCTGACACCAATTACTGCGGAAGCTTAAGCAATTCAAAAATACTTCGAATCAGAGATCAATTCAGACAAATAATTTACTGATCTAAAATGTGGGTGTGTATAGATGATGTGTGAAGCAATTAAACACTTAGTGTGAAAGCGAAATCCTATGCAAGCATCTAGCACAGACAAGCAGATCAAACCATTACACAAAGGATTTTTAGGTGGTTCGGAAATCACACCAGTGATTCCTACATCCACCCCTCACACAGTGAGGCTCCACTACTCAAAAGAGTACAACTCACACCGGAGCACGATGACTCCAAACACCCTTGAGCTCGACGGCTCAAACACACAACCTAGAGCACAACGACTCTAAAAACTGAGCACAATGGCTTAAACCACTACATGAGCACAATGACTCCAAATTGAGCACGACGGATCAAACCACACAGTGAGTGTGACGACTCACAAACAAGAGCTTGATGGCTCACAAACTAGAGCTAGATCAAAGACAAAAGAAATCAGATCCTCTAGCAATGATCTGATTCACAGACTCAATCGTACATAGAAATCTGCACAGAAATTCATGCACAGATCTCACAGACGAAAGTGAGAAGAACACTATGAGAAATGAGTAAAATAAATGTAAATTATATGTTCTTTAGTGAAGAAGTCTTGCAGATGCTTGAATTGAAGAGCCTTGATGGAGTTCGATGGAGATTCTCTTCAATTGGCGATACTCTGCTTTTAATGGCATTTGAATTGCCAAAAATTCTTCTTTTGATGCTGCTCTTCAGTTGGATCTGCTCCCTTTCTCAACACATCAAACTTATCTCCAGAGATTGGCCTTGACTCCCACATCCTTCCTTGGGAAATGATGGCCTGCAGCTTCTGGAGATGGAGCAAGACCTGGAATATCCCTTTTGCCGCCAAAAACTTTTCTTGGAGTTGTATGGGCTTGATTCCCTTTGGTGTACGAGGATTATGGGTATTTATAGGCCCATATGTCTGTAAGGTGCCTTAGGGTGCATGGGCACAGAAATCTAGGTCAAATCCCTTGATTCCTAAGCAGCGACGTGTTCAGAAAATTTTTCATTTTTGAGCTTCAGTCAAAGTGTGTCGACACACAGGCAGACTGTGTCGATACCACTGGATTTAACTGTTCTGACTGCTTCCTGGGACAGTCATCTAGTGTTGACACACAGGTGGACTGTGTCGACACCACTGGTTGCTTCTCTCAGAATATGTTTATGGGACAGTCAGCCAGTGTCGACACACAGGTGGACTGTGTCGACACGACTGTGACAAATTTGTGTAAACCTGAAAGTATGAAGTGTAAACCATTAATACAAGATATTATCATTAAAATGTGAGATATTAAATATCAAAAACATGTGTTTAAGCATTGTTGTGATATGTATAAAATGTTTAACATGTTCAATATGTCATCATCAAAATCAAGGTATGAGTGATGTTCATTGGTCATCATTAAAATACAACTTTAGGAAATTCCAAAACACACTCAACCCAACAATCAGCTATCTTAAAGGAACTCTTGCTAGGATTAATATGCTGACCAGGGGACTGGGCATAATTCTTTAAAAACAACATCAACCTTCTAACATTATTAATACCCCCATTCAAGAAAATAAGGGTATCATCAGCATACAAAAGGTGTGTTGGGGGGGGGGGGACACCCCTAGGACCAGCATAAGGGAGAAGATAACCAGTTGAAACAATGTGCTTGAGACCTCTGCTGAGAGCTTCTTCCATGATGATGAACATGGCAGGAGCAATGGGATCACCTTGTCTTAAGCCCCTGGTGGATTTAAAATAACAAACCAGAGAGCCATTAAAGAGAACCGAGAACTAGCAATTAGAGATCATCATGCCAATGTACGAAATAAATTAGGAAGAGAAGCCAAACTTCTTGAGAATTGCAAATAGAAATTCCCATTCCGCACTGTCATATGCTTTCTTGATATTCAACTTAAATATAACATTGTTGCCTCTGGTCTTACGTCTATTATCCTTGACAATTTGTCTAGCCAAGAATACATTATCCAGAATAAGCCTACCTTTAACAAATGCACCTTGCTCCTCAGAAATGATCGCTGGGAGGATATTTGTAAGTCTATCACATAATATCCTGGAAACAATCTTATAACAAAATTTACACAGACTAACCGGTCTGAAGTCATTGAAAGACGTAGGTTGATCCTCCTTGGGGACGAGAGCAATGTATGTTGAAGTAACACCTCTTGGAAAACGAAAACCATGGAAAAAACCATTGATCGCAGCATAGACATCATCTTGCACAATATCCCAGCAAGAATTAAAGAAAATCCCGGTGAAACCATCCGACCTTGGAGCACTGTTGCCATTCAAACTCCACACGACTCTTTTAATTTCTCCTTTATCCGGAGGCGCACACAAAGTAAGGTTCTGATCAGCAGAGATGAGCAAAGGAATAACATTAAGAAGGGATTCATCAATAACATGATCCGTAGAGTGAAGGAGAGTATCAAAGAAGTGAACAACCTCATTACTAAGAACCTCTCGGTCCTCATTCCAACTCCCATTAACCTGAAGCCTGTGGATTCTATTCCTTCTCCTGTTACCTTGAACCACCGCATGGTAAAATGCAGTGTTTTTATCACCATTTTCCAACCATTCCAGACGAGCCTTTTGAGCCCAGAAAACCTCCATGCAATGCATGGCCCTTCTAAGGTTGGCATTAGCAGGCGTAGGATTGCTATCAAACTCCTCATGCATGGCCTTCACCTCATTCTCCTGTCTGAGCACATTGACATTGATATTACCAAATGTGTGTTTGTTCTAGGACTGAAGCACACCCCGGACAACCTTCAGCTTAAGGTGTAAATTAATAAAAGGGTTGGGGTTCCCATCAACCACCTCCTTCCATGCAGCTTGGACAGTGTTCTTAAAAGAATCATGGGAAATCCACATAGACTGGAAAGTAAACCTGGCGGAGCCACATTATTCCTTATGATTACTTAGCTTTTGTTTCTCAAATTGAGCCTAGGATAGTCAATGAGGCTCTTACTAATGAATCATGGATTCTAGCCATGCAAGACGAACTAAATTAGTTCAAGAGAAACCATGTTTGGTCTCTTATTCCTAAACCATCAGATCATCCAATGATAAGCACCAAATGGGTGTTTAAAAACAAGTTGGATAAAACTTGTACTATTACTAGAAACAAGGCTAGATTGGTAGCTCAAGGCTACTTCCAAGATGAAGGCATAGATTTTGATGAAACTTATGCACCAGTCGTTAGACTTGAGGCCATTCAGATTTTGCTAGCATATCTATATTAGATTTAAAACTTTTTCAAAGGGATGTGAAATCTGCCTTTTAAATGGCTTTATAAATAGGAAGTCTATATAACAACCTCCTGGTTTTGATGACATAGACTATTCTTATCATGTTTTCAAACTGTATAAGGCACTATATGATTTGAAACAAGCACCTTGAGCTTAGTATGATAGACTAAGCATATGTCTTTTAAAACGTAGTTTCACCAGAGGCAAAGTAGATAGCACATTGTTCATTAAATCATGTTCTTTGAACACCCTAATTGTGCAAATTCATGTTGATGATATTATTTTTGGAGCTATTGATGATTCTCTTTGCATGTATTTTGAAAAGTTAATGCAGGGAAAATTTGAAATAAGCATGATGGGGGAACTAAACTATTTTCTTGGACTATAAATCAAGCAAACTAAAGAAGGAATTCACCTCAATCAAATGAAATACACTAAAGAGTTGTTGAAGAAGTTTGGGTTTGAAAAAGTAAAACCTTACCCACTCCAATGAGCACTTCAACAAGGTTGGATAGTGATCCACAAGGTAAGAAAGTGGACCAAAAAGCAATATAGAGATATGATTGGTTCATTACTTTACTTAACTGATAGTAGGTGTCACACCCCGACGTTGAATATCGGTACGTGAGGCAGTTGCAAGAAAGCGAGTACAGAGCGTATAATAGACATCAAACCATTGGACAAAAAATAATACTAAGTCAAATGTATTTCATTGATAATTCCACTAATGTCTATGACAACCACTAATTCAGAGCCATTACATAGGGCCCAATTGACATCATTACATTGAATGAAAGTAAGGGACTCAACTAAGACTCTAACATAACACTAGTGCGCTAGGGTACTCTTGATACACTCTTGGTCTTCCCCATCCTCATGAGTGTCATGGTCTTCCTCAGTCTCACCTGAGAACACATATCAAATAACACAGAGTGAGTGATAACGCCTAGTAGGACTAAAATCTCATGATCATGCATGCTTTAAATTATTAATGTATTAAAGAGCATAGTAACTAATGGTAGAATGAGAATCAAGCATTGTCAAGTAAGTGATAGCACAATAGCAATTAGCACAAGTGTCAAGTATAGCACCAAGAGCCGGATGGCCATAGCACAAATAGCATAATATATTTCATGATAGCACAATGAGTCGAGTATAGCACTTTGATTGTCATTAGATAGTCCAGATAGATAGCACTTGAGTGTAATACCAAATACTCTGGTCAATTAACTCCCGCGGGCATATAGCACTTTTGGGCGCACCTCCCAGGACAAGACCGGGCCCTTTATATTGCCAAGCATTAGTCATATTATTTATCTTTAGACAATCAGCCAAATGGCCATAGAGAGTACCAAGAATAGATGAGAGTATTTTATGAATAGACGAGAGTGTAGAGAATATAAATAGATGAGCAAAATCTAGTGTAGATGAGAACTATAGGTCAATGCGCATGAAACAACATTAAATAGGCATCAGTAACGGTTGCACAACACGCATGATTAGTGCTAGCTATCAGGTAGAATTCACTAACCAACCACTGGCCATGCTATGAGCATAGACTAGAGGTCCGATGTGATCTCATGGTAAGAGAGAGAATAATCTAAGGCTGTTTGGATCATACTGATCCCTAAAGGTGTTATAGGTATTGAGGGTACAACCAGCTCGCCGACCATGTGGGAATCCATGGATAGAGGAGACTTACGGAGGCCTTGAACAAGGATTCACTAGTCAGGCAGAAGGAATATTCGACGGAGAGTTTGTCCAAGTCAAGAGAAAGTGTATATAGAAACAAGTGGCTCGATGTTCTAGAGGAATTCTAGAACAGTGGAGCGTCGATAACGGTGTTCCAAAACCTCGAGAGAAACAAAGACATTCCATTATAAAAATAGGGTAAAAATGTACATTATTGGAATAAATTACCAGATGTATTATGGGATATTTTAATGCCATGTCAAGTCATATTGGATGGTTGCAAGTATGTGCATGTGATAGAGAAAATCATAGATATGAAAGGTCAAGTTTATGGCTTTTAAATAAAATATTACATGGTCATGTCCAAACATCTTCTTTTACTATGTTTAAGATAGTTAACATGATGTATAGTCACTGTAGAAGGATAAGAACTATAGAAATTCAGGTTTTATGTACAAAACTCCAGAAGGCGACGTACCACTGTGAGGATCGCGATAGGGTACTTCTAGAACGCGACGGGGTCTGTCAAAGAACACGACAGGTCCGTCTGGGATAGGCAGACAGAACGCAACGCAAGGGCCTGTCGCGTTCAGAACGCGACAGGTTCCTTGTCGCGACCCACCCTTAAGAACGCGACCTATCGGGCCATCGTGTTCTCAGGGTCTCTGCCTGAGCCCGAGATGGGAAAAACCTTGTGACGACCCAATCAACAAACTGGCCCAACAACCATAATAGTTTGTAGACTTTCGAGGAAGGTCACCCATCCTGGGACTACTCCCAACTGAGCACGCTTAATTTCAGAGTTATTTTCCTGCTCGAGCTCTGAAAATGACTAGTCCGAGTTGTTTGTAGTTTGCTGATTTAGTCCATTTAACATATTCTTATATGGGGTGTTACAATCTACCCCTCTTATATAAGCGACATCCTCGTCGCTGCTCACATATAGCACACAATCAAACCCCAGGCAGATAGGGTTCTAGAGGTGGCCCCCACAGGCTCAAGAGGTGGCTCCCACTATGTAGCACTTTGTGCCATTATGGACTCAAGAGGTGGCTCCCATAGCATAGCACTTTGACTTGTGTGGCACTTAGTTCCTGCACTTCCGACTAGGCAAGGCTCTGATACGACCCTCCTTATACCGGTACGATTATACCAATCCACGTCGGTACAAAGAACACCGTCACAGTAGGACATTTACCCAACACTAAACAATAGATTGAGATGTACTCAAATATCAAAAGATTACAGCGGAAATAAATAATTTTTCTTATTCCATCATCATCACATAATCCACAGTCTATATAGTTGCAAAAGAAATAACAATGTCCATCTTATTACAATTCCAAATAAATACATTGTTCATCACATTTGATTACATACTATGAAAGAAAAGGTACAATGTAGCAATATCCACAAGTGAAGCTACTCCTCGCACTCGGAGTCGCTCATAACTATGTCCTCCTCAGGAACGGAGGCACCTATCTCACCTGTACGTCAAAGCAAGAATGAGTCTTCTAAAAAGACCCAACAAGCAATCCAAAGATAGCATCCTTACACATATCTTATACACATGCTAGTTCTTTAAACATGAAAGAAACATATGTTGCATGCTTCATGCCAATTAAGCCACTATACATGAAAACCGATAGCATGCTTTCTACACATTATATCCAACATGATTCAAAGGTTCAAATTTCATTCAAATCATTTCACAATTTTACGCAATTAAAGCATGCAATTATATATATGATGGATAACACACCTACCATGATATCTAATCATTTCCTCATGCAAATATAATACTTATCCACACATTTAGCTTGCTGTTTTACTATAAATAATTCACATTCACATAAATTCACATCTTTACACATGCTAACATATTCACATTACTTTTCACATGTTCACTTTTCACATTTCACATGTTCACATTCACATTTTCACACTTTCTACACTTAGTTGCCGTGACACATAGTCCAAACCACCATAAGAAGGACACACATCACATACACATACCTGTCACCTAGGCAACACAGAGACGAATCTTGGTTAACTGCGCAGAACCGGAAGAAGCCCTCTCCACCCTAACCAGTGGTACTTGTCCACCTCAAGGATTACTTCCTAATGCCCATAGGATATCACACACATTGAGCCTTCCGATAGGGACTTTACTACAGTATGGCTCCACAACCCTTTGTGGTAGCAGTGTCAATATCAGCACAATTTTACACGTTATCACATTATCACATTGTTTACATAATTCACATGCACTGTTTAACACATTTATATGCACCTTTAAATAATTACACATGCTTCAGTTTGCAGAACATGATACTTCTGTTTCACAGTGATAATTTCATCATAACATAATCCTAATCATGCTGCTAATCACTGAATTCCACATAATTAAATTTAACATGCTTAACATGGTCAATTACCCTTGTTAAACTAATAACAGTACCTACTGTTGTCAATACAACATGAAATTTTTATCACAGGCTTAACATAGGTTATATATCTCATACCCAATTTTCATATTTTTCACGACAGTAAACTAATTTTAACAATTAAAATAGGTCTCATACAATTTATCAAGAATTCATTATAACATGGTTCTCATCTATACAGTCAGTTCTAATAGTTCCTAAACTTGAAAACAGTCAACATAAGATCATATAAAATTTTTAGAACCCTAATATACAACGGATCTATTTATTCAGAATTTATCATGGTCAGATCACGCTAATTGTCCAATTACAGAAATTTTAATAAATAAAACTTTGTACATAGAATTCGACATATCCTCATGACATGACCTACTAACTGTACTTGACCAGACATAAATTACACAGCATGCACAAACAACTATAAGTCCGGAAATCACAGTGCATAGATCAAATCTGCATTCCTGAAAAACCTGAAGAACTTGGCGGCAAAGGGGTTGCCGCCAACTGGGGTTAACGACACACGATGTTGCCGCCAACTCAAGAACTTGACGGCAGCAAGCTTGCTGTTAAGTTCCTGTCTGCAGAATTGCAGATAGACTGCACATAACTTGACGAATTTGGGTTCTAGGACACGAAGAAAAATTCACAAAAATCCTAGGACCTAAAGGACATGTGCAGGGATGAAATCCCTCGATTACTTGCCTTTGAAAAATTCTCTAATGGGTTAATTAGGTCAAAGAAGCCCTCCTCGGCCAAGCCAAGAAGGTGCTCAAATTCCTCCCAGATCTGGTCTTTCTGTTGATGCAGGTCGCACACCGGAGTCGGTGAAGCTTCCTCAATGCCAAGACCCTCTTCAAGTGGATGTAGGTTGCCGGAAGAACTCCCAAATCGCCAGAACAAAGTCGCCAAAGATCATCTTTTCTCACAAAAAGCCCTAGTTTTCTCAAGAGTCAAAAAGACCTAATCTGAGCGCAAGCTAGGTGTTTTATAGGGCCAATGGGTTAGGGTAATGCGTAGGTTGGAATCCTACCGTTGGAGGGTAGTTTCCAAATCCAGAATCGGGGAAAACGCAGCCGTTTGCTGATCTGAAATCGCAACAGAAACGGAGAAGTAGACGACCACTTTGCTGCCGCTCATAGGAAATAGGCGTCCATCGATCTGGACGTCGACTTAGAGTCAACGACACTGTGGTTGCCGTCAACCTGCCCTCAACGTCAAGGGATGTTGACGTTGACTGGCATTTCGGCCAGAACACAAAAATCTCTATTTACATACTCAAACACCATAAACATATACAATATGTACAACATTGTTTAAATACAATATACACAGATTTAAATAAAGAATATGCACAAAATAAACAAGTATATACATATATACACATATGCACATAAGCAATATACACAAAAGCAAATAAGTATAATATGACAAAAATCCAAATAATGATAACAAAGTTCGAGGGCCTTACACCCTCTCCCCCAAAAGAAAACTTCATCCTCGAAGTTAGAAAGACATACTAACCAAACAATTGGGGATACTTCTTCATCATAGCATCCTGAAGCTCCCATGTAGCCTCCTCTCGCTATAAATTTTGCCATAGCACCTTTATGGATGCAATGCTCTTGTTCCTGAGGTGCTGAACCTTCCGATCAAGAATAGCTACATGTTGCTCTACATGCGACAAGTCTGGCTGAATCTCCACTGGCTCGTGACTAATAACACGCGACGGATCTCGGACATACCTCCTGAGCATAGATACGTGGAAAACTGGGTGAACACTCGCTAGCGTTGGGGGTTAAACTAGCTCACATGCCATGCTGCCCATCCGCCTAAGAATTTCAAATGGGCCAATGAATCTAGGACTCAACTTGCTATGCCTGCCAAACCTGACAACGCCTCGGGTAGGCGAAACTTTCAGAAAAACATGCTCGACAACCTCGAACTCTAAATCCTTTCTTCTGTTGTCGGTGTAACTCTTCTGCCTATCATGCGCCGCAATAAGCCTCTGCCTGATAAGCTGAATCTTATCCGAAGTCTCCTGCACCAACTCCGGACCAATCAACTGCCTATCGCCGTCTCCTCCCAGCACAAAGGAGATCTACAGGGCCGCTCATACAAAGCCTCAAACGGAGCCATACCAATGCTCGCATGAAAACTGTTGTTGTAGGCGAACTCCACAAGAGGCAAATGACGTTCCCAATCACCCTTCCAATCCAGCACACATGCTCTCAACATATCCCCGAGCGTCTGGATTGTCCTCTCAGACTGTCCATCTGTCTGGGAATGGAATGCTGAACTAAGCTTCAATTTGGAACCTAAAGCATCCTAAAGACCCTGCCACAACCTCGATGTAAACCTCGAGTCTCGGTCTGAAATAATGGACTTCGGCACACCATGCAACCTCACAATGCTACCCACATAAAGCCTAGCTAAACTCTCCACGAACTGCTTCTTCTTCATATCCAAGAAATGTGCCGTCTTGGAGAAATGATCTACAATCACCCAAATCGAGTCATAGCCCTTCGCTGATTTGGGCAAACCCATCACAAAATCCATAGTGATTGCCTCACACATCCATACTGGGATCTCCATCTTCTGCATAAGATCTGATGGTCGCTGACGCTCGGCCTTCACTTGCTGGCATACCAAACACCTGGATACGAACTCTACCACATCTTTCTTCATGATAGACCACCAAAAAGATCTCTTCAAATCCTGGTACATCTTGATGTTGCCTGGATGAATAGAGAATCTCGACCTATGAGCTTTTGCAAGAACATGCTCACGGACATCCACAACATCGGGAACACAAACTCGGTGCTGAAATCTAATCACACCGTCCTCAACACGAGCAATGCCTACCTTTCCCACCATCTCCTGAAGCCTAGGATTAGCCTTCTGCTGCTCGATCACCTCATCTAGAACAGTGGACTGAATAGCCAACTGAGCTACAAAAGCCTGACACAAAAGTGGCTCTAACTCAGTCATCGGACAGGCTGCATCCTCCGACATCTTCCAATCCTACTGGAGCAAAGATCTCTTCCTGCTAAGAGCATCCACCACGACATTCGCCTTCCCTGGATGATACTGAAGCTCGAAGTCGTAGTCCTTAAGGAACTCAATCCATCTCCTCTGCCGCAGGTTCAACTCCTTCTGCGAAAAGAGATACCTTAGACTCTTATGGTCAGTAAACACCTCGAGCTGGGCACCATAAAGATAGTGTCTCCAGATCTTCAATACATGAACCACTTCCGCAAGCTCCAAATCATGAGTCGGATAGTTACGCTCATGCTCCTTCAACTGGCGAGAAGCATATGCCACTACCCTACCATGCTACATCAACACACAACCAAGACCAATCTGAGATGCATCCGAATAGATAGCAAAACCCTCTACACCACTCGGCAAAATCACACGGGTGCAGAAGTAAGCTTCGCCTTCAGCAACTGAAAGCTACTCTCGTAATCCTAAAACTTCACACCCTTCCTGGTTAGTCAAAGGTGCGGCGATAGATGCAAAACCCTCAATAAATCGCCTATCATAGCTCGCTAAACCAAGAAAACTCTGAATCTCCGATGTGGTCCTTGGAATCTCTCAATCTAACACTGCCTGGACCTTCACCAGATCAACTGCAACTCCAGTGCCTGAGATAACATGCCCAAGGAAATGAACCTCGTGCATCCATAAATCGCACTTGCTGAACTTTGCATACAGCTTGTGCCCTCAGAGAACCTCTAGAACAACCCTCAAATGCTCATGGTGTGTAGCCTTATAGGAGAATAGACTAACAATCATCAATGAACACCACTACAAAACTAATGAAATAAGGTCTAAACACCTTGTTCATGACATCTATGAACGCTGCAGGGGCGTTGGTCAGACCAAATGGAAGCACTAAAAACTCATAATGCCCATAACGAGTCCTGAAGGCTGTCTTGGACACATCTTCACTCCTAATCCTAAGCTGATGATAGCCGGACCGCAGATCAATCTTAGAGAACACCGATGCATTCTGCAATTGATCGAACAAATCATCAATCCGCGGTAAGGGATATCTGTTCTTCACTGTCACCTGGTTAAGCTTCCTATAATCAATGCACAACTTGAGGGAACCATCCTTGTTCTTTACAAATAATACAGGTGCGTCCCATGGTGACACACTAGGGTAAATGAATTTCTTATCCAGTAAATCCTGCAACTGCTTCCTTAGCTCAGCTAATTCCACAGGTGCCATCTGATATGGAACCTTAGAGATAGGAGAGGTGCCTAGAAGCAACTCTATAGTAAACTCTATCTCCCTAGCCGGTGGCAAACCAGACAAATCATCAGGAAACATGTCTGGAAACTCCTGCAGTACTTCAATCTCCTCAAGGGTAGGTGACTGATCAGCCTTGGGCACTATGACCACGCTGGCAAGAAAAGTGTCACACCCCTTGTTCACCATCCTCATCGCCTTTATGGTGGAGATCACAAACCTTCCCGCTAAGTTCCTTGGCAACGGATGTGAGAACTCATCCTCACTAGGAATACGGAAAGTAATCTTCTTCCCTCTACAATCCACCAAAGCATAGTGCTCCTCAAGCCAATCTAGACCTAGAATTGCATCATAGTCCTTCATCTTGAGCAAATAAAAGCTCCCAACCAAACCTCGTCCTCAATGCACACAGGTAAAGATGGAAAACACTTCCTAGTTGATACCATTCCTGCTGCTGTGTGCACAGACAGTGGAACCTCTAACTCCTCAACCTCTACTCCAGACTCTATTGCTAACTGCCTAGCAAATCACTCCGAAATGAACGAGTGTGTGGCACCCATATCAAACAAAACCCGAGCGTGCACACCCATGACTAAAACTGTACCTTCCATGACGTTCTCGGCCTGTTCTACTTCCGCTCGAGCTAAAGCAAACACTCGAGCTTGGGCTCGAGACCTTTTTGGTCTTCATCTCACTGGCGCTGCTGCTGCTGCTGTTGCTGGGGCTGGCGCTCCACGCTGAACACCCTGCTACAGTCTGGGACAATCTCTGATCTGATGCTCGGAGCTGCCACACTTGAGACATTTCCCCGCTAGCTTCCAACACTCGGTACCGCCGTGTGCTCTTCCATAGTGAGGGCACATCTTCTTATCGCTGGGCTTGAAGCCGGGGGATCACGGAGCAACTGTCTGCTGACTGGATGCTGCGGTGACTGGTACACTGCCTTCTTCTTGTCCTGCCATTAGAAAGGTGGCACGGACCTCTTCTGCGATGCCTTCTTCTCCTCCAGATACTGCTCCATCTCGATCTCTTGCCTGCATGCTGCGCTGAGAGCCTCATCTAGCGTACGGTGGTCAACTGCCAAAATCCTCGACCTCAGTGATGGCTTAAGACCCATCACGAATTTCTTCGCCTTCCTGCGCTCATCAACAACTATATGAGGAGCATACTTGGACAGTTCGGCAAACCTGGCCTCATATTCTAGCACTGTCATGGAGCCCTGAGTGAGAGAAAGGAACTCCTACTCCATCTTATCCTGGATATGCTCAGGGATGAACTTGGCATGGAATAGCCTTGTGAACTCATCCCCAGACACCTCGATAGCACCAACCTCGAACCTAGTGCGAAGTAAGGAGGCCCACCAAACATCGGCTCTCTCTTGCAAGACACAACCCATAAGCACTATACTAGATAAAATCTAAACTTACATAAGTACATGCATATATAAATTAAGTACCTACAACATATAGGTGCCCAAGGTAACTTTATCCTCCTCGGCACACCTAATGGCTCGGAAGATCTCCTCAATCTCCCTCATCCAACTCTCTGCTAATAGTGGTTGACTCTCCCCCTTAAAAAAGGGTAGAGCCATCCTCTTGTATCTCTCCATGATGGAAGGACCAACATGGCCTTGCTTTTGGGGAACTGGAGCTGGAGCCTGAGCCTGCCACAACAAGCAACACATAAGCAACATAGCAATCATACATTTAATAAAAATAGACTACTCCTATTTACCAATCCTAACTTGAGCCTGCAGCTATGCTTGTAGTGCCGCCTGAGTGTGTGCCTGGGTTTGCATAGCCTGAACCAGGCCTTGCATGAACACACCATAGTCCACAGGCGGTGGTGGAGGAAGTACAGTAGGACCCTGGGGTGCTGGGGCCTGCTACTCACCCCTGTCCTCATGCCTCTGCCCATCATCCCGAGCCTGAGCACTACGCCTAACACGAGTTACCATAGCCTGTAGAACATAGTTAGAAACTAAATTATTTAGTCCTAACCATTTCTTAGCTATCTTTCATTCATTATTAGTACTTTCTACATATATGGACAAATTCTATAAAGACCTTGGATATTGTGAAGATGATGGTATATTCATGTACAATCTCAACCTTGGGCTCTGATATCAATCTGTGACGACCCAACCAACAAATTGGCCCAACAACCATACTAGTTGGTAGACTTCCCAAGAAGGTCACCCATCCTGGGACTACTCCCAACTGAGCATGCTTAACTTCAGAGTTCTTTTCCTGCTCGAGCTCTAAAAATGACTAGTCAGAGTTGTTGGTAGTTTGCTGATTTAGTCCATTTAACATATTCTTATATGGGGTGTTACAAACCTTGCCTTGGATTGCGGTCCATGCTTTCCAAAGATTGACACAGGGGTGTTTAAAAATCAAAATCTCGATGTACACTTGATGAAAAATCATGAAACAAATTTTAAATGAAACTAGACTTGCGAGAGTATAAACAGTAAAGAGTAATTAGAAACTTATCATGGTATTGATAAGCTATGATTTGGTTCTTTCTCGATGAACATAGAACATGACACAATGATGGAAAAAGAATTAATTCGAGCAAAGTACTCAATAGAAATTGAGGAAAAGTATGGCAAAAGATTCCTGACAACATGTAGCATGCACAGTAAAAATTGCATAGCATGAGATCAAGTGTAGATAGAGATTTAAGGTGAATATGATGGGTCGGGTACATGTTCTTAACAGAACTTCCAACAAGAAATTCACATGATAGGGTCGATAGAAATTAGGCAAAAGAGAGGTCTTTTGTTCCTGGTATTAAGAACAGTCTACAGACAAGAGTGATTTAATTTAGCTTGTGAGATTGCTTACCTTTGGGACGATTTGACTTCTAGGGCTAGAACTGGAAGAACAAGCTTGTAGATCTTCTAGCAAGCCTTCTACCCACGATTCCCTTCTCCTTTGGCCTCTCCTCCACGTCCAAGAAGTCCCAGCAACACAATAGGATCGGCCATGAAGGGGTTGGGGGTGTATTTATGCATCTAGCATGTTTAATTCCTAATACAACTCTAACTTCCATAAAACTCCGAATGTTCCCTGTTTCCTCCAACCTTCCTAGCATTACTCCTCCTAATTGGGTTAGGTTGGGGTTCCAATTTCATACCTAGCTAGTTAGGGTATGGTTAAGAGTCCAATTTAGATATATATTAGCTATATAATTATTCACTTGCCCTTTTTAATTAGGAAACAATAAAATTACGAATTTTAGGGTATTTTCTTTTATCCTATCATTAAAAACTCCTATTTTGCCCAATAACTTTTATAACCATTTATTAAAGCCCATCACTTTTTTTTGAATAATGGGTTTTAATTAATTCATTTTTTCTTTAATATTTAAATTTATTTATTTATTAAAAATATTGGGTTGCTACAGTAGGCCAAACATATTATTTAGTGTATGCATGAGTGCTAGATACCAATCTGATCCCAAAGAATCTCACTTAATTTTAGTTAAGAGGATCTTTAGATATTTTGCTCACACTTATGATTTAGGCTTATGGTATCCTAAATGTTGTGAAATTAATTTAACTTCTTACTCAGATGCTGACTATGTTGGATGCAATGTAGATAGAAAGAGCACCAATGGATGTTGTCAATTTTTTTCAGGGTGTTTGATCTTATGGTCTTCAGGAAAATAAAACTCAGTAGTCTTATCAATGACAGAAGCTAAATATGTGGCTGCATGGAGCTGCTGCACTCAACTTCACTAGATCAAACAACAACTTGAAGATTATGGATTAAATATCAAGACCATTCCACTACTATGTGACAATACCAGTGCAATAAATCTCACCAAAAATCTAGTGCAACATTCGAGGACCAAACATATTGAGGTTAGGTGTCATTTATCAGAGATCATGTATCAAATGGTAATATAAATATTTCTTTTATAGACACTTCAAATCAGTTAGCATATATCTTTACAAAGGGCTTACCCAAAAAGAGATTTACTTCTCTTAGAAGGGAATTGGGCATGTGTAATCTGTAAAGGAATGTCTGCATATAACTGAGATATATCAAGTTTTCAGAGTAATGATTGTTTCTAAACCTTTGATTTCATCATTCAATTTCTTAAATCCATTACTACTTGACCCCTATCTTCACTCCAATCGATATCCTTATTCTTACATATTTTCCTTACTAATCGATGTGCTTTCTTAAGCAATCGATAGCCTCTACGAATAAGTTCCTCAGTAATCGATATGCCATTTTGTCATCTTGTACAATCATTACTTCGACTACTAACTATGACAGTCAACCTTTACACCTTTATGTAATGTCAACTCATTCCTCTATTGACTAACTTCCCTCTTCGTGCCCCTTCAACTCTCGACTCTTTGAAAAAACCCTCCTTCATCTCAGAGTTCATAAAATCCCATTTCCTTTTGTTTCTGAAATCCCCAACCTTCTTATCTCAAAATTTTAGAGGGGTTTTGCTACTCTACTTTCTGTGGTGCCAAAGATTCAACCTTTGTCAGATTCCATCGCTGCTACGGGTAGTTTCAGCTCTTTACAGGCCTACAGTGCTTAGTTCTTCACGGCAGAGCAGTTCAGAGGTTGTAATTAGTAAATACCAAGATCTATGGAAATAAAGCTGTAGATGTGGTAGAGTTGAACAAGTATGGCATGTCAAAGATTGTGGAAGCCTTGGAGAAGATGAAGTGGAAGGTCTGCGCATAGTGTCAGAGATAGGGCTGCAACTAGGTCAGGTTCGGAACTGGAAAAATAGGTTCCGATTTCGATAACCAAAATATAGTTTCGACAGTGATAAAATCAGAATGGTTAATTCTGATTCGGTTATGATTTCGATAACATTACCAGAACAAAAATTCTGATAAGCTAAGGTGCTTACCATGGTTTTGCCTTTTGCATTTATAGATAATCTATCAGAATGACCGATACCAATTCCAATTATTTTCAATTCAGATTCTGATAGTTTATCAAAATATCCGTTATTGATTCTGATAAGCTATCGGTATCATTGTTCAATTCTGAAACATATGATTTTGATCGAAATCAGGTCAAAATATCAGAATATCGTGTTCTATTTGCAACCCTAGTCAAAGATCAATTACCCTCACATGGTGAAAGCCTTCTATACCTGTCTGCGAGAAGAGGACGACAACTCGCTAGTGTCTTCTGTGAAAGGTAAATGCATCAAAATTACCTTTGATCTCTAGTCGTGCTTTTTAGATGTTCAAAGGAAGGTCACACCTTTGTTAACTCAGTGTATATGAATGTGAAAGGACTCAAAATAATTGGTGCAGAATACAAGTTGAAAGATGGTAAGATAGTCATCAATCAGTTCACTACCTTCAACAGACTGTTGCATTTTATTGTCTGTTAGATATTGGTTCCTCATGCAGATAACTTCTCTCAATGAACTCAAGGGGATACAAACATCATGTTTTGGGCCATGCAGAATCGCATGGCCCATCTTATTTTTAAGAAAATGAAGGACACTACATCATTGATTTTGTAACGACCCGACCTCCCGGACCCCCTCCAAGGACCATGAAGTTCACGCCGCCACCCACGGATCTGAAGACTCAGAAGGGTTAGAAGAATAGTCTAGTGAGATAAGCACCAAATTCAAATAACTATAACAGTCTGTACAACATACAAAAGTTTGTACAACATGTCCCAAATAAAAGCACAGGTATAAGAAGAAAGGTGAAGTTCTTAAGGGGCATACCCCGAGAACTTACAAAGCACAACTCTCCAATCACTCAGGTATAACACTCACTCACACTGCTGCTGACAGCACACAGCACCACTGCCGTCTCTACAAACTTCCCGACATGATCTCCCCCGACGACAAGCCCCTAGCTGAAGAGAGTAAGGGGGGGGGGGGTGAGCCTCGCAAACAAGGCCTAGCAGGGATTACTAGTCCTTCACTGGCCAGAGCAATAGGTACTCCAAAAACAAGAAACTACACTAGAAAGCAGTAAAGTGAGGAACACCTATAAAAAGATACTACGAAGTAGCGAAAAGAGAATAACGCCACAACCAACAACCAATGTCGGGCCACACACGACTCTCGTAAGAACAAACGGAGTTACGTACAACATGGAAACCACGCACGCCCGCTGAGATAGGGGTCTCATGGAGACCATGGAGCAACCATGTGAGA
This sequence comes from Colocasia esculenta, assembly GCA_014218235.1. NCBI lineage: Eukaryota > Viridiplantae > Streptophyta > Magnoliopsida > Alismatales > Araceae > Colocasia > Colocasia esculenta. Next base: position 63,532,844 of record CM024756.1, read on the forward strand.
AAGGACGTATCACAACAAGCACGGCCACCTCAGACCTCCACGAGGTCAAGGGCCCACAAGTAGAACCACCCCGGACCCTAGACACAACACGAGGTCGGGAAACCACACATGCCAGTGCCACCACGGACTGGCACCAAGGAATGGGACTACAAACAACGGTCGGGGCCCGTACAAAGCACACCGAGAGAACACGCAATGCAGAAACCACCAGAAGCACGGGCCAACAATGCCAGACCAACGATGCCCACGGAAACAAGGCACGACAAGGCTACAATCGTCGTGCAAGCTAGGGAAATGTGTCGCACTTGGAAACACCATAAGGAAACACCATCACAACAATAAAAACAAAGCCACTGCCACTGGCAGCTAAGAGGAGGACACACCGGCCACTCCCTCGGTTCGCCAACTGGCTCCTACTTCCAACATCCCCGGAAGAGTGAGACAGAGCGACCATAGAACACCACAAGAATGCACGCACCACCGTAGCCAGACTAAGCTTGGCCCTACGCCTAACACCACTACGTGGCTCCGGAACCAACACAAAGAGAGGTAGTGAGAAAAAGGACTGTCTGGGCCGTGCCGGGAAGAAAAAACCTCAACGACGTGTCCCGCCCTAGACAAGAGAGCTCTACAAATGATTCGACATCGATGTCCAAACCTTGTTTTCTCCTCCACTACCAGAGTCCGCCAACTAGGTCGTAGACTTGAGCATGCCCGTAGCCTGTAGTACTCCCTCAATGGGCTCACGGGGATGGGGGTCCTAGGAAACGGATACAACCTCTGAATGGGACAAGCCCTCAAGTGCCAAGCACCAGGATAACAGGTGGGGCAAGCACAACAAGAACCATGCCAAACCACTGGCTTGTAACCCACAACAAGCCCAGCAAGCACGAGGCTCACACGTACCCTCGAGAGGGCCGTCGAACAACCAAGTCATGCACGAGTAAGCTAGAACCTCGGAAGACCACCAGTCGGTATGGGAAGCTTGTTGCTCTGCTAATAATTGATTGATCGCCAGTCAATCGATTATAAGACAGACGAGACCTCCTGGCACCGCCACTAGGACACGGCCACGAAGGTGTCACCTTTAGTCACTGAACGTAGCCAGGTAACCTGTCGTGTTCCTCACCTGAAGGTCCCAAGGGCATGCCAGCCCTGGGGCACACACCGACACCCCAACCAGAACCACAAAAACACCGATAACCAACCGAAGCAACATAGGCATTGTCGCATCCTCTTCAGCCGTCGCGATAGCATCGCGATGGGTAGAGGCACACAGACAACAACCCTATAGTGAGGGGGAAACGCGTCACGACACGATTGCGTCCGACCACCGAACTGCCACGCCATGGTGTTGGGCCGGCGTGTCGCGACATGATCTCGCCCGATCGGTCAGACGCCTCCTCTGTTGTCGTGATGCACACTATGGTTGCGACACCAAGAGCGAGGCAGACCTGCGAGATGCTCCATCCCGGGGCCACCCACACACAAATCACACGGTGGAGGGGAGAATGGAGAAGCAGGAAATACTATCTACAAACCACGAGGGGCTCCCAATCCACCCAGATCGAGAGGGCACAAGCAATCCCTACCTTTAACTGAGAAACAGACCCATTGGGGCCCTTCACGTTAGGTTGGCCACCTCCTCCTCGCTCCACGCAAGCTCCAAAACGCCATGGCACCACGCACGACTCTACTCCTTACCAAAAACACACAAAGAGTAGAGAGGGAGGCGGAGCTCCCGCTAGAGGGGAGGAGAAGAAAGGTGAAGAAGAAGAGGGAAGAATGGTCTCCGGCCAAGGCCTTAAGCCTCTAGAACCCAAGTTGCGACAGGGCGATGCGTCACATTAAGAACCTTAATGCGACGGGTAAAGCAACCGCGACACCAATGCGTCCCGCAGGGACACCATGACAACCTGACAAGTCATACTAACATGACTACTACCTTGACAGATGTCAGAAGATCCAAGCCATGGAAGACTGTCGCGTCCTATTGACCCGGCGCGACAAGGAAACCTCCAAAGAGGCGACACATAGACTAGGTGCGACAAGGATGATTGTCGGATGGGACACCCCTGACGCGACACTAACGTGTCACCCAGACTGGACACATTAGGAGACAGTCATCCTAGATGCCAGATCGGAAAACCAGAATGCCAAGATGCTACATCCTTCCTCCGTTAACAAAATTTAATCCTCGAAATTTAGGGCACGCCAAAAGATCCCAAGGAATGAAACGAAGCACATGGAGCGGATACAACACTGGTAAAGAAGACATTAAGTCTCAACACGACTTCCTCGTGGCAACAATCGCACCGCCAAAAACACGCGCAGAGCACACGAAGCACGGGTGTGAAGAGCCACTAAGTCTCACCATGACCTCCTCTGTGATGGCCCTCATTATACCGATACGGTTATACCAACCCACGTCGGTATAGCAAGCGTCATCACAGTGGGACATTTACCCAACGATACATTCAGCTGAGATACACGTGAATATAGAACAGAGTAGCGGAAGTAAAAAGAACTACTGTCTTCATTCATTCATCATCCACATTTAGCATACATGAAATTGCAATAACATTAAGAACTTAAAAGTTCACATGATTTAAATTGCTGAAAATTAAATACACAATGTCCACACTTATACAATTTTCTCATGATAGTTCTAGTACAATGTCACTTTTACATACTATGAAAACACAAAAGGGTACAACTGCTCCAACAGTCTAATCTCCGCGCTCGGAGTCCGTCTCCACCGTCTCCTCCAACGGTGCCACATCACCAACTACACCTGTACGCCGAAGCAAGTAGTGAGTCTAAAAGACTCAGCAAGTAACGTACTCATACCATACACGTACATGTCACAGGGGGCTCTACAACACAATTGCAAAAGACTCAACATGTAGCATGCTTAAACATTGAAATGAACAATCTATCATGATAGTTCTATCAGTAAACACATGATACATGCTTTCAGATTTCCTTAACGAAATGAATTTCCTAACACATGCTCTCTAATCATTCTACTCATGAAATTCTACTTTGCATTTTAACCAAAACATGAAAGCCATTAACATGAATTCCGCGCGCACATGAGAGGGAACACAACTAGCATGGAATCTACATGTTCTTATACATATACATAACCATTTTCACATGCTTAAGCTTGCTGGTTTTCACATGCTTTAGTAACCATGACCTACACATGAGAGCTACAATGTTATTTAAGACACAACATGTGAACAACCGAACATGGAATTGTGTACACATACTCATTTATTTGTCCCTAGCATGGGTTCTAGAACTTGTACATGTAAACATGATCATAACATAAGGAAGCTACTGATTTAGCATGGTTTCAGATTTGTCACAACATGGATTTACAATATCATATCTTCACATTTTTGTTTCACATTTTCTTACACAAATTCCAATTCACTTAAATTGCGTTTACACATACACATTAACAGTGTCATTACACATTAACACATGAACACATACACATTTACACATTTACACTTTCAATTTAGTGCCGTGACACATAGTCCAAACCACCAAAGAAGGACACAAACACATCACATCACATAGACGCCATCTAGGCAATACAATGGCGACTCTTGGACTGCGCAGACGGGAGAATAAGTCTCCACCCTAACCAGTGGTACTTGTCCACCTCCAGGATTTCCCTAATGCCCTTAGGGTCACTTACACATTGAACTTTCTTAGGGGGACTTTTCCCTGATACGGTTCCACTGCCCTCTACGGAAGCAGTGTCACATTGGCACAGTTACACATTTACACATTTTTACGATTTACACATGGTTTGACACATGTCACTCTCACTTCATTCACTTTCTCACTCACATGCACATGCCTCTGTTTTCCTAACATGACACTACAGATTTAGACATTAACAAGCAGGTAATTCCACTAATCAGTTGGATTAAACAAGAATCAACTCATTTTACAATGACATACATCAATTTCCATTTTCTGGATGGAAATTTTCTAAGGCATCGTGCTCTGGTCCAAATGACCTGAAATTTTAATCACAAACTGATTTCAGGTTTAGGACCCTTCATGAAAATTTTCAGATTTTTCTAAGTTAAAATGAATTTACAGAAATCAAACATCCATTTCATGCATTCGTAATTCAAGTCGATATGGAATTATACACAAGTCACAATTTAGCAAGCTACTGTCTGAACCCTACATGTATAGAGCTACAGAATTTATTCCTCAATTTATGGGCGATGCCTGGTTTACCAAGGATTTATCATGACTTACGCACAATTCCTATTCCCAAACAACACTTTCAATAATTCACACAAGCATGGCAAAATCTCAAATTTCAGAATAGGGCTGATCCATACATGCATGATCTCACAAAACTTGGGCATACAGGCTAGTCCTAAATCATGCAACAGTAGATTGACAAGATTAACAACTAATCATGCTGGTGATTTCATGGAACAAAATAACTTCTATCATCACCACCATGCACACTCATCCATTCACACACCACATTCATCACCTCAACATTATACATACATATAAATGATTTACAGTATTCTCATCGTGAAACACTACGAAAATAATCGTATAGGAGGGCAGAACAGGTGCTGTTCTGTCCAGATGAACTTGGCGGCGGTTCTGGCCGCTGATTCAAGGTCAACGTCATAGTCGATGGACGCTAAGCATGATCTTAGCGACCAGGGACTTTGCAGTCAATGCAGGTCTGTGCAGAACACAGACCCGAGCTCTCAAGATAGGGTGAATCTGAGGGTCTAGGACACGAGGGAAAATGTACAAAAATAGTAAAACCAACCTAGACACATACGGGGACGTATGAATGGGGTACTTGCCTTAGGAAAAATGCACCAAGGGATCTAGGGCTCGGTGAAGCTCTCCTTGGGCGTCCCAAGAAGCTTTAGAAATGCTTGACTCCGTTCTCTTGGCGAGCTCCAGTGCCTTCCAAGTCGGGGAGGCCTTCCTCGTCGATCCAGCAACCTCCTGAAGCAGCAGATCTCGGAACAATCTTCAGGTTGAGGGATTTTGGGTTCCAAAGTGGGGTTTGCTCAGTTCAGAAAGTAGGTTTCTCTCTTCTTTCTCTCTTGCAAAAGGGTGAAGAGAGGGTTGGGGAAGCAGATTCGGGTTTAGACATATGGGAGAGGCTTCTCTCCCATGCAGGGGGTGACAAGATGTGTTTCAGACCGTTGGGGACATCTCCCCAATGGGTGAGCTACCTTGTTCCGGAATTCTGGCTCTGCAACGCATGCAGGCAGAGAAGTTGGCATCCACATCGTTAGACGCTGGGATTAGTGTTGGCGTCATGGGTGGACGCTGACACCTCATCACGGCTAGGGGTTGACGCCAATAGGGCCTTCGGCCAGAAGCTTAAAACATGCAGAAAACCAAGCACATCATGTACATATACATGCAATATGTATATAGTTTGTGCCCACACTACCATCAAGCAATACATACAATATTCATATCTAAGTTATACACATACACACATAAGTATACTAATACTACATACATACGTACATACATGACACGAATCATTTACATGCAACACAATAATACAACAAAATTCGAGGGTCTTACACCCTCTCCCCTTAAAAGAAACTTGTCCTCGAAGTTAGAACGACACTACTCAAACAAAAGGGGATACTTCTTCTTCATCGCATCCTCAAGCTCCCAAGTAGCCTCCTCTCGTGAGAAGTTCCGCCATAGGACCTTCACCGACGCAATACTCTTGTTCCGGAGATGTTGAACCTTCCGGTCAAGAATAGCTACTGGTTGCTCGACATACGAAAGATCTGGCTGGATCTCCACTGGCTCATGACTAATCACATGAGACGGATCTCGAACATACTTCCTGAGCATAGATACGTGGAATACAGGGTGAACGCTAGCCAAAGCTGGGGGTAATGCTAGCTCATATGCCACGCTGCCCAAACGTCTGAGAATCTCATATGGGCCAATGAACCTGGGGCTCAACTTACTATGCCTGCCAAATCTGACAACACCTCGAGTAGGCGATATCTTCAAGAAGACATGATCGCCAACCTCGAACTCCAAATTCTTTCTCCTGTTGTCGGCATAGCTCTTCTGCCTATCCTGTGCCGCAACAAGCCTCTTCCTGATAAGCTGGATCTTATCCGAAGTTTCCTGAACTAACTCCGGTCCGATCAAATGCCTATCACCAATCTCCTCCAACACAACGGAGATCTGCAGGGCCTACCATACAACGCCTCGAATGGAGCCATACCAATACTCGCATGAAAGCTGTTGTTGTATGCGAACTCCACAAGAGGTAAATGACGCTCCCAATCATCCTTCCAATCCAGAACACACGCTCTCAACATATCCTCGAGCGTCTGGATAGTCCTCTCGGACTGTCCATCGGTCTGGGGATGAAACGCCGAACTGAGCTTTAGCTCGAACCTAAAGCATCCTAAAGACCCTTCCACAACCTCGAAGTAAATCTCGGATCTCGATCCGAAAATGATCGACTTCGGTACACCATGCAATCTAATGATGCCACTCACATACAATCTAGCTAAACTCTCTACTGACTGCTTCTTCTTCATAGGCAAGAAATGAGCAGTCTTGAGAATCTATTACAACTACCAAAATCGAGTCATTGCCTCTTCTAGATCGAGGCAAACCCAAACGAAGTCCATAGTGACAGCTTCCCACTTCCACACTGGGATATCCATCCTCTGCATAAGGCGGATGGATGGTCGCTGTCGCTCGGCCTTCACTTGCTGACATACTAGACATCTAGACATAATCCGCAACATCTTTCTTCATGCCGGACCACCCAAATGATCTCTTCAGGTCTTGATACATCTTAGTGTTACCCGGATGAATAGAGAATCGCGATCTATGAGCCTCCGCTAACACATGCTCACGGACATCTACTAAATCATGGACATAAACACGGTGCTGAATCTAATCACACGTCCTCATCACGAGCAATGCCTGCCTTGCCCACTAACTCTAAGAGTCTAGGGTCGGCTCCCTGTTGCTCGATCACCTCATCCAAAACCTAGGATCTAAGGGATAGCTGAGCTACAAAAGCCTGACACAGCGATGGCTCTAACTCGGTCATAGAGTACGCCGCATCCTCCAACATCTTCAATCCTGCTGGAGCGAAGACCTCTTTCTACTAAGAGCATCCGCTACGACATTCGCCTTCCCAGGGTGATACTGAAGGTCGAAGTCATAGTCTTCAAGAACTCAATCCATCTTCTCTGCCTCAGGTTTAATTCCTTTTGGGAGAAAAGATACTTCAAGCTCTTGTGGTCGGTAAACACCTCAATCTGACACCATAAAGATAGTGCCTCCAGATCTTTAGTGCATGAACCACTGCTGCGAGCTCCAAGTCATGAGTCAGATAGTTCTTCTCATGCTCCTTAATTGACGAGAAGCATAAGCCACTACCCTTTCTTGCTGCATGAGCACACAGCCTAAACCGATCCGAGACGCATCCGTATAAATGGCAAAGCCCTCTAGACCACTAGGCAATACCAATACCGGAGCAGAAGTAAGCTTAGCCTTCAATAGCTGGAAGCTACGCTCACATGCCTCAGACCATACGAACTTCTCACCCTTCCTGGTCAGCTTTGTCAAGGGGGCGCGATGGATGAGAAACCCTCAATGAATCGCTGATAGTAACCAGCTAACCCAATAAAACTACGAATCTCGAAGGGGTCTTGGGAACTCCCAATCCATAACTGCCTGGACCTTCGCTGGATCAACTGCAACACCAGCGCCGGAGATAACATGCCCGAGAAATGAACCTCGCGCAACCAAAATCACACTTGCTGAATTTTGCATACAGCTTGTGCTCACGAAGAACCTCTAACACTAACCTCAGATGCTGACAGTGCGTGGCCTCATCCGGAGAGTAGACCCACACATCGTCAATAACACTACAACAAAGCTATCTAAGTAAGGCCTAAACACCCGGTTCATGAGATCCATGAACGCTGCAGGGGCATTGGTCAATCCGAAAGGAAGGACAAGAACTCATAATGTCCATAACGGGTTCTAAATGCCGTCTTGGACACATCCCACTCTGAATCCTCAACTGATGATAACCAGATCGCAAGTCAATCTTAGAAAAGACTGATGCATCTCGCAACTAGTCAAACAAGTCATCAATACGAGGTAAGGGATACCTGTTCTTCACAGTCACTTGGTTCAGCTTTCTGTAGTCGATGCACAACCTAAGTGACCGTCTTTCTTCTTGACGAATAATACAGGTGCGCCCCAAGGGGAAACACTAGGGCGAATAAATCCCTATCAAGCAACTCTGCAACTGCCTCCTCAACTCGGCTAACTCCGCAGGTGCCATCCGATATGGAGCCTTCGAGATAGGAGAGGTGCCGGAAGCAACTCTATGGTAAACTCTATCTCTCTATCCGGTGGCAATCCAGACAATCATCAGGAAGACATCTGGAAAATCCTGCACTACCTCAATCTCCGCAAGAGTAGGTGACTCATCAGCCTCTGGTACTAACACACGCTGGCAAGAAAAGCGTCACAACCCTTGTTTACCATGCGCATCGCCTTCATGGCAGAGATGACCATTTTTCCCGCCCAGTTCCTTGGCAAGGGTGAGAGAACTCATCCTCACCAGGAATGCGGAAAACGATCCTCTTCGACGACAATCCACTAACGCATAGTGCTCCTCTAGCCAATCCAGACAAGAATAGCATCATAGTCTTCATCTTTAGCAAGAAGAAACACCCATCTAGGATCTATCCTCAATGCACACAGGTAACGACGGAATGCACTTCCTAGTCGATACCGTACCCGCAAGGGTGTGCACAGACAAAGGGACCTCTAACTCCTCAGACTCTATGCCTGACTCTAGGGCTAACTGCCTAGCGAACACTCGGAATGAACGAGTGAGTAGCACCCGTATCAAACAAAACCCGAGCGTGCACACCTAAAAGCAAAACCGTACCTTCGGTGACATGCTCCGCCTGCTCGGCGTCCTCACGAGCTAAAGCAAACACTCGAGCTGGGGCTCGAGGCCTTCCTGGTCTTCCTGTAGCTGGAGCGGCTGCCGCTACTGCTGGGGCTGGCGCTCCACGCTGAGCTCCCTGTTGAAGTCTTGGGCAATCTTTGATCTTGTGGTCGCTGCTCCCGCACTTCAAGCATCTACCCGCTACCAACCAACACTCGAAACCACCATGTGTCTTCCGCAATGGGGACACTCTTTTTCACACCAGGGGAACGTACAGAAGGTATGTGAGAGCTGCTGACTACCACGGATCGCTGCGGTGTCTGGTACACCGTTTTCTCTGTCTTGCCGCTGGAATGTCGCTGCTGGCCTCTTCTGCGAAGCCTTCTTTTCCTCCAGATATTGCTCCATCTCTCCCTCCTGCCTGCAGGCAGCACTGAGGGCCTCGTCCAACGTGCGGTGGTCAAACGCCACAGAGTCTCGTCGCAGCAGTGATGGTTGAGTCCCATCACGAATTTCTTCGTTCTGCGCTCATCCTCTACGATATGCGGTGCATACTTAGAAAGTTCAGAAAACCTTGCCTCGTATTCCAGCACAGTCATGGAGCCTTGCGTCAGGGAGAGAAATTCCTGCTCATCTTGTCCTGGATATGCTCTGGGACGAACTTGGCTCGGAAGAGCCTCACGAACGCGTCCCACGCCACGTCTACTGCTCCGTGCTCAAAGCGTGTACGTAGTAGGGAGGACCACCATACATCCTCTCTCCTGCAATACACCTTCATAAGCACAACTAACAAATTCTAACTTAAGCAGAACATACAAACATACAAAATTAAAAGCCTACTGTAGCATGTAGGTGGCTAATGTCACCTTATCGTCATCAGGGCACCTGATGGCTCGGAAGATTTCTCTGTCTCCCTTAACCAACTTTCTGCCATTAATGGATCACTCTCCCCCTAAAAGAGGGTGGGGTCATCCTCTTGAATCTCTCCATGGTAGAAGGTCACCATGGTCCTGAGCTGGTCCTTGAGCCTGCTACATCACACATCAAGCAATATACAATCAACATAATATCACATAAGCAATTTAAAACAGACTATATAATCATTTCATTAGTCTAACCTGAGCCTCCAACTGTGCCTGGAGTGCTGCCTGGGTATGAGCCTGCGTCTGCATGGCTTGCACCAGACCTTGCATGAATACTCCGTAGTCCACAGGTGGCGGTGGGGGAAGTACAGGACTGGCGGTGCCGGGGCCTGCTGCTCCGCCCGCTCGTCACGTCGGCTCGTCCTCACGGGCCGGCGCTCCGCCACGCCTACCTCTCGAAGCCATGGCTGTAATAAAATTTCAGCCACCATTAGAGCTAGGTTACTAAGTTTTAAACCATTTTCTTATCTATCTTTCACTCTCATTAGTGTTTTTCTACACATGTGGACAACTTAGCATGCAAGAGATGTGATGAACTTATGTATTCATGTGCAATCTCAACCAGTCGCTCTGATACCAATCTCTGTGACGGCCCTCATTATACCGGTACGGTTATACCAACCCACGTCGGTATAACAAGTTCATCACAGGGACATTTACCCAACGATACATTCAGCTGAGATACACGTGAATATAGAACAGAGTAGCGGAAGTAAAAAGAACTACTGTCTTCATTCATTCATCATCCACATTTAGCATACATGAAATTGCAATAACATAAAGAACTTAAAAGTTCACATGATTTAAATTGCTGAAAATTAAATAAACAATGTCCACACATACAATTTTCTCATGATAGTTCTAGTACAATGTCACTTTTACATACTATGAAAACAAAAAGGGTACAACTGCTCCAACAGTCTAATACTGTCGCGCACGGAGTCCGTCTCCACCGTCTCCTAACGGTGCCACGTCACCAACTACACCTGTACGCCGAAGCAAGTAGTGAGTCTAAAAGACTCAGCAAGTAACACCACTCATACCATACACATACATGTCATAGGGGGCTTACACACACAATTGCAAAAGACTCAACATGTAGCATGCTTAAACTTGAAATGAACAATCTATCATGATAGTTCTATCAGTAAACACATGATACATGCTTTCAGATTTCCTTAACGAAATGAATTTCCTAACACATGCTCTCTAATCATTCCTATCATGAAATTCTACTTTGCATTTTAACAAAAACATGAAAGCCATTAACATGAATTCCGCGCGCACATGAGAGGGAACACAACTAGCATGGAATCTACATGTTCTTATACATATACATAACCATTTTCACATGCTTAAGCTTGCTGGTTTTCACATGCTTTAGTAACCATGACCTACACATGAGAGCTGCAATGTTATTTAAGACACAACATGTGAACAACCGAACATGGAATTTGTACACATACTCATTTATTTGTCCCTAGCATGGGTTCTAGACACTTGTACATGTAAACATGATCATAACAAGGAAGCTACTGATTTAGCATGGTTTCAGATTTGTCACAACGTGGATTACAATATCATATCTTCATATTTTTGGTTTCACATTTTCTTTACACAAATTTCCAATCACTTAAATTGCGCTTTACACATACACATTACACATTGTTCACTTACACATTAAACATGAAACATACACATTTACACATTTACACTTTCACATTTAGTGCCGTGACACATAGTCCAAACACCAAAGAAGGACACAAACACATCACATCACATAGACGCCATCTAGGCAATACAATGGCGACTCTTGGACTACGCAGACTGGGAGAACAAGTCTCCACCCTAACCAGTGGTACTTGTCCACCTCCAGAATTTCCCCTAATGCCCTTAGGGTCACTTACACATTGAACTTTCTCAGGGGGACTTTTCCCTGATACGGTTCCACTGCCCTCTACGGAAGCAGTGTCACATTGGCACAGTTACACATTTCACATTTTTACCGATTTTACACATGGTTTGACACATGTCACTCTCACTTCATTTCACTTTCTCATCACATGCACATGCCTCTGTTTTCCTAACATGACACTACAGATTTCAGACATTAACAAGCAGGTAATTCCACTAATCAAGTTGGATTAAAACAAGAAACAACTCATTTTACAATGACATACATCAATTTCACATTTTTCATGGAAATTTTCTTAAGGCTCGTGCTCTGGTCCAAATGACCTGAAATTTTAATCACAAACTGATTTCGGGTTTAGGGACCCTTCATGCAATTTTTCAGATTTTTCTAAGTTAAAATGAATTTACAGAAAATCAACATCCTTTTTCATGCCATTCGTAATTCAAGTCGATATGGAATATACACAAGTCACAATTTTAGCAAGCTACTGTCTGAACCCTACATGTATAGGCTACAGAATTTATTCCTCTATTTATGGGGCGATGCTTGGTTTACCAAGGATTCATCATGACTTACGCACAATTCCTATTTCCCAAACAACACTTTCAATAATTCACACAAGCATGGCAAAATCTCAAATTTCAGAATAGGGCTGATCCCATACATGCATGATCTCACAAACTTGGGCATACAAGCTAGTCCTAAATCATGCAACAGTAGATTGACAAGATTACAACAAATCATGCTTGTAATTCATGGAAAAAAATAACTTCTATTATTCACCACCATGCACACTCACCATCACACACCACATTCATCACTCAACATTATACATACATATAATGATTTACAGTATATCCTCATCGTGAAACATATCGAAAATAATCGTATAGAGGAGGGCAGAACAGGTTGCTGTTCTGTCCAGATGAACTTGGCGGCGGTCTCTGGCCGCTGATTCAAGTCAACGTCATAGTCGATGGACGCTAAGCATGATCTTAGCGACCAGGGACTTTGCCGTCAATGCAGGTCTGTGCAGAACACAAACCGAGCTCTCAAGATAGGGTGAATCTGAGGGTCTAGGACACGAGGAAAAATGTACAAAATAGTAGTAAAAACCAACCTAGACACATACGGGGACGTTATGAATGGGGTACTTGCCTTTAGGAAAAATGCACCAAGGGATCTAAGGCTCGGTGAAGCTCTCCTTGGGCTGTCCCAAGAAGCTCTTAGAAATGCTTGACTCCGGTTCCTGAGCAAGCTCCAGTGCCTTCAAGGTCAGGGAGGCCTTCCTCGTCGATCCAGCAATCTCCTTGAAGCAGCAGATCTCCGGAACAATCTTCAGGTGAGGGATTTTGGGGTTCCAAAGGGGGGTTTTCCTCAGTTCAGAAAGTAGGTTTTTCTTATCTTTCTCTCTTGCAAAAGGTGAAGAGAGGGTGGGGAAGCAGATTCGGGTTTAGACATATGGGAGATGCTTCTCTCCCACGTAGGGGGTGACAAGATGTGTTTCAGACCGTTGGGGACATCTCCCAATGGGTGAGCTACCTTGTTTCCAGAATTCCTGGCTCTGCAACGCATGCAGGTCAGACAAGTTGGCGTCCACATCGTTAGCGCTGGGATTAGTGTTGGCGTCCATGGGTGGACGTTGACACCACATCAGCGGCTAGGGGTGACGCCATAGGGCCTTCGGCCAGAGCCTAAAACATGCAGAACCCATGCACATCAGTACATATACCGGAATATCTATATAGTTTTGTGCCCACACTACCATCAAGCAATACATACAATATTCATAGCTAAGTTATACACCTACACACATAAGTATACTAATTACTACATACGTAGATACATACATACGTACATCCACGACACGAATCATTTACATGCAACACAAATACAACAAAATTCGAGGGTCTTACATCCTCGTAGCAACAACTGCCCCCGCCAAATGTGCCAGAGCAACCAACTGAAAAACTAACGGCTTAAGCAACATGCTCCAAACCCACGAGCAGCACCAAACCGAAAACTAATGGCTCACTCTGGACAAGTAGGGTGTCCAAATAGAACACAACATCCCCACAAGCACTGAACAATGCCAAAAACTGACCTGAACGGCAAAAAATGCCAGCTGAAAATCGCACAACTGCTGCCACCAATAGACCTTGCTGTTGGGACAAATCGATCAGCAACCCACTCTATCGCCAGCAAAACCCGACAGAGTACACAGTTGTCGACAATAACACGAGAAACGTTTGAGAACCAACCACAACACTTAGGAGAACAACCTCACGCTACTAGCAGCAACTAGCATTAGTCACCAGCCCAAGCTGAGATGCCACGCGAACGAAGAGAACCAGAGCAACATCATGCTCGTGGAGAATACTCAACGCACAAAACAATGTCACCGCCACTCGTCTCACCCAGACCTTCCTCGCGGTTCGACAAGGACACCAAATGTACGTGGAGCTGTAAAAACTGGGAAATTACATTCTCCTCAACGCGACACATTGCGACAGAAGGACAGAAGATGTCTAAGGTTAAGTCAAAACTGGGCACCTCACAACGTCGAAAAACCATGTGGTCGAGTACTAGCAAGCCAATAGGCCTCACTGTTAGTAGAGGACCGATAGGAAACTCCGCCATAGCTTCCAGACTCACCAACACCATGCACAATCAGAGAACCAACGAAGAGTTGGCAGCATGCCTGCCATGCACACACAGTGCAAACCGCAGGAACCAACATGCCAACCACCAGAAAAATGCACAACCACACGGGAATCGAAACAACCGTAGAGGTCGAGGACAACACGTCGATCTCAGAGGGACCCAAACCGAAGCAGGGTACCACAACCGAACACACTCGCTCCCAAAGCTAGAGGGAAAACCCGACATAAGCCACGACCAAAGCCTGGCGTACCACCTATAGGGCTACCTAGACAAGGCAAGGCAGCCACCCCACAATAGTAACGGTACAACCACAAGGTACAGGCTAGCACAAAGTGTCCCAGAGGTGAAAAGCTCAACTCCTCCAACACCTAGCGAAGTCATGAAATGACACACAAATCTCACGATCAGGACACATGACACAATACATGGTGCTAACACTCAGCACCAAGAGCCACCCAAGATACAACACAATGCATGAAGACTCCAAATGACACAAAATCAAACACTCGAGGATGAGCACACGGTGCTACCCCAAGCACCAAAACTAAGCAAAGTGCTACACAGGTGCACCAGTGGCTAAAACAACACAGGCTAACAGGAAGGACTCTTCACCAGAGACCATCCAAAAAGCCACATGCAAAGGACCATGAACTGTAAAGAACACAACAAGCCACACTGGCCCCAACCCTTGAGGTACAAAACCACGAAGCATAAAAAAACGCTCAAGGTGTAGCACACACAACCGCACCAACAATCTGAAATGGCACAGGGCCCATTGAAGGGGACTCTCCACCAGAGACCAACAAGAGAAGCGCATGGAAAGCCAATAACTTCAAGAGTGCAACAACCACGTCGGCTCCAAAAAGGACAGAAAACACGGAGCACCGACTCTACCGTATGGGGAGCAAAAGACCACAGTGACTCTCTATCACGCAAGAGTAAGAAACACCACCTACATCGCGACCGATAGAGAAGCCAACACCAAAAATGATGACAAGAAAAGCTCCAAGGCATAAGCGGAGGCACAATTGAGCACACACCAGAATAATGCTTGCACGAGCAAGACAATCAATAAAAACCAATGCACAACGGAACAACGCTCACTTAAGCAACCCAAGAAGAAAATAATACTACCTCGCACCAACCAACAGGGACCTAATGCCCCAATTGTCTAGGTAGGCAGCAAGAAACAATCTAAAAAATAAACAACACGAACAGGTTGACCGACCCACGATGCCATAAGGAAACGACAGAACGAGGCGAGCAACCAGCTCAACCCAAAAACAACTCAAGGGAAGATGACTACACCAGAAGGTCACAACGATGTGCACCCTGGCTACACAACACAACAATGAAGCATGACCACCCTGAGCAACCAACGAAAAGCAGAGGAAGGAGACACGCAACGAGTCTCTTCCACACACGAGAGAGATAAAACCACAACGCAAGACTGACACTTCCATAAGAAGCACAACCAACCAGACACTGACGGCACTCACCAGACCACCATCTGTAAGAGCACACCGAGCGCGAGAAAATGAAGGAAACCGCCCGAACCACAGAGACACACAAAGTCCCACCAGCGCAACCGAGAAACTTGGAAATGAACAACAAGGTGAGAAGGCCAACACAGTGGCCAGACACACGGTCAAAGGCACCACACCTTGACTAACACACTCAAGCAAACTATAATGCAGATAGTCCAACCGGAAACAACGATAGCTCATCTCTGCAAAGAGAGATGTTGGATCTCTTGTTTTGATGATGTTTAACTATGATCCATACAAGTGTGAATATCCTACTTCAATCATATCTAACACTATTTTTCATGATTGGTTCACAAAAATGTTGATATGATGACAGTGGTGTTGACACAACTCTGATAGTGTGTCAACACATAGTTCAATCCTAGTGCAAATGGTCATGAAAGGAAGCCAGTTGTGTCGACACAGGTACATCATGTGTTGACACATCATCTGCTCACAGAAGCTATTCAAAATTGAAGGTGTCAGTGGTGTCGACACAAGTTGATTATGTGTCAATACATCCTATGCATCTAGTAAGCAGTGAAGTGTGAAGAAACCAGTGGTGTCGACAGAGGATGATTGTGTGTCGACACATCATGTATCTCCCAGAAGCATGGTTTTTGGTCTGTGGTTAGTTGTGTCGAAACAAGTGACATTTGTGTCGACACAAGTCACCAGTCAATGCTGCCAAGACACAATGCAAGGAACATGTGTCGACACAAAACTAAAGTTGTGTCAACACACTTTGACTTTTGTTCCAGATCTAAATTCGTCGACACATTGAAGGATTTGGGGCGAGGCTTTTGAGCGGGAATTCTATGCCCCCAAGACTCCAAGGCATGTCGTGGGTACATGGGACTATAAATGCCCATGATCCACACATCTTTTGGGGACACACACCTCAGTTCCTCATCCTCTAGAAGCAGAAGGCAAAACCAGAGAGAGGCTTCATCCGTGGAGAATTGCTGTCTAGATCTGAAGAATTGGGGATCCAGGTACCTTGATTAATCAACCTCAAGTGAAATTCCCAGATTCTTGAGTCTACATCTCTGAGCTGAAGCTGGAAATCTGAATCCTCATCTGGGAGCAGTACAGGGGGAAATCGAACCAGTCCTTTCCAATATGCAATTCACTCAATTCATCTGGTTCTTGATTCTAAACTCGTTTCATCTTGTGTGTGTTGTGAATTGGAGCAACTCTTCTGCTTAATTTCACGTGTGTGTTTAGATCTGAGATTTCGACTATCTCAGAGTGTGTGTGTGTTGCAGTGTGATCTATGTGATCTGCTTGAACTGGCGACATAAGCCATTTTTTGTGTGTGTATGGATGGTGGATGTAGGATACACGATTGTGTAATCCGAACCACCCTAAATCCTTGTGTCATTGTGGTTTGATCATTCTCTACGTTAGATGATCGGTAGGCTCGTTGCTCACACACCACTCAATTGTTTAAGTTGCTCGAAATTGTGCATGTCATAGATCTAAAATTCTGATAGGTTTCTGGTGTGTTAATCGATTAATTTTTAATTTGGTTTGAAATCTATTCAACCCCTCCTTCTAGATTTCATCAAAGATGTTTTCCTCTGTCTTTCAATTGGTATCAGAGCAGGTTCTCGTTGCACTTGCTAAGTGTTTGATCTAGCGATCATGAGTTTTAGCTATGGAAATCACTAAGGGGTTTATAGCTGAGGGTCAATCAGTTACTAGACCTCCATTTTTCGATGGATCTGACTACTCTTATTGGAAAAATACGATGCAGGTGTTCTTAAGAGCACAGGACTATGAACTCTGGAAGATTGTTGGTAAGGGTCCTATTGAATTGCTAGAAGATGAAGATTTATGGACCAAGGAGTAAATCAAGAAATCCACACTCAATTGGAGTGCGATGAATATGATGCAACGCGCCATACATCCCAAGGAATACTCCAGATTCTCATCATGTAAGTCTTGAAGAGATGTGGGATAAACTCCAACTGATCTATGAGGGAAGATCTGAGGTAAGGGAGACAAAGGCAAGTATGCTAGTATCAGAATATGAAATGTTTAGGATGAAAAGTGACGAGACTATCTCTGAAATGTTTGCTACATTTATGCTGATTGTTAATGGTCTTAGAGGTTTTGGAAAAGACTATTCTAACAGTGACCTTGTGTGGAAGATACTATGGTCTCTTCCATCTGCTTGGCACACAAAGGCCATTGTTATTGAAGATTCAAAAAATTTATCTATCATGCAATTAGATGAGCTGATAGGATCCTTGATGACATATGAAATCAACTTGAAAAGAAATGCATCTATCATTATTTCAAAGAAACCTATTTCCTTGAAAGATTCATCTAGTTCTAAGAAGGTGATTGAAGTTGTGATGAACTGATGAATCTTCTGATGAAGATAATGATGGTGAATTGGCCTTATTGACAAGGCAATTCAAGAAATTTTTGAGAAAGAAAGGAAAATGTTAATTCAAACTTCCAATAAGAAAGATTTTTCCAAGAAAACTGATTTCAATAAAAAAATTGAACCAAATAAGAAGACTGACATAATTTGCTATGAATGCAGGAAACCAGGACACATGAGAGAGAGTGTCCTGATTTGAAGAGAAAGCTAAAAAATCAAATGTTCAAGAAAAGTAGAGCCATGTTAGCCACATGGAGTGATGAAGATGAGGAAGAACAAGAAGGAAGTGAGTCTGAAGATGAAGAGATTACATGCCTCATGGCTAGAAATGAAGAGAACACTGAGGTAAGCTCTTCATTTGAAGATTTCTCCATTGATGATTGGGAGAGGCATATGCTACTCTGTTTGAAAAATTGTGTGAATTGAAATATGAAAATAATCACTAAAAAAGAAGTTGTCTGATTGAACAACTTGATAATGTCAAGGAAAGATGCCAAAATTCTGAAAAAGAATAATAAATTTTGACTGTTGAGAATGAAAAACTTAAGAAAGAGATGCTTCAAGAATAGTTGAAAAATGCTCAAAATGAATTGAATGATAAGAAAGATACTCTGTCCAAATTTGTTAAAGAAAAACAAAACATAGATGCTATATTAGGGGTTCGAATGAACATTACTAAGCATGGATTAGGTTTTCAGTCTGAGAACAAAAAGAAAATTGGACAACTTTGATAACATCATTTGTTAAAGGAACAACATCTCACAGTCAGTCAGAGAAGAACACTTAAGAAAAACAATCCATGAACTCAAAATACAAAAATAAGAATCAATTTAAAAATTCTAGAACATAATTCAAGCATGGAAGAGTTCATTTTAATAATCAACAGAATTTGAAGCCAACTGTTAGATCCACTTCTTATCTGAAAAACAATAAAAATTCACATCACACAAATTCATGTCATGTACAATTTGCAAGTGATATGGACATATTGATGCAAATTGCAGATCAAATGTGAATGCATGTAAAGTGAAACAAGTCTGGATTCCAAAATAAATTGTCATTGAGTTGAGAAAACTGATGGGACCCAAAGCAATTTAGGTACTAAAATCTTCTTTCTAATTTCCTTGTAGGAATGTCTTATAGCCTACAAGAAAGACAAATGGTACCTCAACAGTGGTTGTTCAAGACATATGACTAGAGATAGGGAAAAATTCTGCTCATTAACTGAAAAAAATGGTGGTCAAGTAATCGTTGGAGGTAGAAACAAAGGTCAAATCATTGGAACAGGAAATGTTGGTAAGAATCCTTCAAGCTCTATTGAAAATGTCTTGTTAGTTGAAGGTCTTGATAATAATTTACTGAGCATTAGTCAACTGTGTGACAAAATCCTTAGGTAATTTTCAGTTCTGCTTCTTGTGAAATTGTTGAAGGGAATCTGGAAAAATAAAGTTTCTTGGTCAAAGGATTAACAATGTCTATCTAGTTGACTTGAATGAACATAAAAATGAAAATCTCTATTTACTTGCTAACCAGCATGATCTATTTCAACTGTGGCATCGTAGGCTAGGTCATGCTAGTGAAAATGTTTTGAATAAATTGATTAGACATGCTCTTATGAATGGATTGCCTAAAATGAAGAAAAAGAAAAATACAATTGTTTGTTCTACATGTGCTCAAGGTAAACAAACTAGGAAATCATTCAAATCTGTTGCACCTTTAATAACTTCTAAACCCTTTGAATTGTTGCATATGGATCTATTTGGTCCTACAAGGACACTTAGTCTTAGTGGACATCGATTTGGATTTGTAATTGTTGATGACTTTTCTAGTTTACCTGGGTATTTTTTCTGTCTCACAAGAGTGACACCTTTGAGAATTTTTAAATTTTCGTTAATAAATTGAACATGGAAAAATAAATAAAATCTACTCCATACTTACTGATCATGGAGGAGAATTTGACAATAATATGTTCTTTGGATTTTGCAGGAATAAAGGAATTGATCATAGATTTGCTTCACCAAGAACACCCAACAAAATGGAATTATTGAAAAGAAAAATAGGACGTTGGTTGAAATGGCCCAAACTCTGTTAGTTGAAAGTCATCTTCCAAGGAGCTTCTGGGCAGAAGCTATCAACACTTCATGCTATATTCTCAACAGAGTCATGGTAAGACCAGTCCTTAAGAAAACTCCTATGAGCTCTTAAAAGGTAAGAAACCTCACATTGCCTATTTTAGGGTCTTTGGAAATAAAGTCTTTATTCACAACTCTTTTCACAAAATCTGTCCACAATCACAACATTGTAGTTCAGGTATATGCGGATGATATCATTTTGGTTCCACCAATCCTTCACTGTGTGAAAATTTTTCAAATCACATGCACAGTGAATTGAAATGAGTCTTATGGGAGAATTACAATTTTTCCTTGGCTTGTAGGTCAAACAACTTAAAGATAGATTTTTATCAATCAAGCAAAATATGTCAAAGAGTTGCTGAAAGGATGTCAATTTGAACAAGCCAAGCCAGCATCCACTCCCATGAGTACAAACATCAATTGGACAGTGATGAAAAAGGTAAAATGGTTGATGCAAAGCAACAAAAAGGTATGATTGGATCTTTTATATCTTACTGCAAGTAGACCTGATATTCAGTTCAGTGTTTGTCTTTGTGCTAGATTTCAATAGTCCAAAAGAGAGTCACTTGCTTGTTGTTAGAGATTTTTAGATATCTTGTGGTACATGTGATTTGGGTTTATGGTACCCAGTTGGTTGTCATGCTGATTTAATTCATATTCTGATGCTGACTATGCTGGTTGTAAACATGATAGGAAGAGCACTAGTGGTTATTGTCAATTCCTAGGAGGTTGCATGGTAACGTGGGCATCCAAAAAGCAACACTCAGTTGCACTCTCTACTACAGAAGTAGAATATATTGATACAGGGAGTTGTGCAGCTCACGTGTTGTGGATCAAAAGTCAATTACTTGACTACAACATTGATATTGGATGTTCACCTATTATGTGTGACCATACTAGTGCTATCAGTCTCTCCAAAAACCCAATTCAACACTCTAGGACAAACACATATTGAGATTAGACATCATTTTCTGAGGGATGAAGTTGCAAACAAGAACATTGAATTAGAATTCATTCCCAAGAAAAACAAATTAGCTAAGCATGCCTATCCTGGAAAAATCACCTTACTTTGGTTTAGTAAGGTTTAAAGAATGATTGTTCTGAAAAGAATTTTAATTCAATTAAGTTGAAATCCATGCTCTTCAAAAAATTAAAATGGTCAAATTTTGTATGATAGTCCTCAAACCAATAAATTTGCAAAGGAATGATGATGGAATTTGAATGGGAAATCTTTAACATGTTTAACAAATCCTTGGATAATTGGTTTTAGATCCTTTTTATCTTAATAAAGATTCTCTTTCTCATCATTCCCAAACTTCTGAATTTTCTTGTCATCTCAGGGTTGACACACATCCATCCTGTGTCGACATAGGTTGATCTCAGGTCGACACACATCTCTTCTTGTGTCGACACAACATGCTGTCAGGTCGACACACATCTCTTCTGTGTCGACACAACTGGACCCAGCGTTGGTTCTGGATTTGGGTAAATGGACCTGTGGATCATCTTATCTCCTATCTTTTAGTGTCGATCCATTTCTTAAATGCACTCAACCCTAGGTCGACCCTACCTTTTCAGTTTCTCCATCTTTCAAACTTCCCTCTTCTCCTACAACCTCGGACAAACGACGCTCTGCTTCCTCCAGGTTTCTCCATCATCCCTCATCTCCGGAATCCATGGATCCCAAGCAGACTCCCAGACGTGGAGACAAGGCCAGGGCGGCAGCAAAGGGTGGTTATCCAAGAATGCCAGTGGAAAGAAGGAGCAAGTTCTACCATGATCCCTCGAAGAGGAAATCTGACTCCACCCCCTCTGGTACTCCTTCAAAGCAGGGCAGATCAACACCTTAGAGCAAAGGCAAGTCTGTAATGCCATCTGGTACCCAAAAAGGAAGACTTTTCAAGATTCAACTTCTTTAGATGAGAGTGGTTCATCATCATCATCTGACGGTACATCTTCCTCAAACCTAAAAATAGTTGCAAGAAAAAACTTTAGACATTTCTCAGTCTCCTGTGGCAACACCCTCTAAATCTGTTTCACTTTGAGGGAGATCGATTTTGAAACCAAGGGCTGTTGATCTTTCTGATAAAGAGCTTATAGATGCTTTTCTAGAATTTGTACCTTTGTTTGAGTTTCAAGGTTGGATTATGTTCATCACTGAGTTTAGAACCTTCTATCCATGGATAGTTCAGGAATTCTATTTGAATATGTGGACACAGAAGAAGGGTTTAAGTCAGAGGTCAAAGGTGTCAAAATCCTTTTCTCTATAGAATTGGCATCTCAGTTATTTCATGTTCCTAATTCAGGTGAGGATTATTGCACATATGAATTTGATCTTCATGAAGCATATTCACTTCTCACAAGCCTACCTCATGATAAGACAAATTCAAAACAAACAAATGTCACTAGTTTCAATTCCAATTCCTTCCCTCCTGCTTAGACTGGTGCATCATGTTTTTACAACCATTCTCACATCTCAAGGTGGTGGTCAGAATAGACTCACAAATACTTAGAGGTTTTTCTCCTGTTGCATGAAGAAAATCATCAAAGTCAATTTGATTGAGATCATGTTTCAAATCATTTCTGAAACCATAAGGAAAGAACTCCACAGATCTCTTCCATATGCTGCTCATTTAACTGCTGTGTTTGAGCTTTTGGTGTATCTTTGTGGATGAAAAATTCAGAAGATTCTCAGAATAATATCTATTGCTGCACAATGGACCAAGTTCATGAAATTTAGATTGAGGGTGATCAAGTCACAAGAGATCTATAATGGAACAACCATCAGAACACATTGAAGAAGAGCATGTTCAAAATGTAGAAATACCTCAAGAAGATCCAGTGGAACAGCCCCCACATTGAGCCTGAAACTCCTCAAGTTGTGCCAACACAATGTACTCCACAAGCATCTCCAACCCCTCATCAAAACTTGATTGTTCCTACTTCCTTTTCCATCAACATCACAGTTTAGCATGCACTTCCTCTGGTGGTTCATCTGTTCTCCTGAGCTTACAAGTTTCTTCAAGTTTAGTTTGATAACTTGAACTCTTCAATGAGAGAGATGTCCACAAATTTTGAGTTCGAATTCAAAGGTTGGAGAACACTGTCAACAGTCAATTTTCTGAGGCAGCAAGTGTTAGCTGAGCATGCCACAAGAAGGTTTAACAGACTAGTTGGAACATTGGGTGATGCTTCCACTCAACTTCTTGTCTTCAATCTGATTTGCAAGCATTGCTCACTGACATAATTGAAAATACCCACACAGTATTCACACTGGACAAGAGGCTGTCATACAAGTGTCCAAGTGTAGATTGTCATTTCTCATTTTGTTGAAGATATGGATCACATGAAGGCACATACTGTTCATATTGATCAGGAAATTGTAGAACTTCGAATTGATTTTCACAATGTCTGGATGATAAGAAATGATGCTAGTACTGGAGATAATAGACATGCCACATCCTCCTCTTCTGTTCCTCCAGTGTCCCATGGCATTAATCGATGCAAGCACATATTTATGAAAATCTGTAGAATGGAAGAAACTCTTCACACTAGATTGACATCTGTTCAGCTGCTTTTGAGAAAAAACTGGGGTGCATTAGATGCCAAGATGAAGACCATTAAGGACAAGCTACCTCCTCCACCTCCACCTCCACCTCAATGATACATTTCTTTTGATAATGTCAAAGGGGGAAAGGGTGTGTATGTGTGATACTTTAGTTCTTTTTGGTGTTTTCAAAACTTTGTTGGCTTATTTGGGATTGGAACATTGCATGTCATGTTTGATGTGAATATCATATGAATACAACCCAACTTTCAATGAATGTTGTGATTTTGTAATAAATGCTGTGAATTTGTAATGTGGTCTTCTTTTATATGACATGGAATGGTGTATATGATTGTTTTAAAAACATCTAGTTTGAGTAGACTAAATGATAGATGAATCATAGTTGCCATCATCAAAAAGGGGGAGATTGTTGGATCTCTTATTTTGATGATGTTTAACTATGATCCATGCAAATGTGAATATCCTGCTTCAATCATATCTAACACTATTTTTCATGTTTAGAATGTTGATATGATGACAGTGGTGTTGACACAATTATGATAGTGTGTCAACACATATTTCAATCCCAGTGCAAATGGTCATGAAAGAAAGCAGTTGTGTCGACACAAGTTGATTATTTGTCGACAAATCCTATGCATCCAGTAAGTAGTGAAGTGTGAGGAAGCCAGTTGTGTCGACACAAGTTGATTGTGTGTTGACACAATCATTGCATCCAGAAAATAGTCAGAAGACAAGTAGTCTATGGTGTCGACACAGGATGATTGTGTGTCGACACATCTTGTACTCCTAGAAGCATGGTTTTTGTTCTGTGGTCAGGTGTGTCGACACAAGTCATCAGTCTATGCTGCCAGAATACAATGCAAGAGAACATGTGTCGACACAAAACTCAAGTTGTGTCAACACACTTTGACTTTTGTTCCAGATGTGAATTTGTGGACACGTGGAAGGATTTGGGGCAAGATTTTTTGAGCGGGATTTTCTGGCCCCCAAGACTCCAAGGCATGTCGTGGGTACATGGGACTATAAATGCCCATGATCCACACATCTTTTGGGGACACACACCTCAGTTCCTCATCCTCCAGAAGCAGAAGGCGAAACCCGAGAGAGGCTTCATCCGTGCAGAATTGTTGTCTGAATATGAAGAATTGGGGATCCAGGTACCTTGATCGATCAACCTCAAGTGGAATTCCCAGATTCCTGAGTCTACATCTCTGAGCTGAAGCTGGAATTCTGAATCCTCATCTGGGTGCAGTACAGGGGGAAATCAGACCAGTCCTTTCCAATCTGCAATTCACTCAATTCATCTGGTTCTATATTCTAAACTCATTTCATCTTGTGTGTGTTGTGAAATTGGAGCAACTCTTCAACTCAATTTCACGTGTGTGTTCAGATCTGAGATTTTGACTATCTTAGAGTGTGTGTGTGTTGTAGTTGGATCTGTGTGATCTGCTTGAACTGGAGACATAAGCCATGTGTGTGTGTGTCGATGGTACATGTAGGATACATAATTGTGTAATCCGAACCACCCTAAATCCTTGTGTCATTGTGGTTGATCATTCTCTGCGTTGGATGATTGGTAGGCTCGTTGCTCACACACCACTCAATTGTTTAAGTTGCTCGGAAATTGTGCATAAGCCACAGATCTATAATTCTGATAGGTTTCTTTTGTCTTATCGATTAATTTTTAATTTTGTTTGAAATCTATTCAACCCCTCCTTCTAGATTTCATCATAGCAGTTTCTCGCTGTCTTTCAAGCTATTTTCTACTGTCTTTCAATTGGTATCAGAGCAGGTTCTTGTTGCACTAGCTAATTGTTTGATCTAGTGATCAAGAGTTTTAGCTATGGAAATCACTAAGGGGTTTATAGCTGAGGGTCACTCAGTTACTAGACTTCCTTTTTCGATGGATCTGACTATTCTTACTAGAAAAAATAGGATGCAGGTGTTTTGAGAGCACAAGACTATGAACTCTGGAAGATTGTTGATAAGGGTCCTATTGAATTGCCAGAAGATGTAGATTTATGGACCAAGGAGCAAATCAACAAATCCACACTCATTTGGAGTGCGATGAATATGATGCAATGCGCCATACATCCAAAGGAATATTCCAGAGTTTCATCATGTAAGTCTGCGAAGAAATGTGGGATAAACTCCAACTGATCTATGAGGGAACGTTGAGTAAGGAGATGAAGGCAAGTATGCTAGTATCTGAATATGAAATGTTTAGGATGAAAAGTGATGAGACTATTTCTGAAAGTTTGCTGGATTTATGTGATTGTTAATGGCCTTAGAGGTTTTGGAAAAGACTACTCTAACAGTGACCTTGTGCGGAAGATACTAAGGTCTCTTCCATCTGCCTGGCAAACAAAGGCAACTGTTATTGAAGATTCCAAAAATTATCTACCATGCAATTAGATGAGTGATAGGATCCTTGATGACATATGAAATCAACTTGAAAAGAAATGCATCTGTCATTATTTCAAAGAAACCTATAGCTTTGAAAGCGTCATCTACTTCTAAAAATGTGATTGAACGTTGTGATGAAACTGATGAATCTTCTGATGAAGATAATGATGGGAATTGGCCTTATTGACAAGGCAATTCAAGAAATTTTTGAGAGAGAAAGGAAAAAGTAAATTCAAACCTTTAATAAGAAAGATTTTTCCAAGAAACTGATTTCAATAAGAAAATTGAACCAAACAAGAAGACTGACATAATTTGCTATGAATGCTAAAAAATCAAATGTTCAAAAAAACCAGAGCATTTAGCTACATGGAGTGATGAAGATGAGGAAGAACAAGAAGAAAGTGAGTCTGAGATGAAGAGGTTACATGCTCATGGCTAGAAATGAAGAGAAACACTGAGGTAGCTCTTCATTTGAAGATTTCTCCATTGATGATTAGGAAGAGGCATATGCTACTCTGTTTGGAAAACTGTGTGAATTGAAATCTGAAAATAATCCCTAAAAAGGGAAATTCACAACATATTGCATGATTCTCAAGATTCTAAACAAGTCAATCTTCTAAATATTGAAATTGTCAGTTTAAAAGGGAACAAGAAAATCTGATTGAACAACTTGCTAATGTCAAGGAAAGATGCCAAAATACTAAAAAAGAAAAACAAATTTGACTGATGAGAATGAAAAACTTAAGAAAGAGAAAGAAATGCTTCAAGAATAGTTGAAAAATGTTCAAAAGGAATTGAATGATATGAAAGATACTATGTTCAAATTGTTAAAGTAAAATAGAACCTAGATGCTATATTAGGGGTTCGAATGAACACTACTAAGCATGGATTAGGTTTTCAGTCTGAGAACAAAAAGAAAGTTATTAGACAGACTTGATAACATCATTGTTTAAATGAACAACATCTCACAATCAGTCAGAAAAGAACATCAAGAAAACAATCCATGAACTCAAAACACAAAAGTCAGAATCAATTTAAAATTTCTAGAACGCAATTCAAGCATGGAGGAGTTCAATTCAATAATCAACAGAATTTGAAGCCAACTATTAGATCTACCTCTTATATGAAAACAACAAAAACTTCACATCACACAAATTCATGTCATGTACAATTTCAAGAAATATGGGCATACTGATGCAAGTTGCAGATCAAATGTGAATGCATGCAAAGTAAAACAAGTCTGGATTCCAAAATAAATTGTCATTGAATTTAGAAAACTGATGGGACCCAAAGCAATTTGGGTACCAAATCTTCTTTCTAAATTTCTTTGCAGGAATGTCTTACAGTCCCAAGAAAGACAAAATGGTACCGACAGTGGTATTCAAGACATATGACTGGAGAGAGGAAAAAATTTTATTCATTGACTGAGAAAGATGGTGGTCAAGTAATCTTCGGAGGTAAAAACAAAGGCCAAATTATTGGAACTGAAATGTTGGTATGATTCCTTCAAGCTCTATTGAAAATGTGCTATTAGTTGAAGGCCTTGATCATAATTTACTGAGAATCAGTTAGCTGTGTGACAAGGGCCTTAAGGTAATTTTTAGTTTTGATTCATGTGAAATTGTTGAAAAAAGAATATGGAAAAATGAAGTTTCTGTCAAAGGATTAACATGTCTATCTACTTGACCTGAATGAACATCAAAAATGAAAATCTCTGTTTAGTTGATAACCAGCATGATCTATTTCAATTGGGGCATCGTAGGCTAGGTCATGCTAGTGAAAATGTTTTGAATAAATTAATTAGACATACTCTTGTGAATGGATTGCCTAAAATAAAGAAAAAGAAAATTGTAATGTTGTTCTACTTGTGCTCAAGGTAAAAAAACTAGGAAAATCATTCAAGTCTGTTGCACCTTAATAACTTCCAAACCCTTTAAATTGTTGTATATGGATCTATTTGGTCCTACTAGGACACTCAGTCTCTGTGAATATCAATTTGGGTTTGTAATTGTTGATGATTTTCTAGGTTTACCTGGGTATTTTCTTTCTCACAAGAGTGACACCTTTGAAAATTTTCAAAATTTCATAATAAAATTGAACATGGAAAAACAAAGAAAATCTGATCCATACTTACTGATCATGGAGGAGAATTTGACAATAATATGTTCTTTGAATTTGCATGAATAAAGAATCGATCACAAATTTGCTTCACCAAGAACTCCCGAATAGAATGGGATTGTTGAAAGGAAAAATAGGACGTTGGTTGAAATGGCCCGAACTCTGTTAGTTGAAAGTCATTTCAAGGAGCTTTTTGGCAGAGAAGCTATCAACATTTCATGTTATATTCTCAACAGAGTCATGGTAAGACTAGTCCTTAAGAAAACTTCCTGAGCTCTTAAAAGGTAAGAAACCTCACATTGCCCTGTTTTAGAGTCTTTGCAACTAAAGTCTTCATTCACAGTAATGATAACGTTGCGCATTTTTCGGATCCTCATGATCGTGTGTTTAGCATTGTGGTGGCCAATGTGGCTTCTGTGCCATGTGTGTGTGTGTTTCTGGGGCTTACTGGGCCGACGTTTTGGGCCTGCAGTACCCTAGATCTCTCAGCCTGTCATCGTGACAGGAAGGTCTGTCGCGTTCTTACGTGACAGAGGTGGCCGTCGCGTTCATGTGACCGCCTTGGTGCGTTGAGCGTCTACATGTGCGCACGTGTAGCGCTCAGCGTAGCAGGCGTTGGGAAGGCGACGCTCAGGTCCGTCGCGATTTGGTCGCGACGCCATGATACGTCGCGTTCCGAACCGCTGTAGGTTTTTAAATAACCCCAGCCAAGCAGAATGCAGAAGGTTTCTGCTCGGCCAGGGAGAGGAGTTGTGGCGATTTCAGCTGGGTTTTGGCGTCTTCGGCGTGTCCTCGCTGCAAGGAGTCCGGGAGATGTAGGGTAAACACTGGGAGATTGCTGCATAACGCATTCTTCGTGAAGGTAGGTGAACTCTTCTCGTTTTCGGGGTGTAAATCGCATGGATAGGGTTTTAATCAGTTTAATGCATTTCTAACAATAGATAGCATGTTTAGGTAATCACAAAATCATGAAAACGAAGAATTAAGGGTGGTTTGTATGATGTGAAATGGGTTTTCAGGGAGAGAGTTCGGATTAGGGTTCCCGCCTGATAAGGCGAGTCGTTCCTATGTAGCATCCGAACGCGACACAACGATGTGTCGCATTAAGGATCAGGAGGCGACATGCAAGTAGGTTGCGTTCTGGATCGGAAGGCGACATATCGTGGCGACGCCTTCTGAAGGCGACCCAATGGGTTGTCGGACTTGGCCCGAAAGGCCCTTTGTGCATGGTTTACGCATGTGATTATCTGAATTATGATAGGATATGCTCAGTGTTAGTGAGCAATGCATTGCCACTTGTGGCACTCTGGGAAGCGCGTGGTTTACGAGGCTAGCTTACAGGTTACATAGCTAGCTAGTAGTTTGCCTGTGGACATATTGTCCACATGAGGCAGGTGGTGTTCACGTGGTGTGGACCGTCAGTACACGAGGTTTACGTGAGGTTTCACATGGTTTGTACGGTGCGCACGTGGTTTCTGTGTGCGTGTCAGGTAGTAGACGCCTACCATGGTACCTCTCTAGTTGGGTGCCCCAGGTTCTCTGTGAGCCAGACTGTTAGCTCAAGGCTTTGTCCCAGTACTTGTGCTGTACCGTCGAGGTCTGTATGTCTAACCTGGACACCCTCACTCCTTAGTTTGAGTTGTACGTCCGGCTGAGGGAAAGATGACAGTGGGACAATGACTCTTGAGTTTGTTTTTAGTCACTTGTAGCGCGCTCTTAGTTGGGGGTACGGACACCAGTTGTCGACACTGGTCCCCGACTAGTCATTTTCCAGTGCCTCACTCTAGCGAGCCCAGGCCAAGGTCTCTAGAGGTGCCAGGCATGGGCCTGCGACCGTGTGGTCAGCAGGTGGTGATGTTTAGTTGGTCTCCACAGTTGCTTATCTTTTTTACGTGGAGCGGACAGCTGGACCTTTCGTCCGTGGCTGCGAGACTGAGAGGTAACCTGTGTTAGTTTGTCCGAGTCTGTTGCTGGTGTCGCGAACCAGTGTCCGTGGCTTGAGTGTGGCGGTCTCTAGTGTAGCTCGTACATGTGTTGGAGTTTTGCGTTTATTTATTACAGCTGTTTGGCGCAGTCGGCTAGCGGTGGAGTTTGTTTATAGCTTTAATATCCTGTTTAGTTGTGCTATAAATTGCTAGCATAGTTTACTGCTTTGATACTGGTGTTTTGGTTTGCTCGGTCTTGGGGAAGTTCCCTACTGAGCCAATGACTAGTGAGGCACACCCCTACTCCCACAGGCGAGGGCGAGGAGGAGGTTTCTCTACCGTCGTTCAGTTCGGAGCTGCGACATAGCGGTGTGGCCAGTAGTGCTCAGCAGTGTAGCTTTCTTTCTTCAGTTGTACCTATTGTACCTCGGGGTATGCCTAGGCTTGTGTACTTCCTTTATTTCTTTTGAAGTTGGCTATGTAAAACCTTGTATATTATAATGCAATGGTGTGTTCCTTTGTGTTTGCACGGACTAGTGTGTGGTATCCCTCTTGAGGCTTCAGCCCGTTCACGGGAGATGGACTCAGATCAAGCACGTTACTGGTTTAACGGGCTTGGACAAGGCGTTTCATCACAGTTGGTATCACAGAAAGGTCCGTGTAAATATAAAGGAATTAAGAAGTTGCATAGCCATATCTTCTTCTAGATACACTACTGGTAGCTGGCCTTGGTTTTGTAATGACTCGTTGTTTTGCCTATGATTGGCTTGTTGTGTGTGTAGGCAGTGTAATGGCCGATAGAAGAGACTGGGGTGGTGGAGGAGATGACCCTGAGGAATTGACTCATCAGATGATAGAAAGGATTTGGGAGAGACTCACCGATATTCGGATGAGGATGGATCAGCAGGCACCGGTACCACCAGTGATCGGAGAAGGCGGTAACTGTGGCCCCAGTTCTACCACCGCCAGGGTGGAGGTACCTTTTGTGGCACCAGCACCACCATCACCCACTCGTGATTACGGCAGAAGAGCCAGTGGTGCAAGTTGAAAGGTTTTTGAGGTTGCATCCGCCTACCTACTATGGGGGCCGAATCCAGATACAACAGAACACTGGATTCATGAGATTGAGAGGGTCTTCATGACCATGAGGTGTCCGGCAGCGGACAGAGTTGTGTGGTACTATTCAGCTAAGGGGATTTGCGCCAGAGTGGTGGCGTCTGAAGATACAGACCACTTTGTGGCAGAATAGAGGGTGCAATTCCTGGCCTGAGTTTCTTGAAGTGTTTAATGATACATTCTTTCCTCTTCAGGTACAACAGGCGGGAAAAAAGGAGCAGTTCAGGACCTTGCAGCAAGGTGGGACTTCGGTCCTGGAGTATCAGACG
The DNA here is from genome assembly GCA_014218235.1 of Colocasia esculenta. Lineage (NCBI taxonomy): Eukaryota > Viridiplantae > Streptophyta > Magnoliopsida > Alismatales > Araceae > Colocasia > Colocasia esculenta. The sequence goes on from CM024756.1 coordinate 63,564,793, forward strand.
GGTTCATGGCACTGAGTAGGTATGCACCCTATGTTGTCACGGAATGCTATGATGGTTGAATATTTTATCCGTGGTTTGAGGTCAGAATTGCAGACTGCAGTGATACCATTAAGTGTAGAGAACAGTTGAAGAAGCAGCCTAGTGAGCAGCCACTCTTGAGAGAGCAGTTCAGACTCGTCAGGTGGGCGAGTCATGTTCGGGTAGTTTCCGGCTACCCCAGCAGTCAGTGGGTGTAAGTAAGGGCAAAGCATCAGCGGGACCTTCCTCATCAAGTTTTCGTAAGTGGGGCCAGAAATTAAAGTAGGCATTTAAAGGTAAAGGAAGAGGATGGGGAGGTCGTCAGCAAGTTCAGTAGGGTCGTGGTAAGCGGAGGTGGAAGAATCACAGCAAAGTACCGCCAGGCAGCCTATCCTTCTACCAGGCTATAGCTGTTTAATGCAATCATCCGGGGCATTTGATCCATATTTGTCCCTATCCGAGGGAATATGGTTATGGTAGAGGTGTTCAACAGCCGCAGCAGTCTCAGCAGCCACCGGCAGGTCGTGGCAGAGGAGCATTGCGGGAGAGGAGGTAGGGGCGGGTTATGGCTATCCCCATGCCCAGGCGAGGCGTTCGAATATGATAGAAGGTACTATTCCCATTTATGAATATTCAGCAAAAGTTTTATTTGATTCAGGCGCCTCGCATTCATTATTTCTGAAGAATTCCTGGATAGTATGGCTCATCCTTTAGAAGAAAAATCATGTAATAGTTGTGGAGGTTCCTCTGGTGAGTTTGTGCCTAACTCGTATTATATTAGATGAGGCTCCTATTGTGTTTGAAGGGAACCAGATGCCAGGTCGGTTATATGCTTAAGCTGACTGATTATGATATTATCTTGGGAATGGACTGGCTTGAGGCCTATGGAGCTATGCTAGATTGCAGGAAGAAGGATCAGATTTTGTCCCCAATGGTTCTGTATTTGAATATGAAGGTATGCCTTTTTGTGCTTCTAAGTTTATAATTTCTGCAATTAGAGCTAGAAGGTTGATTAATGCGGGGTGTGTGGCTTACTTAGCTTCTGTAAGTTTGGTTGAAACTAGAAGTCAGTTGTGGCAGTTCCCGTGGTTAGGGAATTTGTGGATGTTTTCCTGATGAGTTTCCTAGTTTAGCTCCACACAGAGGGGTGGACTTACTGTTGAGTTGTTTCTTGGTACCATGCCAATTTCTAAAGCACCCTATCAGATGGCACCGACAGAGCTCAAAGAGTTGAAGAAGCAATTGGAAGAATTGCTAGAAAAAGGTTCATTAGGCGAGTCACTCCCCGTGGGAAGCACGAGTGTTATTTATGAAAAAGAAGGATGGAAGCTTTCGATTTTTATTGACTATAGAAAGTTGAATGATGTGACCATTAAGAATAAGTACCCGTGCCAAGAATAGATGATTTGTTTGACCAATTGCAGTTAGCCAAGGGTTTTCTAAAATTGACTTGAGGTCAGGATATCATCAATTGAGAATCAGAGAGGAGGACATAGATAAAATAGTTTTCAGACTAGATATGGTCACTATGAATTTGTGGTTATGACGTTTGGGCTGACCAATGCTCTTGCAGCTTTCATGGATCTGATGAACATAATTTTTCATCCGTACTTGGACCAATTCATTGTGGTCTTATAGATGATATTCTGATTTATTCAGTATCTGAAGAGGAGCATGCTGCTCATTTGGGGTTACTCTTCAGTTATTAAAAGATAATCAGTTGTTTGCTAAATTTAGTAAGTGTGAATTCTGGTTGAAGGAAATCCATTTTTTGGGTCATGTTATCTCGGCAGATGGAGTGGCGGTGATCCAGTAAGGTAGAAGCTGTAATGAAGTGGGAAGTGCCTAAGACAATTACAGAGATTAGAAGTTTCTTGGGGCTGGCAGGCTATTATAGGCACTTTATACAAGATTTTTCTAAGATTGCGGCACCCATGACTAGACTGACTAGGAAGGGTGTGCCATTTGTGTGGTCTGGAGAGTGTCAGAGAAGTTTATGGAATTAAAGAAAAGGCTTACTACAGCACCGATATTGACACTACCGGAAGGAAGTGGTGGATTTGTTGTGTATACAGATGCATCTAGAAGAGGGCTGGGCACAGTGTTAATGCAGCATGGCAAAGTGATAGCCTATGCGTCCAGGCAATTGAAACCAGCAGAAGAGAATATCCCACCCATGATTAGAATGGCAGCAGTTGTGTTTGCTTTGAAAATGTGGAGGCATTATTTGTATGGCGAAAGATTTGAAATTTTTACAGATCATAAAAGCTAAAATATATTTTTCTCTCAGAAGGATTTAAATCTTCGCCAGCTAGACGGGTGGAATATTTAAAGGATTATGATTTAGTTTGGCTTACCATCTGGGTAAGGCCAATGTTGTTGCTGATGCCTTAAGCAGGAAAGCTTATGTAAGTCATATGATGATTAACAGATTGGAAGTTGTATGAGGAGATAGCAGAAAACTCCTGTATGTGCCAAGCAGTCAGCGATGGGCAGTACTAGCCAGTAGTAATGTAGAGCTGTGTTTGTATTGGTAGATTGTTGAAGCTCAGAAAGAAGATGTAAATTTAGCCAAAATTGTGAAAATGGAAGGAGGTTACCCTTGATGATAATTGTCTGGTTAGGCTCAGAGGCAGGTTATTTGTACCAGTAGAAAGAGAGGTGAAGCAGAGAGTGTTAGAAGAGGCTCATAAATCCCGGTACACTTTCATCCAGGCAGTACCAAGATGTAACCGGATCTAAGAAAGCATTTCTGGTGGCCTCATATGAAAAGAAATAGATGAGTATGTTTCAAGATTGTGCTGTGTGTCAGCAAATTAAGGCAGAGCATTAGAAGCATGGAGGTCTATTGCAACCGTTACCCATTCCGTAGTGGAAGTGGGATGATATTGCTATGGACTTTGTGGCAGGCTTACCGAGAACAACATCAAGTCATCAGGAATATGGGTGGGTTAGGTATTTAGGATAGACTGACTAAAGTATGCAGATTAGTGCCAGTGAGTATATTCTTGGCCAGTGGATAAATTAGCAAAAGTGTATGCAGATAGAATTATTCCCCTTCATGGTGTTCCGAAGTCAATGTATCTGATAGAGATCCCAGGTTTACTTCAGGTTTTGGAGAAGCCTGCAGAGAGTTGTAGGCACTGAGTTGAGTTATAGCTCATCTTACCACCCGTAAACGGATGGTCAAATAGAGAGAACTATCCAGACAATTGAAGATATGTTGCGAGCTTGTTTTGTTAGTTTAGGGTGGTAGCTGGGAGCATCATTTGGGTATGGTGGAATTTGCTTATAATAATAGTTATCATACTAGCTTGGGATGGCACCATATGAAGCTTTATATGGAAGACCATGTAGACACCTTAAATTGCATGAAGTGGGAGAGGCAGTTAGTGGGCCTGAGTTAGTTCAGCAAACTACAGAGTTGTAAAACTTATCAAGGGAAAAATTACAAACAGCTCAGAGTAGGCAGAAAAGTTATGCTGATAATCGGAGAAGGCCACTTCAATATGAGGTTGGAGATTATGTTTTTTTGAAAATTTCTCCTAGCAAAGGTATTGTGAGATTCAGTAAGATGGGAAAGCTGAGTCCGGGATATGTGGGACCCTTCAGGTGTTGGAAAGAATTGGGGAGACAGCGTATAGACTAGATTTGCCAGCAGATTTTGAGATGGTTCATGATATCTTTCATGTCTCCATGTTAAAGAAGTGTATTGAGGACCCGCACAAATAATCAGTTATCAAGGAAGTGATTGAGAACGGACATGTCCATGCCTGAATATCCGGTAAAAATTACTGATCACAAGATGAAAAAGTTGCGAAATAAAGAAATTGAGTAGTTAAAGTCAGATGGGAGAATAGGCTAGGTGGTGAGGATACCTGGGAGTTACGGACGAAATGGCTAAAGGGTATCCCTACTTGTTTGAGTAATGTTTAAATCTTTTTAGATGATAGTATTTGTAAATGTATGTGTCTTTGTATGTGAAATTATGTTATGAATTTTGAGGTCGAAATTTCTTTTAGATGATAGTATGTAAAATCGTGCGCATTTTTCAGATCCTCGTGGATCGTTGTGGTTAGTGTTTGTGGTGGCCAATGCGAGGCCAATGGGGCTTGTGTGGCCGTGTGTGTGTGTGTTTCTGGGGCTTACTGGCGACGGTTTTCGGCCTATAGTACCCTAGATCTCTTAGCCTGCATTGTGACAGGAAGGTCTGTCGTGTTCTTAACGCGATAGAGGTGGCCGTGGTTCATGTGGCCGACTTGGTGCGTTGAGCGTCTACATGTGCGCCACGTGTAGCGCTCAGGGCAGCGGGCATTAGGAAGGTGACGCTCAGGTCCGTCGCGACCTAGTCACGACTCCACGATGTGTCGCCTTCCGAACCGCTACAGGTTTTTAAATAACCCAAGCCAAACAGAATGCAGAAGGTTTCTGCTCGGCCAGGGAGAGAGCTGTGGTGATTTTCAAGCTGGAGTTTGGCGTCCTCGACGTGTCCTCGCTGCAAGGACTCGGGAGAAGCAGGGGAAACGCCGGGAGATCACTGCATAAAATGTTCTTCATGAAGTAGGTGAACTCTTCCCATTTTCGGGGTGTAATCGCATGGGATAGGGTTTTTAATTAGTTTAATGCAATTTCTAACAATAGATAGCATGCTTAGGTATTCACAAAAGCAAAAATGAAGAATAAGGGTGGTTTGATGATGTGAAATGGGCTTTCATGGAGAGAGTCCAGATTGGGTTCCCACCTGATAAGGCGACGGGTCCCGATGTCGCGTCCTAAACGCGACACAACGATGTGTCACGTTAAGGATCAGGAGGTGACATGCAAGTAGGTCGCGTTCTAGATCGGAAGGCGACATATCGTGGCGACGCCTTCTGAAGGCGACCCAATGGGTGTCACGACTGGACCAAAAGGCCCTGTTTGTGCATGGTTTACGCATGTGATTATCCGATTATCGTTATCGATATGCTCAGATTAGTGAGCAGTGCATTGGCACTTGTGCGCTATGGGAGCGTGTGGTTTACGAGGCTAGCTTACAGGTTACATAGCTAGCTAGTAGTTGCCTGTGGACATAGGGTTCACAGAGGCAGGTGGTGTTCACGGTTGTGGACCGTCAGTACAAGGTTGACGTGAGGTTTCACGTGGTTTGTGTAGTGCGCACGTAGTTTCTGTGTGCGTGTCAAGTAGTAGATGCCTACCGGGTTACCTCTCCAGTTGGGTGCCCCAGGTTCTCTGTGAGCCAGGCTGTTAGCTCGGGCTTTGTCCGGTACTTGTGCTCTGAACGTCGAGGTCTGTGTATCTGACCTGGACACCCTCACTCCTTAGTTTGAGTTGTACGTCCGCTGAGGGAAAGACGACAGTGGGACGTGACCTTGAGTTTGTTTTTAGTCACTTGTAGCACGCTCTAGTTGGGGGTACGGAAACCAGTTGTCAACACTGGTCCCCAACTAGTCCTTTTCCAGTGCCTCACTCTAGCGAGCCCTGGCCAGGGTCTCTAGAGTGTGCTAGGCATGGCCTGCGACCGTGTGGTTCCGTAGGTGGGGTGTTTAGTTGGTCCACAGTTGCTTGTATTTTTCACATGGAGCGGCAGATGGACCTTTCGTCCGGGGTGGGAGGAAAGAGGTAGACCTGTGTTAGTTTGTCCGAGTCTGTTGCTGGGTGTCCGCGAACAATCTACGTGGCTCGAGTGTTGGCGGTCTCTACCGTAGCTCGTACACGTGTTGGAGTTTTGTCGTTTATTATTACAACTATTTTACACAGTCGGCTAGCGGTGAGTTTGTTTATAGCTTTAATATCCTGTTTA
>CM024756.1:63570710-63624564 GCA_014218235.1 Colocasia esculenta
AGGAGCTTCATCTATATAGCTCGAAGTGAGTAAGAACTCACCGAGGGAACCTCCAAACTAACTCACAAGACTTTTCCTCTAAAGGATGAGCCATACAATCTAGAATTCTTCGGAAATGAAGAATGGGAGGCACCCGAATCAAATAAAACTCTTGCTGAGTAATCATAAAGAGGTAAAGTACCTTCTATCATATTCGATGCCTCCGCCTGGGCTCGGGTGATAGCCATAACCCGGCCTCTTCCCCGCTACTGCGGTGCTCCTCTGCCACGACCTGCCTGTGGCTGTTGAAACTGCTGAGGCTGCTGCTGCTGCACACCTCTTCCATACCCATACTCTCTTGGATAGGGGCAATTGCGGATAAAATGCCCCGGCTGATTACAATTATACATCTATATCATGGTGGAATAATGGGCTGCCTAGCAGTACTCTGCTGCGGGACTCCTCCACCTCAGGCCTACCTCGGCCTTGCTGAACTTGCTGACGACCTCCACATCCTCTTCCTTTGCCTTTAAATGCTTGCTTCAATTTCTGACCCCATTTACCAAAACCTGACGAAGAGGTCCTATTGGTGCTTTACCCTTACTTGCACCCACTGACTGCTGTGGTAGCCGAAAACTACCTGAGCCTGATTCGCCCATGACGAGTCCGAATAGACCTCTCCAACGTAGCTACTCTCTGAGCTGCTTCTTCCACTGTCTTACACATGAGAGGTACTATTGCATCCTGAAACTCCACTCTCAAACCTCTAATGAAATACTCAACCATCATATTATTATCTGATACTACATAAGGTGCAAACGGCCTAATGCCATAAACCTCATCTGGTACTCTAAAACTGAAGAGTTACCTTGCTGGAGCGTCCGAAGCTGCTCTCTCTTCACTTGCTGCACTGAATCGGAAAGAATGTATCGTTAAATACATCAAGAAATTCCGACCAAGTGATAGCCTCTTTTGTCCTGCCTGCAAAGGTGGTCTGCATCTTCAATCGCCACCATTCCAATGCAAAACCCCGCAACTGATAAACAGCTAAACACAACTTTATCTGCTGTCGGACACCTCATAGTCGCAAAGACCCTTTCAATTTCATGAACCCGTGCTCTGCTGTATCTGGATTAGGCCCTCCTGATAGTAGGCGGCTGCAATCTTAGAAACTTCTCAACTTGCATCACGGTTCCTCTGCTAATAACACTGGTGGTGGTGGTGGCACAGGTGCTACAAATGGCACCTCTGCTCTTGGCGGGACTGGAGCAACATGTACAGTCTCTCCATCTCCAGGTGGCACTGCAACCGGTGGTACCGGCGCCTGCTGATCCATTCTTGCTCGAATATCAGTGAGGCTTTCCCATATCCTTTCTATCATACGCTGAGTGCTCTCCTCTGGATCATCTCCTCCACCACCCCAATCTCTTCTATCAGCCATTTCAAAAATTTCTACATAAACAAAACATCAAACAGAAATCAAAACAACAAATTATCAAAAACCAGGGTCCCTACCAGCAGTGTATAAAGACCGAAATAAGGCTATGTATCTTTCTAGTTCCCTTATATTATCACGGACCTTGCTCTGATACCAACTGTGACGGAACGTCTCGGCCAAGCTCGTTAAACCGATAACGTACTTGATCCGAGTCCGCCTCCCGCGAACGGGCCGAAGCCTCGCAATGGATACCAAACCACAGTCCGTGTAAACACAAAGGAAACACACCATTTCATATAAAATTCACAAGTTTACATAGCCATAATTTCTCAAAACTGAAAGGAAGTACAAGAGCCTGGGGCATACCCCAAGGTACAACTGAAGAAAATAAACAAACTAGCTACTACACTGCTGGAGCTGCTACTACATAGCTGGAGGTACCGACCCTGCACCACTACGACGTGGCTCTGAACTGGACGATGGTCGAGAAACGTCCTCCTCGCTCTCCCTGTGGGGGTAGGGGTGGAGCCTCGCTAGTCACTGGCTTAGTAGGGAACTCCCCCAACACCGAGCAAAACCAAACCACAGGTACGAAAGCAGTAAACAATACCAACAATTTATAGAACAGCTAAGTAGGATATAAAAGCTGTAAAAGTACTCATCGTCTGCCGACTACGAAAAACAACTGTAATAATTAAACGGCAAACCAGTACAGGTGTACAAGCTAAAGTAGAGACAGAAACACGAGTCACGTGAACTGGTTCGCGACACCAGAGACTGACTCGGACAAGCTAACACAGGTCTACCTCTCAATCTCGCAGCCACGGACGAAGGTCCAGCTGCCGCTCCACGTGAAAAGGTCAAGCAACTGTGGAGACCAACTAACACCACCACCTGCGAACCACACGGTCACAGGCCCATGCCTGGCACCTCTGGAGACCCTGGCCTGGGCTCTCTAGAGTGAGGCACTGGAAAAGGACTAGCTGGGGTCCAATACGTCTACTGGTGTCCGTACCCCCAACTACGAGCGCGCTACAAGTGACTAAAAACAAACACAAGTGTCACTGTCCCACTGTCGTCTTTCCCTCAGCCGGACGTACAACTCAAACACAGGAGTGAGGGTGTCCAGGTCAGACGACACAGACCTTGACGGTACAACACAAGTACTGGGACAAAGCCCCGAGCTAACAGCCTGGCTCAAAAAGAACCTGGGGCACCCAACTGGAGAGGTAACCACGGTAGGCGTCGTACTACTCGCCACGTACACAAAACCACGTGCACGTCACACACAAACCACGTGAAACCTCACATAAACCTTAAGTAACAACGGTCCACTACACGTGAACCCAACTGTACTCACGTGAACAACACGCAGCCTCGAAAGTAAGTAACTAACTGCATACCCCGTATGCTAAACACAGAAACCATGTGCACTCAGTGCACCCCAGGTGCCAACGCACCATGCATTATCGATAAATACCATAAATAGCCATTTTTACTTATACATAAGTTGGCGGCAACATCGACTGCCGCTTATGGGAAGTCGACGGCAAAGGATCTGGCCGTTTCTATCCCAGCTGATGAACCTGGCGTCAATCGATGTTGACGCCAAGATCTTCAGCTCCATTTCATGCAGAAACCCTAAACCGATTCTACAGGTTTACAATCGTTAAAACAACGGAAAAACATGCAGGAATAGTTTCTCTAATATCCATATACTATAATTAAGCCATAACAACATGTTTTACTACTCAAATTCATCAAACCACCCATTATCCCCACATGGTACAACTTAATCTGAAAATACATTAAACATGTTGATTCAGGTGATTAAGTCGTGTTTTAATGATCCTATGGAGCTAACAGGGTTCGTTCCCTGCCTCAGAACACGCTTAAACCTTCCGAAATCTCCCGGTTCACACCGAACCCTCCGCGAGCTCCCACGGCAATTGCACCACGTCACGGCGTTTCCTCGCGCAATTCGACAACGCCACACGTCCCATGATCCTCCAACCACTCTCCTGAACCTGTTGGAAGCTTTGGGGATGCAGAGGTGTGAAGCTGGGGCAAGGGAGAAAGAGAACCAGGTGAAAAAAACCTACTCTGGGTGACCCATAACCTGCAGAATTCACAGGTTGGCGTCAACCCCTCTGCCGCCCTAGAACAACCGCCACCATAAACGTCCACATCTTATGCCGCCAAGTTCATGCAGTCAACGGCATCTTACCTGGACGCCAACAAGTCAACGGCCACCCCTGGCCGCCAACTCCAACTCAACTGCAGCAGGTCCTATTTCATTTTAGGACCAAACCTGCACCTCACCTGAACAAATCACACATCCAAACCACACATTCCACACAACCAACTTACACTGGCCTCACAACGGCCGCCACAACCACAACACACATGATCCGCATGGATCCGAAAAGCACGCGACGTTACAGTATATTTCACTGCACGATACATAACTGAATATCTTCTATTCTCATGCTTCTATAAGAAATACTTTTCAGATAGCAGAATGACATTTCTATTTTGGTGAATAGTCTGATTACATGGATTCAAACGTTGACTGACAACAAGAGACAGCGTAGCTGTCTATGATTTAGCATTTATTGTGTGCAGGTCTCTGACAGCACAACCCCATACAACGTTGGACAAAGTGGAAGCTGAAGGATATCAAGAAGGATCTTCTCCTTGCGTGCATGGAACGTAAAGGATTGTTGGCTGCAACATACCTGTTGAAGAATAAGGAGAACCATGCAGTCTAATGTTCACTAAATCCTAGAGACAACGGTCATCTAAACGGCTAATTCAGCAACAGAAGATATATACATATATATTATATATACGACACAAGACTGAAGACTCCTAAAAGACAACTTTTGAAGGATTCAAAATCTCAACGAAAAAATCTGGAAGTGATAAGAGTCTTAGCAAAAAGAGCTTCTTGCTTTCCACTTCAACCTTGTAGCTCTTGTTCGCCAGTGCCTCATCGTTGTTAGCTTTGGAGAGCCCTTGTGATCTGAGAGATTTTGTTATATTGTTGATATTCTCTCTCAGTCACTGCCTCAGATCAAGCGTTTGCTTAAGCTTGGTCTAAGGGCATCTTGCCTGTTTTCTCATCCTTGTGAAGTTCCTCTTCTATGTGTGAGAGAAGAACCTGTTGGGAACAGGTGGTTGTAATTCCCTTCGTGTTGAAGGAAGACCTGTGTATCAGGGTGTTGTATACCTCTTCAGGTTGTGAAGAGAAGGCCAGCTGCGGTTGGATGTGTAAGTCTCCTTGAGGGGGACTGTAGCCTTGTGTAGTGTAGCCTGAGTTGTTGCTCAGGGACTGGACGTAGGACTCCTTTGAAAAGGAGGTCCGAACCAGGATAAAAATTCCTGTGTCGTGTGCTTGCTTGTCCTGTGTTTGTTGTCTTCTTTATTTCTAACACTAACAAACAATCGTAGTGGTTTGTGTTGAACGTTCATGTTGACAGGTTTTAGATAATCAAATTTTAAGAATCTCATTCACCCCCCCTCTGGGCTTGCTAGCTGGGCAATAGACTTGGATAAATCTCGAAAGCTTTCATAGTGAGAAACGTAGTCGATCAACTTAGTCACTGTGTTCAGTACTTAATTTTTTTTTTGACAAAGCTTAGTAGGAGAAATTGATTTTTGAGGCTACATAATTGATGCATGTTTTAGTGTGCTTATATGCTTAGATGTTAGTACCACACAGACTAGTATACTTGATAGATTATCGAAGCCTATTGTGAAACTTAATTGATTCTCAATCTGTATATTTGGAACCTTTTCGACCGTAGTCAAGTACAAAATCAATTGTTGAGTAAAACATAGTATCTAGTACTAAGGACTTAGAAATTTTATTGGACTTCACATAATGGTATTCTTAGTTGATTTTCGGGAGTCACTTAAATCAATAATAGTACTATGTATAGTACTTAAAGGAATTTTCTTTATCTTACTCAGTGTATTACATAGTCGATTGTCAGAGAAAACTTGGATCGATGTTAGGCTACTTTTTTAGGCTTAGAACTTTCTTGATGCCACAAATTCTACAATGGTCATGCTATCTTGTGGATTTAGAGGAAAACTAAATTCTTATAGAAACACAAATCAATTTTTTATGAAAGTATAAATTATACTTGATCGATTAAACACATTTGAAATATGATTAAATTTAAATAGATTTTAATGTTCCACAAATATTTAATGTTTCATTAATCATAATGATGTTTGTTAATCACTCAAAATCACACTAAGGGGTACTAGAGCAACATGCAACATCCACTACACCCCCAATCCCCCTCTCTCTAGGAGACTCCTTTGACACCCATTGCACCATCGACTCTCCTCTCTCTCTCTCTCTCTCTCTCTCTCCTCTCTCTCTCTCTCTCTCTCTCTCTCTCTCTCTCGCTCTCTCTCTCTCTCTCCTCTCTCTCTCTCTCTCTCTCTCTCTCCTCTCTCTCTCTCTCTCTCTCTCACACACACACTATTGAAGTTGGAGAACCAGTTACACAACTGGGATCACAAAATCGATGTCTGATACAACATTCTGAGAGCAAATCATTAAGTGAACTTATTCTCTAATGAGCACCTATACTATACACCTACTGTCTCCACACAAGTAGCTATGAAACTAACTGCCTCCATCATATGGACGACTATATAGCACACCGACCTATCCGGTTATCTCAATATTTTTCTCGAGTAACCTATGACCAGGAATATTTAGGATCTATGTTTAAAAAAGATAGGTCTCATTATCATGATCTCATCATGATCCTAATCCTCATTGTACAGACCCATGGACATCACAATATATAATATCATCCTATGCATGTAATATAGAGTGAGAAAGTACCATTAATATCATTACCAAAAGATATTAGTACAAGACTACAAGTGCCATCACTTATGTGAGTTGGCTTGTAGGGCACTCATAACTAGGAAGAGGTAGATAAGGTTGGGGGTATAGTGGGTGTCATAGGGGTCTCTTCCTCCAACTTCAATGGTGTGAGAGAGAGACAGGCAGAGGAGTCTCATATATATGAAACTCCTCTAACAGCCACTACACCACCAACCTCTCTCTCTCTCTCTCTCTCTTCTCTCTCTCTTCTCTCTCTCTCTCTCACACTCCACCCCATGCATCCCTGCCTCTCTCTCTTGATGATCAGTTTTCCCCATGTAATTTAAAGTAATTATATATTTATTTTGGTGATTAACAAAACTAAGATATATTTAAATCAAACATATTTTCTATGAGATTTGAGTACAAGAAATGAATGAATCAAGGAATAACAAGACAAATGGGTAAGTATTATTACTCTGTAGCAATGCAAGTTCAAAGAATGACATTTATCTAAATACACATCGATTTTCTATATGCTGTAACGATTTCCTTTCCCTCACAACGATTTACTTTCATAACGATTCGTTAAATATTCACAACGATTTGCTCTCACATCGATTTGATAAGTGAGAACAATGATTTGCTCTCACAACGATTTGCTTTCATAACAATTCGTTAAGTATTCACAACGATTTGCTCTCACATCGATTTGATAAGTGAGAACAACGATTTACTTACATAACGATTCGTTAAGTATCACAACGATTTGCTCTCACATCGATTTGATAAGTGAGAACAACGATTTGCTTTCATAACGATTCGTTAAGTATTAACAACGATTTGCTCACATCGTTTTGTCTCTGACAACTTGCTCATAACGATTTGCTTATAGAGTCATAACGATTTGTCTATATAACGATTTGTATGTGCATCGACTTGCTTATAAGTGTACAATGATTTACATGGATAACGACTTATTTGCATAACGATTTCATAAGTCATGCAGGTAACGATTTCATGGATATAACGATTAATATTTGAACTCATTTTGAGTACGTTGAAAGTCAAAGTCTCCACGTATATCCTTCTGACAACCATGCATTTATTATGACTGAACGTATCACTGCAGTGCATGCAAACGATATCTTCTATTCTCATGCTTATTCTGTAAACATCTTTTTAGAAGAACAGAATGGAACTTCTACTTCTGTATAAAATCAATCTAACGTTGACTGACAACAAGAGACAGCTTAGCTGTCTATTGTTTAGCATTTAATTCGTGCAGGTCTCTGACAGCGCATCTCAATACAACGTTGGATAGTACGAAGATAACGAACATCATCGAAGATCCTCTCTCTTGTTGCGTGCATGGAAAGCTAAGGACTGCTGAACAAGAAGCTCTACAGAACCATGCAGTCTAACGTAAACGAGAGCCTAGAGACAACGGTCATTTCAACGTTCGAATTTCAAATAGAAGACATATATATAAAGAAGACTGAAGCTCCAGACAGAAAAAAACATTGGCAACAACGATCTTTAACAAGCTTTTCTGCGAGCTTCTGATAGAGCAAAGCCTCACTCCTCTGATTGTCTAGCTCTTAGCTCTCTGCGTTCATTGTGTTAGTCTTGAGAGCTTCTGGAAACTGAGAGTGTTCCTCACTGTAGATCTTTTCCTCTCAGTTTTAGCTTCAGATCCAGCATTGTTTAAGCTTGATCTAGGGGCTTGTTTTCATTTACACTTTTCTTGTGTGTGTTCCCTTCGAGTAGAAGGAAGACCTGGTGGTAGCCAGGGTGGTGTATGTCCTCTTCGGGTTGTGAAGAGAAGACCAGCTGTGACTGGGTGTGTAAAGGTCCATAAGGGGGACTGTACCCTTAGGTAGTGAAGCCTGAGTTGTTGCTCAGGGACTGGACGTAGGACTCCTGTGGAGAGGAGGTCCGAACCAGGATAATTCCCTGTGTTGTCTGTGTGCTTGCTTTGCGTTTACTATCTTTCTTTACTAACTCTAACACCCATCGAAGTGTGTTCTGTGTGACTGTTTTGTGAATAGGTTTAAGGTACTCATTAATTTTAAAAATCCCATTCACCCCCCCTCTGGGCTTGCTAGCTGGGCAACAAGTGGTATCAGAGCTAGTCTCTTCGATAAAGAAGAAGATCCAATGATCTGAAGAGAAAAGATCAAATGGCAGCCCAAGGTCACTCCGAAGGTCAGTCAGTCAACAGGCCACCACTGTTCGACGGAGAAGATTACACCTACTGGAAAACAAGAATGGAATACTTCCTACAAGGATTCGATTTTCAAATATGGTCCATAGTGGAAGAAGGAGATCTAGTTGTTCTAAACAACAGAGACAACTGGACAGAAGATGATAAAAAGAAGATATCTCTCAACTGCAAAGCTAAGAGCATATTATGCTGTGCACTTAGCAAGAAAGAATTCAATAGAGTTTCAGCCTGCAAATCAGCGATGGAGATGTGGGAGAAGCTAAGAATCACATACGAAGGTACTGACAAAGTAAAAGAAACCAGAATAGACATTCTGGTGACACAGTACGAGAGGTTTCAGATGCAGTCAGGAGAAACTATTACACAGATGTTCAGCAGATTTACAGACATCACCAACGGGTTAGCTGGATTAGGAAAAAGCTATGAGATGGGAGACATGGTAAGGAAAATCCTTAGATCCCTACCATCCTCTTGGACTCCCAAGGTGACAGCAATAGAGGAAGCAAATGATTTGAAAAGAATGTCTTTAGAGAAACTCATTGGATCCCTTATGGCCCATGAGATTAACATGGAAAGGTTAGGGGAATCTTCTAGTAGAAAGAAGCACTCCAACGCACTCAAAGCTGAAGAAGACTTATCAGAAGAATTTTCAGACAATAATGAAAGCAATGAAGACGACGAAGATGAAGAAGCGATGTTATCAAGAAGGCTACAAAGAATACTAGCAAAGAAGAAAAAGTATCAGTCCAGTAGAAGATATTTCAAGAAAAACAAAGACTTTAAGAAGACAGAAGGAAAGGATCAAAAGAAAGCTGAGCCTACATGCTATGAGTGTAAGAAGCCCGGACATATGAGAGCAGAATGTCCGAAGCTGAAGAAAAGTGAATTCAGAAAGAAGGAAAGTTCAAGAAAACCAAGAAGATTCAAGAAGAAAGCTATGGCAGCGGCTTGGGACAACAGTAGTGACTCAGACAGTGAGTCAAGCTCAAGCAGTGAAGAAGAAGAAGCCAACTTGGCACTCATGGCCAACACTGAAGAAAAGGTAACATCAGACTCATCTTTCTCTTCCTGTAATGATTCAGATTCAGATAATTTGGAAGAAGCTTTTAACGAACTTTACAGCAAATATAGAGAAGTATCTAAATTACTAAAAACTAGTAAGAAAAATGTTGCATGTCTAGAAAATACAAATTCAGATTTAAAATCAGAAAATGAACAAATGGAGAAACAAATCACTGAACTCAAGAGAAGAAATGAGTTGTTATGCGAAGATCTAAAAGATAAAAATAAACAAATAATCAAACTAGAAAAACAAGAAAGTTCAGACGAAATGAAAACGGAAATTAAAAGACTAACAGAAGAAAATGAAAAACTATCTAATACTTTAGAAAAATTCACAAATGGGAAAAATTCTCTAATACTAAAAGGCGCTAGACGGTCAGGAAAGAAGAAACATGGAGTAGGCTATACACCCCCAGATAATGAAGACACAACAGTATACCCTAAAACATATCCAACTCCAAAATTCATACCTGAACAAGACGTAACATATAAATCAAACTTTAAATATGTTCCATATGAAAAGGTAACTAGAACAACATGCTGCAGTCACTGCAACAAGCTGGGTCACACCAAAATAACATGCACAACCAAATATAAAAGATGGATAATCAAAAAGAAAAATAACGACACTAACCAACCAGGACCCAAAAGAACTTGGGTACCTAAAGCTTGATATTTTCATTTCAGGGAAACCTTCGGGCATCGGATGCTCAAGGCATATGTCAGGAAACAGAAGATTGTTTTCCATCTAGAAGCTGAAGAAGGCACAGTCACCTATGGAGACAATGGAAAGGGGACTGTGATTGGCAGTGGTTCAGTAGGCAGCAAAGGAAAAACAGTCATTGAAGATGTTCTATGTGTCAAAGGTCTGAAGCACAACCTCATCAGCATCAGCCAGTTATGTGATAAGGGACATCAGATAAAGTTCCAAGAATCCAAGTGCAGTATCATGAAGGATGGAGCAGTCATCTTTGAAGCCAACAGAGAAAAGAACCTATACGTACTTTACCTGGAAGAATTAAAGGATCAGGATATCTGTTTAGCAGCAAGTAAGGAGCAGTCAACTGAGCTGTGGCACAGAAGATTGGGCCACTGCAGTTTGGATGGCATGAGAAAGCTGATCAAGAGAAGCCTAGTGGAAGGTCTACCAAAGGTCAGCACAAGGATGGACGGTGTCTGTGGACCATGTGCAAAAGGGAAACACACCAAGTCATCTTTCAAGTCAAAGACTGTGGTAACAACCTCTAAACCCTTAGAACTCCTTCATATGGATTTATTTGGGCCAATGAGGACCACAAGTCTTGGAGGAAGGAATTTTGGATTCGTTATAGTAGATGATTATTCAAGATTCACATGGGTATCCTTTCTGGAACACAAGGATGATACGTTTGATAGTTTTGTGAGCTTCAGCAAAAAGGTTCAGAAAGATAAGAAGTACTGCATTGTTGGAATTCAGTCAGATCATGGAGGAGAGTTCCAGAATGAAAAGTTTGCCAAGTTCTGTGATGACCAAGGAATTGAACATAATTTCTCAGCACCAAGGACACCACAGCAGAATGGAGTTGCTGAGAGAAAGAACAGGACTTTATTGGACATGGCAAGAACAATGTTATCAGAATATAATCTGCCAAGATACTTTTGGGCTGAAGCAGTCAACACAGCAAGCTACATCATAAATAGAGTAATGATCAGGCCAATTTTGAAGAAAACAACATATGAGTTGTACAAGGGAAAGAAGCCGAAAATCAGTCACTTCAGGACATTCGGATGTCTATGTTTCATCCACAACAACGGCAAAAGAGATATTGGTAAGTTAGATGCCAAATCAGATGAAGGCATCTTCATGGGGTATGCTTCTAAACCTAAAGGTTATAGAGTATTTAATAAACGTACTTTATTAATTGAACAATCAGTACACATTATCTTTGATGAAACTAACCCTTCCTTGAGAAAGGAAGTCGATAGTGACATTGATGAACAGATGAGTTGTCCAAAACATTAAAGAACACATCAATTGAGGACAAGGAAGATCCACCTCTGGAAGACCTGCAACAAAGGATATCTCTCATGAAAATCTTCCAAAGGAATGGAGATACAAGAAAGATCACCCACCTGAAAACATTATTGGTGATCCATCTGTAGGGGTAAGAACAAGAGGTAATGTAATCCCTTGTGATTATCTAGCTTTTGTTTCTCAAATAGAGCCTAGGACAGTCAATGAAGCTCTTACTGATGAATCTTGGATTTTAGCCATGCAAGATGAGCTGAATTCAGTTCAAGAGAAACCATGTATGGTCACTTGTTCCTAGACCATCAATCATCCAGTGATTGGCACCAAATGGGTGTTCAGAAATAAATTGGATGAAACTGGTGTGATCTTAAGAAACAAGGCCAGATTGGTAGCTCAAGGCTATTCCCAAGAGGAAGGCATAGATTTCGATGAAACCTATGCACCTGTAGCTAGACTTGAGGCTATTAGAATTCTACTTGCATATGCATCTGCATTAGATTTGAAATTATTTCAAATGGATGTCAAATCTGCTTTTCTAAATGGCTTTATCAAGGAGGAAGTCTATGTAGAACAACCTCCGGTTTTGATGATATTGAATTTCCGAATCATGTATTTAAATTACACAAAGCTTTATATGGTTTGAAACAAGCACCTAGGGCCTGGTATGAAAGGCTTAGCTCATTTTTATTGAATCATGGCTTTACTAGAGGTCAAGTAGATAGTACATGTTATCAAATCTAAAGTCAAACATATATTGCTTGTACAAATTTATGTAGACGATATAATATTGGTTCTACTGATGAATCTCTTTGCAAGTACTTTGAGAAGCTTATGCAGGGAGAATTTGAGATGAGTATGATGGGGAGCTCAACTACTTTCTTGGATTGAAAATCAAGCAAGGAAAAGATGGCACCCACATCTGTCAAGCCAAATACACCAAAGAACTCTTAAAGAAGTTTGGATTCGAAAATACCAAACCACTGTCAACCCCTATGAGCACATCAACAAGGATGGACAGTGACAAGGATGGTAAGAAAGTAGATCAAAAGATCTACAGAGGTATGATAGGCTCCCTACTTTATTTAACTGCTAGTAGACCTGATATATTGTTTAGCGTATGCATGTGTGCTAGGTATCAGGCAGACCCAAGAGAATCTCATTTAATTTCAGTTAAAAGAATCTTTAGATATTTAACTAGAACACTTGACTTAGGTCTTTGGTATCCAAAATCATGTCAAATCAATTTGGTAGGATACTCTGATGCTGACTATGCTGGATGCAAAATAGATAGAAAAAGCACCAGTGGTTGTTGTCAATTTCTTGCAGGATGTCTGATATCATGGTCCTCAAAGAAGCAAAATTCAGTAGCACTGTCTACAGCTGAAGCTGAGTACGTGGCTGCTGGAAGCTGCTGTACACAACTCCTATGGATCAAGCAACAACTTGAGGATTATGGGCTACATATCAAGACAATTCCATTGTTATGCGACAACACCAGTGCCATAAATTTAACCAAGAATCCAGTCCAGCATTCGAGAACAAAGCATATTGAGGTTAGATATCATTTCATTCGTGATCATGTAGCTAATGGCAACATAGATATTTCCTTTATTGATACCAATAATCAGTTAGCAGATATCTTCACAAAGGCCCTACCTGAAGAGAGATTTACTTCTCTTAGAAGGGAATTAGGCATGTGTAAATTGTGAAAGAATTATCTGGTTAAAACTGAAATATTAATCTCAGACGTCTATTTTTTTTCCTCAAATTTGAGCAAAATTCCAACTATTGCCCCTCTATTTAAATATTCTTGACTGTTCGGTATCTTATAAAAGTTTATTTCTATTGAACTGGTCATTCTGTCGTTTTCCGCCACTATGGCGTCTCCAGCTTCGAAAAGTTACTTTATTTTTGTTGCTTTTATATCGAAATCTGTGTGGCATCGATTCGTCTCCCGCCTTCGTCTCCTTCCTCCTGCCTGAGGCGATAACCTAACGACTCCGGCATCGACTCTCCAAAATTTTCAAGCCTCCATCTCCTTCCCACGAAAAATCTCTTGAGGGTTTCTGTTCCTTTCTTCATCTCAACCCTCCAGAAACTTTCCTCGTTCAAATCCATGGCTGCTTCTGGTGTTTCCGGCGGCATCGGGGGCTACAGGGCTGAGTTTCTCACAGAAGAGCAGCAAGAAAGATTCACCTCGGTGAAGATCAAGGTTTGTGGAAACAAAGCAGTGGACGTTGCAGATTTACAGAAAAATGGAATGGGCAGTGTGATTGCAGCAATGGAAAGGATGAAATGGTCCAAGATTGCTACTCTATCAGAGGTAAGCTACCCTAATCTTGTGAAGGCCTTTTACGTATGCTTGAAGACTGAAGAAGATGGGTCCTTGACATCATCTGTCAAAGGTACTCAGATTAAGATCACTCATGGACTCTTGGAGTCCTTATTTGGAGTTTGCACATCCGGTCACAGTGGGGTACACACTGTGGACCCCCAGGCAAAGGGGTTAGGGATTGTTGGTCCTGAGTTCAAGCTTAAGGATGGGAAGTTGGATATCAACCAAATGAATGCCTTCAACCGTTTACTGCATTTTATTATCTGTCAAATATTGGTCCCTAGGAGTGCCACGTTCTCAACTTGTACCAGGGCAGATTCAGACATGATGTACTGGACCATCCAGAATCAAGAAATAAATATGGCAGAAGTTATTTTGGAAAGGATGAAGTTCGCATCTGCTCAGCTTTGGGACAAGAAAAACAAGTTGAATGTGTCCCTACCATATGCACATCTACTCACCAAAGTTTTTCAACATTTTGGCATTAGTTTGTCTGGTGAAGTGTTAGAAAAAATGGGACAAGCTATCCGCAGCAGAAATCTGAAGAAGAGCGGATTCTCTTTGGTTAATGGTATTTGGACCAAAACTTCTGTGACTGAGGGTGAGGCCATCATTGGCGAAGCCCAAGATGTCCAAGAAGAGCCAGCAACAGCAGCAGAATCAGCAGCCGCACCAGCACCAGCGGAAGAAGCAGCAGCAGCAGAAGTCAGAGTAGAAGAATCCTTGGTTTCTGGCAGCTTAATTGAAGAAATTCCCTTAGAAAACATTGTGCCAGCTGCGGAAAACTCTGGAGCAGTCTATCCCACAACTGTTGTAGCATCTATTCTCAGAGATGTGCTAGAATCCATCCCTAGCACTCAGGGGAGCCTGAGCAATCAAGTAAACCAGCAGCACAAGAAGCTGTGGCATCAGGCCACACTGATGAGATAGTTATGGAGGAAGCTCCTAGTCAGGGGGAGCAAGAAGTGACTCATGATGATATAGTCGTGGATGATGCTCCCATTCAGGAGGAGCAAGGAGTTGATGAGCAAACAGCTCCTCAGGGGGAGGACACTGGAAGTGTTCCCTTAATCAATGAAGAGCATGATAGTTTCGTGGAGCCCAGTGAAAGGCCAAGTGGCAAAAGGAAAAGAATTGCACATAAGAGGTCTAAGAAGAATCAGCTGAAGGTTAATCTGAAGCCCATTGTTAAAAGACTGAATGAGCAAAGCGCAACTCTTTCTTCTATTCAATCTGATATTCAGTCTATTATCAGTAACCAAGCCTCAGCAGCTAACGAGATTGGAGCCTTGTCCACTGAGGTACACAGCTTGAGAGATGATTTTAAAATGTTCAAGCAATTATGCAGATGGATGAAAGGTGAGTTCGACAGTGTCAAGGAGCTTATCTCTTCGAGGGAGCAATCCACCTCTGCCCCTCCAGCTCACTCACCTGCTGAACCGGTTAGCAATGCAGGGCCATCAGGGCCAAGGTCAGCAGAAGGAAATGCAGGGCCATCAGGGCCAAGGTCAGCAGAAGGAAATGCAGGGCCATCAGGGCCAAGGCCAGCAGAAGAAAGTACAGGGCCACCAGGGCCATTGATCTCCGAGGATGTGTCCCCAAGAGAAGAAGAGCCTGCAGCTGCCCCCAAGGCCCATGAGTCTTCATCTCTTGCAACACCAGCCCCTCCTTCACCACCCTCTTCATCCACAGCACCTCCAGCACCCATCACCTTCAAACAACCCATGCCTCGCACCATCTCTTCCCCAGCTCCTTTTCCATCTCAATCCACCTCTCCTCCTGCCTCCTCTACATCCATTCCACCACCTACTTTCATTTCTGAAGACCCTCCAGCCTCATCATCTGCTGGAGCCTCCTCTTCCTTTGTTCCTTCTTTAGATGGACCATCCATCTCACCTTCTTCTACTCATCAAACATTTCTCCATCCTCCTACTCCTCCTTCCTTTGTCACCTTCATTCCTGAAGGTGCTCAACTCGAAGGTCCATTTCTAGAAAAATTCGAGGATGAGTTGGAAATCTCCACCATCCAGTCTGTTCTGTCAGTTGCCTCTCATGTCCACAGGACTGACTCCTCTAGTCCTGTCTCTAAAAAGAGGAAACTCTTCACTGCTCTTGCTCTTCCCCCCGAACCTAAATTTCCTCCTCTTTGGTTTTCCCTCACTATTGAAAATCGGAGGAAACCACTCTATCGAGAATATCTTCAAAAATGTATTCTTGCCACCATTTTTGGTGTTCCTTTTCTGAATCTGACTAATCACCTAAATGTTGTCCTTCCCTATAACCACTTCTCAAAAGCTGATCAATCCAAAATCTTCAAAATGGCTGAATGCAAATCTGAAGATCAGTGGGCCAAAGGGCACTCAGCTCTCTATAGGAAATATCTTCTTGCAAAGTCTGAAAGGTTTCCCCCCAGGGACTCTCCACTCACTCTCTCTGAGTGGTTTGTCATTCATCACAAATCCCTCTGGGCCCCTTTCATTCAAAAGGAAGTGAAGCTCATCAGGTACTTTCAGTTATTCAATGATTACCGGTATCTTCACAAGTTACCTGAAGTCCAGTTGGGTCAGTTCCAGGGAGCAGTTGCTTCATTAAAAATTGAAAATCCAGTCAACTGCTCTTTCAAAGTGGATTTCGCCACCCTACAAATTCCAGACTCTGTATTCCTTCCTAAGCTGCATTCCTTGGTCATGGACTCCTCAGTAGGTCCTGTTATCTTTGAGAGATTCGCTCGCGTCATGGGAAGGATATCAGCTCAACAGGGTCGACTTCCATCCTTCCAAAGGTTTATCTTCAGAGAATTTCACCTAGGCCATATTTCCTCTGAAGTCCTTGCTCCTCTGCTGTCAGAATGTGAAAGGCTTTCTCCCACTGACTGGGAAAAGCACTATAATCAGTCAGCTCTTCAATTGGAAGCCTTGAACAACTCCTTATTTAAGGCCGGCAAGCCTACTCTCACAGCTGAAGCATTCTTGGACCTGAATTCTATCAATTTAGTTCAGGACTCTTATCTTCAGTGGGTCGAGCGGTACAAGCTGTTTGTGGCATTGAAGCAAGATCTTCTGCAGAATAAGTTATTCTATCCTATCAAGATCAACCAATTTCTGAGGTTCGCCAGTTTTGGTTCATTCAGTACCTACAAACTTTCCCTTGGCACCGATGAATATGGCCATTTTTTGAGTACTTAGTGGCAACTTCATATTCAAAGGATGTTGCCTGACATGGGCCCATCTTACGCTATTTCTTTTGGGGCGTTTCAGGCTTATTTTGAGGAGCAAGAACGACAGACCTTGCCCATTATTCGTCGGCACGCCTCTCTTTTGTCTCCTGCTTTTTACATCCTTGTAACTCCTCGGACAATTAAATATATCTCTCTTGTTTTCTCACTATCTTTTCTCTCTGTCTTTATCACCTTGTGATATTTTTTGCTTAATGACAAAAAGGGGGAGAAAATATAGCACTTCTGAAATATTTTTCTTATATTTCACAATTTCGTTTAGATTCATTTCAGATCATCTATGCTCATTGTTAAGTTTTGTCATCACCAAAAGGGGGAGATTGATGATCAGTTTTTCCCCATGTAATTTAAATTAATTACATATTTATTTTGTGATTAACAAAACTAAGATATTATTTAAATCTAATATTTTCTATGAGATTTGAGTACAGAAAGAATGAATCAAGGAATAACAAGACAAACGGGTAAGTATTATTTACTCTGTAGCAATGCAAGTTCAAAGAATGACATTTATCTAAGTACACATCGATTTTCTATATGCTGTAACGATTTCCTTTCCCTCACATGATTACTTTCATAACGATTTGTTAAATATTCACAACGATTTGCTCTCACATCGATTTGATAAGTGAGAACAACGATTTGCTCTCACAATGATTTACTTTCATAACGATTTGTTAAGTATTCACAACGATTTGCTCTCACATCGATTTGATAAGTGAGAACAACGATTTGCTCTCACAACGATTTGCTTTCATAACGATTCGTTAAGTATTCACAACGATTTGCTCTCACATCGATTTGATAAGTGAGAACAACGATTTGCTTTCATAACGATTCGTTAAGTATTAACAACGATTTGCTCACATCGTTTTGTCTCTGACAACTTGCTCATAACGATTTGCTTATAGAGTCATAACGATTTGTCTATATAACGATTTGTATGTGCATCGACTTGCTTATAAGTGTACAACGATTTACATGGATAATGACTTATTTACATAACGATTTCATAAGTCATGCAGGTAACGATTTCATGGAATATAACGATTTAATATTTGAACTCATTTTGAGTACGTTGAAAGTCAAAGTCTCCACGTATATCCTTCTGACAACCATGCATTTATTATGACTGAACGTATCACTGCAGTGCATGCAAACGATATCTTCTATTCTCATGCTTATTCTGTAAACATCTTTTTAGAAGAACAGAATGGAACTTCTACTTCTGTATAAAATCAATCTAACATTGACTGACAACAAGAGACAGCTTAGTTGTCTATTGTTTAGCATTTAATTCGTGCAGGTCTCTGACAGCGCATCTCAATACAACGTTGGATAGTACGGAAGATAACGAACATCATCGAAGATCCTCTCTCTTGTTGCGTGCATGGAAAGCTAAGGACTGCTGAACAAGAAGCTCTACAGAACCATGCAGTCTAACGTAAAGAGACTAGAGACAACGATCATTTCAACGTTCGAATTTCAAATAGAAGACATATATATAAAGAAGATTGAAGCTCAGACAGAAAAAAACATTGGCAACAATGATCTTTAACAAGCTTTTCTACGAGCTTCTGATAGAGCAAAGCTCACTCCTCTGATTGTCTAGCTCTTAGCTTTCTGCGTTCATTGTGTTAGTCTTGAGAGCTTCTGGAAACTGAGAGTGTCCCTCACTGTAGATCTTTTCCTCTCAGTTTTAGCTTCAGATCCAGCATTGTTTAAGCTTGATCTAGGGGCTTGTTTTCATTTACACTTTTCTTGTGTGTGTTCCCTTCGAGTAGAAGGAAGACCTGGTGGTAGCCAGGGTGGTGTATGTCCTCTTCAGGTTGTGAAGAGAAGACCAGCTGTGACTAGGTGTGTAAAGGTCCATAAGGGGGACTGTACCCTTAGGTAGTGGAAGCCTGAGTTGTTGCTCAGGGACTGGACGTAGGACTTCTGTGGAGAGGAGGTCCGAACCAGGATAATTCCATGTGTTGTCTGTGTGCTTGCTTTGCGTTTACTATCTTTCTTTACTAACTCTACACACCCATCGAAGTGTGTTTTCTGTGTGACTGTTTTGAACAGGTCTAAGGTACTCATTAATTAAAAATCCCATTCACCCCCCTTCTGGGCTTGCTAGCTGGGCAACATCTCTCTCAACTACTGAAGTTGAGGAGGAGACCCCTATGACACCCACTATACCCCCCAACACTATCTACCTCTTGCTAGTTATGAGTGCTCTACAAGCCAACTCATATAAGTGATGACACTTGTAGTCTTGTACTAATATCTTTTGGTAATGATATTAATGGTATTTTCT
This sequence comes from Colocasia esculenta, assembly GCA_014218235.1. NCBI lineage: Eukaryota > Viridiplantae > Streptophyta > Magnoliopsida > Alismatales > Araceae > Colocasia > Colocasia esculenta. Next base: position 63,590,155 of record CM024756.1, read on the forward strand.
TACTCTATATTACATGCATAAGCATATTTATATATTGTGATGTCCACGGTCTGTGCAATGAAGATTAAGATCATGATGAGGTCATGATAATGAGATCTATCTTTTTTAAATATAGATCCTAAACATTCTTGGTCATAGGTTACTTGAGAAAAATATCGAGATAATTAGATAGGCTGGTGTGCTATATACCCATCCATATGATGGAGGCAGTTGGTTTCATAGCTGCTTGTGTGGAGGCATTAGGTGTATAGTATATGTGCTCATTAGAGAATGAGTTCACTTAATGATCTGCGCTCGAAATGTTGTATGGTTGATGATACCTAACTATCAGACAGTGATTCCCTGGTCTCAGTTGTGTAATTGGTCCTTAGACTTGAAACACTAAGGATGTCTTGTTTAAGTACTCCACTCTTTGATACCGAACTTATAGGTCTGAAAGTTTCAGATCTAGTACAACCAGTTATTGAAAATGGCAGCCAACCTTACGAAGGCAATTGAGTATCAATAAAGGGTTATCCACTTTCGGTATTATGAGAGGAACATCCCGTGTGTTCTTGCTCAAACAAATCTCTATCCAGGGTCAATCAGATTGAGAGAGAAGGAGTTCTCCAAAAGAATCCGATAAGAGTAAGAATCAGTTGTATTCCATATAGGCCTGATTGCTCTATGCTTAATATACGATATCTGAGATATTAGATGAATGAGGGACTATAGGTACACGATAGCTGAGGGCAGAAATGTCCGATGGAGTAGATCTCCATTTACCATCTGAGGACTATAGCGTAGTGGCCTAGTACGTCCATAGTTGATGAGTTGAGTGAATTATTATGAGGATAATAATTCACTGTCTCAGAACGAGTTTTGTGTCAGAAGAGGTTTTGAAGGGTGCAACTCACGACTAGCTCGATATTAGGCCTAGAGGGTCATACACATAAGGTAGATGGCGTGACAATAGTAGAGGATTGCATAAGAGTTTTCCAATATGGCTTCTGTCACTCAGATAGTCATGCAGTCAAACTGTGGTAAACGACATTTTTTATTGTCGTCGGGAATAATTCCTGACGATGAGATCTACCATCATTAGCACTTCAACTTCGACTGAATCTTAGCTGCTAATCGAAGTCATGCTGACGGCAACATCAACTATTGTTAACTCATGTTGATGGTGAGATCGACTGCCGTTAACACTCATACTAACGATGAGATCGATGACGCTAACATATGTTAACATCAATATCAATTATTGTGAAGATGGTCTTGACGACATAGTATCTTACCGTCAACACCGGTATGGTCCAATATATGATTTGGCCGTACGCTGCATGGCTTGCACGACCCATGTCGTCCAAGGGTTGAATTTTGGCCTTGATTTGCTCAAAAACCTCATGGGCTGGAGGTTTTGATCTCAACCTCTCCTTCCTCCTTGTTCCCTTCTCATCCCACCCCCTCTCTTGAGTGTGAGAGAGGAGAGCAAAAGGGTGAGACCCTCTTTGCTCTAGTTACTGTTGGTGCTCTTGCTGGTACTTGGCTACTGCTAGTGCTTCACCTTAGAGGTGCACGAGGAACATCTCGACGTTCTGCGGAGACGCCCCAACGAGGAGGAGGAGTCGTTGATCACCACCGTGTGGATACCTCTAGAAAGGAGTTTGCAAGAGCTTCTTCCATACAGTGGGCCAGGTTCTACATATTAGGGGATATACGAACTCTCCTAGGTGAGAATGTCTTACCCTCGAACGGATTGCATGTGGTTTCATTCCCCAACATCATCTCAGTCTAATAATAAAAGAGAAGTGCTTTGTGCACGTCCCGACGTGCAAATGATTTGCATGTCGGGACGCGTCAGGCGCGCCTGCCCCGCACCATGTGATCGCCCCCGTGTGCGTGGCGGGTGCGCGGCAGGCGCGCCTGGCCCGTCCCGACGTGCAAATCATTTGCACGTCGGGACGTACAAATGGCAATTCCCTTAATAAAATGTTTGAGAATCGCATTAAAAGTCTCCCTAATGATTCCCAACACCTCTCTCTCACCGTCCATGCATCTGTGCGCCCTATGCAACCTTACTCGCCCCTCTCTCTATATATTTATCTCTCTCTCCTTTAGGAGACCTCTCGGTGCCCCCACTACCCCTCTGTCGTCTCTCTCTCTAAAGTCTCTCGATAACTCTCTCTCTTCTTAAGAGAGACATTTTAGTAAATTTGTCACTTTTTTAATAGTTTCGTTATGGCGATAGCATAATATTCTTGCCATTCTCATGGCCAACTAATTACAATAACATAATTGATTAAATTTTTTAAATTTCAAGGTACAAGTTATAATATAAAGATTTCAGGGTTATTTATACGAATATGATGTATTTTAGGGATATATATAATTTTCCTATTTCTTTTCTGTTTATTATCTGTTAACATTTTATCAATTTTTCTTGTTTCTCCATATAGGAAAGTATTAGAACCTTGTATTGAATTTTTCTTGTTTGTCCATATAGAAAGTATTAGAACCTTGTATTGAAGATTTGAAGGTATGTTTGTAAGAAATCCGAAAAAAGAATTAACTCATTGTGACTAAAATAATCTGTCATTAGTGTGAGTTATTGAAATATTTTGTTGTTAAGAACTTAAGATCTTAAAATACAATTTGCACAGAATTTGAGTATTTATTTTAATGGGGACATATATGGGAATAAATCAATAAACCCTAATATCCACTTCATGAATCCCTTGATTTCACTGTCTGATCTTCATCGAGCGGTGGAGTACAAGAAAAAAATGGAATTAAAAGCATTGGATTGGAGGGTTGTCCAACAAGAGGGATGCGATATAGTTTGATTTTTTTCTCTAAAATCTACTCTCTGATCTTGATGGAATTGGTGGTCGTACACATCTAATTGGATGACTCTTAGAGCTTATTAGATGTTATACATCTAACTTTTTTTTTTGGTAACGAAGAAATCCCGTCCCGTGTGATTTTGTGGGCTCAGGAATTAGTGTTCGTGAGTTACACACCTAACTACTACAAATAAGTGTTTTTTCTGACTTTAATCTTATAATTTCTAATTATATGGAAATTTCTAGTAATACTTTATAAATATTTTTTTTATGAATTTACGCTAGCCAATGAGAAATTGGAGTTATTTTGATCTGTTCCAGCATATATCTTTCCTCCACTGTTAGGGGTGTCAATTGGGCCGGGTTGGCTCGGAGGTCCGGAAGCCCGGCCCGATTTTAACCGGGCTTGGGCCAGAAAAATGAACCCGTTAAATTTTTTTGGCTCGGCCCGGAAAAGAATAGGACCGGCTTGGGCTTTGTAAGGCCCGGCCCGGTCGGTCCGCGGACCCGAAAAATATAAATATAATTTATATTAAATATAAAATTTATATTTAGAAAGAGAATTATATATATTTTTTCTACAATAAATCTACTCAAAAATATAATTTTTTATAAGTTAAATGTTAATATAGATATAAGTAAAAAATATATTATTTTTATAATATATTATAATAATTTATTAAAATTATATATTATATAAATAAAAATATTATTTTTCTTATTTTTTAAACCGGGCCGGATTTAACTGATTTTTCCCGAGTCTGAATCGGGCCATCTATACCCGACCTACCCCTGGGCCTGGACCAACTTTTAATCCCATTGACATCCTTATCCACTGTTGCTCTTGTTGAACTGCACATTTCTAGCTGCGCATTCTGAAGGCCAAGCAGTAGCTGCGCCAAAAGGAGAAAAGTTCGTGATCGAGAGAGATCTAGAGAGACAGAGAGAGATGGCGGTCATGGAGAAGCTGAAGATGTTCGTCGTCCAGGAGCCCGTCGTCGCGGCCTCCTGCCTCATCGCGGGCTTCGGTAATGCCATCGTTGTCCCGAAGAAACTCCCAATCTCCATCCGCTTTGAAAGCCCTAGTTTCACTTCCATTCATATGCCTCATCAGTTTCTTCCCCAATCCCTCTCTCGATAAAATATCAAATTTCTTGAGTCGGTCAACATCTTCTAAGAGGGCTCGATTTGGAATCGAGCGTCGTTGCCGATTATGGTTTGTTTCATCCGGGCTTCTTGATTGGACGACGATCCTCTGGATTGGCTAGCGTTTTCATGAATGGTTGCTCGCGTTTGTCAAGCTGCTGGAGAATGATTAAACGGCCGTACATTCGTCTCCAGTTCATATAGAATGTACGCGGTCTTACTGCAAATCTGCGAAACTGGAGTAATAGGGGAGAAAGGCGAAGCCATAGTTTATGTATCATGTTCCATTTTGCAGATAATAGTGTTTTTTGTATTCGGTGATCCAATGTCTAGGTTACATGATTTTCCATGGAAGATTACAGTAGATGTGAAAAGTTGGATTAGGCTAGGAATTAGGATCAAGTAGCACAAAATGAGCAAATGGTTTTGTGTTGCTTATGGATATGATATGTGAAGAATGGGTTTGACATGGCTTTATTGCTTCATTTGGTGGCATAGTTGGGATGTCTTCATCTCTCTGTCTGTGCACTTATGCATTCCCTCAAAGAGGGGATCAAGTTAAAGGACTCCTAACTCATCTCATGGGGTAAATTTATACTGGGTTAACTATGCATTTGCTTTGGTAAGAGAAATGTTAGTTCCTTGGAACAAAGTTAGTTTACCTACTTTTTATTTGAGTGCTTGGTAAAAAAAAAGTAGAGTTAACCCCCTCACCCACCTTTGTAATAGCCAAAATATCCTTCTACATACCCCTCATCACTCTTATTTTAAATTCTTTAATGAAAGTTGTACTACTACGATAATATAAAGGTAAAGTTATCTATATACCTATGAAATTTTCCATATTCAGTAATATACTTTCGAAATTCAACTATTAGATTGTATATCCCTCAAATAAAAAAAAACATTATATATGTCCTTGCCGTTTCATTCCATCCATTTTACTCAATAGTTGAGTTAAGAGGAGAAAAGAACTAACTTACCCTTTATAATTCTTAAAAAACTTAATTTTTTAATCTCTCTCACTCACCCCTCTCTCTCTCTCTCTCTCACTGCTGGAGCAATAGGGGGAGACCCCTCCGGCACCGCCTTCTCTCTCTCCCTCTCGACCCCCTCTCTCCCCTCCGACACTCCCCCACGCGTGTATCTCTCCCTCTCTCTCTCTCTTGCATCCCCTTCTCTCTCCCCCTTCTCGTCCCTCTCTTAGTCTGTCTCACTCTCTCTATCCCCCCTCCGGCACCCCCCCGCATTGCCCTCTCTTTTTGTATCTTTTTCTCTCTCTTCTCTCTCGTCACCGGAGTCGAAGGGGGAGATCCCTCCGGCATCTTCTTCTCTCTCCTCCCCGGCCCTCTCTCTCTCTCCCCTTTTGGCACCGCGTGGCCCTCTCTCTCTGTCTCTCCCCTCTCTCACCATCGGAGCCGGAGGGGGAGATCCCTCCGACATCCCCTTCTCTCTCCCCCCTCCCAACCCTCTCGTTCTCTGTTTTACTCTCTCTCTCCCGTCCGACACCCTTTGCCTGACCTCTCTTCTCTCTCACCGCTAGAGCCGGAGGGGGAGACCCTCTGGCCCCCCTTCTCTCTCCTCCCCTCTCGACCCTCTTTCTCTGTCTCGTTCTCTTTATCCCCTTTAACACCCGCTCACGTGACTCTCTCTCTATATCTCTCCTCTCTCATCGTCGGAGCCGGAGGGGGAGACCCTTCCGGCACCCCCTTCTCTTTCCCCCTTCTCCACCCTCTCTCTATCTCTCTCTCCCCCTGTGCGACCATCTCTCTCTCTCTCTCTCCTGGTCGGTCTCTCCCCCCGCGACACCCCCTCTGGCGATTTGAAGGACCTGCACATAGAGAGAGCCTCTTTGGTACTTTCTCTCTCTCTTTCACTCAGGGATATTTTTGTCTTTTTACCCTTATTTTGATGGTTCTGTTCGTCTCCATACAGAATATTCCTCATATTCTAATGACAAACTAATCACATGGATATAACTGGTTTTTTTTTTGATTTGAGGGATATACAGTTTAATAGTTAGATTTCGGTGGTATATTGTTGAATATGAAAGATTTTAGGGATATATAAGTAATTTTTCCTAGTATAAAATAATATCAAAATGAATATTACCTTTTAAAATTATGCTTAGATTACTCATGTGAGACTAAATTATACTTTAATCCTAATTAAACTTATACTTAGATAATGGATATTATGATTACAATTATTATATTATTTAATGTTAATTATTATTTGAGGAACTACTTTATGTTTATTTTACATTACAATTATTTAATTTTGAGTTTTTTACATAAATACCCCTTTTAAACGTCTAATTGTGTGATAATCCGTCTTAAAATTGCATTGTCATATGCCAGAAATGCCTATTCTGGAAAGATAGATGGTGTGGGGACTTCACCCTGGAGTCATTATTCCCCAGTCTTTTTGCCATTTCGGTGGATCCTCTTGCTCCTGTGGCCCAGGCTTTTGATGAGCACCTCTTGGGAGGTGATTAGGCTCCTACATTTAGACGACACTTCCTTCTTGAGGAGGAGGAGCAATTCTAAGGTTTGATGAGTTACATTCTACCGGAGGATGTATGGATTTGGAGACGGGGAAATGGTGGTGCATTCTTAGTCAAGACCAGGGAATCAAAACTCGGCCAACTCGGGATCGGATCGCCCGAGTTGGCTCGGTTTTGGCCCCTCCGATCCGAGCCGGGGTAACCTGTCTGGTCCCCTGCGCTCGGATCGGTCGGGCTCGGATGGGCTCGCGGGATCGCCGAGCCCGGGCCGGTCCGCCGCGGATCGGCCCGGACCGGGGCGATCCGGCCCCAACGGCTAGTTCAGAACTAGCCGTTTTCTAGCCGTTGGGGACTGTTCCCCAACGGCCAGAAACGGCTCTTTGGAGCCTTTGGAGGCCTTGGGGGTCTATATAAAACCCTCCAAAGGCCCCCAATATGTTCTAAACTCAAGTTTTGAGTTCTCCTCCCCTCCTCTCAATATTTTGGGCATTCTCTCTCTCTCTCGGCGCTATTTTGCACTATTTGGGAGGCGATCTCATCTTTCACACTCTTGGGATTCTTGTTCAACTATTCGGGCTCTCTCTCACACACTCTTGCCCAACTCTTGGCTGCGATTCATCTCCCTCTCTCTCATCCGCAAAAAAAAATTATTTATTTTCTGTTTTTTTATTATTAACTTCTTTTTTTGTGTTGTAAGTGATGGCCGCCGAAGGTTGGTGCTCTGGCTCCCCATTCTTCAAGCAACCCTCCTAGCACCGATCCCGCTTGGGCTCATGGTATCGTTGTGGATATGACTCGAAGGAAGGTCCAATGCAAATATGTGACCGGGTCTTATCGGGCGACATATTTCGTTTGAAACAACATCTAGCGGGAATTAAAGGTGAGGTGGCACCATGCTTGAGAGTTTCTGCTGAAGTTCGAATGCAATTTTGCCAATATATGAAGGAGAAAGAGACATCCAAAGCAAACACTAGTAGAAGACGGCAACAAATCCGGGAAGATTTGTTTGCCCCTCCTCGAAGGTCCGTAGATTTACCAAGAGGGAGACAATTCTTTGATCTTGATCAAGATGAAGAAGGTTAGTAATTAGTTAACTTACTTTGGAACATTTATTTTAGTTTAAGGCTTTAATCACCCTTCGACCCTCATTCTATTTCTATCTCATATTATAGAACAATTTCGTCGGCATCGGAAGCAAGTCGAAGGTCTAATGCGGAAGAGGACTATCTCCGACGTACCGGTCATCACGTAGGTCAAGGTAGTGGCCATGGGGGTAGCGGACAAGGGAGTTCAAGTGCTGGAATGAGTTCAAATATACCTGAGGTTCCAGTGGATATCCCTAGAGACGGAGATCCTAGAGTGGGACCAATAGACCCATTTCTCACCAGGCGAAGGGAGAAGCAACCATCCATTTCTGCAGCATTCAAGAATTTGAAATATGCAAGGAGAAGATAGGGAGAGCGACGTCAAGATGGTTCTTCTTCAACAGCATACCGGCCAATGCAGCAAAAGGACCATATTATGAGTCCATGATCGAGACTATTGGTGAAGTGGGCAAAGGGGTGGAAGGCCCTACTTCATATGAAATCTACAACAAATACTTGGATATGGAGGTTGAAGATATGAAGGCATATGTTTCCACATTTGAACAATATGGGATGAGTACGGTTGCACGTTAATGTGCGATGGATGGACAGGTATGTACAGTGTTTGGCTAGTTAATTGTTATTCAGTTATTCATTAATAAGACATAGGTTTTAATTTTTCATATGGAATTGTGCAGGCATTACACGAAGAAGTATGATAAACTTCTTAATCTACTGCAAAGCAGGGACTGTTTTTTGGAAGTCGGTAGACGCTTCTGGCAAGGTGAAGAATGCGGACTACCTATTTCAGTTGATGGATGAGATGGTGCAGGAGATTGGAGAGAAAAGAATTGTCCAATGGTAACCGACAATGCAGCGGCTTTCAAGTTGGCGGGCCAAAAACTAATGGAGAAAAGGGAACACTTGTATTGGGTTCCTTGCTCCGCGCACTGCATTGACTTAATGCTAGAAGACATTTGTGAAGATCCAATGGTGGAAAATGTGGTCAACAATGCAAGGTTCGTAACCACCTTCATCTACAACCACAACAACATATTGGACATCATGAGGACGCATACACATGGACGGGAGTTGCTTCGGCCAGCACCTACAAGGTTTGCATCCCAATATATTGCATTGGATAGCATAAATGGGCAACGTAGCAACCTTATTAGGATGGTAGCATCGGAAGAGTGGGAGAACTATATGTCCCGACATGCTCCTACACGGGTGAGGGAGAAGGGAAAGAAGGTGACCGACATTATCCAATCAAAGCCATTTTGGAAGGGGGTCCAAAATGTGTTGAATGTAGTAGAACCGCTTGTTCGAGTGTTAAGGGCGGTAGATGGGAGAGGAGATCCGAGATGGTTACTTGTACGAGGCTATGGATCGAGCAAAGGAGCTTATCCAAATGAACAACAAAACAACGTATGTCAAGTGGTGGGAAATCGTAGATCGGCGATGGGAGCACACATTGCATCATGATCTTCATGCTGCAGGTAAGCATAACACTTCAACTCTTGTGAATTGTGATTACATATTATTTACAACTCATGTTTTAACATTTATCTTCTACATGTAGGGCATTTCTTCAACCCCCAATACATGTATAGGACTGATGGGAGGAGGGAGAACTATGACAATTCCTCCGAAGTGTTGATTGGGGCCAAAAATGTAATCAAACGGATGCTAGACAATGAGGATAGGGCAATCATAGCATGCAAACAAATGCATGATTATAGACTTCAACTCTACCACTTGGTACTAGCACGGCACAACGAGCTGCTCAGATTTTGAGTCCAGGTTAGAAGTTACTCATCATATTTATTTGCATGTAGAATGAGTTGGTTCTATTTTCTAAAACATTATACATGCTTCATTTACAGCGGATTGGTGGTTGAATCATGGAAGAACATATGGATATGAAGACTTGGCCTATGTAGCTATTCGGGTTTTAAGCCAACACAACGTTGCCACAGGGTGTGAGAGAAACTGGAGCACATTTGGCTTGATCCACACAAAAACAAAGAAACCGGTTGAAGTCTGCACGTCTTGAGAAGTTGGTATTTTGCCACTACAACATGAGATTGAAGCTTAAAAACCTCCAATTAATCAAGCAAGTTCAAGATAGAGAGAAATATAGATCCTCGGGGCAACAACAAGCTGAAGCAACTCCATCGGAGACAATAGATATAGAAGAAGTTTTTGAGGAGGAACATCCACTACATGCATGGGTAAATGCAAGCACTTCGGTTCAACCAGAGTTCGACCCGCATGATCGTGCATGGGCTGAAGGTAAATGACATTTACAATGTACATGCATCATTTATAAATTATTTATTTCTCATTTTACATGTTTATGTCTCATTTAGGTGAGCTTGATGATGTGCCTTTGCTTCCGGTTCGAAACTCCCCCAGCCCCTAAACGCCAAAAGAAGACAGTGGGTGCAAGAGGAAGGAGCACGAAACATGGCATTAGCATTGCAGACTTGGACACGATCGAGGAAGATATAGATGATGAAACACCGGAGCCAAGCGATAATGTTCAATACCAAACTTCTAATGACTCGACATCGAAGACAAGTACTCCTAGTGAGGGATCCGATCATGGAGGAGATGTCCTAGTTGTCAGCAGTGTACCGCCACCGGCACCGCCACCCGACCCTATTGTATTCACCGGAGAGGAAGACTTCACCCATGCTACTCAAGATCAGCATCATGGGAGTAGGGAAGGGAGGGAAGCACAAACCTCAAGTCAAAAATATGCACGAAAGGGGAAGAAAGTGGCATCTCAATTGCAAGGGCAAGGGCAAGGCCAGGAGCATCCGAAGATTCGGATACAATCCCAACTTCATTCCGCATAGACGGAATTGGTTAATGAAGAAGAAGAAGATGCAAGAGGAGTGGGAGCGTCAAGAAAAGCTACGGATGGAGTTTGAGACCATGGAGCAAGCGTCAGATACATCATCTTATGCTTCCACTGAAGGATATTACCAAGGGCAGGGAGGCTACTTGGGATATCCTCAATACCCGGATGCATCATATTACACCGGAGGTGGAGCATATGCACAATCCACTGAGTCCGATTCACATTCACATGACTCATGTGAGTCATATGGCTCATATCAAGTGCCTGAAATACCGGGCAACACACCAATCACTATCATATATGCGAACACGGATGCCTATAGTCAATATTTGACTCAATATGAGACATATTACCAACATTATATGTCTTGGACAGATTATGTAAACCTTATGTCCACACAATATAATGTACGATTCCAATAAATACATTTTTTTCATGTATTTCAGTTCATAAATACAATGTTCATATATTTCCTATTTTTTCATATTTTTTCTATTTTTTTTTCAATTTTTTTAAGGGGGGCGATCCACCCCCCTTTTGCTTGGCCAGACCGGTCGGGCTCGGCCCGATCGGCCGAGCCGGGCTCGGGATCGCCGGGTCGGATCGGTTTTGGGCCGACCGATCCGATCCCGATCCCCGAGATTTTGAACCTTGGTCAAGACAGCTTATATGTTGCTTAGATGGGGGTGATCGATTTGCCTTTTTATAGGATGTATGGAGACCAGTTAGCCCTTAAAGGTTAAGGTTAAGGTTTTGATGTGGAGGATTGATTATGAGAGGCTTCCTATAAGGGATAGATTGAGCTGAGATCCAACTTGTTGTTTCTATGAAGCTCAAGAGGAGTCCTTAGATCACCTTTTTGTAGGCTGCCCCTATTCTCAGGGGCTATGAAGGGAGATTGCTTGGACAACTGAAAGAACTATAACCTTGCGGGGTGATGTGGCCTCTTTGTTTAAAGATCGATATAGATACTGGCCCCTCAAGATGAACAACATCATTTGGTGGCTCATCCTTCACAATCCTTATAGGAGGTGTAGGGGGAACGTAACTATCATATATTTAGGAAGGCGTCCCGTTCGGAGGAGATGTTGGTCCATTTATTTGGGATATGATGAAGGAATGGGTAGTCAATTTGTCTAATGTAAATGCATCTTTTGTCTCCTCTTTAGGGTGTTTTGAGAGACTAGAGTGCTTTACACCTTCTTGGTGTTAGCTTCTTGTATAGGTGCTGTGGGGAGGCTCCTTTTTGGTTGTTTGTTGGCCCACTTATACTTGTACATTCTCTCTCTTTCTTAATATATACATGTGGTTTTATCCCATTGTTTGAGGTCGGCTACATGAATTCTGTTCTGCTAAAGATTTCTACGAAGTGCTATATTCGTGTTTAAACTCAAGAAATCAATGTCCTTCCTAATAACATCGTACCATCTTATTTGAGGCTTCCTCCGAGTTCTTTTACTACATTCATTAAGATTTGGTCACATTTTTTAACTGGCGCTGAGTTAGGGCGATGGTACATGTGTCCAAACCACCTGAGTCTATTTTATCTCATTTTACTATCAATTGGAGCTATCCCCAAATTTTTACGGAAGTGCTCATTCCTAATTTTTTCTTTGTTTTATCATATCCATCTCAACATTCTCATCTCTACTATACATATTTTGTTAATTTGTTTCTTTTGTACTGTCCAACACTTGGTATCATATAAAAAAGCAGGCCTCAACCATTCTATAAAACTTCCCTTCAAGTTTCACGGATATACAATGATCACAGAGGACTCTTGATGCACTTCTCCATTTTAATTAACCTACCTTGATCCTATGTGCAACATCGTCATAAATCTCCTCATTCCTTTGAATTATAGACCTCAAGTACTGAAACTTACTATTCTTATGAATGTTTTGTCCATCAATTAGAACTATATCTTCCTATAACATCTTTTCATTGCTATAATTACAATGCATGAACTATGATCTGCCTCTACTGATTTTAAAATCTTTTAGACTTCAAGGCATGTCTTCAACTTCTAAGATGTCTTTACTGTCATATATACTAGTCTTATGAGATCAAATGTCCTTAGAAACCCTACTGTCATGTCTCGTGACGGAATAGAAGGAAAATGTCAACGGGCATTTGTTGAGAGTTTTTGCATGAAATGACCAAAATGTCCTTGTCATCTCTCTCTCTCTTCAAGTCGGCAACTGCAGATCGAGCTCCCTACCAGGGAGTTGTGCATGGAGGATTGGTTGCTCCTCAAGTGGAAGACCAGTTTCAGATCCACCTACTTATGTAGCGGCTCTTGCTGGAATAGGACAAATAGTTGAGGCCATCGTCATCTTCGCCGAGGGTAACCTGCTCCTCCTCCTCCTCCAATGTGGGCCTCCTGCCCTTGAAGTGCTCCTCCACGGAGGGCATGGCTTGCATGACTTGCACCCCTTGAAGAAGGGGTGGTGGATGAGGTTGTCAGCAGAGGGGTGCTTGGCGCGGTCCTGCGAGAGGCAGGTGACCACCATTTGCATGAAGGCCATGGAGAACTTCTTCTTCTTCTTGCTGCTAGTGTTGCCATTCCGTTGCTTGAAGATGCCACCTCCGCCCCACCGAAGTCACAGGCATCGTTGATGTCGAGGCGGAGGCGATGGGTGGTACGTATGAGGAGGGACTTGAAGAGGAGTCGGTGGGAGAGAGGGGGTGGCAGTGGGCGCACTCGAGAGCCATGATGCTGAAGGACCAGATATTGGCTTTGATGCCATAGCCGATGTGCGAGTGGATGACCTTCGGGGACATCTGGTAGGACATCCCCACCATCTCGCTAAAGCAAGATGCTTTCCTCTGACCGCGTTTCTCTTCTGAATATTCTACTATTTCTTTCATTCCACAATGCCCAGAGAGTAAGTAGCATGCAAAATGAGCCACCACCCCACCTGATCTCCCTGATGGACCACCTGTTCCACCCCTGTAGAAGGTGATGAACCCCCCAAAAAATAGGAATGGGATGCTGAATACATTGTCCGATCAAATGCCATAGTCCCTTAGTGTAAGTCAAGAACAAAGCTGTGGACAGATGTTCCAGGTCCTCTATATACTATTTAGATGGGTCTATATGTTCCTTCCTGGTTCACAGCAAGGTTTTAAAAGTCTGGACTACTGTTTAGATTATGGACTGGAAATTGCATAAAACCTTAAATTGACAAAACACGGGCACACAAAAGAGGACTTGCAAAACCCCACCCCAATTACACGACACGTTCTTCCTAGGGTTTTTCTTTTGTTTATTAATTTGCTAGTTTCTGTTTATTTCTGTTGTATTTTAAAGATTTTACATGTTGAAGCCAGTTATTTTAATGTGAATTATGTGCATCGCAGATGAAGAGAACTATATGATGACCTACTGGTATAGTATCACACTTAAATGGCTTGGCTAAGTTATACAACCTTATGCCCTGTTTAATTGCGGTGGAAATGTTCCTTAATGACCACTTATACCAATGCTTACCTTGAATTGTATTTTATGCATGGATATCTGCCAAACATGCGTTGGATCTAAGTGCAATATAAAATATTGCAAGGAATTCAACATTGTATTCAATCCATCATTATATGTACCCGTCTAACATGGGATTCCGATGATCATTGACATGTTGGTCACAAATGCTTAAGAATATCATGTATGTTGATATCTTGTGCTATGCCTTTGTGATTTAGTCAGAGTTTCATGGTTCTTTATCGTTGTGATTTTCAGGCCTTTTCCTTCCAGCTGTCGTCCGGCCTATCTTAGACTCCTTCGAAACAGCAAAACAAGTTCCACAACCAGATCTCAAGGATGTAAGAACCAACTCATCTTCTTGTTTAAATCTATCAAATATAGCAATTTGTTAAGATTGATGAAGGTTTATCTTTTCTTGACTTGCTTGTTATGTGGCTGAGGGATCCTTATTGATATTTTTTATAGCTTGAAAGGTATAGTGTATTTACCAGGCTGTTCCTTCGAGAGTTTAACAACTTTCCAACTTATAAGTTATTCTTCTGAAATCTTTTTGCAGTTTTGTTATCGCACATGCTGAAATGTCAAAGAGTGACGTAATGATAATATCATTTTGTAGTTCCATTTTCATGTGTGACTTATTTACTGGATTCAGCTACCTATCTTTTTTTTTTGTACACAAGAGTGACTTAGTTGGTTAAGACTCCCTGTTGTACACCAGGAGCTCAAATGTTCAATTCTCATGAGGGTTAAGTTTAAAAAGGAGGATTTGCAAGGATACATGTAAGGCTATAATAGATAGGTATATGGTGAGGGCACACGAGCTTGGGCCCGTTTTGGTCTGGAAAATGTGTATCGACTTCGGAAAGTGGCCCAAATAAACCCACCCCCCACGGCTAGATAATGGGGCAATTGAAGATGCATGAGAGAGAATTGGGCCAAGAGTTTTAAAAGTAAGTAGGTGGGCAAAAGTAGTTAGTTGGGCCCATTAGAGTCTATTTCTTTTGTGTTAATTGACTTTTGGGGCACGAATAGTCAAAGTGTGTCAACCCAAGAGATGTCGACCCATAAGGTGGCTTCCTAAAGGGTGTCAACTTAAGAGATGTTATGAATTCCTATTTTATATGCATGTGAACTGTGGTTTTTGCAAGTTAATGAAGGAAAGAGTTTTTGGTCCAAGCCTAGTTCCCTGTGTTCTTTATGAAGGAGAGAGTCACTCGGGAAGGGAGGGCATGACGCCCTGGACCCTTCCCCCTTCATCTTCCTTTTGCGCCTTCCATAGTTGTCATGGCGTTAAGGCGACCAAAGCAATTTTGGGCTCCTTATATGCCTAAGCGCTTAGGCGCCTGCCTAAGCGGCGTTTAGGCACTAAACATAACGTCTAATCTAGGCTATTTGAAGATTGACGTCTATAAATAAACATGGACTGAATATGAACTATTTTCCAAGTGTCCTCCTTATATGGTATTTATGTCTCTAAAAAGATATAATGATCATAAAAAATCAATAAAAAGATCATAATATGGCAGACCATATTGCAATTAACATATCACAAAATTTTAAAAGAGAAATATTGAAACAATCATATGTAATGAAGCATCAACTGTAATTTTACTAACCTGGCCTCATAATTTGCAAAGTTGTTTTCTAAAATTTGCAAATAATACTATAATGTAGCACAAAGCCCAATTGGTATTATCAAAATACAAAGCAAGGAAACAACAGTATCCAATCATAAAGTCACAAATACATATAAAGAAGAGTACTACATTGTATAAATAGTCAACCACATATGAAAGAGAGTTCATAGTTCATACAAATGTCTAACAACATAGAAAGTAAAGATGTAGTAGTAACTAGCAACATAACACCTAAAGTCTAAAACCAAACGGGCATCATCAAGAGCCATGTCAGATTGCTCCAACCCGGATCATTAGATTTGGCCGTCTTCAAATCTGTCTCAGGTGTGAAACTAGAATCCATTATAAACCCTGCAAAAGATATATTTAAACATGTCAAAACTAGAGGAGGATGGGAGAAAATAGGCCTGGAAGCACAGTCACATTAGACTGTGCTTGCACGCCACGGTCACAGTCACATGACCGTTCAAGCACAGTGGAGAGGGAGGTAGAGAGACGAGAGAGTGAGAGAGGGGGAAGAGAGAGGGGAGGGACCAGGCACACACCGAGAGAGAGAGAGAGAGAGAGGAGAGAGAGAGAGAGGAGAGAGAGAGAGAGAGATTGATTGCTTGCACAACCATACATGAATGGCATAGTCGGGTCGGGGTGCTGGGTTGGACCCATCGACCCCGACCCAGTCGGGTCGAATCGGAGGATCCGCCCGACTCCATTGGAATGGTCACTTTCTAGTTTCTTTCAATTAAAAATGAAAATCTCATGAGTTTAGGTGATGATCTTAGGTTTGACCAAATCTTGAGAGGTCTCAAGCAGACTAAGTACTGTCAGTAGGAGAGTGGCTCTCTTGGAGAAGTATATGCACGTTTGACTTTTTTTACTGGACTTGGATTTTTAGTGTTTCATATAGTTTATTTGAATTATCAAATTTTTAGATAGGCTGAATTATGAGAGATTAGAAAGTTAACATTTCGCTAAAATCACCGAAATCACGATTTTCTTCTTCGATGGAGAGTTGACTTTTTATTGGTAAGAGATATGATTTTTTTGATATTTTTATTGGATTCAAATGGGGGTACTTCCTTATTTTCTGAAATTTTATTTAATAAATATTATATGTAAATAAGGTAAGTGGAGGGGATCAGACGTACTTAAGGTAAGCTGAGGGAATCGGCCTACATCAGATGGAGTCGAGGTGGAATCGGGGTGGAGTCGACCTGAGTCGGGTGAGTCGGCCCGACTCCCTCGATTCCGGTCGATCCACCCCGATTCCACCTTATATCAGGGTGGGTGGTTGTTCCCCCCACCCCAAATCGGGTCGCCATTGGCCGATTCCGCTCCGAGTCGGCCGATTTTGCTATCCATGTATAGAGGGAGGGAGAGAGATGAGAGAGTGAGGGGGGACCGAGCGCAGAGAGAGAGAGAGAGATGAGAGAGAGAGAGAGGAGAGAAGAGAGAGAGAGAGAGAGAGAGAGAATAGAGAGAGTTAAGTGGGAGATGAGAAGAGAGAGAAGGAGGGAGAGAGATGGCCAGCAGAGAGAGGAAGTGGTCGTCGGTGGCCATCAAGGGAGAGATCGGAGAGGGGGGGGGAGGGATTTCCAGATGGAGAGAGATGGAGAGATATAGAGATAGAGAGAGTTTAAGACTTACCTCGTTGAAGAGAGGTTGCTGGTAGCTGGAGGCGACGGTAGTAGGGGCCAGAGGCGACGGCAGTGGCAGGGGATGCACGAAGGCACCGAGAAGAAACCCTAGCTTGTAGGCTGCGGAGGAGGGTGCGAATGGGGGTGGGTCGATCGCGGGGGTGGTTTTCTCCTCTTTAGTTCAGGATCCAGCAACTTCGGGTGGGCCATATTGGGCCTAGGCGGTCCGCAGCGGGCCAAGCGGCCTAAGGCGTCCACTTTAGGTGCCTTAGCGGCGCCTTGGCTCGCCTTTTTTGAATCTAGAAAGGCGAAGCTTCGCTTTACCCATTTTTTAGCTCCTCCACCTTGACAACTATGGCACCTTCACCACTCCTCTTCTTCCACTGTCGTAGTCTCGCTGCGCCCATGAAGACAGTTGGTCGGCCACCCCATCATCACATCCTAGACAACCTCTCCCCTTTCCCACATAGTTGTCAGCCCCCCAACACTCGCCAATGCAGTTGCTTCTCACGCCTACGCAAGTGATCGACCAACCTTCCACCCCACCTACATAGTCGCAGACCACCTTTTTTCCCCCCACACCAACACCTTTGCAAGTCACATCCCCACTTTCTGCATCATGGTTTGGCGCGCCGGATCGAGCCGGGCCGATCCCCCCGAATCGCATCGGATTAGGGAGGATCCGATGCGCGGCTCGCTCCGATGCGCCCGGATCCTTCAATAAGAGTTCTGGCCGAATGCAAGCGGATCGAACCGAATCGGTTCGATCCGCCCGAATCGGATCGGATCAGGAAAAACCCGATCCGGTTCGAATCGGGGATGCGCCAAACCTTGTTCTGCATCACGTTGACACCTCACCACTCTCCACCCTAACCCTTGTTGGACCGTAAGGTAGCTACTTCACCCTAGAGGGGGGGGGGTGAATAAGGTGATCTGTAAAATTTATTTGCAAACATGACAACTAAAAACTATGCGTGTTAAACGTTAGTTGGCGTGTGTAGAAAGAATATAAAAGCGAAAGCCATGACATACAAATGCACAAGAATTTATCCTGGTTCGGATCTTCCCTCTAATGGGAGTCCTATGTCTGATTCCCAGGAAACATTTGGGATTTTCACTGACCTATCAACCAGGCTACAGCCACCAAGTCTTACTTGGTCCTCCTTTCACTAAGGGGCACTACAACCACTTGCACAAGTAAGTCTTCCCTTCTCAGAAGGGTACATAGACATAAGGTACCAACCCCCTACTGGTTTAACAAGAATGAAATGGTTTACAAGAGAAGAAGTGCTCTAAGGAACTGAGCATGGAGAGAGATAGAGAGATGGAAGAAATGTTCTAATTAGAGCTAGACTCCCTCAATCTATATGGACTCTTAAAGATTTGAGATGTCGCTCAAGTCCACATGCCTTTGAGAAGAAGGCTTGCAAGAATGAGAGTTGAGATGTGCACAGAAGACTTTCTTTTGTATATGTATCTCTATGCTTTGTCTCTATATCTGTCTATCTTGCTGGCTTCGACTCTTGTATTTATAGTCTTCAACTTCTTCTTTAAGCCGTTCAAAAATTGACCGTTCGAATGTGGATGTTTGAAAGAAAAACATCTTTGTGTGTAACGTCTTTGAAAATGTGTGTAACGATTGTTTTCTTGTCATTCCCAGTTTCTTGCATGCTACTGTAAGCAGTAGCATTAAATGACTTGCGTGTAAAAAGAATAGACAAGAAAAGATATATTTTTCAGGACGATATCTTGGGTCAGTAGAATGATATTGTTCATTGGATAATAGAAATATCTAAATGAGTCTACATAAACTCTTTCTGTCGAAGTAGTCGTACATTTCTATTAATTTGAAATTGCAGAGCGTTAAATAGAATGGACTATTGACTTACAAGATATTTCATGGTACGTTTGCACTGACTGCACTACGATTTGCTTTTCAGTGCATTAATTAAATAGATAAAGAAATATATATGAGCTTGAAATAATCTTTTCTTTAATAATGACTGGGATTCTGAAATGACAAATCATATTAAAATATTCATGGAATGTCATACTTAAAAGCTATGTTCGTGCAGAGAATATTTTATTGTGAACAAAAACCTTTTGTACGTCACAATAATTTTTATTAAGAAAATTTATCAAGTTCTTATAGAGAAAAAAGAGATAATATTTCCTTAGCAGTGATATTTAGATTTAAGACTATCGCTAACCAAATATTCACAAAATGATAAGTGAACATCGACTGATACAATAATACAAATAAAACATTTACCTTCAACTACCGGTTCAACTATAGAAGGAAGTCACAACATCAGTTGATGTAACATATCGACTTGAGGTTTGATTGCTATGAACTTCTTCGTCAGTTAGAGTGAACATCAATTGTCAAGAAAGTATATCAGTCGCAGTGGACTTTGACTCATGAAGCGAGTTAACTACAGTCGGAGTTAGACTTCGACTTGCAGGACAAGTCGGAGTTCGACTTTGACTAGAGCTCTAAGTCGGAGTTTGACTTTGACTTATGTTATAAGTCATCTTCAGTTGAAGTTAAACTTCGACTATTGAGGAGATTTATATTTCAGTCGATTGCAAACTTCGACTTCTAAGGTGATTACGACTTTAGAATAAAAGATATCCAGTCGATCTCACACTTAGCCGATTTTACTCTGTTCATTTGTGTACTATTCAGAGTTGTATACTGTTCAATATTTATAAAAATTGTTTTTGTCAGAAGACGTTTATTTTGTTATTTGTGAAGACAAGATTGTACATGTATTAAATAGAAAATTGTCAATAACATGAATATATTTTGTCATCATCAAAACAAATTAAATGTATTTAGTCATTATTAAAACAAGTATAAACAGAGCATGATTAAGATGCAGAAACTTAGCAGATTAATTTCCTAATTATACATGCTCTCAACACCCCCCGCTTAACCACTGCAAGTCGGCATCTTCCTTCTCCCTCTTCTTCTTCCTGATGTGCCACGTCTACTTTGTCTCAGCCATGCAAGTCGCCAGCCGAACCGACCAGCAAATCAAACCGACCTGAACCAAACTGGTTCGGTTTGGTTCAGAGCGAAAATGGCAAAAATATCTGATTTCAAGACGGTTGTGAGTTTCGAGTTCACAACCTCCCCATGAGAAAGCACGGCGTCAATCATCTACGCCACAACACTGTTGTGAAATAATACACATTATTATTCTTATTATGTATTCGGTTCAATCGGTTTCAAAATGAGAAACCAAATTGAAGCGAGGCCCCCCAAACCGGACTGAACCGACCCGAATCGATCGGTTCGATTCGATTTTTCTTATTGGACCAAACTATTCACAGCCCTACAACCTGGTCCCCATGTCCACCGCAAGTAATAGGAAGACGGCCTGCTCTCTTCCATTGCACTATGGCAGCAGTCCCAACTGCCCCCGTGAGTAGCACCCCAGGGCCATGTGCCACACAGCTTCACCAGCCACACGACCCACCCACCCTTGCGCAATGGTCCACCCAGGGGCCACCATGCTCACTAGCCTCATTGGGTCCCAGCTTGAGTGCCATACCTGCGGTTGCCAAGGTTGGCCGGTGCAACATGCCGGTCTCCCAACAACGACCCATTTGTCTGCTCGCTAGGACACCAAGTCACAGGAACACCAACTAGCAGCCCAGCATTCTTGGTCACGCCTGCGCCTCATCCTGCTGTCAACCGGAGCCACCATCCTCTCCTTTCGGGGAGCCGACCCGGTTCAGTTAGCATGCCGGACAGCACCCATATGCAACACCTCCAGCATGAGCTGACCAAACCAACAAGTTGCTAGTCCGGAAAATATGTCGCGAATAGAGAGAATATGATAGCCTAGTCCATAAATTGAAATTACTGCCATGTTGTGAGAGTGAGATCTTGGCCATTCCGAGAGTAAGTCAAAAGACCTGACCCCTAGTCTGTGGTAGATTCCCATCTACCAATGGTCCGTTGTTTATTCTTGGTGTAGCTTTTGTTGGTTAGTTGTACGCCCTACTTTTCTACGCTACTCGTGTTTGTGTATTACCTAAATAAAAATGTTTCTTGCTTCTCTCAGTTCTGCATCACATTAAGGACACCCATTATGTCTGTTCCGCATCAGTGTATATCCTCAACCAACAAAAGTGCTTCCATTCTGTTGGTTGAAAACTATGGCTAATGAGGGAAAAGTTTTGATTATATGATTACCTATGTAGTTAGAGGCATGCGGCAACTGAGGCAATCAAGGGGTCACCTTAGCCTCAAATGCCTAGGTGATGGCCTAGGCAATTGAGGCGATGTATTATTAAATAATATATATAGCTCAGAATATGAATATATATAAATATATAACACCTAAATGGATGCATAAATCAAATATATTTCATTAACTATTCATTCCTATGTGCCAATTATTGTATAGCCCGCTAGACCCATTCATTCACATATGTAAATTTAACAAACTAAATTGCAAGTAAAGAAATTCATGCTAACATATATACATACACTAAATGATAATAGAAAGTGAACATTACTAGCTTAAATGGGCCTCTTTATGGCCAATTTGCGGCGGATAAAGACAAAGAAGGTGGTGACTAAGACTTGGGATTGCTGAGGTGAAATTGGCCTGAGCAGGGTGACTTGGGGCTGCCTCGCCTTGCCTTGCCTCATGGCCTAGGCAACTGCCTCAATCACCTTTTATAACAGATGATTACTTTTCATCTTTTAGTCCCCATGGACTTTGGTTATTAGTTTTAATCTCCATAAGTTACCTATTATTTGTGTCCAGAGAGCTTAACCTTTCTTAGAGGGAAGACCTTTCTCTTTAGTTCTGTCAAGTTAACCACGATTTAACATTAACAATAGTTATTTTATAAAAGAAAAGACTATTCTCTCCTTGAGGGAGTGAGAGAAAATGCAGAGTGAGGAGAGAGAATCAGAAGGGAAATGTGCTGGGGAGAGAGAGAAGAGGGAAGGGTCAAACCTCTCCTGTTAAGGGAGCCAACTCCTTTCATTGTTAACACTGTCCACCTACTTATCCTTCTTCTCCTCCTCCCTCTTCGGCACCTCTCCCCTGCAGAGAACCCAAATCCCTCCCCTGTTCATGCCTTTCGTGCCTCCAAGGTGGACACAACAACCATTCTGGTGTGCTCAGTGCTTGCCACTCGCCTTCTCCTCCCATTCTGCAATGAGAAATTAGGGGACGCCATCCTTGGCCTCCAATCTATGGCCCTCTGACACCACCCAACCTGTAATTCATCAGGTGTCCTCGCCTTCCTACAGAAAAAGTTCTGGGGTACCACCGCCACCCTCACCTGCGCTGGGGGCAGTGGCAACAGGGAGAATCCATGTCCACAGGATTCAGGAGAAGATGGGCCACACTGACCGACCAGATGGGTTGTTGGGGGGGGGGGGGGGGGAGGGAGTGGAGGGATTTCCTCCTCAAGCACTCACCCTTTCTCCATATGCTGTGTACCTCCTGTCTTCACTGTTGTCATGGGGAACATGCAGGATGTTGGGGGGGAGAGAGAAAGTGATGAATATAGAGAAATTCTATATGTTTTTTTTTTTAACTTTTAATTAGAGGTACCTCTGCCATTTTAGTTTCTTGATTTTATTAAATGGCTGTTACTTGGAGGGTTTAATTCAAAGAGAATTTAGGTTTCCCAGTCTCATGTCTAAACAAATAAGTTACAAGGAGTAAAAGCTAATTGCAAATGTTTGTAGGGACTACAAACTAAAGAACCGTAAGACTTAATGATACATTTTATACCATTTTGTCAGTTTCATGACTTCTTCTCTGAGAGAATTATTGCATATCATCTGGGTTTCAGATGTTTCCTTTATCTCATTATATCAGCAGGTGCCACCTTCTTAACTGAGAAGTTCAACTGACGACTAAAAAACCAAAGTTTTTTTGGTTATGCTTTCTATAACTTGCTGCCCGAGTTTAGCTTTTAGATGCCAAGCTTATTTCTTTTTCTGCTTCTGCCAGCTTCATGCTTATTATATTGTAGAAGTCCTAGTGCACACAAAAAAGCAATTGAAAAAAAACTTCCCACAAAAAGATCTGTCTTGTCTATGTACATCAGAGAATCCTTCTGGCAAGATCATTTATTATTTAATGGATTGAAGAAATCATTTCATTCATAAAATGCTAACCTTTGTAAATCCAGAGGAATAAAAAAAGTTCTTCCATATTTTATCTCAAACAAGCGACTTGAAAAGGAAGAGAAGTTTGATTCCATGGGTTAGTTTGAGAGGTTGGGCCTGGCTGTTTTGCTTCCTGCTGTCTTGTTCTCTTTCCAGGATTTCCCAGGCTTGCTGATTATTCCTAGGCTTTTGTCAGGCCAATGATTGTGGTAGAGCTGCCTGTACAGTCATTCACTTCAAGCCTATGTTTCGTTCTCATTGTTTTTTGGGCCTGCAAATCCTAAGCTGACAAATTTGAGCCAACATCAGTATGCTTGGTCATATCTCTCGGGCAAATTGGTGGTGCCTGAAGAGGAGTATGTTGCTGAACTTGCCAGAGGAGACTACCTCACTGTGGTGAGGAATTTCTGATGGTGCTCATGGGTTTCCAGGTTCACTTATGGTGAGTATTGCAGCAAGTAGAAAGCAACTCTGCTGATCACTCCTTTTTAAATGTGTCACATAGGGTTTTCATTAGTAGTCGTACCCAAGCAGTAACTTGGTACATATTCTGATAATGACTGCTGCTGTAGGCACATATCTTTTTTGCATGGACATTTGAAGGAAAACTGAAGAACTGTATTAGTCAGAGGAAGGTCGAAAAGACTGTCTTATCTTATGGTGTCCAGGTGTTGCAAGAGAAATGGAAACATCTATTTTCTTCTTTTCCCTCTTTGACCAGGGCTTCCAGAGAATTTTTTAGATTGTGGTAAGACCAGAATTGCCATGCTATAGTGGGTGGACGTTTATTCTGATAAATAAAATGAAAGTGGACAAGAAATGGTGGGTTGGAAGGGATTAACACAGTCATTTGAGTAGGTGACAGCTCTCTGTCCGAATAAGTGCTATCTACTCTGGAAGAGTGAAAATGGATGTGATAAATAGAGCAATACATGTCCCATACGGGCTTATCAAGTACTACTATTCTGGATGTAACTATTAGAGGAGTTCCAAGAACAGGAAGGGTGTGAGTTAATGAGCTATACATATACTATGTCTGGGGAAATTGTGCATTCTTGTTGCTTGAACTTAGTGCATGTGCTTCAAGTGATTTTACTGGAGTCTGTGGATTTCAATTTCTTCTCTCTTTTGCGTCAGGGGTGAGGGATGTCATTGCTAAATATGTGTGGAATATTGCTCTTTTGGGTACTTGGACATTCAGGTGCATCCATTCTACTCTAGATACTGTAACGATCCAATTTCACTGTGTGGAACCATCAAGAAAGAGGTTTTCTTAGATAATCAGCTGTTTACAGTGTTAGGCACAATAGACAGTAGAGAAGTCTCAATTAAACATCATCAGATGCCTATGCTTCATCCTAACCATCCAAGCAGATGAGATCTCCAACACAATGAGCAGTTTATAATGCTGGGCGCATGAGAACCAGTGGAAAGCCGCAACCAGGCAACAGGTGTCCTAGGACTCACCCTCACCTTTGGAGTGAGATTTTTACATGAATAACAAGCATCTAGCCTGTCCACTAGCCTCATAACAAGCAATGAACTCTACATCCATGGTGGATGCTACAGTAATGCTTTGCTTCTCACTGCATCAGCAAACTGCTCCTGCAAAGAGGAAGATATAGCCAGAAGTGGACTTCCTCGTGTCGAAGCAACCGCCATAGTCTGCATAAGCATAGCCAGTAACCTCCAACTGATCTGATCTCTTATATGTGAGCATGTAATTCATGGTGCCTTAAAGACAACACATGACTTTTTTAGCAGCCTTCCAATGCTCCATATTAGGGTTCCTCTAGTACCTACTGAGCATACCCACAGCAAAAGCAATGTCTGGAAGGGTACAAGATTAATGTTTCAAAACTTGACCTGTGATGAAAGTGGAGAAGCCTTTTGCCAACTTGCTTCTGAACCTGCAGCCTAAAACCAGTATTTGGAGAGTATATTATGCATATTTGTATTTGTTTTTCAATAAAACTTGTTAACGCAAGGTGGTGTTACATTCTATAATTGAATGATGGATTTAGTTTAAATCTTAAGAATTTCATAAGTTTTTGTTGTTAGTAATTGTTTTTGAATTGGAGTGAACTGGTTTGAGATTAGTCAGCGTCCACTTGGTTTTGCTGACTTTCTGGTTTTCTTTGATTAACTGGATCAGAATGGCTCTTGGTTTTGTTGAATTTCTGGTCCAGTTTCTAAATCACTGATTATAGCCACACTGAAGAAATAAGTAAATGCTCACTAACTGCACAGAAATATTAATTGGGGCGTTGGATTAGTTTTTCTTCGACTTCCAGATGGAGTCATTAGATATAATCGTTTGCATGTTTTTTTTTTCTTTTCTTTTGCAGGTGGTAGCAGGAATGACGGGCAAAAAGCACTGAGTGATACGGAATTAACTCCTGTTTTCAATGTTTCTTCATGTACGCTTATGAACTGAGATGGCATAAAACTTGTAAATTTGAGCTTGATGCGTTCTTTTCTTTCTCTGTACGATCTCAATGGAGCCAGTCTCCAGGATTTCATTGTTGAATCCTCAGCTTTCCTGAGAGCACAAGCTGACTTGATTTTTTTTTATGCATGGTACTTCGGGAATAGAGTTTTACTTGCATCTTTCGGCCAGGATGTTGCAGATCGACTCTAAATGTTGCGGGCTCGAGCGGAATGACGAGTCATAAGTCTTTCTTCCTTACAACTTTGAGACCCAAGGCGCTCCCGGCCTTTTCCGTCGTTCTTGCTGTTTTTGCTCCTCCCAGAATTTCCAGTAATTTGAAGACAGCCAATGCGAGTGGACGCATCAGTTAAAGGTTTTTGGGCGTGTCGTAAGATACTGGTCATAACACAAATGTGAAATATTATGTCTCTAGAAGCTTTCTATAATGCTTTGCGCACCATTTCTCAAGACTCACGATTGTGCGAGAACTTCTGTGTCACATACAGAGATAGTGCATGAGTTCTCTTGTGGGGATGCGAGTGTGACCTGAGGATGGTAGCACAAGTCAGTGGAGGTGTTTGGAGGCACGATGATGGTATCTGAGGATGAAAAATATTTACCGTATTCAGGACACTAATATTAGCCAGCACGCGAGTAGGCAACGTGTGCTGCTGGCCGATGTGGGAGCACCCGGCGTATATATGTCTCTTGAATGATAATAAAGCAGTGGCAAGTTCATGACGGCCAGAACCATCTCCCTCTTTGCGTGTGGTGTGTATTGAGAACTAGCTAGGAAACAGGCGATAATTCTTACAATGTAGACGCCTCTCATTGTTTGCTTGTTACCATTGGGCGTCTCCCGTTGTCCCATTGTGAATTTGGTCATCACAAGTAAATTTGAACATCAAAGACACTACATCGTGGTGACGCAGCTATTTTACAATTCAAGGGAAACGGAGACAGCAGTGGACTGCGCCCAGCACGGACACGCGGTAAGACGACTGCAATGCTATTTTGGATCAAAGATGGACGGACACTTAAAACTATATGTAGATAGACAATTCGTAATGGAGTTGCTGGGCTCGCCCTGTGCCCTGATGCACAAAGGTTGGCCCCGGCCAGCCCCATATGTTCTATGGTCAAAATGTAAGCCGTATACTTAGCGTGTAAATATATGTTTCTGCTTTCCATTGCCTTTTCATATTGGCTCATGTGCAAATCCAGCAGAATGATGTCTAGAGTAATGCTACCTATCCTTCCTGATAAGACAATGGTGGCTTTACTACAACTAAAACCAGATGTGAAAGGTGTGTTGTTAAGGATTTAGTAAAAAAAAAGTTGGTTCATTGGGCTACAAGAGAACGCTGGGATGGGTGCTGAGAGGGGGATATTGCAGTGCCCTCCGCTTCTTAAAGTTGGCTTTGAAGCAAGCCTGCCTCAGCTTCTTGGTCCTCTCAGACAGCTGCATCTCGGGCATCATCTCCATGAGCCTCTTGTGCTCCTCCAACGTCTCCACCTCCTTCCTTACGCAGTCTTCAGTTGCGACGCCCTTCCCCAACTCCTGCAATTAACACGTACGCACGCCCAGCTATAAAGAAGTCTCCTACACCCCTAAAGCTAATGAGATTAAGCTCGCTCCCTCACGCAAAGGTTTCAAAGATTGACCATCCCATCAGACAGCAACGCGAGTACATACATACCTGAACGTTGTGGATGAGGGAGTTCAAGCTCTTCATCTTCCGGTGCGGCCATCTCGATATCCCGAGCTCTCTGCACCTCTTCTTCAGCACCGTCAGCCCCACCTTCATGTTCTTGGCGGCCTCCATGATGGGCATGCAAAAATACTTGGAGACCTCGTCGAAGCTGATGGAGCTCGACCTCGACTTCACGAACGAATCCTTGCTCTCCATCCACTGCGAGCCGTCCACGATCCTGGTACTCTCGTCACCTTGCCCTGCGATGTTCATCCCGCTACTGCAATATTCCTTCCTCTCTTCGCACGAGATGTCGTCGAGGTTGTAAGCGACGACGCTGCTTATGCTGTATCGATCAGTGCTCGGCGTGATGGAGAGATCGGCGGCCGCGTCTCCGTTGGGCTCCAGTAGGGCGTCGTCCCAAGCGAAGGAGTCGAAGTTGAAGTCGTCCAGCGAATACTGGAAATGGTAGCGACAGTACTGATCTTGGGGAACTGCATCGAGGGGTGCAATGTGAAGGGAGTCAATGGAAGGAGGGAGGTCCGGTGGTTCGGTAGTTGGATAGAGGGCATCGCCGTAGAGTGAGACGGAGAAGCGGGACTCGCTGGGCAAAGAGAGAGAGAGAAAAGATAGAGGGAGATCAGCGGTGCTAGTTCAGAACGAAGACAATAGCGGAAACTAAGAGAAGTTTCTCATAGAAAACATTGATACAACACACACGTTGATTTAGAGAGAGAGAGAGATCACCTCATGTATGGGGCGTCCCCTAACGCTTCTTCTGAGTGAACCCAACCGAACAGTCTGTGGTTTTCCATTTCTAGTTTCTCTAGGTTGGTAAAATCCATTACAACAACAGATGGAGGGGTATGGCAGAAGAGGATGGTGGCTTCCTGTCCAGCACTGTGCACAAGGATTGTAGACGGAGTACTTGGGCTTGGGGAAGGCCAGAAAGTATAGAAGATAAGAGGAGAGAGAGAGAGAGAGAAGAAGAAGAAGAGAGACGTGGAACTTAAATGCAGGGGGAGGAGTGGGGCGGAGGGACGCCATTGGAGTTGGGTAATACTCGGCCGGGGAGTGATTAATTACCGCAATTACGTTGTGAAGGGAGGCTTTGCTCGTCGACCAATGATGATGATGATGATTTAATCCTCTCCACTATTCCCACTATCTATGCTAACGTGAAACGGGTTATCCAATCTCTCATCACATGCAGTTTGAACGCATGCATGCATCTGTTGAACAATCCTCCAGTACTAGGATCATTAAGTCTGCGTATCTCCAATACTTTACTCTCTCTCTCTCTCTGCAGGAATTTTTTGGGAATTACAGTGAGCCATTAAGAGGCAGGGGTTGGCAGTAGGTAAGTTACGAATTTGCATTACGTGGGCTCTTGGGTTGCGTACTGATCAATGCCTTTTAATAAATTCTTCCGACGTTTCTCGATCATTAACTCTGGTTTTATCTCATCTGCCACTGCTCCATGACCCCAAAATGTTGTTCGTTATTGTTTCTCCTCGTTGTACGTACGTACTTGTGTGTGTGTTCCGGAGGGAGTCTGTATAGCCAGGTAAATGCGATAAAGGTTTTGGTCCTACATGAATCAAAAGTACGTACGGATGCTGCTTGTCAACATTGGAAATGTTCGATTGGAACGAAAAACATCCTCCTCAGTCGTCTCAGATGAATTAATAAAGTAACCGAGAGGCATGAATTCATGCAAGTTTGTGAAGGAAGAACGATATCAAACCTACTTTTATGTTCAGATTAGTATGGAGATGCGAATTATAGAGAATGTGGAATAATCCAAAAGTACAAAGGACGAATAAAAGTAGACAAGGTTCTGAATATATATAGTTGGACAATCAACAATTTCATCTGGTACCTTCTCCTTGCTCTCGAATTAACAAGCTCTTACTTAAGATCTATGATCCCTTTGCCACCGTCAAAAATGAACATTCTTGTCTATTCTGTCTATGAGAAGTTTTTTTTGACAACAAAAGGTTAGATTTCATTCATTCATTCAAAGATGAATAGAATACATAGGATGACAGATCCCCCCATGAAAATGCTAAGGATCACAATGGAGATACATAGCAGGAAGGAGTAAAAGTAGGGATTGAGAAGAACAACAAGAAAGGAACACCCTAACAGCCAAACCGTGATCGTTCACAAATATAATTATATTAATAGCCGTAGGAGGAAGAAACATGGAACCTTCAGAATCCTACCGGCGTTAGCTCGGATGGAGAAGGACTGCACTTATTTTTACAATATCAAGAGTAAAGCAACTTGGATGAAGCACATATAAAAGTGATGTGCTGATGAGCCCGATCGAGACACAAGCTTAATCATCGACTTCAAACTCCCAAAATAAGGTCTTCCAGATTTGAGCAGCGGATCTTGTAGATAGCACACCGAAAAACCTCCAAAGTGACGACAGATAAAAAAAAATAAGCACAAGATTAGAAAAAAACAAACTTAAATAAGCCGCGAGGACTAGATAAATTATCTATCTAGAAATAAAAAAAGAGATGTGGAAAGGAACAGAGGAAGAAATGGCAAAGTGGAAGAGGCTGAGATGTGGCATTGAGAGGGCGAACAACAAGGGGTCGGCCAATGAGCGGCGCGAGCGCGCTGCACTTCCGCCGGAAAGAGAGCCGGTGACAGAGAACTTGAGATATCGGAGAAGAAAAACGTCGGAGGAGAACCTGAGATATCGAAGAAGAAAAACATCGGAGGAGAACCTACTGACGCGGGTTGCTACACGCCGAGCTCGCAGCGAGGGATTTCCGCTGCGCCCATGAGATTTAACTTACTATATATACATGATGTGAAATCTTAAACAATTTTTTCACTTCACAAAAATAAAGTGACAAGTGTGTAAAAACTGAGTATTTTCTCCATACTTAAAGTTTTGCATGATAACGTACCGTGAGTTTAGTGATTCAAAAGCTTGTGTGGGCATTTTTCAGACGTGTACCACAGAAGCACATCTAACTGCGCGGGAGTGGGAAATTAGTGCACCACGAACGACCAAATTCACTAATTGATTTTTATTGTTTTCTCAGCATATTGTTTATGTGGAGCTGAGCATGATTTGGTGATAGAATATCTAAGATTGTCGGCAACCCAATATCAGGATTTGATCACAATTCACATGAATCCTCAATGATTTAGAAATCATATACATTTAGACAGTGGCGGACCCTCCTTATAGTCAGGGGGTCATGTGACTCCACTGACTTGGAAGAGGTGTCTTAAAGGAAGTAAAAATTCTCTATGTTATTTAGGTGTGCGATGAAAGGTGACTCCACTGAATTAAGGGTGACCCCACTAGGCTTAAGTGACCCCACTGAATTAATTTTCAGGATCCGCCACTGCATTTAGAATCTATCTTATATTCTAATATATATATTGTGGTGGTGTAATCCTGTTTGGGCCGGAACCAAACGGGCCTCCACTAGAGAGAACTGGAAAGACGGACGCCGGTGCGGACGGGAGTCTGCAAGACCAGAAATGGATCAGGGGGCCGGTGAAGACCGGGGAAACCCTCCGATGCCTAAGTCAGTGGAGAGCTTGCAAGGCAGGGGGTTTCGGAGTATGAGAGTGTGTTCGGTGAGAGAGAACGTACTGGTGCATGGTACTGTACCTGGTTTTTATAGGCGTTGGTGCCAAGACAAACGTGCGTAACGTTGGTAGATCGTGCCTGAAAAGGTGCCTTGATGGGCGCGCATAACGGGAGGAGTTACGCGCTCAGGTGCCCGTTGGGATGCCAGGCAGTTCGTGCCTCTTGATGATGGAGCGCGTGGCCTGGGGCGGTTATAACCACGGTACGCCAGAGAATCTGCTCGGCACCCTCTGAAACACCTTCCAGCAGGTGACCCACATGGGGGCTCGAACGTGCTGTTCGGTGATATCCTGGGTTGTTCCGCGCAGCAGGGTTAACATCCCTGTGCGGAAGCCGTTCGCGGTTTTCGGTATGGAAGGGCAGATGACCTGCTCGGGGATATGCCGCTGCGGAGCTTGACAACTTCCGATCACGGGGGTCATACAATGGAGGTCTTCGAACCACCTGGTGAGGGCGTGGCCTCCGGAGATGGTGTCACGTTTGGACAGGCCGCGAGCGGGCAGTAACAAGCCATCATGGGCCTAGGTGACCAGATTGGCCACACACTTGCCCCCACGCTCTCGAGTGGCTCGGTGAGACGAGCGCTTCGAGGGCGTCGCTTCCGCATTTAATGAGATGGCCCGTTGCGGGGTATGGGGGGCAGGATACCCCCGGTGGTAGCAGCAACCTCTCGGATGTCCCCGTCATCGCAGCACTTTTTCAGTGGCCCTTATAGCAGGAGCCACCTGCCCTTCGGACGAGTTGCGCTTGGCGCCGGAGCATCGCGCTGCTAGCTGCCACCAGCAGGGGCGGAAACTTCCACTGCATCAGCGTCCTCCTCCTGCCGAACAGGAGACGCCCCAATTTCTTCACTCCTTCCGGAAGGAGCCCCAGCGGTGTTGCTGGTAGCACCGTGCTCGGCACCACCAACGTTGGAAGCACCAGAGGGGCTCCCTATCCTTCGAGCAGGTGGAGCTCCTGGCCTCCCCAGCAGGGCTCTCGGACCCTTCGCTTACAAAGACGAGCCCCAGCTTGGTCGCCATCTTCTGTGCGACCTCTGAGTGCGTCACGGAGGCCACCCGTGGCACTCCCTGATCGGCGATTGTACGGCCTTACTTCTTCTGCGCAGCGGCAACTGTGCTCCTCTCTTCTTCAATCCCTCCTCGTCACGTGGAGGAGTAGCTTGGACTGTCTTCTTCTCTTCCGAGCATGGAGTTGTTCCGCCCCTCCTCCGCGCTCTCTTCAAACAAAGCCAGCCTCTTCTTTGCGGAAGCAGAAGGCCGACTCGCTCCGTCACCCTCCGCCGGAGAAGTCCAAGCTCCAGCCGGAACCACCTCTTTGGTGGCCTTCTTATTCAGGCGGATCCTTCCAGGCCCCTTTTCAGGAGCCCGTGCCTTGGTTGGGCGCCCCTCAGTAGGTGAAAGAGCAACGAGCGCCGTTGTTACCGCGGCGCCAACCCTCACTGCAGAGGAACCCGAACAATGGCGGCGACATCGTCACCTTCATACACCATGTGCGCTAAGATAGGGATCTGCTCGGCAAAGTCTTCATTGCCTCTTGATCCCTTCCAGCCTCCAGCTCTGCGGCAGCTGCGCATAAAAAAAAGAAGTGAAGAGGAAAGTTAGAGCATGGTCACTAAAACCAGCGAGTAAAACAACAAGAGGGCGTATACTTACTCCACGGTTTGCTCAACCGTACTTGACGAGTTGGACTCAGTCACGTATTCTCCATTCCGAACACCTGCTCGGAGAAGTCTGTCTGATGCCCTCGTCTCGTCCTGGATCAGCTTCGGAAAACTGTCCTTCCGTGCCGAGCGGATGACAGTGGGGAATCCCCACTCAGCACCACCCCGGTGGCGCACAAAAAGCAGCCTGTCCATCCACCCTTGTTGTTGGAGTATTTGTTGGATAAGCCCGATGTGCATCCGGTCTGTTCGGTGCTTTGCGTAGTAAATGTCTGCTCCTGACGCCGGGAAGTAGACAACTTGAAGTGAGCTCGGAAAACATCCGCCGAGCCCGGATTTCTTTAAGCTTGCAGATGACACCGAAGATGCAGATGTATCTCCAGGTGTTGGGCGTCAGTTGTATCGACGAAACGCCCCAACAGTTCAGGAGCACCTTCGCCACTGCCGGCAGCGGTAGCCGGAAGCCTGCCTCCAAATGATCCACGGAGAGGAGGCAGCTGGTTTGTTCACCAGGAACGACTCCCCCTCTTCGCGTCGATGATTTCATACTCGTCGCCGATCCTGAAGCGCTCACGGAGTCCGCTAACCTGCGGTTACCATGGTGGTACCGTGGTTGCTGCCCGCCGCGACGGTCACCCCGCTTGCTCCGGCAACGGCCTTCCCTCTGTTCGCCATCGCTAGAAGAGTCGCAGGAAGCAGCAGCAGCAAGAGGAGACGAAGAAGAAGGTGGAAAGCTAGCCAGGCAAGGAGACGCAAGGGCTGGAATGCAGGAAGATTTTTCGTAGGTGTGGCTCCCGCCTTCGCCTCCTCCCCTCCTTATAGGGAAGGGGAGAGAGCGAAATTCGAGGCAGGCCAAAACGCCGCTCCTTCTAGTTTCGAAAATTCCCCTCGGGTATAGCGTCGGCGGCCGTTCGAACGCAACGACGACGCTCTTGGCTCGCCACGGCTTTGCGCCCATCATGACGGGTTAGCCGTCTGACAGGACCCCAAGCGGCGGCACCCCGCAACGGGCCATCGCATTAAATGCGGAAGCGACGCTGGTCTTGCAGGCTCCCGTCCGCACCGGCGTCCGTCTTCCTAGTTCTCTCTAGTGGAGGCCCGTTTGGTTCCGGCCCAAACAGGATTACACCACCACATTTGGCGCCGTCTGTGGGAACGAACGAGAGGCCATGCGCCCTACCCGAGTGTCTCATCTTCATGAAACCCGCACACCCTTATCCTCATTGGGGGGCTGTGTGAGAGATATTCTTTAGTCCCCATTGAAAGATAGTGAGAACAAGTGTGTGCTTATCAGCAAGAGCCTCCCTATTCTCTCAAGAGGGCCCTTTAAAGGACAAAACCCCAATAGTGGACAATACCTCTTGGGAGGCACAATTAAATCACGTCTCTTTTGGCGCCGTCTGTGGGAACGACGTAGCCATGGCTCGCGGACGATCCTCATACCAGAATGTGGGGAGTGGGGACGAGATCCCGTCAGTCACGAGGGGACTCTCACCGACGATCCCCCCTGTGGACGTCGCCATTGCCCCTCCCGGCATTACCAACGACGTCCCCGTGCCAGTTGCGCCGTGCAGGCAACAAGCCCTCAAGGTGGCAGAACTTCGAGGGAAAATGCAGCAGTTGACAGGTGTCTGCCTTGCCTGCAGGCCCAGTTGGC
>CM024756.1:63624664-63742160 GCA_014218235.1 Colocasia esculenta
TGTACCCCTGCTTTCATGTCTATCTTTCAAAGGAGGACAGATTCTACACATCAAGCTAAGCAAGCCTTCTGTTAAATAAATGAGTATATCAATGTATGACATTATCAAATCAAAGGAAGTCCAACTCTACCTTGATTGGCCGGAGCATTTCTTCTCTGGCTGATCTCTTCCAAAAGAAGTGTCTTGGTTTAGAAGTTAGCACAGATTAGATAGACTTTGTGATTGGATAGATACATGGCGTTCACTTCTTATTGAAGATCTTCCACATGAATACTTTTTCTAGTATGTAAAGTATTTTACATCACTTTGACCCATCAAGTTTTCTGCAAGGGAGACAAGTATAATAAAACTTAGCTAGATAATCTTAAGCATCTATGCCTAAGAATTTTGAGTAAAAAGAAATAATCCACAAATACACAGGCATCCAATAATTGAGGTTGGCAGGAATAGGTACAACCATGAAAACAGAAAACATGTTCCATGTTGAACTCATGAACTGAAGATAGAAAAGTTATACGACTGTGATTCTAAAAAAAAAAAAGGATTTTCTTATACATGCATTTTGCACATTAGACTAAATAGGGATCTTAGAAACCAATTTATTAATGATTTTTAAGACCCGAATCGCAAGTTTGGCGGCGGTAATTTTGTAGTGCATATTATTAGATCATAACATATAACTATTTAGAATTTGACTGTATGATTTTTCAATGGTAAATGTATGCTTTAAGAATCAATGTCTATCTTGAGTTCAACTAATTAATCAACCAAGTTAGGTCTTGGCATTACCATTGCCTAATTGCATCCAAATCTCACAAAACCAAAAAGGTGGAAGTGGGCACCCAAGAATGTACCTTTCAATGTGGGCTCCTTTCACATGGCCATAATTTCACATACCAAACATAATTAATTGTGAAAGCCTAAAATAAGATAAAAGTTCGAAACTTTAGAAAGAAAAGGATATTGTACTCATCACACTCAACACATGGTGCATGTGAACCCCATGTACGGGTGACAGGTCAATAGCCTTGTGACTTTTTCAGGTTTGAGTAATATTGTTTATTGCCCTCTAATAAGGATAATAAAATTGATGTGAATTATCTTCCAAATAATTTTAAAATCTGATAAGATTGTTCCCTCTCTTTTTTTCCCAACTAATAAGATTATTTAGAGGCCAATCTATATCAATTTTATTACACTCCTTAAAAGATAGTAAGTATTTCTCAAGGAAAAAAAAATAAGTATTTCTCCTTGGGTTTAGACCAGCCCCTCATGAAGGGAATCCCTCCGCTGTAGGGCCACCTGACCACAAAAAAATATCCCTTTGAAAAGAGAGACTAAAATTGGCATGCAACTTTCGCATAGTATTTTACAGGGTATACATGTGAGATTAAGCTCAATTAGGTGGACAAACCAAACCCTAACCCTAGATGATCTGTGGGTATTTTTAGTGGCTTCACAAAAGGAAGGGACATGGAGGTTACAACTTAAAAGATATATAAACCTCGTGTAAAGCAAATTTTTATGGAAGATCCACTCAGTGCACAGTTGTGACTTGTTATTAATTAATTAACCATCTTGCTCTTTCTTAAACAATTGAGCTGTCAAGTGGGTGTTTTATATTAGAACTCTAAAGATAGAGGTGGGGTGAATGCCAGAGGAGGAACTTGGAGCACGAGGATGGCGTGGGAGATATATAGCTTTCTACACCCCGCGGATGGGAAGAATTATAAGGAAGGGGGACAGCTTGATCTAAACGTGGGCATCCGATGAGAGAGTGTTTGAAGCTGCCATTCCCAAAGAGGAAGCCATATACATGGGGTTTACATTTGGATAAACTACACCTATACGTACGCCATGGTGTTTAACACAATAATGTCTATCCCAAGAGCGATGAGATGGGTTATGTATTGCGTCATCGTTCGACATAAATAGGTTGATGATGGAGAATTTAACACAATAATATTTAAGTCTATCCGATTGAGGAACGTTGATATATATATATATATATGGGTGTTCATTAAACGGTTCAACTAGAAAAATCGAACCGAACTGATTGGTTCGGTTGGGTTGAAGAGTCTCTCAATTCAATTCGGTTCTCTATTGAAAATCAAATATATATTAAATATATTTAAAATAAATAATATCATAAAAGGAAGTATAGTCCAGTGGACTAGCGTTTTCCCCTATAAGTGATTTTTTTTTGGTGTTCAATTCAAATCGAACTGAACCGATTCGATTCGATTCGGTTCGGTTCGGTTCGATTCGATTCAGTTCGATTTGGACAAAAATTCAATTCGATTTTAGTTCACCTAAAAAATATGGTGAATCGGACCGAATCAATGATGTTCACCCTTACTTATGATTCATATAAAATGAAGCATTCATACCTTAAATGAGCATATATCCCAAAGTAACATATATATAGAGGGTATCTTTTCATGTGGGTATACCCCAACTTAAAATATATGCATGTGAGAACGTGGGGAGTTTCATATATAGCAATACATGCATATTTGTCATGGGCACAGTGCATTACGGCATACAAGAATCCACCGCCCGTTTGGTTTATGTTGCTTTGCCTCATTTTTCCATCTTGTTTGGTGAGAATGGGGCCCTTGAAAGGGAGAGAGGGTGCCCCGTTTATGTCATGTTCAATATAACCAGAATTGGAGGTGGAATGGGCAGACCCTCAAACGTAGAAGCCACACTACAAATCAAATCATGTTGATTTTATGTGGATACGGAGGATGTAGATGTCTACTTCTTTGTCATGTGCTTCCTTCTTTCTATCTCTTTCTATATACGCGGAATGGAGACTAGCTCGACGGTCGTTAATGTTGTTCTCTTCTTTTCAATCTTTTCTAGTCACACCTACACCCTAGGCAACTGTTTGAAGCAATATCCACAGTTATACTAGAGATTCAAGCTAGATTTGATAATAAGCTTTTGGAACTTATAATTATGTGAAATGATTTTGGCATGTTTAGGCTTGCCATTTGAACTAGAGTAGAAGATAGAATAAAAGAGGCAAAATGTGGATCATCATTATCTTCTTTTTTGGATACTAAATAATTGACATGCATGTCACATAAAAATACGTGCACACGACGTACACATGTACTCCTCGAATGTTGACAATTACACGACAATCAAAGATCTCTTTTTTTTAATGTAATAGAATCTTAATCCCATTCTCTAAAATCCACCTACAAGATAATTCAGGACCCTCACCCAAAAGGGATCTTCCTAAAAGGAGCTAGTTTGAGAGCTATCATTTGGTTTCAATAATGGGAGAGATATGAATGAACTCTTAAAGGAGGGGGAGGGGGGGGGAAGAAAAAAAAAAAAAACACTCGTGAGTCATCCAATCCAATCCACAATCCAATGCCTTCGCATTAGGATATACGACATCCTTTCATTAAATTTGGAGTATAATAATGTAAAAGAAGAGAAAACCTTTCAACTAATTAAGAAGAGCCATCTCAATTTTTCAACTACATAAGTCACCAACTATAAACAACAAGTTTGTAACCCTTTTTTTTTCCTAATCGAGGGTAATGTCTCTTACTAAACATCAATAATCAACTATAGGAGCCATTAATTTTTTAAAAATTGCTATCTAATAAACTATTTATTGATTAATTTGGATGAGCCAAATAAAGACCATCTCAAAACTCCGCTTCAGCCTCGTTGGCGGCTCGGCGCGCCGGCTCGAGGCGGCCCCCTCACGCTACCGGCGCCCACCCTTAGTTTTCGTCGTCGACGGTTTCGAACAACGGCACAGAGAGGACGACGAGGACGCGTTTGCCAGGAAGAAGCCCGGCTCCTCTGTGAACACACGCCCAGGTCAAGAGAGAGAATCTAGAGAGAAAAGGAGAGAGAAGTTTCTTTCCGCATCCATAAACCGAGATGTTCATGTGACATGATAGAAGAACTCCTCACCCGTGTGCTCAAATCTCTTTGTTTTCTCTTTCTCTCACTAGTTTTCGCTCCGCCTCTGTCGCCAGTTGCCGCACCCACCAACCCTCCTCGTTCCCGCGGCGCCTCCCCTTCTCTGCAATCTTAATCCGTTCCTCAGACAGATAGATTACGTCCAGAGGTGAGGTTATTAGAGAGCTTCGAAGAGAGAAAATCTAGAGAGAGAGGCGGAGGGGAAGAGAGAGAGAGAGACGGAGGGGGAGAGGAGCTGGGTGTCGTGGGGAAGACGGCGGCGACGGGCTTTCTTGGCTGCCGGGGAAGGGAGGAACTAGAATCGCACTCCACGGCGCTGGATTCCTGCGCAGGTACTTGTTCCTATCTCCCCGCCGCCGGAGACTGTGGAGAGCTGCCATCTTTCCCCCCTTCTGGAGTCCGGCAGATCCTGTTTCAAGGCATCCCGTGGGGATCGATGGGTGAGATGCTGAGATCTTTGAAGTGGGTAGCGGCGGCGGCGATGGAATCTGGAGAAAGATAAGATTTTGTTCGGGTTTTGGTCGATCCTGTGCAGCTTCTCCTTCCAATCTTTGCCGTTTCAGCTTCTGCGTCCCGTTTCGGGTTTTCTTCTTCTCTTTAGGGCTTGTCGCTGTGAAAAGGGAGGAAGAGGAGTATGGGGACGGGGGCAGGAAGGGGCTTCTGGAGCGAGGAGGACAGGGCGATGGCCATGGCGGTGCTGGGCGCCCAGGCTTTTGACTACATCACCACCACCCATGTGTCGTCGGAGGGCCTCACGGCCGTCGGCGGCGACCCCGATCTCCAGAATAAGCTGGCGGCGCTGGTGGACGGGCCTAACCTCTCCGGTCTCACCTGGAACTACGCCATCTTCTGGCAGGTCTCCAGGTCCAAGGCCGGCGACGTCGTTCTCGGCTGGGGCGACGGCCACTGCCGGGAGCCCCGGGAGGGGGAGGACCCCTACCACTACGGCGGCCGCCACCACCACCACCATGACGAGGCTCACCAGAACATGAGGAAGCGGGTGCTGCAAAAGCTGAACACCTTCTTTGGCGGCTCCGACGACGAGAACTTCGCCCTACGCCTCGACCGTGTCACCGACACCGAGATGTTCTTCCTGGCGTCAATGTACT
This sequence comes from Colocasia esculenta, assembly GCA_014218235.1. Taxonomy (NCBI): domain Eukaryota; kingdom Viridiplantae; phylum Streptophyta; class Magnoliopsida; order Alismatales; family Araceae; genus Colocasia; species Colocasia esculenta. Next base: position 63,629,728 of record CM024756.1, read on the forward strand.
TCTCCTCCCCCAGGGAAAGGGCGCCCCCGGCAAGGCGTTCGCCTCCGGCAAGCAACACTGGATCTCCGACGCCGTGCCCAAGCCCGCCTCGGATTACTGCGTCCGAGCCTTCCTCGCCCGGTCCACCGGCACCCGCACGGTGGTGCTCGTGCCGTCGGAGGCGGGGGTCCTCGAATTGGGGTCGGTGAGCTCGGTGCCGGAGAATGCGGAGGTCCTGCAGATGATCAAGTCTATGCTCAGCCCGGCGAAGTCCCCATCCGCGTGCACCGGCGGGGAGAAAAGGGAAGGCAGCATCGGTACCGCCGCCCACCCCACGGCGTTGGCGCTGGGAGGGAAACAAGCAGAGGAACGCCCAAGGATTTTTGGGAAAGAACTGAATCTGGGGAGGACTCAGGCTAATGAGAAGATTGCAGTGCTTAAGGTAGAGGAGTCGCCATGGGACCTGCAGAGCAGCAACGGTGGTAGCCACCTGCCCTTCCCCAACATCAGGAAGAGCGCCCATGTTTTGAATTGGAACCAGGCCCGCCATGTGAATGAGAACCAGCCCCTGATGAACAGCAACCAGCAGAAGTTTGGCAACGGAATTGTGATCAGGGGTGGTGCTGACACAGATGCATCCCACAGACTGTTTGCGCACCAGAGCAATGGGGTTCGGGAGGAACCGAGGATGAGCGGCTTCCAAGCACAGAAGCAGCACCCTCCGCCGCCAAGGCAAATCGATTTCTCGGGGACAGCTGCAACTTCCAGGACGGGCGGACCTGTTGTAGCCAGGCTCAACAATTTGGATTCCGAGCATTCTGATGCAGACATCTCATGCAAGGAAGATAAGCCAGCCACGGTGGATGAGAGGAGGCCCAGGAAGAGAGGCAGGAAACCTGCAAATGGGAGGGAGGAGCCCCTCAACCATGTCGAAGCCGAGCGCCAGAGAAGGGAGAAGCTTAACCAGAGATTCTACGCCCTAAGAGCTGTGGTGCCCAACATATCCAAGATGGACAAGGCCTCTCTTCTTGGCGATGCCATTGCCTACATCACTGAGCTGCAGAAGAAGCTCAAGGAGATGGAATCAGAGAGGGAGAGGTTCCCTGAGATGGCCCTGGTGGATCACAAGAAGCCGGCGGACTGCGCCGACATCGACGTCCAGACGGTGCACGACGAGGTCGTCGTTCGGGTGAGCTGCCCGCTGGAGGCCCATCCGGTCTCAAGGGTCATCCATGTGTTCAAGGAGGCGCAGATTAATGTGGTGGAATCCAAGGTTTCAGCTGGCAATGACATGGTTTTCCACACCTTTGTGGTCAAGTCCCATGGCTCCGAGCAGATGATCAAGGACAAGCTGGTTGCTGCATTCTCTCGCGAAGCCCATCCTTCATAGGTTGCTCGTCACAGATCAGATTAAGCAACGCCGAGGTCATACGTACCCCCGCAGGATTCAGGTCGAGGAAGAATAGGCAGAGGAAAGACTACTTAATTTGTAGGAGATATATGCAGAGGAGAAAACTTCCTGGACAAGTGCTGGTGATGCTTTAGTTTCCATTGCTGCTCATCATGCATACACATTTTGTTGCCAATTGTACTTGGAACTTGTTCTTCTATAGATGTCCATGGAAATTAGTTGCTAGAAACTGATGTGTGCATTCACACCACAGCTTTGTTCTAGAAATCTGGTTAACTTTTTGCAGGGAAAAGAAGAGAACTGGCTGTAATAAGTTGAGTAAATGAGAGACAATTGTACCATCTCCAATCCATTTTGAGGATACTGACCCAACAAAAGCACTCACTCCTAACAATTGGGAGCTGGGGTTTGCTCCACTCCAGGGAAGGAGAATGTGGAAGATCTGTCCCAAAGTCTCTGAATTTGTGATGCCAAATCCAGGAGAAGTGAATTAGATTGTATGATGATCAGTTTTTGGCTTGACCTTATTTATTTTGTGATATCTGAAAGGAGACTCTCCACTCCCTTCCCCTGCCTAAAGAAAATCTTTGGTATGGTGGTGGGCACAAAATCCTATCCCTTTGTGTGGTGCTATATATGGCTCATGACTTGCTCATCCCTTCCTCCTGTTAAAAGAGTGCTTCCTCTGCTGTTTCTGATCTCTTCCTCTGAACCCAGAAAGCCTTTCATTTCATCTCCCAAGAATGAAACCATGATGATCAGAAATTTAGCACATGCGCAACTCTTTTAATGATTGGGCCTTCTCCAGACATATATATATACATGTACGTAGATGTAGTGTCCAGTGTCCACCCACCTTCGGCCTTCCCCCACCACCCACCCAAAGCAGTACACATTTGCTGGGTTGCTTCGTTCTTCAGCCGTTCCCTGCCGAAAGACAAAGCACCATGGCAGAGTGTGATTGATGCTACCACCAGAACGCTATACAGGGTGGCGTCCCAGGCTCTCTCACATAGAGATGATACCCATAATATAGATAGAGATGACGGCCATGGTGGAGGCGGCTTCTTCGGGAATCGACTGAGAGTGGGGCTGGGGGGGGGGGGGCCTGCTTCACCGGGAAGCGATGGCTGCTCCTGTTCATGATTCCCCTTGTCGCCGGCCGTAGGGATGCATGGCCAGCCGGACATCATAAGGCCTCAAAAGATGGATTGCGGTGCTGACCAGCGCACATGTTGTTGCTGGACCACGTTGTTCTGCGCACTGATTCCTTGGATCGTCCTGGGCAACAGTGTTGCAACTTTCGAGAGCAGCTTTGTTGTCTCCATGGGCCACCTCCTCCGAAGGGGTTAGGGTTGCGTGCTCTCGCATGATCATGAGCTCGCTGCCAAAGCAGGAGTGTTGTGTCAGCTGGATGGCGATGGGCGAACGATGCGATGCGAAAGAAAAAAGAAAAAAAGGACACCTTCGAGGCTGTATCCGGATAGTCTCCTTTTATCCTTTTTAAGGATAGAAATTGCAACTTCGTCGGGATCTTTCACGCCTAAACTTCTTCCAATCTTCGTATGGTGAGATAACACGTTAGGCAACTTTTGGTAAGGCTTTGGAGGTGTAAATTTTAATTATTTAATTATTGAAATTTTATTTTTTTCTCTTTCTAGTTATCGAATATGTAAATTAAATTAGATAAATTAATTAAAAAATCTTTATCAGAAGATTTAGTTTAATTTATAGTCTCTGTAAAGATCAGATGTCGCATACTCTTTCCTTTTTTATGTTATTTAATTTTTAATCTTTATTTTAATTTCTCAATATTTATGAGTTTTGAGAGACAGATTCGTCATTTTAACATCAATTTTTTCTTATTTTATTCTTTCTTCTTATGATCTTTTCCTATGTAGATTTATATTCATTACAATAAGTGTAAATATCGTTTACACTAAGTTTTGATATCACTTACAGTAAATCTATATATCATTTATAGTAAATCTTCATATCACTTTCAGTAAATTTTTGATATCACTTATAGTAAGTCTATATATCATTTACAGTAAGTCTTCATATCACTTATAGAAAGTCTTTGATATCACTTACAGTAAGTCTTCATATCACTTGCAATAAGTCTTTGATATCACTTACAATAAGTCTTCATATCACTTACAGTAAACTTTCGATATCACTTATAGTAAGTTTTTTATATCAATTACAGTAAGTCTATATATCGCTTACAGTAAGCCTTCATGTCACTTACAATAAATTTTTGACATCATTTACAGTAAGTTTTGGTATCAATTACAACTTACAACTATAAGTTTTTAGAAAACAAAAAAATTCTATTTGTTTGTGACTGCGAGGATTCGAACTCAGGTCTCCACAAACTCAACATAGAATACTTATATTATATTGTGACACAAATATGGTGTACTTTAGTTGTAAGTATTTTATGTTGAGTTTGTGGAAACTTGAGTTCAAATTCTAGCCGTCACAAATAAATAGAGTCTTTTTATTTTCTAAAAATTTATAGTTGTAAGGTGTAATTGATACCAAGATTTACTTTAAATGATGTCAAAGACTTATTGTAAGTGATATGAAGACTTACTATAAAAATATATAAACTTATTGTAAGTGATGTCAAAGACTTACTATAAGTGATATCAAAAGTTTACTGTAAGTGATATGAAGACTTACTGTAAGTGATATCAAAGGCTTACTGTAAGTGATATGTAGACTTAATGTAAGTGATATCAAAGGTTTACTATAAGTGATATGAAGACTTATTGTAGTGATATGAAGACTTACTGTAAGTGATATGTAGACTTACTGTAAGTGATATCAAAGGCTTACTGTAAGTGATATCAAGGCTTACTGTAAGTGATATGTAGACTTACTATAAGTGATATCAAAGGTTTACTATAAGTGATATGAAGACTTATTGTAAGTGATATATAGATTTACCATAAGTGATATCAAAGACTTACTGTAAGTGATATATAGACTTATTGTAAGTGATATCAAATGCTTACTGTAAGTGATATGAAGATCTACTATAAGTGATATATAGACTTACTGTAAGTGATATCAAAGTTTGATGTAAACGATATGAAGATCTACTATAAGTGATATATAGACTTATTGTAAGTGATATCAAAGTTTGATGTAAACGATATGTACACTTATTGTAATGAACGTAAGTCTATATTGGGAAAGACCATAAGAAGAAAAGGTAAAATAGGAAAAAAAGAATTGATGCTAAAAAGACGAATCATCTCTCAAGACTCATAAATGTTAATAAACTAAAAGTAAGGACTAAAAATTAAACCACACAAAAAAAAAGAAAAAATTATGTGACGTTTGATCTTCTGATAGGGATTATAAATTAACAAAGACCTCTAATTAATTTACCCAAATAAATTTTGAATTGTATACAAATAGATTTTAACATAGAGGAGAGAGATAGAGAGAAAAATAATAATAATAAAGCATTAGAGTTTCAACTTCAAAAATTGGGGTAAGTGAGTTTTTTGAAGGGATTTAGAATATTCAAAAAGTGAAATCCCTATAAAATAGTTTCAAACTTTGCTTAACACATTTGACTCTCACAGACGTCTCATTAGGTGAAGTGAACTTATCATAGTATAATTAATCATATAACTATGTTTGGTATTTGGATAGACTGAATGAGGATAATCTCACTCTATCCTCAGTCTATGCAAATATCAAACGTGGTCATTGGGTCCCTTTACTAAGCTATGAAGATTTATAAATTCCAGGCTAACTCGTCCAATCTGATTTTATTCATATAACAAACCGGCATACATTATATTTATGAGAAATATTTATTATACTGGTGAAAATATAACAATTAATTTTTACAAATTCTTTATTAGATGCTAAACCACCGATCCAATGATTAATAAGAGTTTATTGTGCACGTCTCTCCATATATATTTTATGTTTTAGGTTATCCTTCTACATCCCTTGGCAATTCCACCACTTCGATAGCTAGGCGTGCGTCTCCCGATTTCTCCCATGCGAATGATGTAGGAGAGGGACCGCTGCCTAACCCCCCTCTCTCATGCACCAAAGGACTCGTCATCATGGAGCTCCTTTTTTTGGTATTAGAAACGTGTTCGTTGCTATCACGGGTGGTGGTGCCACGTCTCCAAAACATGATCATGCCTACCAAATAGTGCTAGAAGTTGGTAAGTTGCGTATCGACTATTTGGGAAGTCGGTAACATGATTGTCTCAGAAATATCTAGTTTCCATATTTTTCAACCAAATAATATTATTTTTCAAATAATTTACGTAAATATATTTTTTTATGAAATATTTCATATATTAGAGAGAGAGAGAGAGAGAGAGAATTCAAATGTGATCACCTCTTAGTTATGTTAACATTTTTTTCACTGTTAGAAGTTATAAATTTCACATATAATCGTGTTCTTTTGCATTTATAATCTTAATGGAGAGCTATGAGAAGATCAAATACTACAAATTAAGTGAGCCACACCACATTCGATTCCTATGCCAGGGCACTCTAGTTGAAGAACGAACATATGTAAGGTTTGATCGATCAGAGTGAGGTAAAGCACTTATCCACATAATTATTGAACTTAAGAGAAAAAATAGTTGCTCAACGATATTTTGAACAACTATTGTATCCAGTTTAGGCACAATTTTGGAGGGTTGTTGCGCGCGGAACTCTCAGAGTTGTGCCTGCATCCGTATAATATAATTACTCACCACCAGACAACACATAACAGTACTCATAAACTTAAGGACTTAAGCATATTGGTGATGGGACGGTGTTCTTCTTAATCGGTGGATTACAACTAGTGGCGCGGAGCTATTTTGAGGTTAGTGGGATTCTGTTATTTCTATTGGATTGAAAATTTTTTATCAATGATGTAAAATTTCATCATTAATAACTTCACTGGATCAAGAAAATATATTTAAAAATACATCTAGTACTGAACGAAAATTCTAAGTCCCCCACTAAATACAACTAATTCATCGTAATAGCAGGCGTCCAGTACTAGTGTTGGCTACTTCCACTAGACAAGATGCTGGGAGAGGGACTGCTGCCTAACTCCCTCATGCAGCAAAGATTGGAGAGAGGATTCTGAAGCTTTGCCATCATGGAGCTCCTTTTGTTCCCACGCATGTGTTAATTAGTTTTTTATCAAAGTGGACGTCGTCAACCTCACAAAGTTTGCCCCCGTCACATGGAAAGAGAAGCACTCCATCAAAGAGGAGAGAGACAAGAAAAGAGTGTGCATGTATGTGTGATGTTGTGTGTCGTAATTAAAGAGGCCTGCTATAATATTTGTATAAATCTTTTAATAGGAAGTTGAAAAATGTTTGCTGCGCCGCGATGCAGTGTAACTGTTCAATAGATGAGCGTAGCTATCACCATTCCATGTACATATTAATTTATTACCATAAGTTTAGACATATTTAATATGCACTCAGACATTTTTGTGCTCCTATAAAGATATGGATGCTCTCTTAAATATGTATATGCTCCTCAGAAATTATATATATATTCTCCAAAATATACATATATTTTATCTTGAACTTTGATTGTGCATATTCTTTCGAGACTAAAATATTCCCTTGAGGACGTGGATGTTCTTTAGATATTACATATATTCTCAGAAGATAGGATGCTCTCCTGAGAATGTAGAGACTCTTCAAAGACTGTATATATTCTCCAAAAAAAATACATATATTTTGTCATAAATCCTGATCATGTATGTTCTTCAGAAATTAATAATATTTCTCTAAAGACGTGGATGCTCTCCAAAAATTGTATGTGCTCACCAAAAAAATACAAATGTTGCATTAGATGCACATTAAATACGTCTAAATTTGAACACAATAAATACACCCAAGTATAATAAATATGCATATGAAATGGTGATGTTTAGGTGGCAGTCGTTATTTGAACAACAAAATTCAAATCATATTTGCTGCACGACATTTCTCTAGGAAGTTATATGATATGTAGACGTACAACCTCAATCCACAGCACTCACCCGAGATATATACTCTTATTATGAATACAAAATATTTTCGAAAACTCAACTGTAATATGGTCGCAACGGACCTCAAAAAAATATTTGAAACATTCCATTCACTTTTGTATTTATAGCTCTGCTAAAAATGACGTTGAAAGAACACTCAAGTATATTGACTTCTGCCATGAGATGTTATGGTTAGGCTCTATAAAGATATTTTTTATCCATAAGAAGAGCATATGTGTAAATATAAGTTTAAGAAAGATTCTCACTAATTAATTTTCTAAGATGGATATATATATATATGTAAAAAGCTCTACATATATATATATATATATGGATTTTTTTTCCATAGAAATCATCATTATATGAAAATTGACAAATATGCCATTCTTCCTAAAATATTGTTAATATGTCACTCCTAAATGAAAATTGTTGTGTATGTGTCATTTCTATCTGGTGTTGCTTCCCATCTATTTGAGCATAGGTTAACATGGATTAAAGTAACTCATGAATGGAAATGTCAACTTTGTCTTTTTTTTCAATTTTTAAAAATAACATATTTTAAAAATAACAGGTCTAAATTAAAATATATATTGACAAATTTGAATTTTCAACCACTGAATCACAAGATAAGTGTCATGTTGGCACCCAACCCTCTCTCTCTCCTCTCTCTCTAGGTTGGGTCGAAGTTGGAGAATGGGAGGGAGGAACAGGGATTGGAAGGTAGTTTTATTCAGTGGTGGATCCAGAATTTATTTCAGTGGAGTCTTAATATATAACACACTCATATAAATTCAGTGATGTCATTTATGGTGAAAAATTATTCTCCCAATATAAATTTTTTTTATCCAATAGAATCATAGATGTTAGATCTGCTCTTGATTTTGTATCTTCAGTTTACCAAATATTTCTTTTTTCTGACGGAAGTTTATTTTTTGTGGTTACTTTGAGAGCCGAGATATCACATGGGCAAGTAACGGAAGTTAACTTCTACAATGATCGCATGCAACATTTTTTATTTAGAAATGACATATTTAATAATATTTTGGCAAAGATGGTATATCGATCATTTTTTATGTAAAGATGATTTCTATGAAAAAAATTATATATATATATATAGCCCTCCAAGGCTTGATCGTAGGACTTCTTTATTCCAAAGACAATTGGCATTTCGTGGCACTATTTGTGATCAGGTTACAAAGTGAGGGTGGATTCATCTGAATACAGGGTAATGTCTTCATGGGCCGAGTAGAACCGAGTTGAACACATTCTCTCCAGTACACGTACTCATGCATGTTGGTTGTGGCAAACACATGGCCCCAATATTGCGAGAGTATTCCTTAGAGTTGAATCATAGATTATTCAACTAGCTAATTAATGCTGTGACCTAACTATATATGCATTTATCTCCATCAACTGGAAATAATATTCATCCCACGAAAGTTTCCCACTGCCAACTTAAATATTGTCCATGAACCCACATCTCTCTCGCTACATCAGTTCTTCCCCACAGAGTCCCCAATTCCATGTCTATTTCTCTCTCCCTCATGACCGCTCCTTTCCACACATGGTCTTTTTGTTCTCATCCTCCTCATCATTGACATGATATATATCTCTACAAGAAAAGCATATTCTATCATCCCCATTTGATTAGAATATTAACTTCAATATTAGCGTATTGACGGGGCCGCCACCAAGCCCGCAAGAGCCGAGAAGTCCAACTTCTGGATTCCTATTCAAGGCTCAGATGAGGTTGAAGGAAAGGAAACGATGTTGCTGCCTCTGTGAGCAACGTCGCCTTAAACCTACAATAAGTAGGTCTTAGGGATGGGAGTGCTCTTGAGGTCGACTTTTCGACACTCAAGTCAAGAATTGATCTCTCGAGAGAAACTAGGGAATGAGAGGATAGTGTGTGTGTGTGTGTGTTAGAGAGAGAGAGAGAGAGAGAGAGAGAGATGTTGAGAACCAGGGTCGAGAAGTCTCGATGATTCCCATCTCCCTTATAATCTGTAACTATAGTGTAACGACCCTGGCGCCCGGATCCCCGGCTCCCACCGAGAATCCGAACATCGGGACCGCCGCCCATGGGTCCGGAGACCCAGAAGGATAACGGATCAGTCTAACAAGATATGTAACAGAAACAAAACAACAAATGTACTAAAGTGCACCACAAGTGAACGGAAAGTGTCCAACACTAAGTAACGGTCTAGTACAGTCCCAAAGTAAATAAAGTACAAGTGCTAAAATAATGGGAAGGAACACGTCCCTTAGGGGCATACCCCGAGGTGAAGTACAAGTGCTGGGGGAACACTGCCACTAGAGACGCCAACTACTGCGGGCCCGTCTCCTCAGTCCGTCGCGGAGGGAGCTGCTGTGAAGTCTCACCTACAAAACAGGGAGTGAGCTTCACGAAGAAGTCCAGTAGGGACTACCAATCTCCCACTGGTTCTAACAGTAGAATAGAACTAAGTGCAATAATTAAATAAGCAGTAAAGTTTATTCTATTAAACAAAGTCAAGTGCAGAAGCGTGAAAGAAACTACACGGTCGTCGGTCTAGACTACACAGCGGAACCAGAAAACCCGTGTACACCAAGGCACCACAAGAACCCAGCTATAACACAGGCAGCAGTAGACACCGCATGGACAAACACACTAGCTACAGAACACTACACAGTCAACCGGTCAAGTGCGTCACGGGCCTTACCTCGACAACGGTCCATGTCTAAACCTCCGTCAGAGTGAGACGCGGAACAAGAACAACCACAACTGTCGTAGTCTGTCCAGACTTAGTTGTACGACCAGAATCGCATTACCAGTAACAACAGTAACCCGAATTCTGACCCGCTAACCCACGAGACAAGCTCGGAAGGGTAGGAATTAAGAGTCCGATGAGACTATATGTAAGAAGATACACACCATGCAAGCAGTAAAATTCCATTATATGAAAATATCATATACAACCTCAGAGTCTGAGACAAAGTACAGAGTACAGAAGTACAACAAAAAGGTACAACTCACTGCAGCTAGGGAGCACCAACACCGGAGTGGTTAGACTCGCCTGGAACGGGAATCGACGAAGACCCACCTGAAAGGGAAGGGAGTGAGTCTTAAGAAAAGAGACCCAGTAGGGAAAAGTAACCCCACCGGCAACTAAACTAAAGTGCGGAAAGTAAAAACTGAAAGTAAGTACACGTCGCACCACACACAAAAACTATAAACCACGCGGCTCAGTAACACACACTCACACACACAGCAAGTAGGAACTCAGCTAGGGTATGTGGCTCGGCGTCCGTCACCACAGAGGCTCTCAACCCCAGCCACGTGTGCACACATACAGACGCTCTCTCGCGTCTGGTCCACGACCGGTTTTTCCCCTACGCTTGACCCTAGCGGTAGAGAAGGGGCTCCACAGAGACCGGCTCAAAACCACAAAAGGAGTACGCACAGGACAGAGTCGCACTCGATGTCCCGGCTCACTAGCGGAGGACAACCACACGCTAGTCGTCTAGACGGAGTCGCACCCACGCCTAGGTAACACAACAGAAACGGGTACACGGTAACGCAACGCGCGTACAACAGACGGAACACACTCAACGTCTGAAACCCGTACAGTAGTAAACACCTCGTGCCACAAACAACTACTCCTATGCACAGCGGAGTCACACTCTAAGCCTGGCCCACTTGTGCTATTAGGGCGGACATCACATGTCAATCGCCTCTAATCACACAGCTTAAGTCTGCTGGGAGACAAGATATAAACGGCCACATCGATTGCCGCCAATCAGAGATAAACGGCAACCCCTATGCTGCCAACAATAACTAAACGGCAATCGACCTTGTCGTCTAAATCATCCCTGAAGATCTCAACGTCAACAGATGTGGACGTTGATATCTTCAGTCCCCCATACCCAGAACTGAACCGAATCAGTCCCAATGGGTAGAAACACTTAACTAAACTCTGACTGATGGAGGGAAACACTTCCTCTCATCAATCTACACTACCAGAATATCATAAATAGACAATCTAACACCTAGATTATCCAAACCATCCTCAATTCCGGCATAATATAACCCAAACCCTAACCATGATTTGCACATCAATTCAGTTAATTGGACATGCTGGTTTGCTGGGGAGGGTTATAGGAGTTATGTCCCTACCTCAGAACGCCTTAAGATCCCCAAACAGCCACCAAACGCGCCGGATCTCCCCGAAGACTCCGCGCGAATCACGCCAAAACCTCGCGTTTCCCGCCCGATCTAGCAACGCCATACGATCCAGGGGCTTCCCACGAGCTCAAATCACACAACAGAAGCTACAGGAATCAAGAAAGGCTAAGGTGGAAGGAAGGAGAGGAAAGGAGAAGAAGAACCTCTGCTCTCGGCTGTTCCTATTCAACAGGACTGGTTAGTCGACGTCAACATCTATGGCCGCCAACTGAACCGCCTACAGATTGACGTCCAGATCTCATGTCGTTAAGTTCAACATCAGACGTCCACATCGCTGGACGCTGACTCAGACTCAACGGCAATCCCTGTCCGTCAACCACAAGTCACGACAATGGTCTTGTTGTCGACCACACAGAACCACTACAGACCCAATAAGGATCCAATAAGAACCCGAGACCTTACAGCTCTCCCCCCTTAAGGAATTTTGCCCTCAAAATTCAAACAACATAAGGAAAGAAGACTCACCAAAGAGGTACGGAAAATGCTCGCGCATTTCGTCCTCCCGCTCCCATGTCGACTCACCACCGGAGTGCCGCTGCCACGCAACACGAACTAAAGGGATTGCCTTGTTCCTCAACCTCTGAACTCGGCGATCCTCAATGTGCAACGGGAACTCTAGTACAGTCAACACTGGAGTCACCTCAGACCACTCTGCACTCTGCAGAACGTGAGACTCGTCAGCAAGATATCTCCGAAGCATCGACACGTGGAACACGTCGTGCACTGCTGCCAACTCTGACGGAAGCTCAAGTCTGTACGCCAAACCTCCGACACGCTCAGAAATGGTAAAAGGCCCAATAAAGCGAGGAGTCAACTTTCCACGCTTACCGAACCTCACCACTCCCTTCATAGGAGACACACGAACAAACACCTGGTCTCCTACCTGAAACTCGAGCGGTTGCCTACGCTGATCTGCATAACTCTTCTGCCGACTCTGAGCTGACTGAAGCCTCTGTCTCACAAGCTGAACTACCTCAACTGACTGCTGAACCAACTCCGGCCCCGTGACAACTCGCTCGCCAACCTCGAACCAGTCAAGAGGAGTGCGACACGGTCGTCCGTACAAAGCCTCATATGGTGCCAACCGATACTGGAGTGATAACTATTATTATATGCGAACTCGACCAACGGTAAGTGAACTGTCCACGACCCCTGCCACTCCAGGCAACAAGCTCTAAGCATGTCCTCCAAAGTCTGGATAGTCCGCTCTGACTGACGTCTAACTGAGGGTGGTAGGCGGAACTAAAAGCTAACTCTGTCCCCAAAGCTCTCTGGAAACTGCGCCAGAACCAGAAGTGAAGCGAGAATCTCTGTCTGACACGATAGAGATCGGCACTCCATGCAAAGGAACAATCCGCTCTGTTGCCCAGCTAACTAGCCCAGAGGGGGGGTGAATGGTTAATAAAAACTTCGATCTCTAATTAAAATCTGTTCACTGAAAGGATTGCACAACTTAACAACAAGGTTAGAGTTAGAGCAAATAAGACAACAATCACACAAAAAAAACACACCCACAAGACACAAGGATTTTTATCCTGGTTCGGAACTCCTCTCCACAGGAGACCTACGTCCAGTCCCTGAGCAATATCTCAGGATTTCACTACCAAGGGTACAATCCCCCTTAAGGATCCTTACACCCAGCCTCAACTGGTCTTCCTTCAGCCTGAAGGGAACAACAACCACCCTGGATACCACCAGGTCTTCCTTCGTCCAGAAGGGAACAACAACCACCCTGGATACCACCAGGTCTTCCTTCGTCCAGAAGGGAACACAACCTAATAAGAAAAGGGTGTGGAAACAGGCTTCAGACTCTAGCTTGACCAGCTACACACTGAAGCTCCTAAGCCCCGAGAGAGAAAGAGATTAACAAGGTTTTTCTCTCCAAGGACTACACAAGCTCTCACAAAAATGAGAAAATTCTTTTTGAGCACAGAGAGCTAAGAGCTTAGAACAAGGTTGGAGTGGTAGCTTCGCTCTTCTTCAATGTTCTGAAAACTCGAAGAGATGGATTTCTTTCTTCTTTGAAATCAAGCGTTGTTGCTCTCGTCTCTATTTTCTTCGTCTTGAGTCTTCTATTTAAACTGCTGATTCAAATTCGAACGTTGAAGTGTCCGTTGTCTCTTATCCTTGTGTACGTTAGACTGGTCACAAAGGAAGCTTCTGATCGTCAGTCTTTTATCCTTGTGTACACGCCAAAGAGATGTCATAGAACTTTGTATCTTGTGTCCAACGTTGTCCAGATGAGTCTTGTCAGATATCTGTAAGCATATCATCAATAAATAGAGGACAGCTAAGACTGCTGTCTATTGTTAGTGAGATGGAACAGATATTGCAGTATATAGCAAGGCTCCTTTCTGTCTAAAAAAGTACGTAGACAGAGTAGCATAGAAATGGAAGATATTGTCTGCATGCATGGGAGATACGATCAGAGAGCATTTAATGCATAGCAGTCAACGGACAAGATATGACTTTGACTTTTCAACGCTATTAAAAGGCATTATACTGATGCATCAAGAAATTCGATAAAAAGAATCTTGCTGACTTCATAACTTATGAAATCGTTATGAATTATAGCAAGTCGTTATGAACTGTAAGGAAATCGTTGTGATAACTTATGAAGTCGTTACAACAAGCAAGTCGTTGCGAGTTCTAAAGAAATCGTTACAAGAAATCGTTATGACTATCAAGTTGTAAGGAAATCGTTACACGAAATCGTTATGACTATCAAGTTGTAAGGAAATCGTTACATGAAATCGTTATGACTATCAAGTTGTTACGAGTACAAGGAAATCGTTACAAGAAATCGTTATGACTATCAAGTTGTAAGGAAATCGTTACGAAAAATCGTTATGACTATCAAGTTGTAAGGAAATCGTTACATGAAATCGTTAGACTATCAAGTTGTACGAGTACAAGGAAATCGTTACACGAAATCATACACAAAGCAAGGCGTTATGAATCTAAAGAAATCGTTATGAATCTAAAGAAATCGTTATGACTAGAGAGTCGTTGCGAGTTCTAAAGAAATCGTTACGAGTCTAAAGAAATCGTTACGGCTAGAGAGTCGTTGCGAGTTCTAAAGAAATCGTTACGAGGTCTAAAGAAATCGTTACGACAGAGAGTCGTTGCGAGTTCTAAAGAAATCGTTACGAGGTCTAAAGAAATCGTTACGACAGAGAGTCGTTGCGAGTTCTAAAGAAATCGTTACGAGGTCTAAAGAATCGTTACGATATCGATTTGTTTTGAGTTTCCCGGTCAAAGAGGAAATCGTTCTGCTTATCAAGGAAGTCGATACAAAGACTTGGATAGAAGTGAGATGAGACTTACCAGTTGTCTTGAACTTTCATTTTTCTTTTATTTCCTGTTCTCAAGGCTCAAGTAATCCATTAGTGTTATTTTGTTAATCATCAAAATTAATATATAAATAAATGAAAATATTTATTATGGGGACAGTTTGGTCATCAATCTCCCCCTTTTTGATGATGACAAAATATACTAAACATCATACAAAAAATGAAATATGTTTTTCAGATTTACTTTAGTTGTCTCCCCCATTTTGTCATTAAGCAAAAAGATAAGCTGTGAGACAAAGAAGAGAGAAAGATTTATATAGGATGGAGAAAGATAATACAGAGGAGATAACAAGGAGGCATGCTGTGAGACAACAGCCCATGCCTTGATCTCAAGATCCTCAAAAATTTGCAGAAAAACGCCAGAGGCAACTGAGAAGGAGGGTCCCATGGAAGGGATGTTCCTCTGAATGTAGAGTTGCCTTTGCTGCTCTAAGAATTCTCCATACTGAGTTTTGTCCAAAAGAATCTGTAGTAAGTACTCTTACCAAAACTGGCCCTATGGAGAAATCTGTCCAAGGAAATTGGATAGTGAATCTTTTGATTTAACAGATCCTGCTTTAAGGCATAGAAAGCAGAATATCTAGATGCCCATACAGCATAGATCTCTGGTATGGGTGCGATGGAATTTAGATCCATAAAAGCTTCTGCAGAAAGAGCAGGCTTCCTCTGACTAACTAGATCTTGATTGATAGCTTCCAATTGCTGATAAGAGGCCTGATAGAGAGCTCCCATTCTGATGAGGTGAGTCTTTCACACTCAGAAATGAGTGGAGCTAAGATCTGAGAAGACATGCGGCCAGAGTGGTATTCTCTGAAGATGAACCGCAAAAAGGAAGGAGATGCCCTGCTTGGCTGACATCCTGCCCATCTGTCTTGCAAACATATCTAGAGCATGTGACCCAGCATCGGAATCAAATACTAAAGAGTGCAGCTTCGGCAGAAGAACTGGAAAATCAACCTTGAAGAGACAAAGTCTACCTTAAGAGGAAGGTTGAGAGGGATTTCTGATTTCAGCACAGTAATCTGCGAATGGAACTGGCAAAACTGAACTTCTGGAATTTTGTTCAAGTAACAGAAGTCACTGTACAGCTGAAAAGCTCTGGCAATGCGAATTTCCTTCAAAATGAAGGATCCCCAAGAGTTCTTGTGCTGGATGATAAACCACTCAGAGAAGGTGAGTGGGTGAGCTCTGTGAGTGAGGGATTCGGCCCTTGCAGTCAGGTATTTTTCATACTGAGCCTTATTTCCTTTGATAGCTGCCCACTGATCTTCAGTCTTGAACTCAGTGCCCTCAAGGATTTTGGATTTGAAAGCTTGGGATATCTGAGTAAAAGGAAGAACAATGTCCAGGTGTTCGGATAGGTTGAGAAAAGGAATACCATAAATGGTAGAAAGAATGCATTTCTGGAGGTATTCTTTGTAGATAGGTCTTCTCTTAGGATCAAGGGTAAGAGAGTACCATAAAGGAGGGTATAGAGGAACAGAAGGAGTGCTTAGAGATGAGGAGGTTTTTCTCTTTTTCTTGGCAGGACTGGGAGGGTCAGTCCTGTGAATGTGAGAGGCTGTGGAAAGAATGGTGAGGAGGGTGTTCCTTTCAAAATTGTCTGGAACATTGGTGTCAAAGACACCAAGAGGCAGAGGTTTATCTGGAGGAAAGATAACAGAATTAGGAGGAGTAGGAGGATAGAAAAGATGTTTAGGATTAAAGGAAGAGGTTGGTTGAAGAGGAGGTGTTTGAATTTTAATAGGTGAAGGTTTGGGAGTTAATGAGGATGGAGCTGAGATGTGAGCTGGAGTAGGAGAGAAGGAGGGTGAGATGAAGTAGAGGATGAGGAAGGTTGGGTGCGAGGCATGGGATGTTTTATGGTTGGTGGAGCAGGAGGTGCAGTAGAAGGAGATGAAGGTGTGGAGAGGGTTGGAGTGGCAAGAGATGAAGTATCAGGGGCCTTGGAGACTGACACTGGCTCTTTCCCTTTGGCCTGACTCTCTCTGACTGCTGAAGAGGGTCCTGAAGACCCTGAGGCTGCCACTGGTCCTGGTGACCTCACTACAGATGGCCCTGATGGCCCTGACCCTTGAGCAGATGGCCTGCTGGCCCTGGTGGCCGAGGAGCAGCTGGTCTGCCGGAGACATCCCACTGGACTTAGACAAAACACCCAGCATAGACTTCATGTCAGACAATTCTTTATTGAAGTACCTCATTGCATTTCTTATTGAAGATACGTCTGAGGAAGTTGAGGCTTGATTGGTAACAATGCCTTGAATGCTAGACTGAACAGATGCCAAGATCTCTCCTTGGGCTTTTAACAAGGCCATAACATGCTTCAACTTCACTTCTATGGCCCTTCTTGACCTCCTGTGAACAACTCTTTTCTGCTTACCTTGCTGAGAGACAGGCTCCTCTAGATTTATATTGCTTGCACTTGGGCCTTCACTAACATCAACCTTGGCTGGAGCTGGGATTTCCTGAGTAGGTGTAACACTCTCAGGATATCTTCATTCACTGGCTTCTCAATCTCAGCTTGCTCCCCTGAATGGGAGCAGGGACTTCAATACTTAAATGCCCCCTGAGCAGGAGCTTCTTCCAAAACAACTTTTCCAAGTGGCCTTCTGGCACGGATTCAGACACTTCAGGTTCTACTCTACTTTGCTCCCCTGGCTAGGAGCTTCTTCCATGACTACATCTGTTGAGTTCCTGCTTGTATCTCAACATCAGCAACTTGTTCAGACTGAACTGTCGAATGACTAGGTGCCACAGCTTCTTCTTCAACACATCCACCTTCTTTAGAAGTGGCTAAGGTGGAGGGAATGGAGTCCAATACTTCTTTTAAGATAGAGGCAACTAAGGTGGTGGGCAAGGAATCTGCCACACCAGCTGCACCCTCTTCCATTGAGCTTCGGATTGGCATCCCACAACTGGTACTTCTACTGCAGCTGATTTTACAGGTTCTGTTCTGCTGCTACTTCTTCTGTGCTGCTGCTTGCTCTGCTGCTACTGCTTCTTCTTCTGCTGCTGCTGCTTGCTCTGCTGCTACTTCTGGAATATCTTCAATAACTGCTTCTCCTTCAGCCACAGAGGACTTTGACCAAACTCCTTCTTGCACTGAAAACCGCTTTTCTTTAGATTTCTGGACCTTATTGACTGGCCCATCTTTTCAGCTACTGCTCCTGACAAATCTACTCCAAAGTGCTTGAAAACCTTGGTCAGTAGATGAGCATACGGAAGGGAAACATTCAACTTGCTCTTTGTTTCCCATAACTGAGCATGTGCAAACATCATTCGCTCAATCATCACTGCGGCCAGGTTATCTCTTTGTTCTGGATTGCCCAGAACATTATGTCCGAATCTGCCCTAGTGCATGAGGAAAAGGTAGCACTACGAGGTACTAAGATTTGGCAGACTATAAAGTGAAGCAATCTATTGAATGCGGACATCTGATTAATATCAAGCTTTCCATCCTTCAACTTAAACCCTGGACCGATAATCCCGAGACCTTTGACTTCATCATTCACAGAGTGAATGCCACTAAATCCAGAGGTCTTCACTCCAAACAGATCACGCAAAAGCTCATGGGTTATTCTGATTTGGATGCCCTTGACAGAGGAAACAAGGGACCCATCTGCTTCTGACTTCAGACAAATGTAGAAGGCTTTCACCAAGTCCGGGTAGCTTACCTCACTGAAGGTGACCACATCCATCCACTGCAATCTTCTTAGAGTATCAACTAGCCTGGCCATGCCACTCTTCTCAAGATTCTGAACATCCACTGCCTTATTTCCGCAAATCTTCGTCTTCACAAACGTAAATCTTTCTTGCTCCTTGGGGATAAATACTCAGCACTGTAGCCCCCAACACTTCCGGAGATTAACGGAGCGGCCATGGGTGCAGAGAAGAAAAGATTCTGGAAGGGAGGATGATGGAAGGGACGGAAGTTCTCGAAGGAATTCTTCGCGGGAAGAGAAGAAGGCTTCGAAAGTTGCAGAGAGTCGATCCCAAAATCGTTAGGGCATCGGCTTTGGGTGAACAGATAGAGGATAAAAAGGTAAAGGTAGAAGACGAGTCGATCCCAGAGCGATTTGGATAAAATAATATTACTTTATTGAAAGGAGGAGCGCCAAAGGCGGTAAAGATAGAAAGCGACAAAAAGGTTTGACAAGTCAAACAACTTTCTACACAGAAGCGGTCAAAGCATATAGATAACTGAGTTTTGCTTAACTTTAACGGAGAGAGAACTTTCATTTAATCTGAAAAATTTATATGTCAATAAAATCACAGAAATTCTTTCACAAATTGCACATCCCTAGTTCCCTTCTAAGAGATGTAAATCTCTCTTCAGGTAGGGCTTTTGTGAAGATATCTGCCAATTGACCATTTGTATCTATAAACGAAATTTCTAAATTACCACTAGCTACATGGTCTCGAATAAAATGGTATCTTACCTCAATGTGCTTCGTCCTTGAGTGTTGAACTGGATTTTTGGTGAGGTTGATGGCACTTGTATTATCACACAATAGAGGAATTGATTTGATGTGAATGCCGAAATCTTCAAGTTGTTGCTTTATCCAAAGAAGTTGTGTACAGCAACTTCCAGCAGCAACATATTCTGCCTCAGCTGTTGATAGAGCTACTGAATTTTGTTTCTTGGATGTCCATGATATTAAGCATCCTGCAAGAAACTGACAACATCCACTGGTGCTCTTTCTATCTACTTTGCAACCAGCATAATCAGCATCTGAATATCCTATTAGTTTTATTTCACATGATCTAGGATACCAGAGACCTAAGTCATGAGTTCTAGCTAGGTATCTAAATACTTTTTACAGAAATTAAGTGAGACTCTCTAGGGTCTGCCTGATATCTAGCACACATGCATACACTGAACAAAATGTCTGGTCTACTGGCAGTTAAGTAAAGTAATGATCCTATCATACCTCGATAATTCTTTTGATCTACCTTTTTACCTTTTTGATCACTGTCCATTCTGGTTGATGTGCTCATTGGAGTTGATAATGGCTTTGCATCTTCAAATCCAAATTTCTTAACAGCTCTTTGGTGTACTTTGCTTGACAGATATGAGTGCCATCCTTCCCTTGCTTGATTTGCAATCCAAGGAAGTAGCTTAGTCCCCCATCAAGCTCATTTCGAATTCTCCCTGCATAAGCTTTTCAAAGTACTTGCAAAGAGATTCATCAGTAGATCCAAAAATAATATCATCTACATAGATTTGTACAAGAAGTATATGTTTAACCTTAGATTTTATAAATAATGTACTATACTTTACCTCTAGTGAAACCATGATTTAATAAGAAAGTACTGAGCCTTTCATACCAGGCTCTAGGAGCTTGCTTTAAACCATATAAAGCCTTATGTAGTTTAAATACATGATTTGGAAATTCAGTGTCATCAAAACCTGGAGGTTGTTCAACATAAACTTCCTCCTTGATGAAACCATTTAAAAAGGCTGATTTGACATCCATTTGAAAAAGTTTTAAATCAAATGCAGATGCATAAGCAAGTAAAATCCTAATGGCCTCAAGTCTAGCTACAGGTGCATAAGTTTCATCGAAATCTATGCCTTCCTCTTGGGAGTAGCCTTGAGCCACCAATCTGGCTTGTTCCTTAAGATTATTCCAGACTCATCCAGTTTATTTCTGAACACCCACTTGGTGCCAATAACTGAATGATTGGATGGTCTAGGAACAAGTGACCATACTTGGTTTCTCTTGAACTGATTTAGTTCATCTTGCATGGCTAATATCCAAGATTCATCAGATAAAGCTTCATTGACTGTCTTAGGCTCTATTTGAGAAACAAATGCTAAATAATCGCATGGAATTACATTACCTCTAGTTCTTACCCCTACAGATGGATCACCAATGATGTTTTCAGGAGGGTGATCTTTCTGATATCTCCATTCCTTTGGAAGATCTTCATGTTGGATTTCTGTTTGCTGCAGTTCTTCCAGAGTTGGATCCTCTTTGTCCTTAATTGAAGTATTCTTTAATTTTTCGGACAAGTCATCTGCATCATCAATGTCACTAATTTCTTCCTTTTTCAAGGAAGGGTTAGATTCATCAAAAATAACATGTACTGATTGTTCAATCAATAAGGAACGTTTATTGAAAACTCTATAACCTTGGGTTTAGAAGAGTACCCCATGAAGATGCCTTCATCTGATTTGGCATCCAACTTACCAATGTCCCTTTTTCCATTGTTATGGATGAAGCAAGGACATCCAAATATTCTGAAATGGCTAATCTTTGGCTTTCTTCTTTGTAGAGTTCATAAGCAGTCTTTTTCAGAATTGGCCTGATCATCACTCTATTTATGATATAACATGCAGTGTTGATAGCTTCGGCCCAGAAATATTGGCAGATCATATTCTGACAACATGGTTCTTGCCATATCCAAAAGAGTTCTGTTTTTCCTCTCAGCAATTCCATTCTGTTGAGGTGTCCTTGGAGCTGAGAAGTTGTGCTCAATTCCTTGATCATCACAGAACTTTGTAAACTTTTCATTCTGAAACTCACCACCATGATCTGATCGAATAGAGACAATTGAGAATTTCTGATCTTTCTGAACTTTCTTACTGAAGCTGACAAAATTTTCAAATGTGTCATCTTTGTGCTCTAAAAAGGATACCCAAGTGAATCTTGAATAATCATCAACTATTACAAATCCAAAATTCTTTCCTCCCAAACTGGTAGTCCTCATTGGCCCAAATAAATCCATGTGAAGTAGTTCTAAGGGCTTTGAGGTGGTTACTACAGTCTTTGATTTGAAGGAGCTCTTGGTGTGCTTTCCTCTTGCACAAGGTCTGCAAATGCTATCCAATCTGAAATTTACCTTTGGCAGTCCTTCAACTAGTTTTCTCTTTCTGAGCTTGTTCAACCCATCCAAGCTGCAGTGGCCCAATCTTCTGTGCCACAACTCAGTTGATTGATTTACTAGCTGCCAAACACACATCTTGATCCTTGAGTTCCTCGAGATATAGAACATACAAATTTCTTTCTCTGTAGGCTTCAAATATGACTGCACCATCCTTTAAGATACTGCATTTTGATTCTTGAAACTGAATTTGATGGCCTTTGTCACACAACTGGCTGATGCTGATGAGATTGTGCTTTAACCCTTTGACCAGCATTACATCCTCTATGACTGATTTTCCTTTGATGTTCACAGACCCGCTTCCTATCACAGTCCCTTCCATTATCTCCATAGGTGACTGTACCTTCTTCAGCTTGGAGATCAACAAATATTCTTGTTGCCTGACATATGCCTTGAGCACCCACTATCCAAATACCATTTGGATGCTCGAGGGTTAACCTGAAATGAGAACATCAAGCTTTAGGTACCCAAATTCTTTTGGGTCCTGATTGGTTAGTATCATCAACTTTACCTTTTAATATCCATTTTTTATGTCTTGTTGGGCATGTAATTTTAATATGTCCTAACTTGTTGCAGTGACTGCAGCAGGATAACTTAGTCACTTTTTCTATATTTGAAATCAGCTTTGTATGCTATATCTTGTTCGGGTACAAATTTTGGTGTTGGATATGTTTTAGGGTATATTATGGTTTCTTCATTGTCGGGGGTGTATATCCTAATCCATTTTTTTTTTACCCGATCTCCTAGCACCTTTTAATATTAAAGAGTTTTTACCATTGGTAAATTTTTCTAGTGTACTTGATAGATTATCATTTTCTTTATTTAGTCTTTCTATTTCTATTTTAAGTTCACCTAAGTCTTCTTGTTTTTCTAGGTTAGTTATTTTTCTGTTTTTCTCTTTTAAATCTTCACACAATAATTCATTTCTCTTTTCTGTTCAGTAATGTTTTTCAAGTTCTTCATTTTCTGTTCTTAGGTCTGACTTTGTATTTTCTAAACAGATTATATTTTTCTTACTAGTTTTAAGTAATTTGCATACTTCTTTGTATTTTTCATAAAGTTCATTAAAAGCATTTTCCAAATTATCAGAATCTGAATCATTGCATGAATCAAAAGAAGAGTCAGAAGTTACCTTGTCTTCGGTGTTGGCCATGAGAGCCAAGTTGGCTTCTTCACCTTCACTGCTCGAGCTTGACTCACTGTCTGAGTCACTGCTGTTCTCCCAAGCAGCTGCCATTGCTTTCTTTTTGTACTTCTTAAATCTTCTGAAGTTGTCCTTCTTCTTGTGATCACTCTTTTTGATCATGGGACAATCTGCCTTGATGTGTCCAGGCTTCTTGCATTCATAACAGATCACTTCTCCTTCTTTTGATCCTTTACTTCTGGTTTTCTAAAGTCTTTGTTTTTCTTAAAAAAATTCTTCCGGACTGATATTTCTTTTTCTTTGCTAGAATCCTTTGAAGTCTTCGAGACAGCATGGCTTCTTCATCATCACTGTTTACTACTCTCACTATTATCCAAAGATTCTTCTGAATTATCTTCACTTGCTTTGAGAGCATTTGATTGTTTCCTTCTGCTGGAGGATTCTCCTAATCTCTCCATGTTTATCTCGTGAGCCATGAGAGATCCTATTAGCTTTTCCAATGACATTAATTTTAAATCATTGGCTTCTTCAATGGCTGTTACCTTTGGAGTCCATGAAGATGGTAGAGATCTGAGGACTTTTCTAACCATATCTGGTACATCATAAACCTTTCCCAAACCGCTAATCCATTTGTGATGTCTGTGAATCTGCTGAACATCTGAGTTATTGATTCACCTGTCTGCATCTGAATCTTTCATATTGAGCTACTAGAATATCTATTCTTGTCTCCTTTACCTTGTCTGTCCCTTCATAGGTAATTCTGAGCTTTTCCCACATCTCCATTGCGGATTTGCAGGCTGAGACTCTATTGAACTCTTTCTTGCTTAGGGCACAGCATAATATGCTCTTGGCTTTGCAGTTTAAGGATATTCTTTTCCTATCATCATCTGTCCACTGAGCCTTAGCGTTTGTGACCAAAAGATCACCTTCTTCTACAATGGACCAGATTGTGTAATCATGACCTTGTAGAAAATATTCCATTCTAGTCTTCCAGTATGTGTAATCTTCTCCATCGAACAAGGGAGGCCTGTTGACTGACTGACCTTCGAAGTTACTTTGGGCTGCCATTGATCTTTGCTCTTCAGATCGTTGGATCTTCTTCTTTGTCGAAGAGACGGGCTCTGATACCACTTGTTGCCCAGCTAACTAGCCCAGAGGGGGGGTGAATGGGTTAATAAAAACTTCGATCTCTAATTAAAATCTGTTCACTGAAAGGATTGCACAACTTAACAACAAGGTTAGAGTTAGAGCAAATAAGACAACAATCACACAAAAAAAACACACCCACAAGACACAAGGATTTTTATCCTGGTTCGGAACTCCTCTCCACAGGAGACCTACGTCCAGTCCCTGAGCAATATCTCAGGATTTCACTACCAAGGGTACAATCCCCTTAAGGATCCTTACACCAGCCTCAACTGGTCTTCCTTCAGCCTGAAGGGAACAACAACCACCCTGGATACACAGTCTTCCTTCGTCCAGAAGGGAACACAACCACCCTGGTCTTCCTTCGTCCAGAAGGGAACACAACCTAATAAAAAAGGGTGTGGAAACAGGCTTCAGACTCTAGCTTGACCAGCTACACACTGAAGCTCCTAGGCCCCGAGAGAGAAAGAGATTTAACAAGGTTTTTCTCTCCAAGGACTACACAAGCTCTCACAAAAATGAGAAAATCTTTTTGAGCACAGAGAGCTAAGAGCTTAGAACAAGGTTGGAGTGGTAGCTTCGCTCTTCTTCAATGTTCTGAAAACTCAAAGAGATGGATTTCTTTCTTCTTCTGAAATCAAGCGTTGTTGCTCTCGTCTCTATTTTTTTCCGTCTTGAGTCTTCTATTTAAACTGCTGATTCAAATTCGAACGTTGAAGTGTCCGTTGTCTCTTATCCTTGTGTACGTTAGACTGGTCACAAAGGAAGCTTCTGATCGTCAGTCTTTTATCCTTGTGTACACGCCAAAGAGATGTCATAGAACTTTGTATCTTGTGTCCAACGTTGTCCAGATGAGTCTTGTCAGATATCTGTAAGCATATCATCAATAAATAGAGGACAGCTAAGACTGCTGTCTATTGTTAGTTGAGATGGAACAGATATTGCAGTATATAGCAAGGCTCCTTTCTGTCTAAAAAAGTACGTAGACAGAGTAGCATAGAAATGGAAGATATTGTCTGCATGCATGGGAGATACGATCAGAGAGCATTTAATGCATAGCAGTCAACGGACAAGATATGACTTTGACTTTTCAACGCTATTAAAAGGCATTATACTGATGCATCAAGAAATTCGATAAAAAGAATCTTGCTGACTTCATAACTTATGAAATCGTTATGAATTATAGCAAGTCGTTATGAACTGTAAGGAAATCGTTGTGATAACTTATGAAGTCGTTACAACAAGCAAGTCGTTGTGAGTTCTAAAGAAATCGTTACAAGAAATCGTTATGACTATCAAGTTGTAAGGAAATCGTTACACGAAATCGTTATGACTATCAAGTTGTAAGGAAATCGTTACATAAATCGTTATGACTATCAAGTGTTACGAGTTACAAGGAAATCGTTACAAGAAATCGTTATGACTATCAAGTTGTAAGGAAATCGTTACACGAAATCGTTATGACTATCAAGTTGTAAGGAATCGTTACATGAAATCGTTATGACTATCAAGTTGTTAGAGTACAGGAAATCGTTACACGAATCAGTCACAAAGCAAGGCGTATGACTGTAAAGAAATCGTTATGAACTCTAAAGAAATCGTTATGACTATAGAGTCGTTGCGAGTTCTAAAGAAATCGTTACGAGATCTAAAGAAATCGTTACGGCTAGAGAGTCGTTGCGAGTTCTAAAGAAATCGTTACGAGGTCTAAAGAAATCGTTACGACAGAGAGTCGTTGCGAGTTCTAAAGAAATTACGAGGTCTAAAGAAATCGTTACGACAGAGAGTCGTTGCGAGTTCTAAAGAAATCGTTACGAGGTCTAAGAAATCGTTACGACAAAGAGTATTGCGAGTTCTAAAGAAATCGTTACGACAGAGAGAGTCGTTGCGAGTTCTAAAGAAATCGTTATGAGGTCTAAAGAAATCGTTACGACAGAGAGTCGTTGCGAGTTCTAAAGAAATCGTTACGAGGTCTAAGAATCGTTACGATATCGTTTGTTTGAGTTCCCGGGTCAAAGAGGAAATCGTTCTGCTTATCAAGGAAGTCGATACAAAGACTTGGATAGAAGTGAGATGAGACTTACCATTGTCTTGAACTTTCATTTTCTTTTATTTCCTGTCTCAAGGCTCAAGTAATCCATTAGTGTTATTTTGTTAATCATCAAAATTATATACAAATAAATGAAAATATTTATTATGGGGACAGTTTGGTCATCACGCTACGTTACTACAACACGGCCAACCTACTCACACCCCAACTAGTCCTGACAGGCAAGAATCTGGCAGTCTTCGTCAATCTGTCCACAAGAACCAAATGCTATCAAAACCTCCAGCTGTCCTCGGCAAACCACAAACAAAGTCAGTCGTAACATGGTCCCACTTCCACATCGGAATCTCTAACGGCTGCAAAGTCCTCCTGGACGCTGATGTTCGGCCTTCACCTGCTGACAGACCAAACACCTAGCAACAAAAGGCGCTATGTCTCTCTTCATCCCAGGCCACCAAATTGACGTCTCAACCTGTGGTACATCTTGGTCGCCCCTGGATGAATAGAGTACCTGGAACCATGTGCCTCCTGCAAAACAACTTCCTGATAGACTCCTCGACAGGAACATAGAGTCTACCTGGAACCTAACAGTCTCGTCCTCACAAAGCTCAACCTCTGGGAGAAGCAACACACTGTGCAACTCGGGATCTGCTGCTGAGCCTCAGCAACCTGTCTCACAACGGGGGAGCTGCTAACAAACTGCCCAACACACACTGACGACGACTGGAAGAAACTCTGAAAGACCCCTCTGCTGCAGACTGCCACAACTGCCACTCTCTAAGCATCAGATGACTCATCTGTGCTTTCCTACTCAAGGCATCTGCAACTACATTCGCCTTTCCAGGCTTATACTCAATGCTGAAATCATAGTCCTTCAGATATTCCATCCATCGACGCTGCCTCATATTCAGATCTCTCTGAGAAAACACATATCTCAAACTCTGGTGGTCGGTACGGACAACAAAACTCACTCCGTACAGGTAAAGACGCCAAATCCGCAAAGCAAACACCACAGCCGCAAGCTCTAGGTCGTGGGTCGGGTAACTCTCCTCGTGGGGCTTAAGCTGGCGAGACGCATAAGCCACCACTCGGCCCTGCTGCATCAGAACCGCACCCAAACCAACACCTGAAGCATCTGTGCAAACCTCAAAACCCTCCTCACCTGAAGGTAAGGCAAGAACTGGCGCCGACGTAAGCAGTCGTTTCAACTCTATGAAACTCTGCTCACACTGCTCCGACCACACAAACTGAACTCCCTTTCTCGTCAACCGAGTCAAGGGTGCAGCAACCTGAGAAAAATCTCGAACAAACCTGCGGTAGTAACCTGTCAAACCCAGAAAGCTACGAATCTCAGACACAGATCTGGGACTCTCCCACTACAAAACTGCCTCAACCTTCGCTGGATCCACTGAAACTCCCTCACCGTAGATCACGTGCCCCAAAAAGTGAACCTGTTGTAGCCAAAACTCACACTTGCTAAGTTTGGCATACAACTGGTGCTCTCACAAAGTCTGCAACACGATCCTCAGGTGCTCGGCGTGCTCCTCCTCCGAAGCGGAGTACACCAGAATGTCGTCAACAAACACTACGACAAACCGGTCCAAGAACTGGTGGAACACCCGGTGCATCAGATCCATGAAGGCTGCTGGAGCATTGGTGAGCCCAAACGGCATCACCAAAAACTCAAAGTGTCCATATCTGGTCCGAAAAGCAGTCCTCTCAATGTCCGAATCCCTAATCCGCAACTGATAATAGCCCGACCTCAAGTCAATCTTCGAGAAGACACGAGCAGACTGAAGCTGATCAAAGAGATCATCAATCCTAGGTAAAGGATACCTATTCTTGATGGTCACTTGATTAAGCTTCATATAATCGATACACAACCTCAGGCTACCATCCTTCTTTCGGACAAACAAAACAGGTGACCCCCACGGAGAAAAGCTAGGACGAATATAGCCCTTCTCCAACAACTCCTCAAGCTGCCTCTTCAACTCTCTCAACTCTGCTGGTGCCATACAGTACGGTGCCTGCGCAAAAGGTAAAGTGCCAGGAACCAACTCTACAGTAAACTCAATCTCCCTCTCTGGTGGTAAACCAGGCAACTCTTCCGGAAAAACATCCGGAAACTCACAAACTATAGGAATGTCTCCCACTCCCGAGGCAATTTGGTCAAGAGTCACTGCAGAAACTAGGAAACCCTGACAACCAGAAGCAAGCAACCTCCCTGCCCTCAAAGCAGAAACTAAAAAGCGAGAAGTAAGAGGTACGATACCCTGGAAGTAGAATGTCGCTGCTCCAGGTATCCGCAAGTGCACCCTCTTCTTCTGGCAATCCATCACTGCACCATACCGCTCCAACCAGTCCATACCCAAAATCACATCATAGTCATGTAATTGCAAGGCAAAAAGACGGGCTGACAACAACTGATCCTGCAACTGCACAGGTACCTCCTCGAGACAGTAGGATGTAAGGACAAAGTCCCCGTCGGCAACTCTACTGCCAACTCAACAGACTCTCCCGAACTCAACTCTCCAAGGGAGTCTAAAAAGTCCTCAGACACAAAAGAGTGAGAGGCACCGGAATCAAACAAAACTCTAGCTGCATAACCAAAAACTGAAACAGTACCTTCCACCAGGTGAGCTGCCTCCGCGTCTGCACGAGTCAAGTGGGTAACACGACCTCTACCTCTCGACCCACCAGAACCTCCGGTCTGCTGACGTTGCTGCACTGGTGCCTGCTGCTGCTGCTGCTGCTACTGCACTCGGGGCTGTGACTGAGTCTGCTGCTGCGGCACACGAGGTAATAAAGGACAATCTCGTGCCATGTGACCCATCTGGTCACACCGGTAACACTGCCCAGCAAAAGTACGTTGTACCTGCTGCGAAGGCTGACCTGTCGGCTGCTGAACACTCCCAACCGACTGCTGCCTCTGCTCTGCCTACCTCCTATCACGCCGAAACTTCCTCCGAGATCCTGACTTCGCCGACGTCCAGTAGAAGTGGACGCGTAGGAAGTCGCAGTCCTCGGGGTCGTCTGCACACTACCCTGCTGATGCTGGCGAGGCTGAGAAGGAACTACCTGTGTCTGAACCTCTGCACTCTGAGCACGAGTCCGCAAGGTATCTGCCTCCAACGCTGCCGCTGTCTGATAGGCCGCATTCAAGTCTGTGACACGAGCAACTATCAGCGCCTGCCTGAGCTCTGGCCTCAAGCCTCTCACGAACTGCTGAGTCCTCAGACCCTCATCTCCCATAATCTGCGAAGCATAACGCCTAACTCCACAAATCTAGCCCTATACTGCACCACAGTAGAGTCCCTCTGCTGCAAGTCCAGAAACTGGTACAACCTCTCCGTCCGGACATAAGTAGGACAGAAGGCTCTCTCAAAAGAAACAACAAACTCCTGCCACGGAATCTGCCTAAGTGGGCGAGACTGAAAAGTAGTCTCCCACTCAGCGGACCACCAAGTCAACGCCTGCGCCTGCAACTGGTAACTGGCTAGCAGCACTCGCTCCTTTGGAACACACTCCATGGAACGAAAAGTACGCTCCACTGCATCTAGCCATGCTCACGCTACATCTGGATCAGGCTGGCCCAAAAACTGAGGAGGCTGAAACTGTAAGAACTCCCTCAACACCTCCCAGTACCACCCTGGGGTACCAGCGCGTCACGATGCTGAGCAACAAACTGAGCCATCCCCTCAAGAAAATGAGTCATGTCCAATCCCTGAGCTACCTGAGGTGGAGGTGGAGGTGGCGGCGGCGGAACAATACCACTATGTGCATCTTGTGGCAAAGGTTGCGTCTGCTGAGGTGGCGGAGCATCTCCAACCTCTGGACGAGTCGCCTGCTCGGCTACTCCCTCTCTAGGACGTCGCCTAGGCGCCATAGAACTACACACAGAACAAAATACACACATAAATACACTAACTAACTCCGGGCTACATAGCTGCACTGTACTCTTTAGACTCTGAGTTAACATGATGGGTATTTTCTTATATATATCTCATCAGACTAGGCTCTGATACCAAACTGTAACGACCCAGAATCCGCATTACCAGTAACAACCAGTAACCCGAATTCTGACCCGCTAACCCACGAGACAAGCTCGGAAGGGTAGGAATTTAAGAGTCTGAGGAGACTATATGTAAGAAGATACACACCATGCAAAGCAGTAAAATTCCATTATATGAACATATCATATACAACCTCAGAGTCTGAGACAAAGTACAGAGTACAGAAGTACAACAAAAAGGTACAACTCACTGCAGCTAGGGAGCACCAACACCGGAGTGGTTAGACTCGCCTGGAACGGGAATCGACGAAGACCCACCTGAAAGGGAAGGGAGTGAGTCTCAAGAAAAGAGACCCAGTAGGGAAAAGTAACCCCACCGGCAACTAAACTAAAGTGCGGAAAGTAAAAACTGAAAGTAAGTACACGTCGCACCACACACAAAAACTATAAACCACGCGGCTCAATAACACACACTCACACACACAGCAAGTAGGACTCAACTAGGGTATGTGGCTCGGCGTCCCGTCACCACAGAGGCTCTCAACCCCAGCCACGTGTGCACACTACAGACGCTCTCTCTCGCGTCTGGTCCATGACCAGTTTTTCCCCTACGCTTGACCCTAGCGGTAGAGAAGGGGATCCACGGAGACCGGCTCAAAACCACCAAAAGGAGTACGCACAGGACAGAGTCGCACTCGATGTCCCGGCTCACTAGCGGAGGACAACCACACGCTAGTCGTCTAGACGGAGTCGCACCCACGCCTAGGTAACACAACAGAAACGGGTACACGGTAACGCAACGCGCGTACAACAGACGGAACACACTCAACGTCTGAAACCCCGTACAGTAGTAAACACCTCGTGCCACAAACAACTACTCCTATGCACAGGCGGAGTCACACTCTAAGCCTGGCCACTTGTGCTATTAGGGCGGACATCACATGTCAATCGCCTCTAATCACACAGCTTAAGTCTGCTGGGAGACAAGATATAAACGGCCACATCGATTGCCGCCAATCAGAGATAAACGGCAACCCCTATGCTGCCAACAATAACTAAACGGCAATCGACCTTGTCGTCTAAATCATCCCTGAAGATCTCAACGTCAACAGATGTGGACGTTGATATCTTCAATCCCCCATACCCAGAACTGAACCGAATCAATCCCAATGGGTAGAAACACTTAACTAAACTCTGACTGATGGAGGGAAACACTTCCTCTCATCAATCTACACTACCAAAATATCATAAATAGACAATCTAACACCTAGATTATCCAAACCATCCTCAATTCCGGCATAATATAACCCAAACCCTAAACCATGATTTGCACATCAATTCAGTTAATTGGACATGCTGGTTTGCTGGGGAGGGTTATAGGAGTTAAGTCCCTACCTCAGAACGCCTTAAGAATCCCCAAACAGCCACCAAAACGCGCGGATCTCTCC
The DNA here is from genome assembly GCA_014218235.1 of Colocasia esculenta. Lineage (NCBI taxonomy): Eukaryota > Viridiplantae > Streptophyta > Magnoliopsida > Alismatales > Araceae > Colocasia > Colocasia esculenta. The sequence continues at coordinate 63,661,409 of CM024756.1, forward strand.
GAAGACTCCGCGCGAATCACGCCAAAACCTCGCGTTCCCGCCCGATCTAGCAACGCCACACGATCCAGGGGCTTCCCACGAGCTCAAATCACCCAACAGAAGCTACAGGAATCAAGAAAGGCTAAGGTGGAAGGAAGGAGAGGAAAGGAGAAGAAGAAGCTCTGCTCTCGGGCTGTCCTATTTCAACAGGACTGGTTAGTCGACGTCAACATCTATGGCCGCCAACTAGTCAATGCTTTAAGATGAATAAGATATCAATATATGAAAACGGTGACTGTATGATTTATGAAATCGTTATGAGTCATAGTAATCGTTATGAGCGCAATAAGTCGTTATAGAGAGTAAAGCGTTACAACAAGCAAGTTGTTGCGAGTTCTAATGAAATTGTTCTAATAACTTATGAAGTCGTTACGAGAACTAAAGAAATCGTTACGGCTACCAAGTCGTTACGAGTTTCAAAGAAATCGTTACGAGAACTAAAGAAATCGTTACGGCTAGCAAGTCGTTATGAGTTCTAAAGAAATCGTTACGAGAACTAAAGAAATCGTTACGGCTAGTAAGTCGTTACGAGTTTCAAAGAAATCGTTATGAGAACTAAAGAAATCGTTACGGCTATCAAGTCGTTATGAGTTCTAAAGAAATCGTTACGAGAACTAAAGAAATCGTTACGGCTAGCAAGTCGTTATGAGTTCTAAAGAAATCGTTACGAGAACTAAAGAATCGTTACGGCTAGTAAGTCGTTACGAGTTTCAAAGAAATCGTTACGAGAACTAAAGAAATCGTTACGCTACCAAGTCGTTACGAGTTTCAAAGAAATCGTTACGAGAACTAAAGAAATCGTTACGGCTAGCAAGTCGTTATGAGTTCTAAAGAAATCGTTACGAGAACTAAAGAAATCGTTACGGCTAGTAAGTCGTTACGAGTTTCAAAGAAATCGTTACGAGAACTAAAGAAATCGTTACGGCTAGCAAATCGTTATGATTTTATAAAGAAATCAATGCGCAAATCCTTATGAATCAATTAGGAAATCGATGTGCAAATCGATGTGAAGTTCCTAAAGGAATTATTATGAAATCACTAGGGAAATCGTTATGAAAACAAATCATTACGAAGTCTAAAGAAATCATTATGGTATCGATTTGTTTGCAATTTGGTCAGAAAGGAAATCGATCATAATACTTATAAATTGAGAGTCTTACCTGATTGTTTTGAACTTTCTTTTGCTTTTATTTCCTGTCCTCAAGACTCAAGTAATTCATTAGTAATGTTTTGTTAATCATCAAAATTAATATATAAATAAATAAATTATTTTATATGGAGAAAGTTAAGTCATCAACTGTCGCTCCGCAAAAATAAGTCAAACAATTGTGGAGACCAACCAACACCACACCTGCAGACACACAGCTGCAGGTCCATGCCTGGCACCTCTAGGGTCTCTGGCCGGAGCACCCTAAAGTGAGGCACTGGAAAACGGGACTAGTTGGGGACCAGTGTCGACTACTGGTGTCCATACCCCCAACTACGAGCGCGCTACAAGCGACTCCACACCCACAAACACAAGCCGCTGCCCTACTGTCGCTTTCCCTCAGCCAGACGTACAACTCAAACTCAGGAGTGAGGGTGTCCAGGACAGATGACACAGACCTCGACGGTACCACATGTACCGGGACAAACCCCGAGCACAACAAACACACGTGCCTAGCTCACAAAGAACCTGGGGTACCTGACTAGAGAGGCATTCCGGAATAGGTGTCGGACCACCACGCTCGGCAAGCTCAAACTCGGTATATACACAAACACTTTCTATTACCTATCACGGTTCATATGTTAGGAATAGCTTGTTCTAGTCACATTGTGACTTATAAGATAACCTACACAATTACACATATAAACCATATTAATAATAACACCACGGCCTGCCATCGGTCACCTTGAGACAGTGGAGGTTACACTAAACACAGAACACGATAATCACACTTATACTTTACTAATTATCTATCTAGGATAATCTATAAAAGATCCTAAAGGATCGAGGCTAGGTTCAGATATGAACTCATCGCCACAATACCACGAACTAACCACAATAAGTAAAATGCAATAAACACAATAATGTACGATGTGCCATGCACACACAAACCCCATGCATGACATTCAAACCACATAGACACCACATTTATAATACACCAGCTAGGTGCACCACACGTCATTCACGTAAACATCATACCCAACATATGGACAGCACGCTCCAAGAGCGCTACAGGTGCAACGCACCACACACACTACACGTAAACACCAAGCCCGTTACGTGCATAACATACTAACCACGTAAAACACGCCCTCCTCGTGAGCTATACGCTCCATGAGCGTAACAAGTGCATTGGCTCCACTTGTCATTGCCATGCACAACTGATACCATTAACCGGATATTCAAAATAGAGAAACATGCATAACGGGACCTCTCTACCGAGGTCGCGACATGGGGCTGTGTCGCCTTCAGAACGCGACGCCCCGACCTGCCGCCTTCATAACTATATCGCGACGGAACAACATATCGCGTTCACAACATGAACGCGACCGGTCGGGCTGTCACATTCAGGACGCGACGCCCTGGGCCGTCGCCTTCACAGGCGCAAACCCTCATCCGGGAGAAACTCCACGGATCACCATTCCAAACCATTCAAACCATGATTAATTCTCATTTTACATGCTTTAATGTATACCCTAGCATGGTATCTAATGTTCTATAAGCTTTAAACGAATCAAATCCACACCACGAGCATTTCACACAATTAAGCGAGGTAGAAACACCCTACCCTCACGAAGAATGCGGAAACTACGCACGGCACGGCATCTCCCCCGCTCCACGCGACGTCCTCGCGGCGAGAGCGTGCCAAAAACACCTCCAGAAGTCCGAATCACCCGAGGGAGCTCCACAGCAGCCCCTCCTAGTCGAGCAAAGCTTGTGGAAGCTCTGTTCGGCCGAAACTTCTTTAAAAACGCACAGCGGTTAAGAACGCGATGCTGCCCTACATCGCAACCTGAACGCGACGTAGGAGGCCGTCGCCTTCCTACTCCTGACGTAAGCAGGCCACCCAGCGCCCGACACTTGGCACGCATGCCTACGTCGATGTTCAACGGCGGCAACAGGAATGCGACCCCAGGGCTGTCGCATTCAAAACGCGACGCACACCCCTGTCGCGTTCACAGGTAGAAAACATGTGAGCGCTTTGGGCCCAACGGCCGGCCCACCAAGCCTCACAACGCGCGCAAACACCTGAAACACAAGCTAATGGGCCACACATTGGCCACCAAACCCGCTAAACCTGGATCCACGGGGATCCGAAAAATGCGCGACGTTACATTATTATCACCTAAAAAGAAATGTCGTCCTCGACATGCAAAGCAAATCACAACAAACTGGATTATCACCTAAAAAAAAAAAAAAACCACATACAGAACAATTAGGATACACTTTCTCTTTATCTTTCTCTTCAATCATCTGCACTGGCTGATCCATCTGTTCATTCCCATATTTGTTCTGCCTTTCCTTTCTTTTCAGTTTATTCTACAACTGCCTTATTTATAATTTCAATCTACAATTTTCTTACTTTTTATCCGTATGCGATTCTATCTTGCTGGTGGCGCTTTATCTCCTTGGACTGAACCTACATCCACATTTTCTGGGCTGTGTTTGCAACATTTCTTTCAGAACCGCTTTATCTTTCTCGGTTTCACACTATAATACTTTACCATGTGTATGCTGTAATCTTTCCAAATTCTTGAATTTTCCGGTGCCATTTTCTTTTTCCATTTATCATTGTTTACTGTTACCCTGCCTCATCTGTATTTACATTCGCAACTACCATCTCTTCAAAGAAAACCAATCATCATCTTTAAATTTCCTACCATTTTCATATTATACTGCCCATACCGCTTTAATCTCTCTGATTAAAAACCATAATAAATTCTGTTCATTTATTCTACTGTGTAAAACTTTACACTTTCTTCTTATCCCAGTAGACCTTGAAAGCTTCTGCTGCGCTACTCTGATCACACTGAACACTTTTTCAAAATACTCCACAATTTCTGTTTGCATTACTACTTTCAATTACTTTCTTCTGGCTTCAACTATATTCATTTCTAACTTTAACTGCCTCTCAACTTATTCAATTAATTCAAGCTGAAGGTATTACTGCAATTTCTGATCTGCTAAACCGCTATAGACATGTTGTACTCTTCATATACCTTTCTTGATTTACTAACATTCTCTGGCTAATCTCATAATTTGTTGCATAACTTTTTCATATATTCTTTAATCAATCTGCTCTTGCATCAAACCTTGAAATATCTTAATAACAGTTCACTTCTATTTAACTGAATCATTTCTTTGCACCGATTTGCAACTCTGACTGACATTTCCTGACTCATCTGATTTTATTCACTTCATCATTTACTAAATTCTTCCTTTCTTTGATCCAAATTTCTTCTTTATATAAACTGCCAGTCATTTTAATCATAATATCTTTTCTGCAAAATACTTCTCTTATTCATTCTGCTGCCTGGCTAATCTTGTTGTACTGTTCATCCTATAAATTTAATGGTATCTAATCATCCTTCTTTAAAATACAGCAAAAACTCAAATTTGAATACCAATTTCTTTAAATAAATCAACTTGCTATGTCTGCTCCCCTTATTCCTTTAGATGCTCTTTTCTCAAATAACATAAATATCAGAATCTGCCTTGCTGTTTCTCTTAACTCAATATTTTCTAACTGCTTCACCATTAATACACTTTTTTCCATTCTATTTATTTAGCTTAACACATTCTAATATTCTTAATTTCAACTCTAATCTTCTTTAAACTGTTTACAGTTACTAACTTTCACTGACCTTGTCTTTAATACAGCAATCTATAAAACTCTCTCTGAAGAATTCCTCATAATCTACCATTTATCAACTAAAAATTTCTCTTGTACAATTTCCAGAAAATCACATTGCACACTGATTCTTATTTTCTCTCTCTCTTTATTCAACTGATCCTTTGTACATTTTATACAAATTCTCATATCAAACTTCATATTACCATCACTATTCATAACAACACTTTTCTCACATTTCCGATCTCAGGTACACTTAATCATCATTGTTCTTCTATGTACCAGTACCTCTTTTAAAGCTGATCTGCCTTACTTAATCATGTCAAACTCTTCATAACACTAATCACATTCTCATCCACACTGTTTCTTGATATCATCTGACTCAAATCTCTGATGCCACAATACCTCTGCTGAGGTTCTCAACTATATTTTGCACATTAATCACTTCTGATACACACACTGATCTGTTCCTCATCACTTCATTACTATATACCTATTTTTGCTAACTCTGTATCTCATTGTAACTTACTTACTGAATTCCATATCCAAACTTATTAATTTCCTCAATTCCTTTAACTACGAATCTTTAATAACCAAATCATTCTATCACAAACTAACACACTGGTATAATCACACAGATTATACCACCTCTAATCACATCAACTTTCAACAACTGCTAACGGCTGCCAAATTCTCAACTTAAAAACATATTTTACATAACAAAAACTCAAATAAATATCATATTAATCAACACAAAACCACAGACTTACTACCAGCAGTGGACATTAATCCATGTATTGGGACATTGTAATCTCATTGTCTTTCCATATTCTAACTGGACATTGCTCTGATACCAACTATGACGGCCCTGGATATTATGCCCAATAAGGCTCCATATCCAGATCCGCCTCCCGCGAACGGACCAAGTCTCGCAAGGGATATAGCACACAAGTGTCTAGTAAGAATATAAAAGACAAACCACAACAGTATAAGACACAAGAAATTACATGTGCCCATACCTGCATATAATAATTTACAACTGTCCCATCACATTATTACTTGTCCAATTAAAAAGTACAACTACCTGGGGCATACCCCGAGGGAGCACAAGCTCACACAACACTAACTACTACACTACTGTTGGTGGTACTAGTCTGCCATTCCGTAACAGGGCACACCATAGCAAGCTAAACCACATTTGTGGTGAGTCAATACTCACCATCTATAGCTGAAATTGTGCCACCACTCGAGCACACCACAAGCCACAATCGCAGTCACAACTATGCCAACACCAGGGTACACCTCGAACGAGTCAAACCTCGACTACGAGTCACAAACTCACGAACCACAGCCAGTGGCAAAGCACGAGTGGGAAAGGAACGATGCCACCACACGGGAATGGACTACTGGCTGATCAGGTCAGTATCCAACCGGACAACACAACACAAGAACAACCTCTCAGTCTCGCAGTCACGGACGAAAAGTCCAACTGCCGCTCCACAAAAACAAGTCAAACAACTGTGGAGACCAAACAACAACACACCTGCAGACACACAGCTGCAGTCATGCCTGGCACCTCTAGGGTCTCTGGCCGGAGCACCCTAAAGTGAGGCACTGGAAAACAGGACTAGCTGGGGACCAGTGTCGACTACTGGTGTCCGTACCCCCAACTACGAGCGCACTACAAGCGACTGCACACCCACAAACACAAGCTGCTACCCTACTGTCGTATTCCCTCAGCCGGACGTACAACTCAAACTCAGGAGTGAGGGTGTCCAGGACAGACGACACAGACCTCGACGGTACCACACTGTACCGGGACAAACCCCGAGCACAACAAACACACGTGTCTGGCTCACAAAGAACCTGGGGTACCCGACTAGAGAGGCATTCCGGAATAGGCGCCGGACCACCACGCTCGGCAAGCTCAAACCTCAGTATATACACAAACACTTTCTATTACCTATCACGGTTCATATGTTAGGAATAGCTTGTTCCAGTCACCTTGTGACTTATAAGCTAACCTACACAATTACACACATAAACCATATTAATAATAACACCACGGCCTGCCATCGGTCACCTTGTGACAGTGGAGGTTACACTAAACACAGAACACGATAATCACACTTATACTTTACTAATTATCTATCTAGGATAATCTATAAAAGATCCTAAAGGATCGAGGCTAGGTTCAGATATGAACCTCATCACTACAATACCACGAATTAACCACAATAAGTAAAATACAATAAACACAATAATGTACGATGTGCCATGCACACACAAACCCCATGCATGACATTCAAACCACATAGACACCACATGTATAATACACCAGCTAGGTGCACCACACGTCATTCACGTAAACAACATACCCAACATATGGACAGCACGCTCCAAGAGCGCTACAGATGCCAACGCACCACACACACAACACGTAAACACCAAGCCGGTTACGTGCATAACATACTAACCACGTAAAACACGCCCTCCTCGTGAGCTATACGCTCCATGAGCGTAACAAGTGCATTGGCTCCACTTGTCATTGCCATGCACAACTGATACCATTAACCGGATATTCAAAATAGAGAAACATGCATAACGGGACCTCTCTACCGAGGTCGCGACATGGGGCTGTGTCGCCTTCAGAACGCGACGCCCCGACCTGACCTGCCGCCTCATAACTATATCGCGACGGAACAACATATCGCGTTCACAACATGAACGCGACCGGTCGGGCTGTCACATTCAGGACGCGACGCCCTGGGCCGTCGCCTTCACAGGCGCAAACCCTCATCCGGGAGAAACTCCACGGATCACCATTCCAAACCATTCAAACCACGATTAATTCTCATTTTACATGCTTTATGGATACCCTAGCATGGTATCTAATGTTATATAAGCTTTAAATGAATCAAATCCACACCACGAGCATTTCACACAATCAAACGAGGGTAGAAAACATCCTACCCTCGCGAAGAACGCGGAAACTACGCACGGCACGCATCTCCCCCGCTCCACGTGACGTCCTCACGGCGAGAGCACGCCAAAAACACCTCCAGAAGTCCGAATCGCCCGAGGGAGCTCCACAGCAGCCCCTCCTAGTCGAGCAGAGCTTGTGGAAGCTCTGTTCGACCGAAACTTCTTTAAAAACGCATAGCGGTTAAGAACGCGACGCTGCCCTACGCCGCGACCTGAATGCGACGTAGGAGGCCGTCGCCTTCCTACTCCTGACATTAGAAGGCCACCCAACGCCCGACACTTGGCGCACATGCAGACGTCGACGCTCAACAGCGGCAACAGGAACGCGACCCCTAGGGCTGTCGCATTCAAAATGCGACGCACACCCCTGTCGCATTCACAAGCAAAAAACTTGTGAGCTCTTTGGACCCAACGGCCGGCCCACCAAGCCTCACAACGCGCGCAAACACCTGAAACACAAGCTAATGGGCCACACATTGGCCACCAAACCCGCTAAACCTGGATCCACGGGGATCCAAAAAATGTGCGACGTTACAGTTTGATAGCTTTTGAAATGTTTCTCATTGTGAGGAATGCCCCCCTCCCCTTGTTGTACCACTCGTGGTTTGAAGAGGTTGTGGGGTACTCTTGTTAGAGCACTCGGCTGTGGTCGCGACGGGATTCCCAGTCATGACCAAGTCGCGACGTATCATGGCGTCGCATTCCCATGTAACCCAGTGCGTCTAGAAAAGCGATGGGGTACGTGGCAGCTCTCCGGGTTTCGGGGTCTTGCTAGATCGCAACCGCCGTCTCCGTCGCGATGAGATTACGGGGGGGTACGTGTCGCGTTCAGAAGGCCCGGGTTTGTTGCGGTGCACGTAACCGTCACGATGCTATCGCGACGGGCGCAAGGGCCGCCTTTCGGTTTCTTGTCGCGACGGTCAATGTTGTCGCATTCTGGTCGCGACAGGCCGATACGTCGCCTTTCTGACCGAGAGTTGAATGTCGACCTGTTAGTGTTCTGTTTTAGCTTCCGCTACGACTCAGTTTTTCTTGGCACCTGTGTTGTTCCTAATGCAGTGCTACTACTAGTCTCTCTCCACCGGTGTGCTAGGCACTTGAGGGCCACGAGACAGGTTGTTACCGTTACCTGGGACCCCAGTCCGCGAGCCTGTGTCAGAGGGGTTGCTCCAGGCGGGGGTTGCTCGAGTCGTTGACTCTGGTAGCAGTAGAGGAAAACGGTGGGACACGGCTTGGTCGTTTGTAAAGCTCTCTTAGCGGAGTCTGGGACGCCGGTGGTTGGTAGCTCGTACGGCGCAGATCAGCTAGTCATTTTCTCACTGCCTCACTCTACGTTGTTCCGGAACCATTTAGAGGGGTCAGGCGTGGGACCGTAGTCCGGCCAGACTACGGAAGTTGTGGTTGTTCTTGTTCCGCGTCTCATTCTGACGGGAGGTGTTAGACATGGACCGGTTGTCGAGGGTAAGGCGCGTGGTGCACTTGACTGGTTGACTAGTGTAGTTCTATAGCTAGTGTGTTTGTCCAGGCGGGGTCTACTACCTGTGTTATAGCTGGGTTCTTGTGGTGCCTTGGTGTACACGGGTTTTCTGGTTCCGCTGTGTAGCCTAGACCGACGACCGTGTAGTTTCATGGACATGCAGAAGGTCCATGCTCTCAAACAAAAGCTAAGACGTCGTGAACAGATAAAAGAAAAATTCAAATTTCGCAGAAGGGAATCAGGGATAATCTTTATATTCACTCTAATCATAAAAATTCTCAAAATCTAAGCCTAGCTACTCACATTGGCTGGTGGGTTGAATCCAGTGGGTCTAAGCCTCATAGTTATGTATGATCCGTGACATAATGGTGTAGATTATAAAATGGGATCCACAATATGAGGAGCACACTTGTTCATATATATATATAGAGAGAGAGAGATAGAGAGAGAAAGACTTTGTGCACTTTCAAAAGTGCACAAAGTGCAAGTCACATGAATTTTTTACTCATGTGACTTGCACTTTGTGTACTTTTAAAAGTGCACAAAATTTTTCTCATATATATATATAATATATATATATATATATATATATATATATCACCCACGCGCGCTTACACAGGCACAGTGACAGAGGGCAGAAGTTTATACATTATTTTCAGGTGGAGGGCACGTGAGGGGCTGCATAACCCCATCCATGGATCTTACCGAAGTGACCAAAGTTTGAATTCAACGGGAACTATATATGTTTAAAAAAGAAAATTATTATAAAGATCAGATGGAGATGATGGCTACGACCACACAACCAAGAAGAATGTGGAGATTCTGAGCTGGTCTGACCAGGCAAAACCTTACCTACCCCCACACACCCCCTCCCCTCGTGGTGCAACCGGGATCTGCCAATATTATATATATAAGAAAATTATTGAATCGAAACAGGCTTTTTTATTTTGCTTAGTTTGTTAGGTTGAACAAATACTACGTGGTGACCCGATTGACCAGTGCCCCCCCGAGAAAGAACACGGTGAAACCGGGTAAATACCTCAACAGGAACAAAAGGAGACAAAATTAAAAAGGAAACCAAAAAAAAAAGAGGTTCCACCGAGATTTGAACTCGGGTTACTGGATTCAGAGTCCAATGTCCTGACCACTAGACCATGGAACCGCATGTGCTATAGATTGAATAGTTATTAATTAAAAGACTTGATTCACTTCAATCTATTCCAAATCCCAGCAGAATTTAAGTTAAACCAGATCAATTAGATATCACGCATAGACTCGTCCTTTAGCTCAATTAAACTGCCATAATTTGTTGAGCGAAATTACAAAGTTGACAACTTACGTATTAAAGCAATGTTGGTCTAACCGAAACTTTATGATTTAATTAATTTTGTACAAAATCAAAACGAAAAATTAACATATATCTTACTTAATTTCACTTTTAGAACTCAATTCGCACATTAATTTGATTTTCAAGTTTACTATAATTCATCTTGTTTAAGATGAATAACGGGATACTCGTGGATATATCTGTACTCGTGACAAATAAACTTGCATCCGCACTTACGAAAATAATAAGGTACTATCTAGATATAGTATTCATAAAATTTTCAAGTCTACCTCAATCTATTTACATCTCTAGTTAGACACCATCATAAAGAGAAATACTTAATACATTTGTGCAAGTGCAGATGTGCAATAACATGGCAACCCGCGCGGCACCTCTTTAAACACCATGCGGACTGACGGGCAAGGCAGCAACAGATGAATGGCAACGGCGACGACCAACGGTGAACAAGTTGCAATGAGTTTAGAAATTAAAATTTTGAACTCAAAAATACAAACTTTAGATCTTAAAATATTATCCTTCGTTTAAAAATACTAATCAATTTTTAATAATAATTTAGACTCATAAATACAAATGTTGGACTCAATAATATAACTCTTTAGAATTTAAAAACTATTGATTAAAATTTTACAATAATAAATTTAGGCTCGTAAATACTATCATTGGCCTCAGATACTTCTCATTGAGCTCCGCCACCATCCACTCCAAAATGATGATTTTGATATCCACCGACCCCGTCAATACCTGTCAACTTGCATGACATCACAAATGCACTTATACGCAAGTCATTCCCCATCATAAATGGTGGGCTTAGAGACCCCACACAGAGTGTATAATTTCTTCTCAATACTTCTGAAACAATATCAGAGAAAGGAAATGGCACTCCCTAAAGAGATCGCAACCCTCACAATCTTGTGTGTGTAATATAAGGCTTACTTTTAGACCTTTGAGCATTGTCTTAGTTGGTAATCTTAGAGCAACCTCCGAGAAAAGATCAACTCTTTCCGGTCACCGGACTTCCCTAAGTGGTATTCGGCTAGTCTTCAACTCGGCCACGAGGGCAGACGGCAAAACATAACCTATTGAATAACTAAATGCAGATTCCCATTTCTATACAAAACTGAAAATTCCAATTCATATGACTGAGTTAAAAAAAAAAAGAATATGGCATCTCCCATTCGGGATCAATCCGAATCCCATGGATTTCTGATGGTATTAGGAACAAAAATTTAAGGGGAAAGATATAAAGCGGCAAAAAGCCCAATTCCTTCCCTTGCTCTGGACATCTATCCGAGGATGTTATGGTGACCATCATCACCATCGACGGGCATGACCGAACTGTGGTGGTGAACCATGTACCATCGACCATCATGGAACTCGTACACATTGGTCACGTTGAACGGCCCCGAGTCCATCATGTCCAAATACGCCTTCATGGTGACCCATGCCATGTCGCTAAGCACGCGAGCCCGCACATCTCGGATCTCGAAGTCAACTCCTTGGCCATCGTGGACCCAGTTGAAAACCAGTGCCCAGCTGTTCATGACAGCAGTGTACCTGCCGAGGAATCCACACATCATGCCCTCAATAAATCAACCAAGAACAGAATTCATACATGCAGATAATTATGTTGCAGCTCAGAAAAGAATACCACAACTTATATGAAACAGGACCTTCAAGAAGACTTCACATGTTCAGGCAACTGGAAATCTGCCATTTCCAGGCTTCCAGCCGTCCTGGAATCTAATTCCATGTCCCAAAAGATCATTATGAACCACCACATATACCTGGCATCCAGCACGGACGCTTCTATCTATTAATAGATTTTATGAGCACAAAGCACACGCTCCAAGCCATCCAGCATTTTGTAATTAAAATTGATTACATTTTAGACTGGGGACAATATAGCAACAAGTGATTCTTCTCCAAGACTACTTATTACATTCATGGCATCAGATTCGGCCACTTTAGTGGTGGTTATTCCTTTGTAAGTATACCTTGAAACTGGTTATAGATTTATAGATACTCGAGTTTGTAGCAGGGAAAAAGGTCAAATTTCAGTAAGGAGAAGAATGTGTTGGTTCTCTATTTCACCATCTTTCACATGGCAATCGGTGCAGTTGGTTGAATGTATTGGCCTTTTAAGAGTCCCCAACAGCAGTCTGATAGCTACAGTGCAAGAGTACTTTGGGATACTAACTCACACAACATGATATTCAATCATCAAAACAGAAACTGAACTTTCTTTTACAACCCTTTACATTTGGAAGAATTTTCCTACTTTTCCAATTGAATGTCAATAAGAAATTGTAACCTCCAGAAAGGCAACTAGTTACAGCAGTTCCGTGACTTTCACCATGGTTAGCCAGTTAGGAGTTGAAAGTGAGACCTAATTCGGGCAGGTGGGCGGGGTACCTTTCAAGACACTCATTATGCACCTGGTCAGCTAGCACTTTTTGACAGGAATCACCGAACATTCCCATTGATCGTGGCGATAAATGTGGTACTGTAGCATTGCTCTTGTGGGGAGCACCATTAATCTTATATTTTCATATCAGATAAGCAAATAAAAGCTGCTTTCATAAAATTCCAGAAGCTCACTTCTTCCTTCGGGGTGGTGAAGACTATGTTTATTGCATTTGATCTAAATCTAACCTGCTCTCTTGCTTCAGCTCGTTTCTAAACATTGAACCAACAAGCTGGAAGTCTAGAATTCCTCAGTCTGAAATAACCTTATTTTTTCAACTTTTAACTAAAACTAATCTCCCAAATGTCACACAGGTTAGTCTAATTTTTTATTCCATATGTATATGTTACAAATTACTGGCAATGTCAGAGAGGTCAACTTGCACAATATGGTTCAATGGAATGCGTTCTCCATAACTGCTAAAGGTTTCAAGAGGAATCATTTTTATATACGGGTGGGGTGGATTAACAGTCATGAGTCATTACATATACAATCAATTGTGAACTTCCCTTCAAACCTCCAGCCTACAGAAACACCCTGCACTAAACATAAGCAAAAGTCATCTCTTGATAATTGGTGAAAATCTGAGAGACTTGATGTTCCACAAGATTCTAGTACCAAGTTGGAATTCCTAGCAGAATTGACACCTAGATAATCTAAAGGTTGTAGTGTAAAGTACAGCATCACGTGCCTATCTAGAGACCAAGCCTTCCCACCATCCCCAAACAACAAGAAGGTTGAGCTAAACTAGAAGGTTAGAGGTGTGCATGGAAGGAATTGAAGCAGATGTCCGACACAAAGATTACATAGTAGAAAACAATATTTCAAAAAATGGACAGGACATCAAATTTCTAAGGCTTTGGTCCAGTCCAAATTGAACCGACGAGGGGAACTGTTATTCATATGCAAAACTAAACATGCAAAGCATATACGATCACAGATACTGCATTCACACCAATATTTTAAATTAAATAAGCAGTGATAAACCTACAAAAATTTTATCGAAGCCAAGAAATTTAAAATCTCAGGCCATTCAACTGTCAAGGATATCCAAAGGTCAAAACTATTACATGATCATCTTGTGTAATGAGTAAACAAAGTATATCTTTTCTTTGGATCAATTCATATCATTTTTTTAAGGTGGATAGTACCACAAATATATTAATGAAAGAGAAAATAAAATGTACAAGTATACGTCAGATGCACCAAAAGCAACACCCTACCACCTTTACAAGGAGATCCACACTAAGGACAGGTGGCGGAACTAACTCCCCAAAAAAAAAACAAAAACAGAAGAAGTAGATTCAATGAATCTACATTACAAAAAGAAGCAACCCATTCCTTCACTGTGGAACAAACAGCATAAAAAACTACTTCCTCATGACATGAAATTCTTCTAAATATCCGAATGCTCCAGTCTTCCCACAGCATCCAAAGGGTGGCGTGAAGGATTAGCCACCAGACCATCCTATCTCCTTTGAGAGGCCATTGCTTGTTCCACTGCCTAAACAGTTGTTGGACGTCCTAGTGCTGCCAGAAGGTACAGTGAGTCCTTCTAGCCACCTTCCTTCATACTCCTTGTCACCTTGAGAGTAGGAACAGCCCACAAAGATATGGTCAAAAGACTCATCCTCCTCCCCACATAAAACACAAGATTGCTGAATATCTGGCATAAAGCAGCATAGCCTGTCCCGCATCGGAAGGTGCCCATGAAAGATATTCCAAATCAAGACCTTTACCTTGAGGAAGTCAAAATTGATCGTGCAAACAGTGTCGAATCCCACCATCTGAGATGATATGGTAAACAGATTTGACGGTGAAACATCCTCCCTTCTCCCACCTCCATGTCCATTCATCCCCTCTAGCGAACGGGTGGAATGGAATGAGAAAGACTAGAAGGTCCTGAAGTTGCATCATCTCATCAAGCCTGAGATCCTTCCTAAAGGTCAGCGTCCAAACCCCACCTGGCAAGGTTGCGTCAAACGCCTAGACTACTATCCTCAGTAGGTTTGCTAAGATCTGAAACAGAGAAGGGAACAAATCCTGCAATGCAAAGTCCCCACACTATTTGTCCTTCCAGAAGAGTGTCACATCCTCCTTACCAACACAAACCCTAGATACCAAGGAAATAACATCCGTGCATAAGAGAATATCATGCCAGATCGGAGAGGTGTTGGCACTAGAAGTAGCCTACAAGTCCCAGCGACTGCTCCTACCAAAATACCGTTGTCTAAACACCGTGGCCCACAATTCCTCCTCTCCACTTCCTAGCCTCTAAAGCCATTTGTAAAGAAGGGTGTGGTTGAAATCTCTGAAATTTTTGAGACCCAAACCCCCTTGGTTCTGCTAATGGCCACCCTTCCCCATGCGATATCATGTCAGCCCTTGCACCTCCCTTCATTACCATACCAAAATAATTTGTACTGGATGGACTTAAGCTTCTTAATCATCATCCTCGATATCCTGAACATAGATAGAAAATAGGTCGGCAAACTATCCAGCATCGTACTAGCCTCCATCCAAAAGACAGAGCTCTAGCCTTCCATCCCGCCAGTCTAGACTCAAACCTCCTAATGAAGGGCTGCCAATCAACACACCTACGAGCTCCAAGGGTAGGAGGAAGTCCCAGATATGATAGTGGGAAATTGCCAATCAAACCTACTACTGATGGGCTGTCAATCAGCACACCTAAGAGCTCCCAGGGTAAGAGGAAGTCTCAGATATGAGAGTGGGAACTTGCCAGTCTTACAACCCAGCAAGCAAGCTGCCCTCCTTAGGACCCGCTCATCAAGGTTCATTCCTATCAGGGCACTCTTGTTAAAATTGACTCCTCCAATAATTCCAATAAAAACCTACATGTGTGCTCCATTAGCAAGAAACATAATGGTATCATCTGCATACTGCAAGTGAGAAATAGTGACACACCCTTTAGCCGCTTGAAAATCTGATATCACCCCTGCCGCTTCCACCCTCTAACAAACCATGCTCAACACAATGGCAAACAAAACAAAAATGAATCGGGACAAAGGATCCCCTTGACGCAGGCCTCGACCACAGTGAAACCAAGAAGAAGGCTTCCCATTGAAAAGGACTACAAAGGATGCCAAGAAAATACACAACTTGAACCAACCAATCCATTTCTCACCAAAGCCAATTCGATTTGATCTGATGAGCCCGATCAGGAAGCGGGTAAATCATGAGTCACAGGACCCGAACCACCTCCTACGCAGATGCCTGATACACCCGATGAGTGACCAAACCCTGATCTACCCCGCTAGAGGGATCTGGGAGGGAAGTGATTCAAATTCGAATTTTAAAGGCTCGTCCAAGGGTCATCTTCAACCTCCTAACTAAGTTGGCCGTGTTGCATCATATAGGTGTGGCACGGTTGACTCATACCATGCCAGGGGAAATCAGATCTCCAACAAGGATGGCACAGATAGTGCCTTTTTTTTCAAAAACTTTATTGGAGAGACTTGGACGTACCACTATAGTACGGTATGATACGGTACCCCTGATACCATACCGTACCCAAGGGAAACTCGAGTCGGCCAAGTCCCCCAGAACGCCCAACCTTGCTCCCGACTGGGAGGTGGGAACCCTAGGCCTGGTGGTGCAACGGCGAGCAGCTCCTCCACCATAAACTGTAAGACCAGTAAGACACCTGCGACCCCAACAGTTGCGACTACCAGGAAGACGGCCGGATCAAAGCCTGAATGACTGCCAAAAGAGTAGTTCTCAAACCCCACCCCCCGGAGTGAAGAACATGAATCCCTTTTCCAGCCAGCCAAAATGGTGACCAATAAGTGCAACCCCCCCCCCACACTCTCATTGCATATGTAGGAACTCCTATAGAGACCTTGAATCTTCTCATTGCAGAGAGGAAAAGGTGCCCAAATGCTCTGGTCCGCACCACCCATCGTCAGGAACCACCAGGGTCCCTACCACCTTTTCATCTCTTCCCACTGCCAAGAAGACCTGACCGAACACTCTGGATACCGCCCAGGTCACCCGTGCCATCTCCACTGAGCCTTCCAACTGGGTGAGAGCTAGGCATCTTCTCATCCATTGCCTCTGGATCATCAACATCCTCCGGTAGGTCTCCCAAATCCAAGAGACATCTGCTTCCATGGACCACCTCCGCATAGGATCATTCTCACCCCCCCCCCCCCCGACCATCGGCATGAACTTCTCCTTAATGTCGGGACAAAAACACCTAATGTGACCCCTTCTCCCTCATGCAAAGCAAGTCGGCTCCCTCCTCCCCTCCGCTGCAGCAGTTGGCTGGCCAGGGCAATGGCGCCAGACATGACCTCACAGCCCACACCCAAGCAGCTCTTCCCCGGTTCTCGGACCCCACCCCTTCACTCACCACGGCCAATAGGACACTCCGGGGGAGTCCCCCCCCCAACCCCCGCACCATGGAGCCCGGACCACTGCAAGGGGCACTCTGGCGACGGAAACCATCCTTCAAAGGGATGTTGTTCGACCACGATGGCCAGCCCATCCCCGGAGCTTCTCTCTCTAAAAAAGACAGAGAGAGGGGAAAAAGATAATATTGCATATATTATCCTAATTCATATCATATCTTTGAAACTCAACACCATTTTTCACTTGTATAGCTACGATCTGATTCTGAAATGTTGAAAAGATCACTCGTCAAGCAAACAAAAGAAGAAGATGAACATCACGGTCTATTCTGTTACTTCATCTTATTATAAGTGAATGGTAACCTACTTTGGGTTACCTTCAAAAAAAAAAAATCAATGTCTTCAATAGTCCTGGGAGATCTCTGTCTGAAGAGCAATAGAACCTATAGTGGAGTGTTTCCGGAGGATGACCACGGTCGCTGGACTGAATCCTCCAGCCTGAGAAAAGATACAACAATAGTGACTGTATCTACTTTGGATTGTCCCCAGTGTCATGAAACCAGCCAGTGGCAGATACGCCATAAGCAGGAGGGTGGGAAAGAGATGTTGCCTGATATTGCCCAGTTACAATCTGCATAGGCGGGGGAGGTGGGAAAGAGATGATGCCTGATATTCCCAGTTACAATCTGCTGTCAGCAGATAAAACCAAAACAGCTGACTGTAATATAATTGTACATTTATACACTGATATGCATACAAAAATTCATGCTCAATGGACATTAAATTTAAAAAACCTTTTGGAACGTAAAAAAGGACTGTGAATCCATTCATTTTGCCCATTATGATTTAAACAAAAGGAAATGCAAATTCATCAGTTTAAGAAAACAAGGAATTTTTCTAGGTGAAACATTTGAACGTACAGATAACGAAAATCATAAGGCTGCATGCACCTTAAAACAGTAAAGTGGAAAAATAATGCTTCCTTTTGCCACCAATTGGGAAGGGTGTTGCCGAACAAATAATCATGGGAAATCTTTCTACAGGAAGTGTAAATTCACATCAAAAAATTCCAAGTGAAGTAAAATTATTGGTTTGCACACATTTTTAAGGAAAACTCATTAAAATGGAACCTCATGTAGTCATGTTTGCATTTGTATAGGGAGATAGAGAGAAAGAGCACAGATAATATTTCCTGGAAACGCTTCTTCATGGTGGGCGGTGAGCCAAAAATTCCCAGGGAAATAGAGAGCATTCCCAATGTATAGGGCAGTAGAGAGAAAGAAGAACACACGTGAGTGGGAAAATTTTCCAAAAACATTTCCCAATGGAGGGATGTGGGAAAATAGGCAATATTGCAATCATTGAGGACATAAATCCCAACAAGTTCTTATTGTTTGCAAAGTATGTAAACATTGGTGTTAGCATAGTTGTCAAGGCGGACGCCTAGGCGCGCTTAAGCGCCAAGGCGCTTCCTCAGCCGCCTTAAAACACCTCACCTTTCTAAGAGGAGAAAAGGCGCCCAAAGGCACCGCTAAGGCGGCCAAGGCGCACGCCAAGGGCGCCTTGGATGCGCCTAGACCCTTTAGGGGTCCGCAATATCCCACTTAGACAGTAGATTCAGGTCGGTTTTCAGGGCTGAGTCCAGCCCGATTCCAGGTAACATCTTATTTACCTGAATATCATTTAAGTAAATGTTATAATTTGTTGTTTCATTTACTTAAGATATTACATGTAAATAAGGAAGTACCCCCCCATTTGAATCCAATAAAAATATCAAAAAATCATATCTCTTACCAAAAAAAAATCAACTCTCCCATCGAAGAAGAAAATCACGATTTCGATGATTTTAGCAAAATGAACTTTCTAATCTCTCATAATTGACCTATCTAAAAATTTGATAATTCAAATAAACCATATGGAACACTAAAAATCCAAGTCGGGTAAAAAAAGTCAAACGTGCATATGACTTCTCCAAGGGAGTCGCTCTCCTACTGACAGCACTTAGTCTGTTTGAGATCTCTCAGGATTTGGTCAAACTTAAACTATCATCACCCAAACACATGAGATTGTCATTTTCTAGTTTCTTTTCAATTTTTAGGCATATTGGGGATTATGTAATGGACTCATTTAGTTTTTACATGTTTTAAGTGTGTTAAGATATGTGCTTTATTTTATTATATTATTTATATAACTATTTACATGTATGTGTATTGCTTGTTTTAAAAGTTAAAAATTAGTTTTCTGATGATAGAATGATATTTGCACTTCTTGTTCTTATTTAGTGTGCTTATTTTTTGAAGATGTCAATAGATTTTTTATGACTTTATGATATAATGTGAGTTTGTTTACTTGGAGTTTAATTTTTGTTGCTTTCATTGTCTTTATGTCTGTCATATTATGAATTTTTATTGAATTTCATCATTATATATTTATAGATACATAAATATCATGTAAGAGGACACTTGAAAACAACTCATACTTGGTTCCGTCCTAAACGCCTGGGCACCGCTTAGGCGAGCGCCTAAGCGCTTAGGCGATCCGAGACCCCACCTACGCCTTGGTCGCCTTGACAACTAGGGTTGTTAGACAAAAAAAAAAACCAGAAAACTTGGAGAATGCAAACCCCTGTCTAACCATTTCATTTCCAGTTAGAAACTTGGATCGACATTCTAGCCAAAGAAGTAGGAAACATATCAAACAGTTTTTAGTTAGAACAGCAGAGGTCTACACCCATCTAATGGTCGGAGTTGGAGGATATTGCATGGTGGGAAACTTTGGAAAAACTCAAAATCATTGATTACTGTTGGTAATGATCATGAGCAAAAAGATAGATCATACAAAAAGAGGAAGCTACATTTCATTGCATTTCCCCACCCTCAGATCATTCACAAAGGAGGGGGATAATGGGATGATTTGGAAGTAAAGCAAAATCCTTTCATCAGATGCAAGGAAAAAAGAATCGGATCTGCCCTGAGTGATAGATCCCGATCCAATCTGCCAGAAGCCTGGCCAATCCAAAAAGTATTTTCTTTGTAAAAAATCGGGAAAAATCAGGGAAAATGTCTTCAATATTTACATATATATTTATGATATAGGTAATCATACATATAAGTTTACACATTCACATGAATCACATCTACATATACACACACACATAATATATAGTTAATCATATACATATATACATATCATATTAAAGTACAAACATAATTAATATGTATATCCTTGTAAATGTATACATTATACATAAATAGATATGTGTTAATGTATACAATACTTACATATGCATTTACGATATATGTGATCATATATATAAATTTACACACACATATATGCACACAATATATATGTAATCACATACATAATTAACATTATATCTTTATAGTATATATGTCATATTAATGAACACTTTATACATATGTATGTGTGTTAATGTACATATAATCATATTAATGTAAATATAATAATAATATGTGCATATATAGTTAATCTATATACATATATGACAATGAATGTATATACATACATGATATATATATATATATATACATATATATTTGAATATGTAATCAGATATATAACACATACATATACATTTGAATATGTATCATATTACATACATATCTATATATGTATGTAGAGAGTAATGTTATGATACGGCGGGGCCTTTGCCCTTTGGGTACGGCCCCACCGTATCATCAGTGCGGACCGTTGGATTTTAATCCAACGGTCTGTCTATACTCACCGAGCAGCACAGAGCACCAAGCAGCACCGAACACTGAGCAATGAGCATTCCGAGCACCCGAGCGTTCGAACACCAAGCACGGATGTACTGTAGCGCTCCACCGTTGGATTGAAATCCAATGGTCCGCTTCATGCTACAGCGGGGCCGTATCAAAAGGCCCCGCCGCACCATAGCATTTCTCTATATATATGTCAAATATGATATATAATACATATATCATATGTCATATATGTCTATATGTATTTTTGTGTTTATATACATAAATATGTAAATAATACACAAATCATGTGAAATGATGGTTTAGTGTGTATATTAATTAATATATACAAGAAAAAAATTGTTTGGTAGAATCGGTCAGATCGGCTGATCCAAGTCGATTTGGTCAGAATTTCTACGATGCAGGGGCTAGCCCCGAATCGGATTGGCCTATACAGAATCAACCGATTCCACAATCCATGATCAGATGTCTCCAAAGAGACTTGGTAGGTGAGTATTTCTATTTAGTAATTCTGAATGTTAATTATACAAGTCTGACATTGATGGTTGTCATAAGAATGAAAAATTGAATGGTGAAACTCAATTGCAGGAGCCAGTGTGGAGGCATGGTTGCCAGTTGTGGGCCTTTGAAAGCTTCAGCATTTGGAAATGTGAGTTTTGCAACTCAGACTCATTGATGCCACGAGAAATGGTGGGAGAAATAGCGACGGATCATGCAACATAAGGACAACTTTGTAAGAAAATTAGTTATTAACAAACAATAACGCATAAAGGTTCAATATGGATGGTTATGATGGCAATCATAAATCTCACAGTGAATATCACTTATGATCTTCTGGGACAGATGGAATCTTTAAAGAAGATAAAGTCGAGAACTGAAGTGATGTTATTATCGAACTATCTTTTTTAACAGATTACATGTTTGTCCAATAGCTAAAATGCTTATGCAAATGCATGACTATACCTTGGCAATTGGCAGGAAAAAATCTCACTTGGCTTGGATGAACTTAAAGGATATAATTAATTTTAAAAAATCACATCTGTAAACAAATAAAT
The DNA here is from genome assembly GCA_014218235.1 of Colocasia esculenta. NCBI lineage: Eukaryota > Viridiplantae > Streptophyta > Magnoliopsida > Alismatales > Araceae > Colocasia > Colocasia esculenta. Next base: position 63,683,728 of record CM024756.1, read on the forward strand.
TTGTATCATTTAGACAATTCATCAAGTTAAGTAATCACAATATATGCATCATGAGTACTAAAAGAAGCATAATATTTTTCTTCATTGTTACTGTATCCTTCTAGTTTAGGGCTTAGGGTTTAGTGTTTAGCTCCCTCCCTCCCTCCCTCCTCTGTGTCCCTCGCTTGTGTTATTCCCTCCCCCTCCCCCCTCCTATATTGAGTTGCTAGACTTCACCAATAGCACATCTAACTGCAGGTACTTAATCAAGATGATGTGTTAACAAACGTGCAAGGCTCCTCAAGAGCTGACTGGATAACTTGGCCTGGACAGACTACCACAACTGCTGCAGGATGCTTGATCGAGCAATTTTGCCAATCCCATCAAAGCATCTTTCCATTTCTTTTTTTTAACAGACACCCAAACCTTCAAGCCCACAGCTGCAGTAAGAAAGCAGATGCCTAGAGGTTGAAATTTAAAGTAACAGTAGCTGATGATCCAGTGTCAATGATCTGGCACATGAAATTAATGATTCCATCTCAGGATGTTGTTATCCTTGCTACCTTTCATATAAAGGAAAAGACTTAAGAAGGATAGAAAACATTTCTTACCCTGCAAAAAGTTCTCCAGAGCCATGTACACACTTTACATAATCTGCATGAAGCCACAGCCGACTCATTGCTGGCAGTGATCTTTCTCTAATGATGTTATAAAATTCTGCATTAACATCAATGACAGCTTTCGTGGCAGCATAATAAGCTTTCCAGCCCTGAGCTGGAATAACAGTATCCTGCTCCACAGTGAAGTCCTACAAAGAATAAATGAATAATGACCTTGATTGTAAGAGAGCATACAAGGCTGGTGGAGCTTAATGCTTGGAAAGACCTAAGAGGGTCGACATAAAATCATATCCCACAGATCGGCATTAGTGCAAAATCAATATAACTAATCAACAATATAAGTACACGAAAGATGAGTACATGAGGAGGCATAGCCGCACATTTTTGCAAGTCCAACTGTCTAAAATAGAGATGAGATAATTAGATCTAAGTACATCCCATCTGGACATACTTTCTGGTGAGAGGAGGCCCATTGGTGACAAGCACATCCTCCTCATACACATAAATGTGGCCCCAATTATGGAGAAACCAAGGGATAGGGGAGCAGTTGGCTGTGATCCACAGGTGCAGATGCTGCTGGGAGGAGAGAGGGTTGTCGTTGTTGAATCACTCTCCCTCACCAAAGCTGTTGCTGCTGCCACTAGTTGAGGATGGGATGATGAATGATACCAGCATCACAGCTACTACCAACTCCTCAAGAGACATAGATACACATGCACACAAGCACATACACACAAAGAGAGATGAGGGTGGGGGTATAAGAAAATAACGATTGAAAGAGAGCAGAGAGAGGGGTAATCAAGGACCATAAGGGATACATGTGTGAGAGAAAGATGGAATTGCTGGTGACCATTCTACATCTGCTGATGTCAGAGAGAGAGAGAAAGAGAGATTAAATGATCTATCTGTCTCTCCACTTAAGCAAAAAGCCACATTTAAGATTGCAGATCTCCATAAATCACATGAACTAAACAGGAAAAAAAAACAGATCGAATATTTAGCATTATTTTGTTACGAGTATATGGTGCATAATAATAATTGTGATCATATAGAACTGAAGCATCAGCATGATGATACAATTATGAGTCAACAACACTTAAAAAAGGTACATAAACAGTATTTCTGTACATTTCAAATAGTAATCCTCTTGGCATCAGCAAAGCAATAATGTATTATTGAAGAAGCAATGTGACAAAAACATTTGGATAGCAAGAGAAGAATGTAGACAAATGATTTTACTGTGAAGAAATAGCAATAATATGAACAACCGTATTTTCTCTGGGGTTGCTCAGGATGCTGAGAGCCTTCTTTCTGGGATTTGTAACGAAGTCAAGGAATGGTCATCTATTGTTTGTAATGTGAATCAGTCTAATTCTACTCTTTTTGTTTGCTAGGGGGATAGAACTTGGCTATCCATACGGTGATGGATGGCGGTGTATAAGTGGGTTGGGTAGTTTTTTGGGGCTTTTTTGTAAGCCTATACTTGTACATTCTTTCTCATTTTTCATTAATATACTAATGGTACTACCCACTTTAAGAAGAAAAAAAATGAGTCTATGCTATTGAACTAGCTGGCAACTTGAGCTGCTTGCCTATCAGTGCACCTAATATTTTTTGGTTTCAGCCTTGTAAGCAAGTATACAGAATCAGCAAATAACCTACTTAGCTTGCTATTAAGAGTACAATGTTTTGTCAAGACTGAACTTTTTTACTTTTATTCGTAAATAAACAACATAGTTTGGACACTGGATAGTAATGTAATGTGATCTAAATGAAGGGAACAGCAATTTCTATTTTCACCAAGATAATAGACCCAGAGGGCAACGTGATATGACCTCATCGAAACATAAATCCAAGTAAGTGGCAGATCTGTCTACCAAATCTGAAGGCTGAGGAGCATCCTAAGTAATCCAGTCTACAAGAGAAAAACTCACGATGACTTCTTCTTCATGAGAAGCCTAAAATAGAATTCTCAAAAAAAAAGTGGGGGGGGGGGGAGGTAGATACATGACAACTGCAAATTTTACTTCACAAAAGCCTGTGAAGCATAGTGATGTGAATTTTGAGTACTAGTACAACCTAAAGCAGGTAGTGGACATGCTTATTCAGAGGTTTAGCCTATTGATGCATTCAGTTTTAAATCTTTAAACATTACAAGAGTAGTCATTTGGGTTAAGAGATAAAAAAATCGAAGCACATAACAGTAGGGTTAATGCCAAAAGTTGGAAATTATTATTTAACCCCTTTTTGTTAACTATCTTGTGGTCGTTCATCTTCATAGTCTGCAAAAAGATGTCATCACATGATATGCAGTAAACTTAACAATGAAATCGCAGGAGCAAATGATGTAATTTGTTCTTCATCTTATCTGATCTCGCCCATTTTGTTTTAACTTGAGTTTTCCATCGTTCTCGCCTTACCCTTAAAACCTGATCCAGAAAACTGTGTTGAAACTTCAATAAATATCCAACATTTGCATCATAGAGACACACAAAGAAATGAATAGATAGCACCATGTAGCAACAAAGCTGCTGGATTGGGCAATTGTAGTTACAACGATGAGTAAAGAATGAGGGAACTCCACAGCACTAAAAATAATTAACACATCGTAGAACGAGGAGATGGAATACCTTATGATAGAGGGCTTTCCATGCATTATCATCGTTAGCCGCCCTCCTCATCGAGGAATTGGTCATGGACAAGCGACAAAGACTCAGATAATCCAGATAACTCAGCGCATGAGTCTTGATCTCCGGCACTAACTGCTCCATCATCGACGCCCCAACCTGCCGCTCCACTTCAGGCGCCGCCGGCGTCCCCTTATCAAACATCACCACATCCCCGTTCGCGTGATTGCCGCAGGAATCGGAACCCTCGCCGCCAAAGCCGCCCCCATTGGAACAGCCGCACTCGAACGGCTTCTTACTGGACTTGCCCGATTCCGCCGCCATCCCCTTCCACATGGACCAGATGAGGCACCGGAAAGAGCACAGAATCCCAACGAGAAAGGTGGCCCGGCAGCGGTTACGGCAGTGGAAGAAGAGGATCCCCAGTGACTGGCGGGAGCCGTGCGCGCACGACCCGTCAAAACCCTAGAACGGAGAAGGAGACGGTGGCGGCGGGGGGGCAGAAGATGGCGCAGAACCGGGGATCGGGGGTGGAGGGTCAGGGGAGCGCATCGTGATGTGCCCGAAATCTGGCTGGTGGAAGCATGAAGCAGCTCGCCAGAACCAGAGAGGGTTCTCACGGCGATGACAGTGCCGCAAGCCGCCCGCCCTTGTTTTGCTCGCCCTCTCTCTCTCTTTCTCTCTCTCTAAACCTACGTGTCAAGGATAGAGAAGCGAGTGCCGTATCCGGAAACCGGACGCCCACGAGTGGGCCCCCTTTGAAAACGATAGACTAGACATCTTCGGAATGGGACTTCAGTTTTTTCCGAGTCGATATGGAGGTCTGCAAGTCCAGTCCGATTTTAATCGGATTTGGGTCGAGAAAATAAGTCCGTTAATATTTTTTGACCCGACTCGGTCCGAAAAAAAATAGGACCGGATTTGAGTTTTGTGAGGCTCGGCCCGGTCGGTCCGCAGACTCGAAAAATATAAATATAATTTATATTAAATATAAATTTTATATTTAGAAAGAGAATTATATGTATTTTTTCTACAATAAATCTACTCAAAAACATAATTTTTTACAAGTTAAATGTTAATATAGATATAAGTAAAATACATATTATTTTTTATAGATATATTATAGTAGATATATTAAAATTATATATTATATAAATAAAAATAATATTTTTTCGGGCTTTCGGGCCGGGCCGGGCCACCCATACCGGGCCTAACCCCGGGCCGGCTTTTAAAAAACCGGGCCTGGGCCGGGCCTAACAAGGCCCGGTCCAGGCCCGGCCCATTGACACCCCTAGGTTTTATGTGTGTTTTAGGCCATAGAAATATTTATTGTAAGAGTATTTTATATTTAAAATATAAAAATATTTTCTCATTGATCATCTAAGATGGATTAATGTGTATATGTCATTTTATAAACCTAACTCAAATATTTATGAGTCTAATTTAAAAATTTATAAATTACTTGCAACTAAAAATGTAAGTGTGCTCTTACACTAATTTTTTTTCAGACAAACATTTAATTGCATCCAGCTGTCTTAAGTTGTTTTAAGGTGAGTTTTGGACAAATATTTGGTTAGTGCAAGGTAATGGCGATATTAATAACTCTATACTTGCTAAAATACCACCAATATTTATAACGTTATATACATGAATTTGAATGACGCAATTTTATACAAAGAGTGGTTGGGTGATTTCAAATTTTCGTCTTCATAATTAATCAGGTGGCATGGGGCCAAACAACCACCGAGAGCTCTGAACAAATTTCTTTGCATGGAATACAAGCCCAAATTTCAAGAAGTCAATCAGAAAATTATGACCCAACCTAAAACACCATCCTACATGTTTGTATTAAATCTCTTTTTTTATTACAAATAAAAGGAGTTAAGAGCTCCATTCATAAAATAAACTTAATTACATCAACTATTACATGGTATAAGACTCGCGATCCAAACAAAGTAACAAAGATGAAGACATAATAGATCACACAAGCACCCATTTGATGCAAGATAGATAAGTACACATACAAACATAGCACATTTTTTCAACCCAAGATGCGGAATCAAACATCGTCGAGTGATACCATAGCAATGTCAAAGAGAAATCGAGATGAGAGTAGGCACTAGAGGATAGGGCTGCAAATCATCTGCATAGTAGACAAACGAAGATAGATTAGATGGCGCACATACTCGAGAGCTATGTGAAAAATCCCCGAACCACGAGCTATACTTGGCACTCCAAGACATTTAGGGGCTACAAATATAATCAATCACAAACAATCACCTCGAGGGCTCAACAGAATGTAGGCAAGTCAGAGAAGAGTGATCCTAAAATAGGTTAGAGAAGAGACCGATGATGTCAGGCGAAAAGTTGAAGGGAATACCCACTGACGACAAAAGGAGGGGAAAGATATCTACTCAAAATAAAAGGGGGAACCGAAAGGGGCATATGGAAGGGAGGAGCAAGACTTGATGGGGATGGAGAAGATGTTGATGAAACACAGTAGGGGGAGATCTGGGCAGGGGGGCTTTAGATGGCCATGGCGTGGGGAGGATGGGAAGATAGGGTAGTAGAGCAAGAGAGTGGGGACAAAGGTGGGTGGGCTTACAAAGGGCTGGAAATGTTGACTTTTTTATCTCCATGATTATATATTTTGGTGAGAACAAAAATCTCAAATTTACATGTCTTTAGTCATGACTATACTCTAAATACATTTTTCATATCTAAAGTACTCATCTGTTCAAACTCATCTACATTCTCATCATAGGTGTTGACATGTGTAGCAGATATGTTGACATACAATACATAGTTGTCGACACACTATTATCCTATCATTATTGTTAATTTATGTTTCTTCTTATTCATATTGATCTTGATGACATTGTACCTTAACATATATTTTTTATTAAGTTTGTCAACAGAATAAATAAGACTCCAAGGATCATCACTATAAGTATTCTAAAATGTCAAATTAATTTCGTATTATTTGTTTTAGACAATTTTCTATTTAAGTCCACTTCGATTGAAGAAGAATTTTTTGATCAATCGAAGCAAGCAGTCAAAGTTTCACTTCGTCATGCACGACCTCCTTCTGAACAATCAAAGTCATCAATTGAAGTTTCACTTTATCATGTATGATTTTCTTCTGATCAGTCGAAGTTTCATTCTGTCATATCTGAAGTTTCACTTCGGCATATACGAAGTTCCACTTTGACTGATAGTATTATTTCTTTAGTTTCAGCCGAAGTCCCACTTCGATTAACTGTTTGATATTCTTATATAATACCCTAGAAATTTCATCAATTAAAAATTATAGAAAAATTGACAATTTTTCAGTTAATAATTCAAACTAGTTAACAAGGTATGCATCATTAGTGTAAACACATCTAATTTTTTAAAAAAATAGTTATACTTTAAATAATATTCCCTAATGACCCATCAAGAAATTTAGGCCAAGAAAAATCATTTGGACCAAGTTTAAGAATTATTGTGATTTATTATCGTAATTAAGGAATAAGTCGAAGAATCTATTATAGTTTGTACCAAAGTGAATCATAAATAAACATGTGGGTAGACTCCAAACAATGTGCGTTGACATCCCATCATGGGAATTGGACCAATGGACAGTCTAAGTAAAAAAAATATTATAAAATTCGTAACTCCCTAATTCTCTAATTAAAAATAGGCCATTCCCATTGATTAAAACCTGCTATTTATAAATTTCATAAACTTAATTTCACAAATGAAGTAAACTCATTAAGTAAAAATAAGTGATGGACTTTAATAAAAGGTTCATCTAAAGTTATTAGCTAAAATATGAGTTTAAAAAGATATAATACTACAAGATTCGTAACTTTATTATTCCCTAAACAAATAGGGGCAATCTCCATAAAATAAAACCTAATAAGCTAAAATCAAGTAATGGGTGTTACTAATTGGTCCATACATGAGTTAGTGGGTCAAAAGCAAGAGTCCAAATGATGGATGAGAGATAAATATGTCAAAATTCGTGACTAAATTATTAATAAATTAAAAAGGGCAAAAAATCTCTTTAAACTCATGTAATTATCTAATAAAGAGTACTAACTCTAGTCTAACACATAGCTATGAAATCTAGCCCTATCCTAATCTAAAAATGAGATTAGATAGAGAAAATTGAGATAAATATAGAAAACTCATAATTAAATGAGTTTAGAATGACATAATAAAAAATTTGTAATTCCACTATTCTCTAATTAAAAAGGGTCAAGTAGATCACTAATATGGCATATATATATCCAAATTAGACTTCTAACCCTACCCTAACTTGCTGGTCATGAAATTGAGTCTCATCCTAACCCAAATAAGAGGATTTATACTAGAAAATACTAGATAAATAATAAAAATTCGAGAGTGGAGTAAGGATAGAGTTATATTAGGAAATAGCACTACAAGATCTTTAAATAACCCCTCAAACCCTCATGGCCAACCCTAATGTGCATTTGGGATCTCTTGGACGTGGGAAAGATGCCAAAGGAGGAGAAATTGTGGAGGAGGAGGCTAGGAAAGGAAGCTTTTCGTGTTCTTCAAGCTCTAACTCTAGGATTACAAATTGCTCAAAGGTAGGTTGTTGCCCAGTTGACGAGCCCAGAGGGGGGTGAATGGGTCTTTTAAAAATTACTTAGTCAGTACCTGTACTTAAAACATACACAAAAGATGTTCTTCGATGAAGGTTAGTATAAACAATAGTCACACAAGAAATCAATCACACAACACAAGGAATTATAATGGTTCAGACCTCCTCTCCTTAGGAGTCCTACATCCAGTCCATGAGCAACAACTCAGGATTCTACTAACAAGGGTATAGTCCCCCTATGGACACTACAACACCAGCTCAGCTGGTCTTCCTTCACACGAAGGGAACTACAACACCCTGGATACCCCACCAGGTCTTCCTTCACCACAGAAGGGAACTACAACACCCTGGATACCCCCACCAGGTCTTCCTTCACCACAGAAGGGAATAACACAGTAAAGATGAGCAATGAAATCAAGCCCCTAGATCAAGCTTTAACAAGCAACGATCTGAAGCAAAATAGCCTTGAGAGAAGGAGATCTACACAATGGTCTCTCTCAGAACGACACAGGCTCTCTCTCAAGATTTCTATTGCAGCACAGAGAGCTAAAGAGCTTGAGACAGATCAAGAATGAGATGCTTGGCTCTTGGATTCTCACAGAAGATTTGAATTGCTAAGACTTGCTTGTAGTATTCGTTGGTAAGTCTCATTACTTCTCTGGAGCTACTATCTTGTATTTATATCTCTAATTTGAAATGTATTCGTTGAAGTAACTGTTGTCTCTAGCTTTGGTAGACGTTAGACTGCTTGATACTTGGAAGCTTTCAGTCAACAGTCTTTTATCCATTTGTGCATGCAAAGAGATAGGATCTTCTGGCGTCTATATGGTCCAACGTTGTATGACAGAATGTCTTTAGGGTCCTGCATACATTAAATGCTAGAACAGTAGACAGCTAGGCTGTCTCTTGTTGTCAGTAAACATTGATGTGAATATTCACCAAAATAGTAATGCCATTTTGCTATATCTAAAAGATGCATACATAGTAAGCATGATAATGGACGTTATCATCTGCATGCATGCAGAGATACGTTCAGTCTACATTAAATGCAAAGGTGTCAGAAGGATATGTGTGACGACTTTGACTATTCAATGTTTTGACCAGTAGCAAATCGTTGTACATAAGAAGTCGATATATTTATGACTTATGGAATCGTTATGATCAAGTCAATTCAGCTAAATCATTGTAAGACATAACAAAACGTTATGTTTATTGAAGAAATCGTTGTGGAGAGCAAATCGTTGTGTTTAGTGAAGAAATCGTTATGAATACTTAAGAAATTGTGCATGAAGCAAATCGTTGTGTTCAATGAAGAAATCATTATGAACACTTAAGAAATCGTTGCATGAAGCAAAGTTGTGTTCAATGAAGAAATCGTTATGAACACTTAAGAAATCGTTGCATGAAGCAAATCGTTGTGTTCAATGAAGAAATCATTATAAACACTTAAGAAATCGTTGCATGAAGCAAATCGTTGTGTTCAATGAAGAAATCGTTATAAACACTTAAGAAATCGTTGCATGAAGCAAATCGTTACGATGACTAAAGGAATCGTTGCGATAAGCAAATCGTTACGATGACTAAAGGAATCGTTGCGATGAGCAAATCATACGATGACAAAGGAATCATTGCAATGAGCAAATCGTTACGATGACTAAAGGAATCGTTGTGATGAGCAAATCGTTACAATGACTTAAGGAGTCGTTGCGATAAGCAAATCGTTATGATGTCTTAAGGAATCGTTGTGATGAGCAAATCGTTACGATAACGATTCCTGTTTAACTTTAAACGATGTTTCAGATTATGAAGAAATCGTTAAGGCACTTAAGAAATCGTTATGATGAAATCTTTACAGTTCTACTGAAATCATTGTAGCATAAGGAAAATCGATGTGGACTTAGAGAAATTTCATGCTAAACTTAATATTGCTTCAGAAAGGTAATACTTACCAAATTTACTTGATTTTCCTGTAGTATTTCCTGTGCTCAAGACTTATGGAATATGTGTTAGTAATCTTTGACATGGTTTTGTTAATTACCAAATAAATATATAATTAATTAAAATTACATGAGGACAAACTGATCATCAATCTCCCCCTTTTTGGTGATGACAAAACAAAACTAAACTTATCACAGAAAAGTGACCTAACTTTGTATTTCTGAAAATGAAAGTTTTGTATGTCAGAAATGCGAAGGAAATTCTCCCCCTTTTTGTCATTAAGCAAAAAGATAAACAGAGACAAAGAAGAAGAGAAAAGATTGAAGCGCACCCAAACAAAATGTATTGATTAATTCTGAGGAGGTACAGGTAGATAATAAGCAGGAGACAAAAGGGAGGCAAAGTGTCTGATGACAGGGAATGTCTGGCGTTCCTGCTCTTCAAAATAAGCTTGAAGGCCCCAAGCTCAATTTGATAGGAGGGTCCCATGGTGGGCTATCTTGTAGGATAAGAAAGACCCAAAACTGACAAACCGAAGAAAGGCATCAATCTTGAGGGGATAGACAATCTGACGCGATCTAAGCTCATTTTTTAAATCAAAGAAGACTTTGTATCTTTCGACCCAAGTCAGATAGGAATCCCGGATGAGGTGTAGAGAGTTGGCATCCAAAAATTCACCGGAGTCAAAAGAGGTTGATTTGAACTGGCCTGAGAAGCATTAAGGTCTTCTAGCTGCTGAGCAGACAAGGGATAGAACTTCGTCCAATCAGCAGGAGACAGCCTGTCACATTCAGAGAGAAGAGGGGCAAGGACATCTGCCTTGATATACCCCTGAAGATATTGCTTGAAGACAAATCTTGGAAAAGATAGATCACGACCTTCTTGCACAAATAACCTAGCCACGATCCTTGCAGCTCCCTCAAAAATAAGTGTTCTCACAGAAGAGTCCATATCAAGGCAAGGCATGGAGAGGGGGAAGGAACACGACATCAGGAATGTCTAAGGTAGCAAAATCAACCAGAAGGGATTCAGAATGAGCTGTGCTTGAACTGAGAGCCCTGATGGCTTCACGGAATTGACCCAGGTGAGGTGCAGGTTCAGAATGCAGTTAATATAGCAGTAATTACAGTACATCTGATACTGCCGGATGATTTCCTTCTGAATAAAGGGTCCAAAAGATGTTTGTGATGAATTTGAACCATTCAGAGAGAGGGAGAGGAGCTTCTCTGGGTGGATACCTTGCAGCTTGAGCCTGATGAAATTTACTGTACAGATCTATGTTGCTCCGAGCCCACTGCTCTTCAGGTTTGGCTTCAGTCATGGAGAAAATTTTTTTACTGTTGAGCCTTAGAGAGAGGGGTGTAAGGAAAGATGGTGGTAAAATGATCAGAAAGATTTTGGAAGGGAAGACAAAAAATGTGGGCAAAAACTACTTTTTGAAGATATTCTTCATAGATAAGTTTCTGCTTATTTGAGATAGAAAGGGAAAACCAAAGGGGAGGATAACAAGTTTCAGAGGAGACAGGATGGGTGGGGAAGTGAGTCTCCTCTTTTTAGAGATAGGACTAGAAGAGCCTGTCCTGTGAATATGGGTCCCAACAGCTAGGACTGAACGAAGTATTGCTACCTCAAATTCATCCTTGATATCCTGGATTTCAACCTGAGTGAGTTGGGCACCTCAGGACTAATGGTAATAAAGGAAGGAGGTGTAGGTGGATTGAAGATTGAGGCAGGAGTTTGGTAGGGAGAGCAGAGGGTCTGAGGAGGAGGACCAGAAGAGGAAGAGGGCCCAGCTAAAGAGGATGCTGGAGGAATCTGAAGAGAAGATGAGGGTGGAGGAATAATGGTGGAAGAAACAGGAGATGAAGTAGATTGAGAAAGAAATGGTGTAGGAGAGGATATAGGTCTTGGACGGGGTCGTTTAAAGGTGGTTGGAGCTGGAGGGGCAATGGATGAGGTAGGTGGAGAAGGAGGGGCTGGAGTGGAAGAGTAGAAGTGGCAGGGGGCTCATGAGCTATAGCATGTTCTGCTCTTTCAGCCACATGTTCCAGTGGAATAAAAGCTCCTCGCCCGGTCCTGATGGCCCAGTCCCCTTACTGATATCAGAATCTTCAATAGGCATACTCTCAGATAGTTGTACTGCAATACTTGGCCCTGATGGCCTACATCATCAACTGAAGTCCCTGATGGCTGCTCCTCTTGATCAACACAATGGGCCGGATGGCCCTGAAATACCTTCACTTTGCCCTAGAGGCCCACACTCTTGAAGAGAGGGCCTTGATGGCCTAGAACATCGCTTGTAGTGCTCTGAGGGACAGAAGGGTGAGGAGTAGAATCTGTAGGTCCTACTACCTTCAAAATCTCAGACACCATCATCTTCATAGTGCCTATTTCCTTATTGAACCACTTCATGGCATTTCTTATCTGAGAAATATCATTGGAATTGATTCCTGGAGAACAATAACAGAACTCACATCTGACTGCACTGAGGTCAAGATCTCACCTTGATCATCCAACCTCTTCAAGATAGGCTTCAAGTTCACTTTCTTTTGAATTTTCCTCTGCTTTCTGTGAGCAAATTTTTGCTTTCGCTTCTCCTTTCCACTTGCTCCTCGACCTCAACATGAACTTCATTTGGCCTTTCATTACAGGGGCATCTTCAGTATGCTCCCCTGTGATGCTGCTTCCTTCTCAATATCTTGCTCCCCCTGAATAGGAGCCTTCCACAATTCTTTCTTGCTCCCCCTGAATGGGAGCATCTACCATCACAATATCTTCAATGTGGCCAGATGCCATAACCTCTTCTACTAAACTCCACCAGTTTTTGGAATCACTGGGGTGGAGTGAATGGAATCCAATACTTCTCGAAGCACAGATGCCACTGTGGAGGTGGGTAGAGGATCCTCGGGTCTTCTGTCAGAATCTTCACTGCTACATCTCCTTGAGCTACTGGAGTTTCCATTGAATCTTCTCTGTATGCAGCTACTTCCTGTGAAGCTCTAGACACTGCGGTCTCTTCTGCTGCTGGTTCTGCAACTGCTGATGGTCCCTCTGACTCTACTGCTGCTGCCTCTAGCTGGACGTCTTGGGCTTCCCCTCTGATGGGTTCACCCTCAGCCACAGAGGTCTTGGTCCATACTCTGTTGACCACTGAAAATCCACTTTTCCTCAAATTCCTGGACCTAATTGCTTGGCCCATCTTTTTTACAACAACGCCAGACACATCTACTCCAAAATGCTTAAAAACTTTGGTGAGCAGATGAGCATAAGGCATGGATACATTTAACTTACTCTTAGTATCCCAGATTTGATCATGGGCAAACTTCATCCTTTCCATCATCACTTCGGCCATGTTGATTTCTTTGTTCTGAACGGCCCAGTACAACATATCTGAGTCTGCCTTGGTGCAGGTTGAAAAAGTAGCACTTCTAGGAACAAGTATCTGACAGACTATAAAGTGTAGGAGACGGTTGAAAGCATTCAGTTGATTTATGGCTATTTTCCCATCTTTTAACCGGAATTCAGGCAATAATTTAGACCCTTGACCTGGGTGTCCACAGTGTGGATTCCACTGTGACCGGTCGTGCTCACATCAAACAAGGTCTTCAGGAGATCATGATCAATCTTGATCGGGGTTCCCTTGACTAAGGATGTCAGGGACCCATCTGCCTCAGATTTCAAGCACACATAAAACGCCTTCACGAGGTCTGGATAGCTTACCTCTGAAAAGGTCGAGATGACTGTCCACTACATTCTGCTCACGGAGACCACTATGTTGTGCATGCCGTTCTTCTCAAGATCAGCAATATCCACTGCTTTATTGCCACAAAGCTTTGATTTCACAAACGTGAACCTCTCTTGCTGCTCAGGTGAGAGGTACTAGCGCCGGAGCCCCCAAGACTGCCGGAAACAACGGACGCGGCCATGGATTTGGGTGGAGTAGGTTTTCAGGAAGGAGGAGATGGTGACAGAGTGAAATCCCTCAAGAAATTCCTCGCGGGAAGAAGTGAGAGGCTTCGAATTTGCAGAGAGTCGATGTCGGAATCGTTAGGGCATCGGCTCAAGCAACCAGACGAAAGAGGGAAAAGGTAAAGGTAGGAGATGAATCATTCCCACATCGATTTTGGAGTAAATAAATGAATACTTTATCAAAAAGTAAGGCGCCAAAAGGCGGGAGGAAACGACAAACAAGTTTGACTTTTCAAAAGGATTTTTCCAAGAGTGACCGTCAAAATAGGATAATGGAGTATATCTTTTGCTTAACTCCATGGAGAGAAAATTACCTTAAATTCTGAAAATTTATATATCAGTATAACAGAGATCTTTTCAAAATACACATGCCTAATTCCTTCTAAGAGACGTGAATCTCTCTTGGGTAAGGCTTTAGTGAAGATATCTGCTAACTGACCATTTGTATCAATAAAAGATATTTCTAAATTACCATTAGCTACATGATCTCAAATGAAATGGTATCTAACCTCAATGTGCTTGGTCCTTGAATGTTGTACTGGGTTTTGGTGAGATTTATAGCACTTGTGTTGTCACACAGCAGAGGAATTGTTTTGATGTGAAGTCCATAGTCCTCAAGTTGTTGCTTGATCCACAGTAGTTGTGTACAGCAGCTCCCGACAGCAACATACTCAGCTTCAGCAGTTGATAGTGCCACTGAATTTGCTTCTTGGAGGACCATGATATCAAACATCCTGCAAGGAATTGACAACATCCATGGTGCTTTTTCTATATACTTGCATCCAGCGTAGTCAGCATCAGAGTATCCTATCAAATTAATTTCACATGATTTTAGATACCACAGACCTAAATCATGTGTTCTAGCTAAATATCTGAAAATTCTTTTGACACTGATTAAATGAGATTCTCTAGGATCTGCTTGATACCTAGCACACATACACACTAAATAAAATATCAGGTCTACTAGCTGTTAAATAAAGCAAAGACCCTATCATACCTCTGTAGGTCTTTTGATCTACCTTCTTACCATTCTTGTCACTGTCCATCCTTATTGATGTACTCATAGGTGTTGACAGTGGCTTGGAGTTATCGAATCCAAATTTCTTAGAACCTCCTTCGTGTATTTGCTTGACAGATGTGGGTGTCATATTTTCCTTGCTTGATTGGTAATCCAAGGAAATAATTGAGCTCCCCCATCATGCTCATCTCAAAACTCTCCCTGCATCAACTTTTCAAAATACTTGCAAAGGGATTCATCAGTAGATTCAAAGATAATGTCATCTACATAAATCTGTACAAGTAATATGCTTTTAACTTTCGATTTTACAAATAGAGTGCTATCTACCTGTCCTCTAGTGAAACCATGATTTAATAGAAAAGAACTAAGCCTTTCATACCAGGCTCTAGATGCTTGCTTTAAACCATACAATGCTTTATGAAGTTTAAAAACATGATTTGGAAAATCTGTGTCATCAAAACCCGGGAGTTGTTCAACATAAACTTTCTCTTTAATAAAACCATTTAAAAATGCGGACTTAACATCCATTTGAAATAATTTTAAATCTAATGCTGATGCATATGCAAGTAAGATTCGAATAGCCTCAAGTCTAGCTACAGGTGCATAGGTTTCATCGAAATCTATGCCTTCCTCTTGGAATAGCCTTGAGCCACCAATCTGGCCTTGTTTCTTAGGATCACACCAGTCTCATCCAATTATTCTGAACACCCACTTGGTGCCAATAACTGAATGGTCTGGGAACAAGTGACCATACCTGGTTTCTCTTGAATTGATTAAGTTCATCTTGCATGGCTATTATCTAAGATTCATCCGTAAGAGCTTCATTGACTGTCTTAGGCTCTATTTGAGAAACAAATGCTAAGTAATCACAAGGTATTACATTACCTCTTGTTCTTACCCCTACAGATGGATCACCAATAATGTTCTCAGAAGGGTGATCTTTCTTGTATCTCCACTCCTTTGGAAGATTTTCATGAGTAATGTCCTTTTGTTGTAGGTCTTCCAGAGGTGGATCATCCATGTCTTCAATTGATGTGTCCTTTATTTTTCAGACATTTATCTGCATCATCAATGTCACTATCTTCTTCCTTTCTCAAGGAAGGGTTAGTTTCATCAAAAATGATATGAACAAACTGTTCATTAATAACGTACACTTGTTGAATACTCTATAGCCTTTAGGTTTAGAGGTGTATCCCATGAAGATGCCTTCATCTGATTTGGCATCTAACTTATCAATATCTCTTTTTCGTTATTCTGGATGAAGCAAGGACATCCAAATGTCCTGAAGTGACTGATCTTTGGTTTCTTTCCCTTGTACAGCTCGTAGGCAGTTGGCCTGATCATTACTCTGTTGATGATGTAGCTTGCTGTCATGCCCCGACGCGCAATATCGGAGCGCGAAGGTAGTTGCAAGAAAAATGTATAGAGCGAATACTAGACATCAAACCATTGCACATTGAATAACACTAAAGTAAATCTTTCTCATTAATAACTTTTCAAATGTCTAGTTACAACCACTAATATCAGAGCCATTCTATAGGGTCCAATTACATTGCAATAAAAGGAAATAACTAACTACAACTCTAAGATAACATAATGACTCGAGGGTACTCCTGGCTTCACTCTTGGTCATTCCCTTCCTCGTGAGTGTATGTGTCATCCTCGGTCTCACCTGAGAACACAACATCAAATAACGTAGGGTGAGCGATAATGCCTAGTAGGACTTAAATCTCAAGCTCAAGCAGGCTTTAAATAATTAACGCATTAAATGGTAGAGTATCTAAAGATAGCAGGTACAAGAGAGTCAAAATATAGCAAGAGATAGCACAACATGTAACATGATAGCACAATAGCACAAGATCGAGTATAGTTTCCAAAAATAGCTTAAGTATCAAGTATAGCATGAATAGCAGGATGGCCATAGCACAACTAGCACAAGTATAATAATAGCACGTCGAGTATAGCACTTGTTTGTCATTCTAGACATCGAGAGAGTATAGCACATTTTGTGTTTTGATTGTCATATAGATAGTCGAGATAGATAGCACTTGAGTGTAATGCCAAACACTCTGATCATTTAACTCCCATGGACACTAGCACTTTCGGGCGCACATCCCAGGACTAGATCGGGCCCTTTATATATTGCCAGGCATTGGTTATATTGTATCTTTAGACAATCAGTTAATGGCCAATATAGAGTACCAGAATAGTTAAGAGCACTAGATGAATAGACGAGATAGTAGAGAGAACGTGAATAGACGAGCGAGTAGAGTATAGATGAGACCTAAGGGTACAACACGTAAAACAACGAGTAAACAGGCGATAGTAACAGTTGCACAACACGCGCACGTCGTATTGGCAGTCAGGTGGAATTCACGATCTTCCCGCTGACCAAGTTATGCACAAGTCCAGAGGTCCGACGTGATTCAAGGTATGAGTGAACTTCTAATAGCTGTTTGGATCATATCGATCCCTAAAGGTGTAATGGGTGTTAGGGTACAATCGGCTCATCGACCATGTGGGAATCCATGATCAGAGGAGACTTACGGAGGCCTTGTGCAAGGGTTCACTAGTCCGACGAAAGGAATATCCGACAGAGAGTTCACCGCAAGCCAAGTAAAGTGTGTATATAAAAATAGGTGCTCGACGTTCTAGAGGAATTCTAGAACAGTGGAGCGTTGATATCGGTATATAACAATGCAAGAAACGAATACAAGTCCTTTAAAATAGGGCAATTAATATACTTTATTGCAATAAATTACCAGATACATTATGAGATATTTTATGCCAGATTTCAGCCATATATGGATGGTTCATGTGTGTGCATGTGTGAGAGAAATCATAGATAGAAAAGAAGTTGTGAATATGTATTTTAAAGCATTCAATATAGCTCCATTAAAAACATGTGTTTTTACTGCGCGTATGACTGTTAAAAAGACGTAAAATATTGTAGAAAGTGAGAGCAATAAAATTTATGGGTTTTCATCAAAAATCTTGTGAACGCGACGTAGGCCAGTAAGGGTCGCGACAGGGTCAGGGCAGATCGCGACATGGCCTGAAAAGGGTCGCGACAGGGCTGCCAGGACAAAAGGCCAAAACGCGACGTAGGGTACTATCGCGTTCAGAACGCGACAAGGAAAGCGTCGCGACGGGCTTGAGAACGTGACCTATCGGGCCGTCGCATTCTCAGGTCCATGGCCTGAGTTTGACAGAGTTCTGCTCTGTCTTGGATTACGGTCCAGAAATATCAGATTTTGATATAGGGTCGTTCAGAAAATCATAACTAATTGTATACACGATGAAAAATCATGAAACTAGTGGCAAATGAAACTAGACATGTCAGAGTACTTCCAATAAATAGGAATTAGAGAGATAGCATGGTTTGAACATGGTTGAGCATGAACAATAACGAGTAACATAGAACATGATACAGAGAGCAAGATTGATTTAATTCGAGCAACATGCTCAACAAAAATTAGGGCTTTCTGGGGCAAAAGATCCCTAACATCATGAAGTGTCTTCAGTAAACATTTCGTAGCATGGGATCAAGTGTACATGGAGATATGATTCAAACATGATGACTCAGAGTTATCATGTTTGCAGAACTTCTAAAATCAAGAACAAAAGATTGGATCGATGAAAAATTATGAAACAAGAGGGCTTTTGTTCCCGGTGATTGAAACTACCTATAGATGGATTTGATTTAGTTTTGCTTGTGAGAATGCCTACCTTTGACTCGATTTGTCTTCTAGGGTTAAAATATCCAAGAACGAGGAAGAAGCTCCAAGAACTACTTCTCCCCACGAGATCCTCTCCTCCTTCGCCTCTTCTCCACGTCCAATAACCTTTGGCAACAAGCTAGGGTCGGCCAAGAAGGTTTAAGAGATGTATTTATGCATGTATGGGTTCCTATTCCTACTTCTATTCTAATTGCTATTTAATTACGATATTTCCTAACTCCAACCTTCCTTTCTTGCTTTCCAACCTCTATTTAGGTTAGGATGAGATCTAAATTCATGTTAAATCATAAGGGGTAGGCTTAGGAATCCAATTCCAACTCTTATTGCCTCTTTTAATACTTAAAGAGTCATTTTCTATTTAGGAGATATTAAGACTCTGAATTTAGGATATTTTTCTTTTATTTACTATTTGTAAATTCATATTTTGACACAATAAGTTCTAGAGGATCCATTAAGCAAAGCCCATTACTCTTTTCCATTTAATGAGTTTTATTTAATGCTCTTTTCATTGAATATCCCTTTAGCTGAGTTTTTAATTTATTATTTAAATTTTTATTTTTCTCAAAAATTCAGGTTGCTACACTTGCTGTGTTTATTGCTTCAGCCTAGAATATCTTGGCAAATCATATTCTGACAACATTGTTCTTGCCATATCCAATAAAGTTCTGTTCTTCCTCTCAACAACTCCATTTTGATGTGGTGTCCTTGGTGCTGAGAAATTGTGCCCAATTCCTTCATTTTCACAGAACTTTGCAAATTTCTCATTCTGAAATTCACCTTCATGATCAGATCAAATACTAACAATGCTGAATTTCTTATCTTTCTGACCTTCTTGCTAAAACTGACAAAGTTTTTGATTGTGTCATCTTTATGTCTAAGAATGATACCCATGTAAATCTGGAGAAGTCATCAACTATGACAAGCCCAAAATTCTTTCCTTCAAGACTAGTGGTCCTAATTGGCCCAAACAAATCCATATGAAGAAGTTCTAAGGGTTTTGAGGTGGTTACCACGGTCTTTGACTTGAAGGAGCTCTTAGTGTGCTTTCCTTTTGCACATGGTCTACAAATACCTTCCATTTTGTGCTAACCTTTGGTAGACCTTCCACTAAGCTTTTCTTTAATAATTTCCTCATACTATCTAAGCTGCAATGTCCTAATCTTTTGTGCCATAATTCAGTTGATTGATATCTATTTGCTGCCAAACAGACATCTTGATCTTTCAGTTCTTCAAGATACAAAACATACAGATTCTTTTCTCTATTTGCTTCAAAAATAACTGCTCCATCCTTCATGATAATACACTTGGATTCTTGAAACTTTATGTGGTGACCCTTGTCATAAAGTTGGCTGATGCTTATAAGGTTATACTTTAAACCCTTTACACAAAGAACATCTTCAATTATGGATTTTCCTTTACTACCAACTGATCCAGTACCAATAACTGTGTCTTTTCCATTGTCTCCATAAGTAACTGTTCCTTCTTCGGCTTTTAGTTGAGAGAAAATTTTCCTGTTCCCTGACATATGCCTTGAGCACCCACTGTCCAGGTACCATTTTGATGCTCTAAGGCCTCCCTTATCATCTGTATTTGCCATGAAAGCCAGGTTGGCTTCTTCTTCATCACTGCTCGAGCTTGACTCACTGTCTGAGTCGCTGCTGTTTTCCCAAGCGACTGCCATTGCCTTCTTCTTGTATTTCTTGAATCGTCTGAAGTTTCCTTTTTCTTGTGTCCATCTTTCTTAAGCTTTGGACATTCTGCCTTGATGTGTCTAGGCTTCTTACACTCATAACATATTGGATCAGTCTTCTTCTGATCTATTCCTTCTGACTTCTTGAAATTCTTGTGTTTCTTGAAGTGTCTTCTGCTGATTAGAACTTCTTTTTCTTGGCAAAAATTCGCTGCAATCTTCTTGATAGCATTGCTTCTTCATTTTCACTATCCTCAACATTTTCATTTTCATCTGAGCTTACTTCTGACGAGTTCTCTTCAGCTTTCAGGGCATTGGATTGCTTCTTTCTACTTGAGGACTCTCCTAGTCTCTCCATATTGATCTCATGGGCCATAAGAGACCCAATGAGCTTTTCCACAGACATCTTTTTCAGATCATTAGCTTTCTCAATAGCTGTTACCTTTGGGGTCCATGAGGATGGTAAGGATCTGAGAATTTTCCTTACCATGTCTCCAATCTCATAAGTTTTCCCTAGTCCAGCCAACCCATTTGTAATATCAGTGAATCGATTGAACATTTGAGTTATGGACTCACCTGATTACATCTGAAATCTCTCATATTGTGTAACAAGAATGTCAATTCTTGTTTCCTTCACCTTGTCTGTGCCTTCATAGGTATTCTGAGCTTTTCCCACATCTCCATTGCGGATTTGCAGGCTGAAACTCTGTTGATTCTTTCTTGCTCAGGGCACAGCACAGAATACTCTTTGCTTTACAATTCAAGGAGATTTTTTTTTTGTCGTCATCTGTCCACTGAGCCTTCTCTTTTGTGACCAGGAGATCGCCTTCTTCTATTATGGACCATATCTGATAATCGTGGCCTTGCAGAAAGTACTCCATTCTGGTCTTCCAATAAGCATAATCTTCACCATCGAAGAGAGGGGGTCGGTTGACAGACTGACCTTCAATGTTACCTTGGCTGCCATGGATCTTTACTCTTCAGATCGTTGGATCTTCTTCTTTGTCGAAGAGACTCGCTCTGATAACACTCGTTGCCTAGTTGACGAGCCCAGAGGGGGGTGAATGGGTCTTTTAAAAATTACTTAGTCAGTACCTGTACTTAAAACATACACACAAAGATGTTCTTCGATGAAGGTTAGTATAAACAATAGTCACACAAGAAATCAATCACACAACACAAGGAATTATCCTGGTTCAGACCTCCTCCCCTTAGGAGTCCTACATCCAGTCCCTGAGCAACAACTCAGGATTCTACTAACAAGGGTACAGTCCCCCTATGGACACTACAACACCCAGCTCAGCTGGTCTTCCTTCACACGAAGGGAACTACAACACCCTGGATACCCCACCAGGTCTTCCTTCACCACAGAAGGGAATAACACAGTAAAGATGAGCAATGAAATCAAGCCCCTAGATCAAGCTTTAACAAGCAACGATCTGAAGCAAAATAGCCCTGAGAGAAGGAGATCTACACAATGGTCTCTCTCAGAACTACACAGGCTCTCTCTCAAGATTTCTATTGCAGCACAGAGAGCTAAAGAGCTTGAGACAGATCAGGAATGAGATGCTTGGCTCTTGGATTCTCACAGAAGATTTGAATTGCTAGGACTTGCTTGTAGTATTCGTTGGTAAGTTTCATTACTTCTTCTGGAGCTACCATCTTGTATTTATATCTCCAATTTGAAATGTATTCGTTGAAGTAACCGTTGTCTCTAGCTTTGGTAGACGTTAGACTGCTTGATACTTGGAAGCTTCCAGTCAACAGTCTTTTATCCATTTGTGCAGGCAAGAGATAGGATCTTCTGGCGTCTATATGGTCCAACGTTGTATGACAGAATGTCTTTAGGGCCCTGCATACATTAAATGCTAGAACAGTAGACAGCTAGGCTGTCTCTTGTTGTCAGTAAACGTTGATGTGAATATTCACCAAAGTAGTAATGCCATTTTGCTATATCTAAAAGATGCATACAGAGTAAGCATGATAATGGACGTTATCGTCTGCATGCATGCAGAGATACGTTCAGTCTACATTAAATGCAAAGGTGTCAGAAGGATATGCGTGACGACTTTGACTATTCAATGTTTTGACCAGTAGCAAATCGTTGTACATAAGAAGTCGATACATTTATGACTTATGGAATCATTATGATCAAGTCAATTCAGCTAAATCATTGTAAGACATAACAAAATCGTTATGTTTACTGAAGAAATCATTGTGGAGAGCAAATCATTGTGTTTAGTGAAGAAATCATTATGAATACTTAAGAAATTGTTGCATGAAGCAAATCGTTGTGTTCAATGAAGAAATCGTTATGACACTTAAGAAATCGTTACATGAAGTAAATTGTTGTGTTCAATGAAGAAATCGTTATGAACACTTAAGAAATCATTGTGTTCAATGAAGAAATTGTTATGAACACTTAAGAAATCATTGCATGAAGCAAATCGTTGTGTTCAATGAAGAAATCGTTATGAACACTTAAGAAATCGTTGCATGAAGCAAATCGTTGTGTTCAATGAAGAAATCGTTATGAACACTTAAGAAATCGTTGCATGAAGCAAATCGTTGTATTCAATGAAGAAATCATTTTGAACACTTAAGAAATCGTTGCATGAAGCAAATCGTTACGATGACTAAAGGAATCGTTGCGATGAGCAAATCGTTACGATGACTAAAGGAATCGTTGCAATGAGTAATCGTTACGATGTCTAAAGGAATCATTGCGATGAGCAAATCGTTACGATGACTTAAGGAGTCGTTGCGATAAGAAAATCGTTATGATGTCTTAAGGAATCGTTGTGATGAGCAAATCGTTACGATAACGATTCCTGATTAACTTTAAACGATGTTTCAGATTATGAAGAAATCATTAAGGCACTTAAGAAATCGTTATGATGAAATCTTTACAGTTCTACTAAAATCATTGTAGCATAAGGAAAATCGATGTGGACTTAGAGAAATTTCATGTTGAACTTAATATTGCTTTAGAAAGGTAATGCTTACCAAATTTGCTTGATTTTCCTGTAGTATTTCCTGTGCTCAAGACTTATGGAATATGTGTTAGTAATCTTTGACATGGTTTTGTTAATCACCAAAATAAATATATAATTAATTAAAATTACATGAGGATAGACTGATCATCATAGGTAATCTCTCAAACAAAAGTAAATTAACTCGACCTTAGATAGTCCATGATCCTAGCTACGAAAGCAGGCCCCAATTTTTATTATGCCGTTTATGAGTATTTCATGACCAAAGTTCTGTTAAGAATATGGTGTTGGGTTTACATGGATTTATATTTGAGATGTTTGTTTTTGATGATGAGCAATCAATGAGCATTTCATGAACAATACAATTTCATGTGATATGAGTGTGTGAAACATGATAAGAATGACAAGTCAAGCAAATGTTAGTCAAGAAACACATGTTTAGTTTGATCATCTAAATGTTCACATTATCTCACTAACAATGCTCTTAAATGTAGGTGAGATTGCATGCAAGACAATGTTCCAAAATAAGAGCAAAAAGATCAAGAAAAGCACTAAAAATAAGTACCTGTCGACAGCCCCAAGATGCCTATCGGCAGCCCTGCACATATAGATCTAATAGGGTACTGGCAAAGATGTACCTGTCGACAGCCCCACTGATGTCTGTCAACAGATCAGCACAGACAGAACCAATAGGCCTCTAGAAAAGGTGTGCCTGTCGACAGACTCAAGTCGCCTGTCGACAGATCCACATAGGGAACTGTCTCCCAGAAAGCCCAGCCTTCTGTCTTTTGCAAGTCTGTCTACATCTGTCGACAGATGCATTTCTTGTTGTCGACAGACGAAGAGAAAATCTCAATACGAGATCTCCACACGTTTTCGAATTAGGTGTTTCCATTGTCACGACTCTCCATACTTAAACACCCATATAAAAGGAACTCTTTGGAGTTATTTTCGTACAGAAGTAGCCACCACACAAAAAACCCTAGCAAAGTCTCAAGAGAGAAAATCTTTCTGCTGCTCTGCTTCAATCGTCCGTCTAGGCAACCAAAGAGACATCCTCCGAGCAGGATTGAAGCCAGATTGTCCATCTCTCAAGCTTCTCCATCAACTGATACTTGTTAAGACGAAGCTTGAAGCACATCGAGACGATCATCTGAAGAGTTCCACATCAGGATTTGAAATCTCAACTCTGAACTCTTCTTTATCTCTATTTTTCATATCTCGTGTGTGTGTGTTGTTGAGTCAAGCGTCCTTGTGCTTGATTCATGTTTGTCATGTTGTTTTGATCATGTTTACATCAGACGACGTGAGTGTGTGTGTGTTGTAGCGAGTGAACTTGCTGATAAGTAGTCTTTCTGCGTGTGTGTGTGGACGGTGGACGTAGGATACACAAGTTGTGTACTCCGAACCACCTTAAATCATCGTGTCTGTGGTTTGAACGTTTCACGCTAGATATTGGTAGGCACGTTGATCTTTCACACGCTAGATAATTGCTACTCTATCTACTTACAATTAACACACATCTTAGTTTGATTTAAACTCTGTTTGAAATATCAAAAATTTGTGTTTCCATTAAAAAGAGGTCATAGTATATCTAATATATAGTAATCTATTCAACCCCCTCCCCCTTCTAGATTACCATATTGGATAATTCCGCACATTTTTCAATTGGTATCAGAGCGAGGTTTCCCTGATTTACTGTCTTAATTGGTTGATCTCGCGATCAGGAGATTCTCAATCTCATGGAATCTAACAAGGGGTATATGGCCGAAGGACATTTAATGACCAGGCCACCCTTCTTTGATGGCACTGATTATCCTTACTGGAAAAATCGTATGCAGGTGTTTCTGAGAGCTCAAAATTTTGAGCTATGGAAGATTGTCAGCAAAGGAGCATACACCCTTCCCGAGGACGAAGATACCTGGACGAAGGACCAGATTGCAAAGGGAACTCTCAACTGGAGTGCCCTGAACATGATGCAGTGCGCTGTTCATCCCAAAGAATACTCAAGAGTCTCCACATGCACTTCAGCGAAAAGATGTGGGATAAACTTGAACTTATCTACGAAGGTACGTCCGAGGTAAGGGAACCAAAGCAAGCATGCTAGTTTCTAAGTATGAAATGTTTAAGATGAATAATGATGAAACTATCTCAGATATGTTTGCTAGATTCATGTTAATAATAAATGGATTGAAAGGTCTTAAGAAGAATACTCATAAAGTGACTTAGTGAGGAAGATACTTCGGTCTCTTCCATCCTCATGAACACTAAGGCCACTGTCATTGAGGATTCAAAAGATCTCTCAAAGATGAAATTGGATGAACTAATTGGCTCCCTGATGACATATGAAATAAATGTGAAAAGGAAAGAAACTGAAGAAAACCCAAAAAGGTCAATTGTCTTAAAAGCTTCAAGCAAAAGTTCCTCTAGATCAAAAAAAAGATGTCAACAGGAAAGTGATGAACCTGAAACGTCTAGTGATAGTGAAAATGATGAAATGGCCATGCTCACTAGACAATTCAAGAAATTCCTCAATTCAAAAGGAAAGGCTCAGGTAATTCTAAATCCTTCCAAAAGAAAGATTTCTCAAATAAATTTGAGTCTAACAAAAAATCTGACATTGTATGCTATGAGTGCAAGAAACAAGGGCATATGAGAGGAGAATGCCCCGAACTCAAGAAAAGTTGAAGAAAGAGAAATTCACCTTCAAGAAAGCCAAGGCAATGTTGGCAACTTGGAGTGATGAAGATGAAGACGAGGACGCACAAGAAGCCTCTGGAGATGAAGAAATTCAGTGTCTAATGGCTAGAAGCGACGACTCTAATGAGGTAAACTCTTCCTTTGAAACTTATACTGTTGATGAATGGGAAGAAGCATACACTGTCCTGTTTGAAAAATTCTGTGAATTCAAATCTGAAAACAAGGCATTGAAAAAGAAAATCAATTTTTTTGTTCATAACACACACAATGATGAACAAGTTGTTGCCTTAACTAAAGAAATTGAAATGATGAAAATTGATGAGGAAGCTCACTGTGAGGAAATGTATTGCTTGAAAATAAAATTGCAAGAAAGTCAAAAAGAAAAGGAAAGTCTAACCAACTCTCTTGAACGTCTTCAAAATGAACATCAAGAAACTAAGAAAAAGTTGGAACAGGCTGAAAAAGATCTAAAAGAAAAATCTGAAGATCTTAAAAGGTTCGTTATGGGAAAACAGAATCTTGATGCAATGTGGGTCAAACATCTTTGTTGCAAAACATGGAATTAGATATCAACCAGTAAAACAAAGAAATGGGAGAGACTTTGATAACTTATTTTGTTGATTCTAGCCCAAGCACAAGCTATCAAGTCCCTTCCAAGAATAAGAAAGGTCAAGCCAAGGGTAAGAAATAGGAACCCAAGAAAATCAGTTCAGCTGTTAACACAACTAAGAAGTCTGTCAACAGCCCCAAAGAGGGTTGTCGACAGGTCTGGAAACATGCTTACAAAGAAAAGCTAACTAGGCAACAGAAGGGTAAAATGCTCGTGCATGTTCCTCAGAATAACAAACCCACTTTTTGGAAAAATCTTCATCATGCAATGTCTGTAAGAAAGTTGGGCACAATGCAAAACGATGCTGGAATAATCCAAATAAACTGAAAATCAAACAAGTTTGGATTCCGAAGCATTTTCTTTTTGGCATGAATGATACATTGAGACCAAAATAATTTGGGTACCAAAACCTCTTGTCTGATTCACATATGCAGGAATGCCTAGCAGCCTAAAATTAAAACAAATGGTACCTTGATAGTGGTTGCTCGAGGCACATGATGGGCGACAAAGATAATTCTGTTTGCTGGTAGAAAAAGATGGAGGTCAAGTTTTTTTTGGAGGTAACAATAAAGGCCAGATCATTGGTTCAGGCAAGGTTGGTAAGTATGCCTCTAACTCAATAGACAATGTACTGTTAGTTGATGGTCTTCACCATAAATTGCTTAGCATAAGCCAACTGTGCGATAAAGGTCAGAAAGTTGTCTTTGAATCAAATTCATGTCAATTGTTTGATAAGGAAACATGAAGTCTTAATTTTTTTGGAAAAGAGTTAACAACATTTATTTGGTTGATCTAGATGATCCAGAAAATGAAAATTTATGTCTTGTTGGAAGTAAACAGGATGAGCTTACCTTGTGGCATCGTAGGCTGGGGCATGCAAGCTACAATGTCTTGCACAAGATCATGAGGCTGAAACTGGTAAATGGACTTCCTGAAATTTCCTTCAATAAGAATGAAAATTTTTGTGATGCATGTGCACAGGGAAAACAAACCCGAAAATCCTTCAAATCAAAAGCACCGGTAAGTACCTCTAAACCATTGGCTGAGGATAGATTCACAACATTGAGAAGAGAATTAGGATTGTGCAAAATGCAATGAAGCCCATACCAAACTTTGAAGTATATGTTGGAAGAACAAGTTATGCTTGTTTGGAAACTATCATTATGCGTGAGAAAACATTCTCCGCCACGTATCCATATTCAAGTTGCAAATAAGGATCATCTACTTTGAATTAGGTATATGGATTCTTTTCATTTGTCATTCACTTTTGCAAACAAATGGATTTTTTTTGTGATGGTCTGTCCTTATTCATGAACTTGTATGCAATTGCTTGCTAAACTTGTGCAAATGTGTATGAATTGCTTGCTTGTTGAGTCTTCACATGCACACACTATGGGGGAGCTAGGTTCAGATAGATGAGTGATTTTTAAGGGAAACTATCCATTTTTCATTGCTTAACTTCCTTGGCATGGAACTCAAATGATATCTCTCATATCTGCTTTCAAAACCCTTCTCACAACTCCTGTCGACATCCCCACTCCTTGTTGTCGACAGCCCCTAATAGAATTACTCATCCTGAACTTCAATTCATCAGTCTGTTCAAATCTGTCGATAGACCACTCTGTATCTGTCGACAGATGCCCTACCTGAACTCAATTAATTCACACTGTCTGCATATGTCGACAAGCACCTAATGGCTATCGACAAATGCACCTTTTGCTGAGTTTTGCTTGTCCTGTCTCAACATACTTCATGATCATGCTTCACTAATGTATCTAAGGTGCAAATTGGTGACTTATGTTATAATCTTTCATGTCCACATATATCAACGACATTGTCCAAATCACGATGATTTTGACATACCATTCTCTTGTGAGTCTAGGTTGCATCATTTTGAGTACATTTAACAAAATACATGATCTAACCTAACTCTCTTGAATAACTCCCTTGTGGAATATTTGTTTTTAAAGTAATGTACTAAGTCCAAAGGTTATTGAATGTTATGTCTTGCATTGGCTTTTATGCCTTATCTAACTCTTGACCTTGATTTTCAAAACAAACAATCAATAGGAGAAAAGCTACCTATTTCAACAAAAAAAAATATCAAAGTGTATCAAATTCAATAAGGGAATAAAGGCAGAGCAATGATGAGTATTGCTGAGTACGGGGATATGGGCATCACAAATGTCTGTCTTCGCGTCAAAAGGCTTACTCCTTATCTTTATATAATGGTCTGATGGTCACTTCCACTAAGTAACTGAGGATACTGGCATTACCCATGTCTATCTTCACGTCAAAAGGTCATAGTGATCCTAATTACCACTTTCTCTCTTACTATTTGCTCATAAACAACTCACAATAGAAGAAATAGAGTGTAGCCTCCTCAATTTTTCCTTTTCAAGGCCAAACTGTTGTTAATGAAAAATTACCCATGTAGACATCCTTTTCATACACCTTTTGACTGTCACATACTAAGATATATGTTCTTTTGCATGGTTTTATTCAAGCGGTCTATTTTATTCTCCTATGTCTTTTTGTTCAGTGTACTCCTTATGCTGCAACTTGAGAGTCCGAGGATATTATTTCACACCATTGTCGATAATTGACATGTCCTAATTATTCGTGGGTATGACATTTTATAATGTGTATTTACCTATTTTCCATCTTATATTCACATTGGACGCTCATTCCTTGAAAAATCCTGTCAAAATACTTCACTGGCACACTTTCTGCAAGTGCCTGTCGACAGGGCACTGTTCACCTGTCGACAGCCGGCGGCAGGACTTGTTTTGGAAGCCCAACGGGCGGCCATCTAGGGCAGATTTCATGGGTCCCTGTCCTTTCAAATCCCTTCCCACTTTCTTTAAAAGGACCCCACGACCCCTTTCCTCCTTTCCCACTTCCAAAAAATCCCTCCTCCTTGCCTCTTCACCCAAACCCTCCTTCTCCAGGGCGAAAGAGGAGAGTCTGCCTCTTTGTGTCTTTCCTCCTTCTCGTGTCTCCTTCCTTCTCTCACATCCAGATATGCCTTTGCAATTCCAATAGGTCTATGCCTTATGCATGTCCAATCACTTCTCTTCTTTTGTTCATCGGCATCCAAATCTCCAAAGAAGAGATGACAAACCTCAAGTCTCGTAGCTCCTTTGATCTCACTGCTGCTCACAGGATGGGCTACAAATTGGTTGATGGGGTTGTGTCACGAGAACTCAAGGGTAAGGGACCGGCAATTGCTGAGGTTGATGAAGAAGATGACATTGATGACGATGATGCTGGTGACGACTCCCAGTCCGAGCCAATAGATGCTCCGGGAGCTGAAGATGATGCTGATGAACAAGCGCCTGATGAGCTCTCTCTTCGAGATTTCATCACTGCTCAAATGGCACAAATGCAGCTTCAAATGACCATAGGCTTTGAGCACCTAAATGAACGATTGGACACTGTTGATACGAGCATTGAAGCACTAGCTGATACTCAAGTCCAGCTTCAGCTCAGAATACTAGACTCTCCACAGAGATCATGAGATTCGTCAGGCCTCTGCACCGCCTGGCAATGATGCTGCTTAGAGAGTTTAGGTGTCCACTGTGTTTGGGTCATGGTCATGGTCTTGTCTTGATGTACTAGTCTGCTTTCTTGGTCCATGTTATTCTCTTCCTTGCAATTCCTTTGTCACATTGTCACTCCATTTTGTAACTGTGTGTAATGCTTGCCACTTCAATAAAATCATAGTTATTGGCTCTATTCATACGTGCATGACGTGTCTTTTTGGATGTTGTCAAAAGGGGGAGAAACATCAATTGTACATAATTGTGCATTAATGAAATTTTGTCATCATCAAAATGGGGAGAATGTTGGGTTTACATGGATTATATTGAGATGTTTATTTTTATGATGAGCAATCAATGAGTATTTCATGAAAAATACAATTTCATGTGATATGAGTGTGTGAAACATGATAAGAATGACGAGTCAAGCAAATGTTAGTCAAGAAACACATGTTTAGTTTGATCATCTAAATGTTCACATTATCTCACTAACAATGCTCTTAAATGTAGGTGAGATTGCATGCAAGACAATGTTCCAAAATAAGAGCAAAAAGATCAAGAAAAGCACTAAAAACAAGTACCTATCGACAGCCCCAAAGATGCATGTCGATAGCCCTGCACAGACAGATCTAATAGGGTACTGGCAAAGATGTACCTGTCGACAGCCCCACTGATGCCTGTCGACAGGTCAGCACAGACAGAACCAATAGGCTCCTGGCAAAGGTGGTGTGCCTATCGACAGACTCAAGTCGCCTGTCGACAGATACACAGGGAATTGTCTCCCGGAAAGCCCAGCCTTCTGGCTTTTGCAAGTCTGTCTACATCTGTCGACAGATGCATTTCTTGCTGTCAACAGACGAAGAGAGAAATCTCAATACGAGATATCCATACGTTTCCGAATTGGGTGTTTCCAATTGTCACGACTCTCCATACTTAAACACCCATATAAAAGGAACTCTTGGAGTTATTTTCGTACAGAAGCAGCCACCACACAAAAAACCCTAGCAAAGTCTCAAGAGAGAAGATCTTTCTGCTGCTCTGCTTCAACCGTCCGTCTCAGGCAACTAAAGAGACATCCTCCGAACGGGATTGAAGCCAGATTGTCCATCTCTCAAGCTTCTCCATCAACTGATACCTGTCAAGACGAAGCTTGAAGCACATCAGGACGATCATCTGAAGAGTTCCACATCAGGATTTGAAATCTCAACTCTGAACTCTTTTTATCTCTGTTTTTCATATCTCGTGTGTGTGTTGTTGAGTCAAGCGTCCTTGTGCTTGATTCACGTTTGTCATGTTGTTCTGATCGTGGTTTACATCAGACGACGTGAGTGTGTGTGTGTTGTAGCAAGTGAACTTGCTGATAAGCAGTCTTTCTGCGTGTGTGTGTGGACGGTGGACGTAGGATACACGAGTTGTGTACTCCGAACCACCTTAAATCATCGTGTCTGTGGTTTGAACGTTTCACGCTAGATGTTTGGTAGGCACGTTGATCTTTCACACGCTAGATAAATTGCTACTCTATCTACTTACAATTAACACACATCTTAGTTTGATTTAAACTCTGTTTGAAATATCAAAAGTCTGTGTTTCCATTAAAAAGAAGGTCATAGTATATCTAACAGATAGTAATCTATTCAACCCCCCCCCTTCTAGATTACCATATTGGATAATTCCGCACATCTTTCATATGTATCTGATCCACATGTTCAACTTAAATATATGTCTATGCTTGATCTCGTGCCTTGAAACATTTATTGTACAAGTTACATGATGTCAGGAATCTAAGGGCATACTTTTTTCCAATTTATATCAAGTACTCTTTTCGAATTAAAATCTTTTTCACCACTGTGTCAAATTTTTTGTTTATCGTGAAACAACATGTTAATAACATGCCCATACCATATTAGAAATCTAATTACTCTTTACTGTTGATACCCTTGCATGTCTAGTTTCGTTTAATGTTGATTCATGATTTTCATCAAGTATATGATTTTATATTAATTTTTAAAGGTCTATGTATCAAGTCCTTAGAAGGCTGGACCTCAATCTAAGGAGCTTTAATGGCTCGGGCAGGACCCCTAAGAACGTGACGGCCTGATCAGTCGCGTTCTCAACAGGGTCACGTCGCGTCATAAATGCGACGGTCCACTACATCGCATCTTCGTGTCTATTTTAATTATATTGAATGCGTCTATCCTAACCGTCGCGACTATGGACCGATTGCCATGGAGTACGCGACGGGTCACCCTGTCGCTTTTCTGAATCGGTTCCCTTGAACGCGACTAACCCAACCGTCGCGATTTGAATGTAACAGGTACCTACGTCGTGATTCACTGTGTGATTTAAGAACCCTATTATTCAATTAAATCTTACTAATCCATGCTTCTTAATTATGGTTAAACCCTCATAATGCTCTGCGACAACAATAACCTCATGTTAATGAACCTTTAATAATATCTACATGATTTTCTTAATTAAAAGACACGTGCACGACTCTCACATGCTATCATTGATTCTCTCTCACTTGCACACACCAAACATGAAATTTTGCCATGAAACCTTACATAAATTACTCAATAATATATCTGGTAATTAAGTGTAATTATTCATGTAAATTCCCCTATTATTTTAAATAGAATTGTCTTCATTTTATTTGCTCGATTTAATACCGTTATCGTGTCCCTCTACCTTCGAGCACTCAAAGCAAGATGGGAAAGTGTTTTTATATACACTCTTCTTGACTTGGATGACCTCTCTGTTGGGAATACTCCTGACTGGACTAGGAACTCCTTGCTTAAGGCCTCCGTAAGACTCTTTAGCTTTGGCGGACGTCCATTGCTGACGAGCAAGTTGTATCATCAATACCCATTTTACTCTTAGGATCAGCATGATCCAACGGCCTTAGATTTTTCTCACTTACCTTGAGATCACGCCAGACCTCTGGACTGTGTTGTAGCATGACCAGTGGGCGATTAGTTACTTCCACCAGACTGTTAGCACCAAGTATGTGTGCCGAGCAACCGTTACTATCATCGTTTTAACATTGTCTTACGACCATGACCTCGTTCTCATCTACTATCTCTATTCTCTCATATGTTCATGTTCTCTCTACACTCTCGTCTATTCTTCAATTACTCTCATCTATTCTTGGCACTCTATTTGGCCATCTATTGATTGTCTAAGATAACAAAACATAAGCAATGATAGACAACATTATAAAGGGCCCGATCTAGTCCTGGGAGGAGCGTCCGAACGTACTATTTGCCCATGGGAGTGTCATAATCAGGGTGTATGGCATAACATCCAAGTACTATACTATCAAGATTTAATTGAAGGCATCAATACAAGTACTATGTTCTCTCGGTTGAAAAGAAGATCAAACAACGTGTTATATTGAATAGTGCACTATTGTGCAAAATTTACATGTTATCTCGTTATATGGCCAATTCTTTATCATGCTAGTTTTGCAATATTCTTTTTGAAAAGTACTATTGTTCTCTTA
The DNA here is from genome assembly GCA_014218235.1 of Colocasia esculenta. Classification (NCBI taxonomy): domain Eukaryota; kingdom Viridiplantae; phylum Streptophyta; class Magnoliopsida; order Alismatales; family Araceae; genus Colocasia; species Colocasia esculenta. The sequence goes on from CM024756.1 coordinate 63,717,268, forward strand.
CTATCATGTGTTGTTACTCTCTCAACTATACTTGATCGTTCATTATAGTTATCCTGCTATTCAAGACATTAATCATTTAAAACATGCATGTGTTCGAGATATTAAGACCTACTGAGCGTTTTCGCTCACCCTGTGCTATTTGTTATATATGTTTCAGGTAAGTTTGATGATGTCATCACACACACCAATGGGAAAGGACCCGAGTGATGAACGACCAGGCGTCATAGCGATGGAATTACCCTAGTATAATATAGTCTAGTTAGATAATTGCTTAGATTTCATTTCCTATATAATGATGTCTATGAGCCCTATGTATTGGCTCTGAATTAGTGGTTGTAATAGTCTTGATAAATTATCAATAAAATGAAGAGTTTGTTCCAAGTATTGCCCATTAGTTTCTCTGAATAATGCAACTATACGTGCAATTTCCATTACTTTACAATTTGTTCATGCCCCCCCCCCCCCCCGATTTATTCCGTTGCTAAATTGGCGAGGCGTGACATCTTAGCAGTCGAAGTTTATATCTTGACCAGTCGAAGTTGCAATAAATAATCAATTACTGACCAAGTATTTGATTGGTGTTAAGAGGTTCATTTCGATTGATGGTTATAGGTTCTATCAATTACTATTCAATGATATCAATTGGAGTTCAAGTGTTCTTCTGATTGGAGAACAAACCTTTCTATCGATTATTATTCTATCTCTATCGATTGGAATACAAATTGTCTATCGATTGGTGATCAAAATATCGATTGATGTTATATTTTGTTTTGATTTGTGACCATTCTATCAATTGATGTTATAAGCTGTTTCGATTGGTAACCACTTACTATATCATATTGATTGGTGACCAAATAACTTTAACGCATAATGATTAATGTTATTTCACATGTTTATATGCATGGCCAAAATAACAGTATATGTTATATCAACATAAATATATGTTAAACAATTTTAAATCTTTATTAATTAGGTGTCTCGTCTACTCGAAAGTTTTACAGGTCAACAACGATCATCATATCGTACCTACTATTAGGTGTGGATGATGAAGTGGATCGTAGCGCATACCAAATATTTCTCATGGGTTATATATGATTATTATTTTTTGACTATTTGTATAGAAAAAATTAATTAGGAGCCCTTAACAGTGAGAGCGTCTTAACTACTTATTGTCCTTACTTTTTCGGGATAGACATTGGATGATCTCCGGAAGATGTTTTTCGTCTTCCAACCTTGAGTGACTTTTTATAAATTTTGGTTATACCCTCATTGTCTAGAAGACTACCTGCTATCTTTTTACAACTTCCCTCCTTTCGTTTGAACCACAAGTTATTAACTTTAAAAGTCCACCCACTGCATCAATTAAAGTGTAACAGCCCTGGATATTTATACCCAATAAGGCTCCATATCCAAGTCCGCCTCCCGCGATCGGACCGAAGTCTCGCAAGGGATAGTTCGTACAAGTGTTCAGTAAGAATATAAAAGACAACCGCAATAGTATAAGACACAAGAAAGTACATGTGCTCATACCTATATATAACAATTACAACTGTCCAATACATTATTACATGTCCAATTAAAAGAGTACAACTACCTGGGCATACCCCGAGGGAGCACAAGCTCACACAACACGACTAACTCTACTGCTGGTGGTACAAGTCTGTCGCAACGCCTCCACAAGCCACAGAAACGGCAAGCCCCGAAAAGAACTATAGGGGAGTGAGCCTCAACTAGTCACAGGCTTAGTAGGGACCACCCAAAAACAACACACAAAACTAAACAGACCTCAACCCCAGAGAGTTTCACTGGCAACACCGATAATTAAACCATATCATTCTCACAACATTCATAATAAATAACAACTAAAATATAAACATATCAACAAACATATAGTCCTCGAAAGGAAAGAGAAGCAACATGACTAGCACAACACCACTAGTTCGCCCAACAACTGAAATGCCTAAGCCACAAGCCTCACAGACAAACCATTATAATAACGGGTTGCCTAAGCTACAAGCTTCACAGGCAACCTACCCACGAAGGGTAACAAGACTGGCATCAGCAAGCCCATTGACCACACACTTAAACCACAACCGGAAGCTTACCCAAAGAAGGGTAAAACACAACGGGTGAAAGGTCACACCACTTAACCTTCACGGAACACAAGTCCACCTCAACACCTGAAGAGGCTGGTACACAACGTACCACAACACACAGTTACCCACGAAGGGTACAAGTACTTACCTCCACGAGGTACCACCACGGAACCACAAGCAAAACCGTGCCACCACCAGGGCACACCACAATGGGTCAAACCTTAACCAACGAGTCACACACACGAGCCACAACCAGTGGCAAAGCACGAGTCGGAAAGAACTTTTTGGGAACGGACTACTGGTTCATGACGCCAGTATCCAACCCAGACAACACAATACAAGAACTACCTCTTAGTCTCGCAGTCACGAACGAAGGGTCCAACTGCCGCTCCACAACCACAAAGTAAAGCCAAAGAACAGTGGAGACCAACCAACACCATACCTGCAGACCACACACAACTGCAGGCCCATGCCTGGCACCTTTAGGGACTCTGGCCTAAGCTCCCTAAAGTGAGTCACTAGAAAACAGGGTTAGCTAGGGCCCAGTACATCTATTGGTGTCCGTAACCCCCAACCACGAGTGCGCTACAAGCGACAAACACAAACTCTCACAAGTCGCTGTCCCACTGACGTCTTTCCCTCAGCTGGACGTACAACTCAAACACAGGAGTGAGGGTGTCCAAGAAGACGACACAGACCTCAATGGTACACACAATACCGGGACAAACCCCGAGCACTAACGTGCCTGGCTCACACAAAACCTGGGGTACCCGATGTAGACGGCGTTTTCTTTTCCTCGAAAACAACGGTCCCACAAAGAAGGAAATGACTTAAAAAGAGAAAGAAGGAAAAATGTTTTTTTTAACATGGAATGAAAAGAAGATGGCGAGATGGGTGGAAAAGCAGAAAAAAAGTACGTAAGAAAGAAAGGAAGGCGGTGCGTGTGTGCACGAGGATGGTGTGATGTGATCGCCAGGTGCTCGTGGGCACCGAAGGAGACGGGAGAAGAGGAAGACGCGGGGTACTTACCTTCACTCGAAGAGCACAGGAGTTGATGCGTGGGTCCTTCTTCCTCCTTCCACCGGCCGGCCGGTAAAGGAGATTTAGCTCCGGTGGTTACCTTATAAAAGAGACAACAAGAAACAAGTGAAGAAAAGATTAGACTGTGAAGTGTAGTGAAATGCTCAAGAGAGATGGAAAGAAAGACATTAACCGGTCGTTAACACACCTGGTGGGGTGGTGTTAAACCCCTAAAGGAGTGGGAGTGCAGTAAATGCTATGTGTGTGTGTGTGGGAATGTGAGATGAATGAAGTATACTAAGAAAACTAAAATGAAAAGCAACGGAGAGACGACGATGCAGCCCGCTGCTCAGATGGATGAAGAGACACCCCTCCCACCTTGCTCCAACACTCGTGGGGGAACGGAGGCTCCGAATCCCGAGGAGGAAGACGTGGGATGACGAGCGTGCTCCTCCTTGGCTCCGGAACACGAGCTTCTGGCCCGACAAGGCTTCGCCTCGAGGGGTTGAGAAGTTTGGGCTCGGAGGTCGAGGCGTCGGTTCGGCAGGGCTTCGCCGTCTCTGGGGAAAGTTATGGAACAAATGACCCCCGGGTCTACATTTATAGACAAAATTCTTGAATTACGTCGGGGTCAGCAGACGCCTTTCACTTATGAATCGCGTCCGATCAAAGTGCCACAATTTAGAAGCCCTTGATTTCCACCCGATTTGACAATCACATGATGATTATAGCCTACAGCTATGTTAAGAATCGCGTCGGGTAAAGCTGCCACGATTTAGAAGATCCGCATGATTTGCTAATCATGGCCTACACCTATGATTGAGAATCGCGTCTGGGACGACCACCGCATTTTGCAACTGATTCGATCTTCTAACAGATTTAACTCTGATTTGACCCTTGGCTTTGAAAACGCGGCGACCTTAGAGGACGCGATTCTAAATTCGCCATGATTTCGAGGCGTGGGCTCTCTTAAATGCCGCGGCTTTAGGGGGTACATTTAGGCTTTGACTTTTAATCGCGTCGGCTTATCCAGATGCGATTCTTATTTTCTCATGATTTGACACGTGACCCTTCTTAAATGCCGCGACCGTAGGCTTTGACTTTTAATAGCGGCGGCTTTGTCGGACGCGATTCCAGAAAGTAGGTACGAAAAAAGCAAGTCTGATACGCATTGGTTTTACCCGCCGTAAATCAAACTCCTTTAAAGGGCATCCACTATACCAGACGCAAATAATTTAAGTCCATCAGACCCCTTTTGAACCCCTTTAGAAAATTCATAAAAATCCTAGAAAATTCCAGAAAAATAGGAAAATCACTCAAGAGGTTAATCGAAGAGAGCCACTTTGAGGCATTGCAGTGTAACATGAAATTTGCTCGATATGATGCCAAAAATGGCGTGTCTATAGCTGCCTTGCCTTGGCGTCTGCTTTGCAAGGAAATGGAGCGAAGTGACACGAAGTGAAAGCAATGGAATGAAGTGAATGAAGTGGAATGAAGTGGAGTGACTGAAAAGTAGACGCTAAGGTGTGATGAGACATGCCCTTAACAACACATGACTGGAGCTGTTCATCAATTCAAAGTATAGTGGCTTTCAGAAAAATCTCAGGAGAAAACTCAATGGTTGGACGAAAGGAAAAAGAGCGTGCACGTGGGCACAAAAGGGAGAAAGATCAACTTCCTGCGTCGAGGAAGTACCTAAGGACACAATCCGTTAGGTTGCACCATCGGGGGCGACTGCCACTGCCTCAGGTGGATCTTTGGGAGATTAGATGAATTGAAATAGGAATCCAAGGAAAATGAGTTTCTCAAAAGAAGATCTTCGAACATCAACACAATGAACTGCGTACTTGACTCAGAGTGGAATATTTCATGTTAACTGGCATTGAGGAACAAGTGGTTCTCTTCAATTAAAGACGAGAGTGATCGTCCGGAATTATGATCAAAGTTCTACATGATGCATGCTGGGCTAAAAGAAAAAAGATTAAAACAAAAGAAAATATAAGATAATCAAGGATAATATTGTTACGGCGCAGAAGTCAAGATACCGGACGGAACCATCGTCCTTCAGCAACGCAACGGCCTATCCTCAAGTCATAAGAATCCTCTAGAACTGTAACATCGCGCATTTTTTGGATCCTGTGTTTGGCGCTTGTGGTGGCCAGTGTGTGGCCAATGTGGCGTGTTCCAGGTCTGTACGCAGGTGTTTGGGGCTTACTGGGCCGGTAGTTTGGGCCCATAGCACCCAGAAGTTCACTGTTTGTGAACGAGATAGGGAGGGATGTCACGTTCTGAACGTGACGGTCTTGCATGTCGACTTCTTGTTGCCGCCCAGAGGCGGTTGTCGTATGCATGTGCGTCGCATGTTGAGCACTGGGCGACCTGCAGACGTCAGCCTTGGGAAGGCGATGCCCTGGTCCATCACGTTCAGGTCGCACCAGAGAGGTCCGTCGTGTTCCTAACCACAATAGCTCATAAACCTGGCTGGCCAGACAGAGCTGAGCACGCTCTGTTTGGCCGGGGGAGGAGTTGCTGCGGGTGTTTGGGGGCGATTTGGCGTGGGAGCGTGGTGTTTGGTGTGTTCTCACCGCGAGGACCGTGCGTGGAGCAGGGGAAACACCGAAGGTTTGCTGTTCTTCATGTTCTCCATGGAGGTAGGGTGATTCCTCCTGTTTTTGGGCTGTGGATCTCATGTGACGATGATAGAAGGTGTTATTTACTTTAAAAATAATAGATACCATGATAGGGCACACATTAAAGCATGAAAAATGAGAATTAAGTGTGGTTTGCATGGTTTGGGGTGGTGATCCATGGAGAGGATCCCAAATTAGGGTTCCTGCCTGTGAAGGCGACGGAGCCCCCTGTCGCGTTCTTAACGCGACAGGCCGACCCGTCGCATTTAGGTGTGAACACGCCATATCGGGGAGTCACGTTCTGAAGGCGACACTTCCCTACGTCGTGACCTCAACCGTGAGGTCCTATTGTGAATGGTTTAAATGGTGTGATTATCCACTTATCGATATTCGATGTGTTTGGCCCTAATGAGCGGTGCATTGGCACTTGTGGAGCTCTAGGGGCGTGTCGTTTATGAGGCTAGCGTACTGGTTACGTAGCTAGCGAGTTGTTTACGTGTTAGCGTGTGGTACACGCGATGTGTGTTGTGTTCACGTGTTATGGACAGGCTGTACATGAGGTTGATGTGAGGTTTCACGTGGTTTGTGCGGTGTGCATGTGGTTTCATATGTATGGCGAGTAGTAAGACACCTACTGTGGTTACCTCTTCAGTTAGGTGCCCTAGGTTCTGTGTGAGCCAGGCTGTGTGCTCGGGGCTTGTCCCGGTACTTGTGTTGTACCGTTGAGGTCTGTGTCATCTGTCCTGGACACCCTCACTCCGTTGTTTGAGTTGTACATCTGGCTGAGGGAAAGATGACAGTGGGATAGCGACTTGTGAGAGTTTGTTGTTTTGTTGCTTGTAGCGCGCTCTTAGTTGGGGGTACGGACACCAGTAGACGTCAATGGTCCCCAGCTAGTCCTGTTTCCAGTGCCTCACTCTAGAGAGCTCCGGCTAGAGTCCCTAGAGGTGCCATGTATGGGCCTGCGGCAGTGTGGTCCGCAGGTGTGATGTTGGTTGGTCTCCACAGTTGTTTGTCTTGTTCACATGGAGCGGTAGCTGGACCTTTCGTCCGTGGCTGCGAGGCTATGAGGTAGACCTATGTGGTTGTCTGAGTCAGTTGCTGGTGTCGCGAACTAGTTTACGTGGCTCGAGTGTGGCGGGGTCTCTACTTTAGCACGTACACGTGGTTGTGGGTTTCCCGTTTATTTATTAATGTTGCTTTATGTAGTCAGCAAATGGTAAGTGGTATTTGTTGCCCCAGTTGACGAGCCCAGAGGGGGGGTGAATGGGTCTTTAAAATTTATTTACTTAATACCTGTACTTAAAACATGCATACAAGAATATTCTTCGATGAAGGTTAGTGAAGGTTAGTGTAAACAACAAACACACAAAAAGCAATCACACAACGCAAGGAATTATCCTGGTTCGGACCTCCTCTCCTTAGGAGTCCTACATCCAGTCCCGAGCAACAACTCAGAAATCACTATCTAGGGTACAGTCCCCCTATGGACACTACAGCACCCAGCCACAGCTGGTCTTCCTTCACACGAAGGGAACTACACACTCTGGATCCCACCAGGTCTTCCTTCACACGAAGGGAACTACACACCCTGGATCCCACCAGGTCTTCCTTCACAACCGAAGGGAAACAGGCACATCAATCAATGAAAAAGAGATCGAGCCCCTAGATCAAGGTTTAAGAAGCCAAGATCTGAAGCTAACAGAACTGAGAGCACAAGATCTAAACAATGCACACACTCTCAGAACTTCACAGGCTCTCTTAGGATTTGAATCACAGCGCAGAGAGCAAAGAGCTATGAACTGATGGGAATGAGGCTAGGGTCTTTTCTAGAGAACTCGCAGAGAACTTGAACTCAGTTGCTTGGAAGCGATGTCACTAAAAGTTATATTCTCTGGAGTTTCACTCTTGCTTATATATATATATCTCTTGTTTGAAATTTGAACGTTTGAGAAGTCCGTTGTCTCTACGCTTTGTTTACGTTAGATTGCTTGACACTTGTAAGCTTCCATCAACAGTCTTTTATCCATTTGTGCACGCAAAAAGACAGGATCTTCTGAAATATCCTTTGGCTTCTATTTGTCCAACATTGTATCACTAGAGCTGTCAGTGACCTGCATATATTAAATGCTAGAGCAGTAGACAGCTAGGTGTCTCTTGTTGTCAGTTAACGTTAGGACAATAGTTCATAAAAATAGTAATGCCATTTTGCTGAATCTAAAAGATGCCTACAGAGTAAGCATGATAATGGACGATATCGTCTGCATGCATGCAGAGATATATTCAGTCTTCATTAAATGCACAGATATCAGAAAGATATGTGCGAAGACTTTGACTATTCAACGCTGTTAAATATCAAGTCGTTATAAACATAAGATCGATGCATTCATGACTTATGAAATCGTTATGCACTAACCACCAAATCGTGTAACTTAGCATCAAATCGTTATGTTTCTTCAAAAGAATCGTTATGATCAAGACGATATAATCAAATCGTTGTGAGTTACAAGAAAATCGTTGTGATCAATAAAGAAATCATTGTAGAAGGTAAATCGTTGTGTTCATTAAGGAAATCGGTATGAACACTAAAGAAATCGTTGTGCAAAGCAAATCGTTATGATTACTAAAGAAGTCGATGCGCGAAGCAAATCGTTATGATTACTAAAGAAGTCGATGCGCGAAGCAAATCGTTATGACGCTTAAGGAATCGTTGTGATGAGCAAACGTTACGATGACTAAAGGAATCGTTGCGATGAGCAAATCGTTACGATGACTAAAGGAATCGTTGCGATGAGCAAATCGTTACGATGACTAAAGGAATTGTTGCGATGAGCAAATAGTTACGATGGCTAAAGGAATCGTTGCGATGAGCAAATCGTTACGATGGCTAAAGAATTGTTGCGATGAGCAAATCGTTACGATGACTAAAGAAATCGTTGCGATGAGCGAATCGTTACGATGAGCAAATCGTTACAATGGCTAAAGGAATCGTTGCGATGAGCAAATCGTTACGATGGCTAAAGGAGTCGTTGCGATGAGCAAATCATACGATGGCTAAGAAATTGTTGCGATGAGCAAATCGTTACAATAACGATTTCTATTTAAATCTAAACGATGTTTCAGGTTATGAGGAAATCGTTAAGGTACTTATGAAATCTTTACAGTTCTACTGAAATCGTTGTAGCATAAGGAAAGTCGATGTGGACTTAGAGAATTTCATGCTGAACTTAATATTGCTTCAGAAAGTAATACTTACCAAATTTGCTTGATTTCCTGTAGTATTTCCTGTGCTCAAGACTTATGGAATATGTGTTAGTAATCTTTGCCATGGTTTTGTTAATCACCAAAATAAATATATAATTAATAAAATTACATGGGGACAGACTGATCATCAGTATTTATAGCTTTAATAACTGTTAGCTTGCGCTATATAAACTACTAGAGTAGCACTTTGCTTACGTACTTGTGTTGGTTTGCTCGGATTTTGGGGGAGTTTCCCTACTGAGAGCCGTGACTTGCGAGGCTCACCCCTACTCCTAACAGGCGAAGGAGAGGAGGAGGTTTCTCTTCCGTCTACCAGTTCAAGAGCCGCATCGCGGCGGTGTTGGCCAGCGCCTCCAGTAGTGTAGTTTCTTTTCCAGTTGTACCTCGGGGTATGCCCCAGGATCTTGTATTTTCTTTGATTTTTGTTGAAATTTGGCTATGTAAATCCAGTGTAATATGTTTGAGATTGTGAATTATTATAATTATATATTATATATATATATATATATATATATATATATATAATATATCAGTGTGTTCCTTTGTGTTTCCATGGACATGTGTGTGATATCCCTTGCGAGGCTACAGCTCGATCGCGGGAGGCGGAGTCGGGTCATGCTCGTTACTAGTTTAACGAGTTTAAACGACGCAGTCCGTCACAGTTGGTATCAGAGCAAGATCCGTGTAAATATAAAGGAATTGGGAAATTACATAGCCTTATTTCTACACTAGTCCACTGCTGGTAGCTGACCCTGGTTTTGTAATGATTTGTTGGCTTGTATGTGGTTGGAATGTTGCTTGTGCAGGAATTTGGGATGGCTGATAGGAGAGATTGGGGTGGTGGAGGAGATGAGCCTGAGGAGTCTACTCAGCGTATGATAGAGAGGATATGGGAGAGCCTGATCGATATCCGAATGAGAATGGATCAGTAGGCACCGGTACCGCCAGTAGCAGTACCACCAGTTGTAGGAGAGGCTGTACCAATGGCACTAGTTCCACCACCACCAGGTGTGGAGGTACCTTTTATGGCACATGTACCACCACCACCACCAGTGAGGGCAGTAGAAGAACCAGTGATGCAAGTTGGGAAGTTTCTGAGATTGCAACCGCCTACCTACACAGGGGGACCGAATCCAGACATAGCTGAGCACTGGATTCATGAGATTGAGAGGATTTTTGTGATGATGAGGTGTCCACCAGCGAACAAAGTTGTTTTAGCTGCATATCAGTTGAGGAGTTTTGCGTAGGAATGGTGGCGTTTGAAGATGCAGACCACTTTTGCAGGTAGGGCAGAGGAAGCTATCACATGGCCGGAATTTCTTGAGGTATTTAATGATATGTTCTTTCCAGTGCAAGTGCAGCAAGCGAAGAGAGAGCAATTCCAGACACTTCAGTAAGGGAATTCATCTGTTTTGGAGTATTAGATGCGGTTTATGGCACTTAGCCGATATGCGCCTTATGTTGTATCGGATTATCACGTCCCGTCATTTAATATAACTACAAATGCTGGAACGTGAACGCATGAGGAGTCAAGAGTAAACTTTAAACTAATTGAGCAGTAAATTACTTGGGGCTTTACTAAGTAAAACAATTATTCATTGACATTCTACAGGTATTACATGACTCTCCATTTACAATTCAAGCTTAAACGCCGTAAATGTTGATCTTTCAACCCTCAAATCCCTATGTCCCGCCTTCTAGAACTGTAGATAACCTGAAAAAGTAGGATTTGGTGAGCTAGCTAGCCCAGTAGAATTCAAATCCATAATTCAAGGGTGATTACACGATAGCCAAGGCAATGAGAAAATGGATATCAAAGAGACATGATCAAATAACAGAACAGTAAACTTGACACAGTGATGATAAAATATAGGCATGTTCAAGTATATAGCTCAAACATTAGCTCACTTTACAGTTACATAGTATAGGAATTATGATGACCATAATCAAAAAGTATTTAATGCAATGCCAGACATCCCAACGCCCTTATCATCCGCGTGGTCCGAAAATGAATTTGGGTGCTCCTCCCAGGACTGGACCAGCCCTATTTGCACAGGCATATTAATCGGGGGGGGGGGGGGTCCAAGGACCCAATAAATGTCATCATCATCAGTTATTCATATCTCGCAAGGGTATTCAAACACTTGAACTCTCAGTACATCAGGTTTTATGAACTCAGTTACCGAATACAAGAGAATAGAATCAACAGGGTATCATACGTAATTGATAACTTCAAGAATAATCCAAGGATGGTTGAGGCACACAATGTGGATGAACTTTGTGGTAACATGACAGTAAATACCAAGGTAAAGAAGAGGGTATCTTTCTAGGCTATTAGGATAAAGTTTTAGTAAGAGCTTATACGTAGAAGATTGCTGAAATACAGGTCAGGACAGTAGGTGTCGATAGCCAGGAGGTGGCTGTCGACAGATAGTATCAGACAGAGCAATGTTTACTGGTTCTGCAACAGTATCTGTCGACAGCTATGGGCTGGCTGTCGACAGATAGCAACAGGCCAGCAATCTAAGGTTCTGGGAGACTGGGCCTGTCGACAGCTATGGGCTGCCTGTCGACAGCCACTAGTTCTCCTTTCAGAATGACTTTGAGTATACTTTAAGAACACCAATTATGGAACCTATGGATCAAGGCATGAATTATATCAAATAGAAGAACCTATTTGCAGTCTCCACAGTGATTTATATGCTAAACAAGCAAGACGAAACATAAAGTTACAATCCATACTTGTCTAGCTAGAAACTAAGTGAGGTAGTACTGGAAGTATAGCCTTTTCAACAATAGTTAGGTGGAAGGATTCCTACAAGATGGACATTAAATCTCGGAGTATTTAAGGATCCAAATCAAAGTTTGAGGTACAAGCATCTAAACAGAAGTTAGTCACACGGTTCTAAAGATATTATGACTTCTAACAAAACTCTATAACATGTACAAAGATCAAGGGTGGAAGAAGAAGGAAAAGAATCAATCTTAGAGTAGAATAAGATTCTTCCTTTCCCAAATATGAAAATGTCTACCACAACTAGAAGAAGAATAGGAGAACTAAGGTGTAGCAACTTGTCTACTTGACATGAGTTCTTAACACATGTAGAGGGCAGGATTAAAAAGGAAGGAGATGAATCCTACCTTACTAAATGGATAACCTTCACTTATTCTTGACGAAAAAGTCTACACCCATCAAGAGAAGAGCTCCTACCGAGCTGATGGGGTGTTAACAATAGTCACTCCACTGGTGGAAACAACAACACACTCCCACGGTAGCAACTCCAGCAACAAGGAACCAATCCAGCAAAAGAAGCAGCTCCAGTAATAGCAATCACCTCCATGTAATGGCAGCAATAGCAGGGAAAACAGGATCAAGAGCTGGCAGTAGGTACAACAGGTGCAAGTGTTGTGTGGCCACTGAAAGAACAAGCAGTAATGGCAGCCACGACAGGTAATTACAGCAGCTCCTACAGCTCCAGCAGCAACACCTCTAGTAGAACAACAACAGGACAACAGCCGCAGTAGTAGGAAGATAGAAAGTGGGAAGTGGGAAGATCTACATGATGGGCGGAGGAAGATCTTATATAAACTCCCAGACTTCCATGCATGTTGGCACGTAGCCCAACATGTAGAGTCGTAGGAAACCCCCTAAACCATGCCAAGGACACCTGGTTCATGCATTCTCCAAGCCTTACACCTAAGGGATAAACATGTAGGCCTCACACCTAGGTAAGGTGGCTCACACAGCCCCCAACACGTAGGCAAATAAAATTACCAGAAAATGACCACTGTAAATATTGGTCCATAATTTGGCTGGCCCCATAATCACTATGTAATTGTGTTTAAACAAGGTCCGTTTGTATTAAAATTTTAACCATAGACTAACGTGATGGTTTTACAAATTATGGTGATTTTAGTTTGATTTTTAGAATTTATTTTCCACTGGGTGAAAAATCGCCCGGAAAATAGTTGCGTCGACTTAATCTCGAAATCCGTACGTCAACAAATCTGGATATTTACATTTCCGACATCACCACATTTTTCTGAAAATTATGGTGTTCTTGGATTCTAATTTCGTTATAGTTTTTGGTGTCGCCCTGTCGGAGCGCGCACCTCTACGTACGACACTAGAATAACATTTATTAACGCTAATTAATCCCAGATATTAATTAATTAAATCTCATAATAATAACCAAGTCTAATAATCATATTGTTCATGTTTTCTAACAAATAAAATTTTATGGGGTGTTACACGGATAATGCCATGATGGTTGAGTATTTCATTCGAGGCTTGAGAACAGAGTTGCAGAATGCGGTGATACCGCTTATGTGTAGAACAGTAGAGGAAGCAACCCAGAGAGCAGCCACACTTGAGAGGTCTGTTCGGACCCATCAGGCGGGAGAGTTAGGTTTGGGTAGTTTCCGGCTTCCCCAGCAGTCAGCAGAAATCAGCAAAGGAAAGGTACCAGGGGGATCATCTTCCTCAGGTTTTAGCAAGTGGGGTCAGAAATTGAAGAAAATATTCAGAGGTCGAGGAGGAGGTCGACAACAAATGTTCCAGCAGGGGCGTGGCTATAGGCCATGATGATCAGTTCATCCCCATATAATTTCATGAATTATATATTTATTTTGTTGATTAACAAAACTTTAATAAAGTATGATCTAACAAATTCTATGAAGCCTAGGCATAGGAAATAAATCAGGGAAAATCAAGCAAATTTGTAAGTATTCTTAACCTATAGTATTTAAAGTACAGAGCATGTAATTTTTTCGAAGTACACATCGACTTTCTATGTGTTATAACGATTTCATTAGAGTCATAACAATTTCCACATTTCTATCGATTTCATCTTCACAAGGATTTAATAAGTATCATACTGATTTTGGCTTCACAACGATTTCGATCTCACAATGATTTGCTAAGTGAGCATATCGATTTCGATATCACAACGATTCGATAAGTGAGTAGAACGATTTGATCGCCGCATCGATTTGATAAGTGAGAACAACGATTTGCTCTCACAACGATTCAGTTTCTCATCGATTTGATAAGTGAGAACAATAATTTACTCTCACAACAATTTGATAAGTGAGAACAACGATTTGATCTCACAACGATTTGATAAGTGAGAACAACGACTTGCTCTCACAACGATTTGATAAGTGAGAACAACGATTTTCTCTCACAACGATTTGGTTCTTGTAACGATTTGAGAACAACGACCTGGTCTCACAACGATTTGCCTTCATAACGATTTGATAAGTTCCACATCGATTTGGTCTTTATAACGATTCGATAAGTTACAACAACGACTTGGTCATTATAACAACTTGATAAGTTACACAACGATTTGCTTGTCGTAATGATTCGATAAGTCACAATAATGACTTGGTTTGTGTAACGATTTGATAAAGCAAAACAACGATTTGATCACTACATCGACTCGATAAGTGAAACAACGATTTGGTTATAACAACTCATTCATAACGACTTGCTCATAACGATTTGCTTATACTCTCATAACGATTTGTCTCTACAACGATTTGGTTATGATTGTATAACGATTTGTGTTCGCATCGATTTATTTATACATGTGCAACGATTTACATAAACAACGACTTATTCACACAATGATTTCTTAAGTCATACTCACAACGATTTCATGAGTTATAACGACTTGATATTTAAACATATTTCAAATACTTAGAAAGTCAAAAGTCTTCCCTCGCTTTTCTCTGATATCCATGCATTTATTATGACTGAACATTTCACTGCATAATGCATGCACAAATATCTTCTATTCCTATGCTTATATTATAAATATCTTTTTGGAAAACAGGTTGGTATTTCTATTTTGATGTATACTCGTTCTAACGTTGACTGACAACAAGAGACAGCATAGCTGTCTATCATTTAGCATTTATTGTGTGTAGATCTCTGACAGCACAACCGTTTACAACGTTGGACAAAATGGAAGATGAAGGATATCGAGAAGGATCTTCTCTTTGCATGCATGGAATGTAAAGAACCGTTGACTGGAAGCTCTAAAATACCATACAGTCTAACGTATACCAGAGCATAGAGACAACAGACATATCAACGACTACTTCCTCAAGAGAAGATATAAATACAAGACTCAAGACTCTTGGAAGACAACTTTTGAGAAAGAGCTTTTGAAACGATCAACTTGATAGAGAAGCATTCAAGCCAAACAGTCTTAAAAGAAGAGCCTTAGTCCATTCCAATCCTTGTAGCTCTTGCTCTCTGTGTTCTTGTCAAAATCTTTTAGAGAGCCTTTTTGAGTTCTGAGAGACTTCGCTTTTGTAGATCTTTCTCTCTCAGTCTCAGCCTCAAATCTGATACTTGTTGTAAATCAGGTCTAGGGGCATTTCGCCTTTATTCACACTCCTGTGAAGTTCCTCTTCTGGGGTGAAGAGAGGACCTGTTGAAACAGGTGGTTTTATTCCCTTCGTGTTGAAGGAAGACCTGGGTTCTAGGGTGTTGTATTCCTCTTCAGGTGAAGAAGAAAAGGCCAACTGCTGCTGGATATGTAAGTGTCCTTGAGGGGGACTGTACCCTTGGGTAGTGGAATCCTGAGTTGTTACTCAGGGACTGGACGTAGGACTCCTGTGGAGAGGAGGTCCGAACCAGGATAAAATCCTTGTGTAGTGCGGTTGCTTGTTTGTGATTGTTGTTTTCTTTCCTACTAACACTAACAGTCAAACTTAGTGTTTTGTGATAACATTTTTGTTGACAGGTTTAGATAATCATATTTTAAGAATCCCATTCACCCCCCTCTGGGCTTGCTAGCTGGGCAATAAGTGGTATCAGAGCTAAGTCTCTTCGACAAAGAAGATCCAACGATCTGAAGATAAAAGATAATGGCAGCTCAAAGTCATTTCGAAGGTCAGTCCGTCAACAGACCACCATTGTTCGATGTTAAAGACTACACCTATTGGAAGATGAGAATGGAATTCTTTCTTCAAGGGCTCGATTATCAGATATGGTCAATTATAGAAGAAGGAGATCTTCTAGTTACTAATGACAAAGACAAATGGACAGAAGATGATAAGAAAAAGATTTCTCTCTGTAAGGCCAAGAGTATACTGTGTTGCGCTCTTAGCAAGAAGGAGTTCAACAAGATCTCTGTCTGCAAATCCGCAATGGAAATGTGGGAGAAGCTGAGGATCACCTATGAAGGGACAGATAAAGTGAAAGAGACAAGAATAGATATCTTGGTGACTCAGTATGAGAGATTCCAGATGCAGTCAGGAGAGTCAATCACACAGATGTATAGCAGATTTACAGATATCACCAATGGATTGGCTGGTCTTGGAAAAAGCTACGAAATGGGAGATATGGTCAGAAAGATCTTAAGATCCCTTCCAGCCCCGTGGACTCCAAAAGTAACGGCAATAGAAGAGGCCAATGACTTAAAGAGAATGTCATTGGAGAAACTCATTGGGTCACTCATGGCTCATGAGATCAACATGGAGAGGCTCGGAGAATCCTCAAGCAGGAAAAAGCACAACAATGCACTCAAGGCTACAGAAGGTAGCTCTGATGAAGAATCTGAGGATGAAGTCAGCAATGAAGGCAGTGATGATGAAGAAGTGCTTCTATCCAGAAGATTACAACGCATACTTGTGAAGAAGAAGTACCAATCTGGAAGGAGATACTTCAAGAAGAGCAAAGACTTCAAGAAGGCCGAAGGCAAGGACACAAAGAGAGCTGAGCCCATCTGCTATGAATGCAAGAAGCCGGGACACATCAAGGCCGAGTGTCCAAAACTAAAGAAGACTAAAGTCAGAAAGAAAGATTCAACTAGAAAATTCAGAAAATACAAGAAGAAGGCCATGGCAGCAGCTTGGGACAACAACAACGACTCAAACAGTAAGTCAAGATCAAGAAGTAGAAGAAGAAAAGGCCAACTTGGCCTTCATGGCAAAATATCGGGAAAAGGTAACCTCTGACTCCTCTTTTACTTCTTGTAACGAATCTGATTCAGATAGTTTAGAAGATGCTTTCAATGAGTTGTATAGCAAATACAAAGATGCATGTAAACTGCTAAAAACTACGAAGAAAAATCTTGCTTGTTTAGAAAATACAAACTCAGATCTAAAATCTGAATATGAACAATTGGAAAAATAAATTGAGTTAAAGAGAAGAAATGAATTATTATGCAAGGATTTAAAATATAAAAAATCAGATAGCAATCTAGAAAATTAGGAAACTGTAGTAAATTAAATCAAGAAATTAATATATTAAAAAGAAAATGAACAATTGTCCAGTACATTAGAGAAATTTACAAATGGTAAAAACAACGTTGATACTAAAAGGAGCTAGAAGGTCAGGAAAAAAGAAATATGGCTTAGGATACACTCCTCCCGATAATGAAGAAACAATAGTACATCCTAAAATATATCCAACACCTAAATTGTAGCCGAACAAGACACTGCATACAAGTCAAACTTTAAATATATTCCAACTGAAAAAGTAAGCAAAATATCTTGTTGTAGCCACTGCAACAAATTAGGTCATATTAAAATAACATGTCCAACTAAACATAAAAGATGGATAATTAAGAAGAAAAATGAGGAAACTAACCAGCAAGGACCCAAAAGAACTTGGGTACCTAAAGTTTAGTGTTTTCACTGCAGGGAAGCCTTCGAGCATCTAAATGGTACCTGGATAGCAGGTGCTCAAGGCATATGACAGGGAACAGAAAGTTGTTCTCCCATCTCGAAGCTGAAGAAGGCACAGTAACATATGGAGATAATGGAAAAGGGATAGTCATTGGTAGTGGAACAGTTGGCAGTCAAGGCAGGACTCTCATAGAGGATGTTCTATGCATGAAAGGACTCAAGCATAATCTAATCAGCATCAGCCAACTATGCGACAAAGGCCATCAAATCAAGTTTCAAGAATCCATCCAGATGTAGCATTATAAAAGATGGTAAAACTGTGTTTGAAGCCTGCAGAGAGAATAATCTCTATGTACTTCATTTGGAATAATTAAAAGATCAGGATGTGTGCCTTGCTGCAAGCAAGGATCATTCAGTGGAGCTTTGGCACAGAAGATTGGGCCATTGTAGCTTGGATGGAATAAGAAAGCTAATCAAGAGAAACTTAGTGGAAGGTCTGCCCAAAGTAAGTACAAAAATGGAAGGTGTCTGTGAACTGTGTGCAAAAGGAAAGCACACTAAATCCTTTAAGTCAAAGACTGTGGTAACAACCTCAAAACCTTTGGAACTACTGCATATGGATCTATTTGGGCCTATGAGGACCACAAGTCTTGGTGGAAAGAACTTTGGATTCGTCATAGTGGATGACTACTCTAGATTCACTTGGGTATCTTTCTTGGAGCACAAGGATGACACGTTTGACAGCTTTGTTAGCTTCAGTAAGAAAGTTCAGAAAGACAAGAAGCACACCATTGTCAGTATTCGATCAGATCATAGAGGGGAGTTTCAGAATGAGAGATTCGCTAAGTTCTGTGATGATCAAGGGTTAGAGCACAATTTCTTAGCACCAAGGACCCCACAGCAAAATGGAGTAGCTGAGAGAAAGAACAGAACCTTATTGGATATGGCTAGAACGATGATGTCAGAGTATAACTTACCAAGGTATTTCTGGGCGAAGCCATCAACACAGCATGTTACATAATCAACAGAGTAATGATCAGGCCAATCCTAAAGAAGACTGCATACGAGCTCTACAAGCAGAAGAAGCCAAAGATCAGTCACTTCAGAACCTTTGGATGTCCATGCTTCATTCACAACAATGGAAAAAGAGATATTGGTAAGCTGGATTCAAAGTCTGATGAAGGTATATTTATGGGGTATGCTTCTAAACCAAAGAATATAGAGTATTCAATAAGCAAAGTTATTAATTGAGCAAACTGTACATGTTATCTTTGATGAGACTAACCCTCCTTGAGAAAGGAAGTAGATAGTGATGTTGATGATGTAGATGAATTATCTAAGAAATTAAAGAACTCATCCATCGAGGACAAGGGAGATCCACCCTTGGAAGATCTACAACAAAAAGACATATCACATGATGATCTTCCAAAAGAATGGAGATACAAGAAGGATCACCCATTGGATAACATTATTGGAGATCCATCGGTGGGGTAAGAACTAGAGGTAACGTAATCCCATGTGATTATTTAGCCTTTGTATCTCAAATAGAGCCTAAGACAGTCAATGAAGCACTGTCTGATGAATCTTGGATATTAACCATGCAAGATGAACTTAATCAGTTCAAGAGAAACCAGGTATGGTCCCTTGTTCTAAGACCATCAGATCATCATGTGATTGACACCAAATGGGTGTTCAGGAACAAATTGGATGAAGCTGGTGTGATCACAAGAAACAAGGCCAAACTGGTAGCTCAAGGCTATTCCCAAGAGGAAGACATAGATTTCGATGAAACCTATGCACTAGTGGCTAGACTTGAGGCAATTAGGATTTTACTTGCTTATACATCTGCATTGGGTTTAAAAACTTTTTAAATGGATGTTAAATCAACATTTCTAAATGGTTATATAAGGAGGAAGTTTATGTAGAACAACCTCCTGGTTTTGAAGATACTGATTTTCCAAATCATATTTTCAAGTTGCATAAAGCATTGTATGGATTAAAGCAAGCACCTAGAGCTTGGTATGAAAGGCTCAGTGCATTTTTATTGAATCATGGTTTTATGAGGGGTCAAGTAGATAGTACATTATTTGTTAAGTCTAAAATCAAACATGTATTGCTTGTACAAATTTATGTAGATGATATAATATTTGGTTCTACTGACGAATCTCTTTGCAGGTATTTTGAAAGGCTTATGCAGGGAGAATTCAAAATGAGCATGATGGGGGAGCTCAACTACTTCCTCGGATTGCAAATCAAGCAAGGAAATGACGGATCACACATTTGTCAAGCAAAGTACACTAAAGAATTATTGAAGAAATTTAGGTTTGAAAACACCAAGCTACTGTCAACACCAATTAGCACATCTACAAGGCTAGACAGTGACAAGGATGGTAAGAAAGTAGACCAAAAGCTCTACAGAGGTATGATATGTTCATTACTTTATTTGACAGCAAGTGGACCTGATATATTGTTTAGTGTATGCATGTGTGCTAGGTATCAGGCAGACCCTAGAGAATCTCATTTAATTAATGTCAAATGGATTTCAGATATTTAGCTAAAACTCATGATCTAGGATTGTGGTATCCAAAATATTGTGAAATCAATTTAGTAGGATACTCTGATACTGATTACGCTGGATGCAAGGTAGATAGAAAAAGCACCAGTGGATGTTGTCAATCTCTTGCAGGTTGTCTAATTTCATGGTCCTCAAAGAAGCAAAATTTAGTAGCACTGTCAACAGCTGAAGCTGAGTACGTGGCTGCTAGAAGCTGTTGGACACAACTCCTATGGATTAAACGGCAACTTGAGGATTATGGATTATACATCAAGACAATTCCCTTGCTATGCGACAACACCAGTGCAATTAATCTCACCAAGAATCCAGCTCAGCACTCAAGGACAAAACATATAGAGGTTAGATATCATTTTATTCGTGATCATGTAGCCAATGGTAATATAGATATTTCCTTTGTTAATACTCAAAATCAGTTAGCAGATATCTTCACAAAGGCCTTACCTGAAGAGAGATTTACGTCTCTTAGAAGGGAATTAGGAATGTGTAATTTGTGATAGATTTATCTGTATATAACTGAAATTAATTATTTCAGAATAATAATTATCTCTCCCCTAAATTTGAGCAAAATCCTTAAAGATTGCTTGCATCATAAATATCTGTGACGGTTCGTTAATTTAAAAGTATTATTCATCTCGAACCTGTCTCTTTTTTGTCATTTTCCGCATTTATGGCGCCATCTTCTCAAAAGTCACTTTATGTTTATCTGATAAAACCCGAAATCTGTGCCATAACGATTCACCTCCCGCTCTCATCTCTTTCAACTTGCCAAAGACGATAAGCCCTATCAACTCCGGCATCGACTCTGTGCGATTTCAAAGCTTCCATCCTTCCGCGAAAATTTCCTAAGGGCTGTTGCTCCAATCTTCTTCACGACCTTCCAGAACCCTCTCTTGCTCAACCATGGCCGTTTTTGGAGTTTTCGACACCGTCGGGGGCTATGTGGCTACTTCCTCACCGCAGAGCAGTAGGAAAGGTTTACAACATGAAGACGAAGATGTGCGGGAACAAGGCAGTTGATATTTCTGATCTGGAGAAGAATGGGATGCACAACATCGTTGCAGCTATGCAAAGAATGAAGTGGACCAAGTTAGCAACTCTATCAGAGGCAAGTTATCCGGACTTGGTTAAAGCTTTTATGTTTGCTTGAAGTTAGAGGAAGACGGGTCCTTGACATCCATGGTCAAAGGAACCCAGATTCGCATCCTTATGCGCTGTTGGAGTCGTTGTTTGAAGTTTCTGCCTCCGGCCATAGCGGGGTAGATAGTGTGGATATTCAAGCCAAAGGATTGGGAATCGTTGGTCCAGAATACAAGTTGAAAGATGGGAGATTGACATCAATCAGTTGAACACATTCAACAAGATATTGCATTTCATTGTTTGTCAGATTTTGGTTCCCAGGAGTGCCACCTTCTCCACCTGCACTAAGGCGGACTCCGACATGATGTTCTGGGCCATTCAGAACCATAGTATCAACATGGCAGAAGTTATCTTGGAGCGGATGAAATTTGCAACTGCTCAAATTTGGGACAAGAAAAGCAAGCTGAATGTGTCCCTCCCATATGCTCAACTACTGACCAAGATATTCCAGCACTATGGGATTAATTTGACTGGGGCAGTCTCTGAGAAGATGGGTCAAGCTATTCGAAGCAGGAACTTAAAGAAGAGTGGATTTTCTCTTGTAGCTGGAGTTTGGACCAAAACTTCAGCAGTAGAGGGCGAGGCCATTATTGGCAAAGACCTAGAAGTCCAATAATAGGTAGCTCAAACAAAGGTAGCAACAATAGAACCAGCAATTCCAGTTCAGCAAGAGGATGCCAGGGCAGAAGTGCCAGCAGTCCAAGAGCATCAGGAAATGGTCAGA
The DNA here is from genome assembly GCA_014218235.1 of Colocasia esculenta. NCBI lineage: Eukaryota > Viridiplantae > Streptophyta > Magnoliopsida > Alismatales > Araceae > Colocasia > Colocasia esculenta. The sequence goes on from CM024756.1 coordinate 63,739,360, forward strand.
GCCAAAATTCCAGTGGTTCAGGAAGACCAATCAGCAACAACAACAGCAGAAGGTAGTGTTGAGGCTCCTGCAGTCAGTGAAAGTAGGATTGAAGACATTCCTCAAGAGTTCATCGAGCCTATTGGGCAGGTTGAAGAGGCTGTAACCCCCACCTCCATGGTAGCCTCAATTCTTAGAAGTGTGCTGGATTCCATTCCCAGCACTCAGGGGAGCAAGAGCAATTGACTGTTGAAGTCAGTCCAGAGGATGTTGTAGGATCGATAGGTGAATGGATCAGATCTAGAAGGGAGGGGTTGAATAAATCTGACACCAATTACTACAGAACCTTTTTGATCAAAAAAAAAAAATTACTACAGAATCTTAAGCAATTCAAAATTACTTCGAATCAGAGATCAATTCAGACAAACAATTTACTGATCTGAAGTATGAATGTGTAAATTGGTGTGAATAGAGTGTGTGAAGAAATTGAATAACGAATCCAAATTATTTCCTCCAAGATTGTGGTCCTCATTGGCCCAAATAAATCTATATGAAGGAGTTCTAAGGGTTTAGAGGTTGTTACACGGACTTTGACTTGAAGGATGACTTGGTGTGCTTCCCTTTTGCACATGGTCCACAGACACTGTCCATTCTTGCGCTGACTTTAGGTAGACCTTCCACTAAGCTTCTCTTGATCAACTTCCTTATGCCATCCAAACTGCAGTGGCCCAATCTTCTGTGCCACAGCTCAGTTGACTGCTCTTTGTTTGCTGCTAAACAGATATCCTGACCTTTCAAATCTCAAGGTAGATTACGTACAAGTTCTTTTCTCTGTTGGCTTCAAAAATGACCTCTCCATCTTTCATAATGCTGCACTTTGACTCTTGAAATTTGATTTGATGTCCTTTGTCGCATAGCTGGCTGATGCTGATAAGGTTGTGCTTCAGTCCTCTAACACATAGGACATCTTCAATAACTGTTTTGCCTTTGGTGCTCTCTGATCCACTGCCTATCACAGTCCCCTTTCCATTATCTCCATAGGTGACTGTGCCTTCTTCAGCTTCGAGGTGAGAGAACAACTTTCTATTACCTGCCATATCCTTGAGCACCCGTTGTCCAAGTACCATTTGATGCTTGAAGGCTTTCCCTAAAATAAAGACACTAAGTTTTAGGTACCCAGTTCTTTTGGGTCCTTGCTGGTTAGTATCATCATCTTTCTTTTTGATTATCCAATTTTTTGTTTAGTTGGACATGATACTTTGATGTGTCCTAATTTGTTAGAGTGACTGCAACAAGATGTTTAGTTACCTTTTCAGTTGGTATGTATTTGAAGTTTGACTGTATGCTGTGTTTTGTTCAGTGTAAACTTAAGAGTCGGATATACTTTTGGATAAATTATGTTTCTTCATTATCTGGAGGTGTGTATCCAATCCATACTTCTTCTTTCCTGATCTCCTAGCTCCTTTTATTAGAGGCGCTTTATTATTTGTGAATTTATTAATTATAGTAGTTAAATATTCATTATCTTTGGTTATTTGTCTATTTCTATTTTAAGTTGATTTGTATCTTCCTGTTTTCTAGGTGTGTTATTTGCTTATTTTTATCCTTTAAATCTTCACATAATAATTCGTTCTTCTCTTTAACTCAGAAATTGTTTTTCCAGTTGTTCATTTCTGACTTTAAATCTGAATTAGTATTTTCTAGACATGCAATATTTTTCTTACTGGCCTTAGTGACTGCATACTTCTTTGTATTTACAATATAATTCATTAAAAGCTTCTTCTAAGTTATCTAAATCAGAATCATTGCAAGAATCAAAAGATGAGTCAGAAGTTACCTTTCTTTTGTGTTGGCCATGAAAGCCAGGTTGACTTCTTCTTCTTCCTCACTACTTGAGTTGACTCGCTGTCCGAGTTGCTGCTGTTGCTCCCACTACTGCCATTGCTTTTTCTTATTATATCTCCTAAACTTCTTGGAACTGTCTTTCTTTTTGAGTTCAGGTTTCTTGAGCTTCGGACATTCTGTTTTGAAATTGCCCGGGCTTCTTACATTCGTAGCAGATGGGTTCAGCTTTCTTTGATTCTTTGACTTCAGACCTTTTGAAGTCTTTCCCTTTCGTTGAAATGTCTGTCTTCTCCCAGATTGATACTTTTCCTTTTGGCTAAGATGCGTTGCAGCCTCCTAGATAGCATTGCTTCTTCTCGTCTCACTGTGTGGTTTCGTCTTCAGATTGTTCCTCAGAGTTGCCTTCTGCTACTTTTGAGGGCATTGTGTACTTCTTCCTACTAGATGATTCTCCTAATCTTTCCATGTTTATCTTATGAGCCATGAGGGACCCAATGAGCTTCTCCAAAGACATTATCTTCAGATCATTTGCTTCCTCTCTTGCTGTGACCTTCGGGGTCCACGAGGCTGGTAAGGATCTGAGAATCTTTCTAACCAATCACCCATCTGATAGGTCTTGCCAAGACCAGCTAATCCATTGGTGATGTCAGTGAATCTGCTGTACATCTGTGTTATAGACTCTGCTGGCTGCATCTGGAACCATTCGTATTGTGTCACAGCAGATGTCTATTCTGGTTTTTTTTTCACTTTATCCGTGCCTTCATAAGGATTCTTAATTTTTCCCACATCTCCATGCGGATTTGCAGTCTGATACACGGTTGAATTCCTTTTACTGAGGGCACAACACAAAAGCTTTTGGCTTTACAGTTGAGAGATATTTTCTTTCTATCATTATCAGTCCACTGATTCTTCTCGTTGTGACTAGAAGATCACCTTCTTCAACTATTGACCAAATCTGATAATCGAGATCTTGTAGA
>CM024756.1:63742260-63840232 GCA_014218235.1 Colocasia esculenta
GATTGATGGTTTTAAAAATGCGGCGACACGTGCGGACGCGATTCTAAATTTGCCATGATTTGGAGCATAGGAGCTCTTAAGTGTCGTGGCTTTAGGGGGGTACGTTTAGGTTTTGACTTTTAATCGCGTCGGCATAGCCGGATGCGTTTCTTGATTTTTCATGATTTGAAACGTGACCCCTCTTAAATGCCGCGATCTTAGGCGCATGGCTTAGGCTTTGACTTTTAATCGCGGCGGGTTGATCGGACACAAATCAGAATTCACCACGTGATCGAAAGCAAGTGTTATTTGCGTCGGTTTTACCCGCCGCGGATCACACCCCTTTAAAGGGCAACCTCTGTACCAGACGCGAATATTTTAAGTTCAACAACCCATTGACCCCTTATGCTCCATTTCCTTGCAAAGCAGACGCCAAGGCGAGGCAGTTGTAGACACGCCAATTTTGGCAATATATCGAGTACATTTCATGTTATAATGCAATGCCTCAAAGTCTCTCTCTTCAATTAACCTCTTGAGTGATTTTCATAATTTTTTGGATTTTTCTAAGATTTTTAGGAATTGTTTCTAGGGCTTTAAAGGGGTCCTCTGTGCACAATTGATTCTCGACGGACATAGTGGTCACAGTTTCAGGAGTTTGATCTGCGATGGATCAGACCGTCGCGTATCATACTTCTTATTCTAGCGCATACCATGCTTTGACTTGCGTCCAGCCAAGTCGTCGCATTTAAGTGTAACGGCCCTGATTCCCGGACCTTTGGCTCCCACCAAGGACCCGACCATTGGCACCGCCGCCCACAGGCCCGAAGACCTGGAAGGGCTAACGGATCGGTCTAGCAAGATATGTAAAGGAGATAAATAACAACAAATGCACTAAAATGTACAATAGGTGAAGGAAAAGTCTAACACTAAGTACCAGTCTAGTACAGTCCCAAAGTAAATAAAGTACAAGTGCATAAAGTAAAGGGGATAACAGGTCCCTTAGGAGCATATCCCGAGGGTGAAGTACACAGAACTGGGGAACATTGCTCACTGGAGACGCCGTCTACTACGGACTGTCTTCTCAGTCCGTCGTGGAGGGGGCTGCTATGAAGTCTCACCTGCAAAAGAGGGAGTGAGCTTCACGAAGAAGCCCAGTAGGGACTACCAATCTCCCACTAGTTCTAACAGCAGAATAGATCTAATGTGCAGTAATTAAATAAAGAGTAAATCTATCATACTAACAGAGTAAAGTGCGGAAGCGTAAAGAAACTACACGGTCGACGGTCTAAGCTACGAGTCATGACCGAAAACCCGTGTAAACCATGGCACTAGGAAGAACCCAAGCCTGCAAACACAGACAGTCGACAACTGCCTGGATAGAAACGCTAGCTACGGAACACTACACTAGTCAACTGGTCAGGTGCGCCATGCACCTTACCCTCGACCAGCAGTCCATGTCTAGCACCTCCTGTCAGCGTGAGACATGGAACTCAATTAACCGCAACGCCACAGTCTAGCCGGACTACGGTCCCACGCCTGGCCCCTCTAAATGGTTCTGAAACCACGTAGAGTGAGGCAGTGAGAAAAGGACTAGCTGATCTGCGCCGTACGAGCTACCAACTACCATGACGTCCCAGACTCAGCTAAGAGAGCTCTACAAATGACTCTACGCTGCTCTCCCCACCGTTTTCCCCTCTACTCCAGAGTCCGTGACTCGTGCTCGCCTGCCGCCTAGAGAACTCCCTCTAATAGGCGCGCGGGACTGGGGGTCCAGGTAACGGTAACAACCTGTCTTGTGGACAATCCCTCAAGTGTCTAGCACGAGGCGAAAGACTAGAGTAGACTGTACTAGGAACAGCACAGTGCCAAGAGAAATAGAGTTGCAACAGAAACGGTAACTCGGTACAGGTCGCCAGCCCCTCTCGGATAGAGAGGCAACATAGAGAGTCGTCGCAACAAGAACGCGACGTATCGATTTATCACGACCTGAAACCAGAAGGTGCCTCCTAACCTCGTCGCGACAGCAACACGATGGTAAAGTGGCCGCCAAAACACAAACCTTATGAACGCAACACATACTTCCGTCGCGACTAGAGACACTACGGGTCTGGGGTGTGTTCAATGAGAACGCGACAGGGCGATATGTCGCGACCAGATCGCAACCGGGAAACCCGTCACGACCTCAGCTGAGTGCCATACAAGGCCTCCCATATCACCCCAAAAACTCTCAAATGGTACAAAAATGGGGGAAGGGAGCATGGAAAATGATGTAAATAGCTCAACTAACATCCAAACCACCCATATAGCATCCATGCATGGCAAGGAAGGGATCTACACTCAAATAATCCTCACATGCAACATTGGATCCTCATCAAGTGCACCCCATTCCAAGCATGAAACCAAGCATCATGGAACCATCCAAGCAAGCCACATGATCCAAAGAAAGCAATGCAACCCTTAGCATGATCTCTAGGCTTGGAGGAAGGGGGTTTCGAACCTAGCATGCTAGAACTAGGTGGAGGTTGAGGTGTCCCTACTTGAATGTGAAGAGCCAACCCGTTGGGGTCTTCTCGTGTGCATGGCCTCCTCCTCCTCGCTCCAAGCTCCACGAAGGCTCCGTCCATGAGCCACGAACGCCCTTCACAAGTCGAGGAAGGCAATCACGCCACGAAGAGATGCCAAGTCGAAGAAGCACAGTAGGAGGGGAGAAGGAGCATTACACACACACACCACACAAGGGAGAACACCTCCTACAAGCCTTCACCACTCTCCCAAGCTCTCCATGGAGCTCACACACAGAGGGGGTCGGGAAGGAGAAAACCAGGCTAAGAAATGGAGAAGAAAGGGGTTGTTCATAGGCCTGGGCACTTAAACCTCGGCACTCAGAATGCGATGTAGAAGGCCATCGCGTTAGCAATGCTAACGCGACGGTGCCCTAGGTCGCGATCTGGAAGCGCCTGCAGCCCTGATGGTTAAACCCGCCACGCGGCATGCATGCAAACCTAACACCCTATACGCGACGGCTTAGAGTGTCACGTTCATGCATGCAAGGCTATAGGTGTCACCACCGTCCCGACAGCAAAACGACAAGAAAGTAATCTGCTGTTAGAACAGAGTCGGAACAGGGATGGTCAGTGCGTCCTTATCCAGAACGTGACGGTCACCTCCGTCGCCTTCAGAAGATGACGACTCGACATGTCGCGACCTCAGCCGAGAGCACAGACCCACAAAGGGAAGAGGGATGTTACATTAAGAGTTTCCAATTTCAAATTATCTTCCAAAATTGTTTTTGGAAAGATTTTCTTGCTAATTAGAATCACGTCCACATACTCCGTCGTGTTTTTAACCTTCCATCATATGAAGATCGATTCCCTTCAGAAGATCGATTCTTTCAAATACGCGACTACTCATGTCGTCGCGATTCAACATTTCCATTTATTAAATTTGGAAAGAATCAATCGGTATTGAAAGTGTTTGAAACGCATCGGTATATGTCATCGTGATTCTAAAACCTGCTATAATCGATGTTTGGAAAGGCTTAATTCAAGTAAGAGGATCTTGTTAATCGTGACGCTTTGGCCGGTCGCGATTCAGCTAAATAGGCGACTACTATGTCCATCGTGATTTACTAAATTTACCCCTATAAAAAGATCCCCGAGGCCATTGTTTTGGACACATCCCAAGCATTACGGCGAAGCCCTGCTGCGCTGAAGAGTCGAATTTCGAGCTTTAAAGAGGAGAGCCTTCACCTTAAGCCACTCGGAGTCTTCATCAATCGGAGATCGTCTTCGTCCTTTCAAGACCATTGGAGCTTGTGGAGGCTTCTTCTATTCCAGTCACCTCCCGCAGTGGGCTCATCTCGCCAACTCTTCTTTCTCCCTTCATTCCTTTCTTTAATTCATCTTTTAGTTCATTCATTTCACACTAATCATCATTCACACACACACTTCATTTCCATCACACCCAATCTTTTAGGGGTTTAACACCACCTTCACAAGGTGTGTTCAAGCCCATGCATGTTCATTTTTTCATACATTTCTTGGAATTTCATGCTACACAACTTAGACTAATATTGCCTTCACTTTTTTGCTTGTTTCTTTCTTTTGCAAGGTAACCGTGAAGCTAAAGTCTTCTTTGCCGGCCAGCCAGTTGGAAGAGTAGGAGTCAGCCCACCAACTTTGGTCTGGACTCAAACGACTGAAGCATTGGTCTGTATTGATGTGGATATTGTTGTTCCCCTCCAGAGTGAATCTGGATTGGCTATGCTGATCAAGGATTATGGCAGAAGGTTAACTATCATAGAGTCCCATCTCTGTGTAAGTTCTGTAATCATATTGGCCATAGTGAGGACTCCTGTCATAAGAAACAGAAGAATAGCCTTCCTAAACAGGCTAGTGAAGACCATGGTGCACCTATTAAGGTTCCAATTTCTAATGTTAATGAATGGAGGCCGGTACGCGGGAGGAAAAATAAGAATATGGTGGTTACTTCAGAGGTACCCGTGAGTAATGCTTTTGAGCATCTGCGGGAAGGTTTTTTGGAACCGACGGATGATACTCAGAACAATCCTGCTCTTCAGCAGGTTGAACCAGTTGATGGAGGAAATGATCAAGTTATGGGGTCCCAGATTATTAATAATGGTGACGTGGCTTCTGATAAGCAGTTTATAGATTCTTTTCAGCCAGGTCCCAGTTGCATGCATGACCTCAACTTAGAAAAGCAGTCGATTAACATTGACAAGGTTATTCCTGAACGTGTGCATGGAACTATTCACACCCAGGACCAGAAGCCATGCATGGCCCAGAATGGAGTTTCTACTTCACTACCCTTGCAGGTTCTTCATGGCAGTCCGATCGCTGGAGCTGTGGACAATGATGAGGTTGCCTTGTTAGCGGTTGGGTCTTTCGATGGCAGCCCAGCTACAACGTTACCTTGCATGGAAACCCAGGAAGGGTCGAAATCTCAAGTATCGCAAAGGGAAGCTATCGAGAATATCCTAATGCCTCATGTGGACGTTACTAAAAATGGTAGTATCCTTTTTAATGATGGAATCTACACTAGATCTAAGGCCAAAGCGGCTGGGGTTCAATGTGGCTATGGTTCCTCATGATGAGGAGTCTTTTATTCTGGAATATCCAGGGCCTAGCTAACTTGGCCTCCAAACGTACTCTCAAGCTTATGGTGAAGAAATATAAATTGTGGTTTCTGGCTATTTTTGAACCGAAGATGGTCTTAAGTAAGGCATCCCGCCTCTGTACTTACTTGCATATGGACTCTTTTGTTGATGACATTCAGGAGCATTCCAAGACTTGGATTTTCCTGAATAAGCCTTTCTCTTTTACTATGTTATCTGAATCCTCTCAACATGTCACGGGTATGGTTATGAAAGGTGATACCCCTTTGCTTATTGTGTCCTCTATCTATGCTAGTTGTGACCTGAATGACAGGAGGATTTTGTTTGAAGATTTACTTGCTTTGGCAGATTCTGTGGATGTCATGGTTGTTTGGGGTGACTTTAACTGTATTGCTCACTCGACTGAGAAGAAGGGCGGCCTTATGCATAACACTACTTTATGCTTGAGTTTAATGCCTTTCTTTCTACTTCTGGTTATTGGACGCTGGCTTCAAAGGCACTCCTTTCACCTGGTCTAATAACCGGGTGGTTGCCATGCGATTAAGGCTCGCCTGGACAGAATTTTGGTTAACAACTTGTGTCATGAGGCTTATCCTGGGTTCAATGTTCAGCATTTATCTCGTGGTCCTTCTGACCATGCCCCTATTCTTATCATTTGCATACTACTTATTCTCAGCCATCTAGGTTCATAGGTTAACCGCTCTGAACTTAATGACGCCAATGCCAAACTTAGGCAGATTCTTCACAGCTAGGAAATTTTTTGGTGTCAGAAATCTAGAATCCAATGGCTGGAAGAGGGTGATTGTAATACTACTTTTTATCATGCTTCTATCCAAGGTAGACAAAGCAAGAACTACATTCATAGGTTGAAGGTTGATGGAGCTTGGTGTGATGATCAAGACAGACTTAAGTTGGAGGCTGAGCGTTTCTTCAGTACTTTACTCACTTCTAAAAATCACGCTATTGATAACAACCTGCTACACACAATCCCTCATCTTATCTCTGATGAGGACAACCGGATGCTCACTTCTATACCTTCTGCTGAAGAAGTTAAACTTACTGTTTGGAGTATGAAAGGTGATAGTGCTCTGGGTCCTGATGGATTCATAGACAAATTTTATACTTCTTGTTGGGATATTATTGGTAAAGATGTGGTGGATGTTGTTTGTGGCTTCTTTGCTGGGTACCCTCTTCCGAAGAGTGTTTCATCATTGCTCTTATTCCCAAAGCGGATAATCCTAATAGTTACAGTCACTATCGCCCCATCAGTTTATGCAACTTTTCTTATAAAATTGTGTCATCTATCATTGTAACATGCTTACTACTATTTTACCTAGCATCATCTCCATGGAGCGGGGTGCCTTTGTAAAAGGTAGGAATATTATGGACAACATTTTCTTGGCTAGAAATTTGCTCTCTGATCTTGGTAGGAAAGTTCGTGGTCACAATGTTATTTTTAAGTTGATATGATGAAAGCCTATGACTGGGTTGAATGGGATTTCCTATTGGCTGTTCTTTACAAGTTTGGCTTCTCTTCTAGATTCACCTCCTACGTGGCCATGCTTATTTCTAATTACTGGTTCTCTGTCTTATTCAATGGTTCTCTTACTGGTTTTTTTAAGTCCTTCAGAGGTTTGTGTCAGGGGGATTCACTTGCTCCGGCTCTCTTTATTATTATGGAGGAAACTTTGAGTAGGGGTCTTCATATGCTACTGGATAACCGGTCATTCTGCCATTTTCGGGACCCAGAGGTTGTAAGCAGATTTCTCACCTTTTATATGCTGATGACACATTGATTTTCCTTAATGACCAAGCTTCTAATATCCGAAAAATCTTGAAATTCCTGAAGATATATGAGGACTCTTCTGGGCAAAGGATTAACCATGACAAAAATAGCTTTCTAATATCCAAATGTGCCCTCTTCATGTGGCCTCCAAGGTTAGCCGCTTGACTCGTTTCCACCATCAATAGGGTGCTATGCAATATCTGGGTGTGACCATAAAGCAAGGTAGAACCTTGGTGGTAGATTACAAACCTTTGCTGGATAGCATTAATGCTCGTATCAGTGCCTGGAAATCTAGATTTTTGTCCAAAGCGGGTAGAATTACTCTTATCAATTCGGTTCTCTCTTCTATGCTGTTTACCTTGCTACTGCTTCTTCTATTCCTAAAACTGTTCTCTCTTATATTGAGCCCCTTGTGCTGCCTTTTTCCGGGCTGGAACTCTTAATGAAAAATGTAGGCACTGGGTTTCTTGGGCGACCATTCAGAAGCCTATTTGGAGGGTGGTCTTGGGGTTAGAAGCCTTTGTCATGTTTAGGTTTCTATGGTGATTAAGTTGGTCTGGAATATTTCCATGGGTCATCCTGTGGGCTACTTACACTAAGGACATGTTCTTTCATAGTGGTCAGCTCAAAAGTCATCCGCATGGTATTTCCAAGAAGCTTTTCTATGATGCATATGATAGTGTCAACCAAAATACTAGATGGGTCTTGGGTAATGGTGCCCGCATTAGTTTTCTGAACGATGTTTGGGTGGGCAGAAACCTCTTCGGCATAATTTATCTACACCTTTTTGGATCCCTTACTACTGTCCAAGAGGTTCTTCTTAATACTCATCACCATCTGCGTACTCTTATTGATGATAAATTGGAAGATTTGTAGCTCTCTACCCATGAGGATATTTGTGTTTGGGCTCCTTCTACTAATGGCATGTTTTCTCTTAAAAGTGCTTATGATTAGATCAACAGCCATGGAGTTAAGCATCTTCCTCTTCTCCGCATCTGGCACCGCCATTTCAGCAGGCGTGCATCCATTTTCTGTTGGCAATTACTTCATAGGGTTGTTCCTGTGGATGATCAAATCACTGAGTGTGGTATCCCACTCCCTTCACGTTGTAGTTGCTACGGTTGTCCTCAAGCTGAGGACATGAATCATCTTTTTGTTAAGAGCGACTCCGCTAAACTACTTTGGCGATGGGCTTCTCCCCTCCTTGTTGCTAGCCAAGGCATTCATGTTATATTTCTCTTCGTATCTGGGAATCCTTAGGTCTTGCAGCCTTACTCATCCTCACGATTTTGTCACCATTTACTGCTCCATGCTCATTGTGTGGAAAATTTGGAAAACAAGGTGAAAAATGAAATATGACCAAGTTAAGATTTCTACTGATCTTATGCTCCATAACATCCAAGCTTTAGTTGCTACTGCTATTGGCAAAATGGCGTTCAAAATCAATTCAACGCCCCAACAAATGAAGGCCATTTTAGAGCTCGGTTTCTCTGTTAATATACTTTCAAAATGTGCAAGATGGTGAGATGGATCCCACCTTTACAAGCTCTTATGCTTAATGTTGATGGTGCTAGCAAGGTAACCCGGGCCCTTGTGGGGGCGGTGGTCCTTTTAGAAATTCTCATGGCATTGTGTCTTGCCTTCTCTCATTTTTTTTGGTACTGCTTCTAGCATTGTTGCTGAGGTTTGGGCTATGTGCGATGGTGTGCTGCTGGCAGTTGAGCAGGGTCTTATGATTACTGAGATTTGTTCTGACTCTTTGTCTTTGGTTAATTCACTTCATACTGGTGCTGCTTCTTCTTGGGACTGTTACAGATGTGGAGGGATGTTCATGATTTTGTTCAACAACATGGTGTTAGAGTCTCTCATGTTTATAGGGAAGCTAATCAAGTGGCGGATGCCTTGGCAAATTATGCTTGTCTTATGCATTGTAATGAGGTTTTTAACTCTTCTAGGCAGCTACCTCACCCTTGTTTTCCTGCCCTTATTAGGGATCGTATGGGGCTTGGAAGTTTTAGATCACCATGATATGTTGTTCCTTCAGGGGTATATGCCCCGCAGACTTTGTAACTTTTCTCATTCATATTTATATAATTCTGTGTAGCAAGTTGATCGCCTGGGGGAGTGGTCCATTTCACCCTACTAGGGTGGAATGCACTCGACGGTCGCTAATCCGTTGCACTCATTTTGCCAAAAAAAAAAAAGAAAAATAAAAAAGAAGTCAAGCAAGCAATCATATCAAGTCAAATAAGTCATCACATGACTTAATCTTAACATGCAACAAGAGACACTTTCAAATCTTGCAAATCATATCAGTGTCATGCCACCACCACAAGTCCATACTCCCATGGTTAATAAGTACTTCGGGGTGCTCCTCCCAAGGACCAGATAGGGCCCTTATGTTTGCACAAGCACGAGGTCAGGTGGATCGAAGTCCCAAGTAGTAGTGTCAATTTCAAGAGTATCATGGCCATTAGAGTCAAAAAGGGCAGAGTTGTAGGATGTCATAGAAGCCAAGAACATATGCTCAGATTAGGGAACATCAAGAGTATAGGTTGACGAGAGTTCAAGAAAGCATGATAGATCATATCAAGCCATGCCAACGAGATCAAGTGGGTTCCATACATTTTCGTGATTTATGATTCAAAGGCAATTAGACTTAAGGATGGAGTTTAGTTGATTCATAGAGGAAGCAATTATCAAGATAATTGGGAGTCATTAGAATAATCACATTATTACAGCTTTTGGACACATGTCAAGTACTTGGTTACTGTCTTACTGATTACTCTTCTATGGGGTAGATCACAAGGCTGTAGAAGTGCCACAAAGGGGCCAATCGAATTGGTGGTCGAAGTGTAGAGAGAGGGCAGTCAAAGTGTACAAGAGAGAGAAATCAATTTGAGCTTGAACAGGAAGGAAGAAGGGTCTTTAGATAACTTAAGGATGTATCGGACCTATGATACTCATAGCAAGGTTTCAATAGTGGATAAAAAACTTAGACAAGGTTCCTAACAATGATGTTGTTGGAACCATCACATGATAGACTTGAAGGTTGCACTTCCAGTTTAAGGGTTCCAGAAATGCATGGGTACATAGAAAAATCAAAGGGGATCCTATCTGGGAAGGGTCATAGAAATCTGGGCATATTTCCTAGGAACAAAGGTCATGCTCCTCAGGAACAAGCAGAAACAAGGAGAGTCTCGCGATGGTGTGAGGGTCAGGGATCCCTAACACTCTATTGATCAGACATTAGGCAAATCAGAGGTGACCAACTAGGTTATGACATAGAAAATCCAAGGATACTTAAAACATGAGTAAGCTTTTAATTTGGTGCCCGATAAAATTAAAAAGGAATTAAGCAGTTAATAGTGGTGTCTGAGAAAACCTACCTTTTGTGTTGCTCATTAAGTCCACTCTTATGGTCTGATGTAGAGGCTAGAGAAAAAAGATGGACCCCGCGAAGTCCAGCTTCAGTAGGCCGAAGCAGTGGTCAAGGAACTCTAAGATCCTAGCTTCTGGTTCGTCCTTTTAGCTCCAACAGGTCTCTTTCATGGATGAGCAGAAGAGGGTCTCTCAAGCTCCAGGGATTTTAGCAAAACCAGAAAGGGCTTTGGGGTCAGCCTAAGAGGATCTCATGGTGTCTATACAGAGCCCTTGTCCCAATTAAAGTCCTTGTTCTTTATTTTCCAAGAGAGTTCATGGGTGAGGAGGTCAAACTTGGCCACACATGGGCCTTGGGGCCATACCTAACCCATGCCTTGCCATTCCTACTTTTGACTTTGTTTGGGCAAAAAGACAGATAGTCACATATTTGTCATGCCTTAGGCCATACTCCTTGTCATACCTAACCTTGACTTGGTTTGGAAAAGGACAGACCCACCAGACTTGTGCCATGCCTTTTACCAACTCCTAAAGTGATGTGCCTAGGGGGTCGTTCCCAAGTACAAGCAATTCATTCTTTCCATAATAAGTCTCTAGGTGGTCTTTCTATAATGGGAGGACAAGGTCCTCCATCGGTTGGAGTTCAAGAGCCCCATCAATTGCTGATGAAACCTTCTATCGATTGTGAAAGAGCTTCACATTGGCTGGAGAACAAAGTCCTCCATTGATTGGTGTTTAATAGGCCATATTAAAAGGGTCAATCGGTTGGTAAACAAGGCCAATTGATACACAGACTCCTATCAATTGCTGAGTAACAAGGCAATCGATTGTTGACTAACATGGCAATCGATTGACATAAGGACAACCGATTGGTGAAGGAAAAATATCGATTACTGACCAACATCGATTGGTCAGAAACATTGACTGCTGAAGGAAAATATCGATTGCTCATTTAGAATATCGATTGCTGAAGGAAAACATTGATTGGTCATTTAGAACATCGATTGTTGAAAGAAAACATTGATTGCTCATTTAGAACATCGATTGCTGAGGGAAAACATCGATTGCTCATTTAGAACATCGATTGCATAGAAGGCAATCAATTGATACTTCCTCATATATAAAGTGTAACTTCGTCATATTCGAAGTCATGCATGTTTTCAACGTGATCAGTCAAAGCTAACTTCGTCATATTCAAAGTCTAACTTCATCATAACCAAAGTCATGCATGTTTTCAACGTAATCAGTCGAAGCTAACTTCGTTATATACGAAGTCTAATTTCGTCATATACGAAGTCATATATGTTTTCAACGTGATCGGATGAAGCTAACTTCATCATATACGAAGTCATGCATGTTTTCAACATAATCAGTTGAAGCTAACTTCGTCATTCGAAGTTCCACTTCAGCTGACTGCGTTATCTCTGTTCCGTCCGAAGTCTTCTTCGTCATATCTGAAGTCAAACTTCGGCTGACAAAGTATTGTAACATCCTCCTTTCTTTGGTCAGCCACCTTCTGATGAAGGTAGCGACAGAGAGGCTGTCGCCTTCATGCCTGGCTTTCCCCCGTGGGTTGTGGGAGGTCTCAGGTGGTCACTCGAACCTCTGACTGTGGTCGCGACAATGCCTATGTCGTGACCCAGCTCGCGACAGTTTCCCTGTCACCTTCAGACCCAGGTCGTGATAGACCGGGTGTCGCCTTCAGGTGGCGATAGACCTTCTGTCCCCTTCTGAGAGAAAGCGACAGTAACCCTATCGCCTTCTCAGACAAAGGGTGACTGGCGACCTGTTCGGAGTTCCGTTCTGCTACGACTCTAATTTCTGGCACCTGTGTTGTTCTAGCACGGTCCTACTCTAGTTGTTCGCCCGGTGCTAGGCACTTATGGGCTTATCTGTTGAGAGGTTATTACTATTACCTAGACCCCGATCCCTGCGCGCCCGTTGAGGGAGTTCTCCGAGTAGCGGGTGAGCTTGAGTTACGGACTCTAGTAGCTGAGGGGAAAACAATGGGGATAGAGGCGTAGAGTCGTTTGCAGAGCTCTCTTAGCTGAGTCTGGGACGCCGAGTTGGTTTTTGGTGTTCTTCTGGCACAAATCAACTAGTCGTACTCACTGCCTCACTCTACATGGTTCCTGTACCATTTAGAGGAGCCATGCGTGGGACCGTAGTCCGGCCAGGCTATGGTAGTTGTGATTACTTTAGTTCCACGTCTCACTCCGACGAGAGGTGTTAGACATGGACTGGTGGTTGAGAATAAGGCGTGTGGCGCACCTGACCCGTTGACTAGTGGTAGTTGCCTTCCGTGGCTAGTTTCTTTGTCCAGGCAGTTGTTCACTGTCTGAGTTTGCAGCCTTGGATTCTTCCCAGTGTTGTGATTTACATAGGTTTTCGGTCCCGACATTGTTTTAGATCGATTGTCGTATAGTTACTTTCCACTTCCGCACTTACTCTGTTAGTAGAACACATTTACTTGCTTAAATTTCAATTATACACACATATCTATTCTGCTGTTAGAATCAGTGCAAGATTGGTAGTCCCTATTGGGCTTCTTCGTAAAGCTCATTCCTTTCTTTACAGGTGAGACTTCACAGCAGTATCCTCTGTGGCGATCTGAGGCGACGGGGCTGTAGTAGACGGCGTCTTCCGTAAGCAGTGTTCCCTTCGTACTTGTTTCGTCACCCTCGGGGTATGCCCCTTAGAGATATGTTATTTCCTTTCTTTCTGCACTTGTACATTGTTAATTTAGGACTGTAGTAGACTCGTACTTGTGTTGGATGATTTTTCTTCACTTGTTAGTACATTTTAATGCTTATTGTTGTTACTTACTTCTGTTACATATCTTGTTAGACTGGTCTGTCAGCCCTTCTGGGTCTTCGGGCCCATGGGCGGCGGTGCTGACGGTCGAATCCTTGGTGGCAGCCGGGGGTCCGGGCGTCGGGGCCATTACAGTGGTATCAGAGCAAGAGGTCTCTCAAGAATTGTAATGGAACTAAGTGGCAACGCAAGTCTCATAGGAGGCACAAGTAACACTGCTAGCCTCCGGGTTAATCTGTTAACTTGATTAATAGTTTGTGCCATAGGACATGGCTCCACATGGACACAGGCAGGTCATAGAGCTAATGGAGCATCAGGAGGTCACGTCAGACGAGTCAGTTGCAGCCGAGCACGCACCGGCGGATGCTCAGCCTCAGCAGGTTGACCAGCAGTGTGTTCTGTTGTAGCAGGGAGCACAACAGCAGTAGTGGTACCCACCCCCGCCCCCGCCAGAGGTTATGGAGTAGTGGTGGATGATGATGTTTCAGGTCCCTTAGCAGTACCAGCAGGAGGTCAGCAGTTTGCAGGGATGGTAGCAGAGGAGCAGCCACCAGCGACTCCACAGGCAGCACCCTTTCAACTAGAGGTGCCACCAATGGTATGGCAGCAGACTCCAATTGTGGCAACAACACTTGAGGACTGCACAACACTTATGGAGAGGTTTCTTCATCTCCAGCCTCTGATGTTCTACGACGACTATGATCCGGACAGAGCAGAGAGTTGGGTCCATGTGCTCGAGCATACTTTCGAGACCATGAACTGTGTGGGCAGGATCATGTCAGACTTGTAGTGTATCATCTGAAGGGGTCAGCCCACGAGTGGTGGAGGGCAGTGAGGCAGACCAGTTGTCAGGGCAGGAGGCTGAACCAGATAGTTTGGGAGCATTTTCTGGAGATCTTCCACGACAAGTACTTTCCAGACTACGCACGCCATTAGAGGAGGGACCAGTTTCACGAGCTGAAACAGGGAGAGCTGACTGTGGCGCAATACCACCAAAGGTTCGTATAGCTTTTGTGACATGTCCCTCACGTAGCCACTAGTGAGCAGGTTCTCACTAAGCAGTTCATTAGTGGTTTACGCTCAGAGTTGAGGTGGTCCATGACTGGCTACCTCTGTGACACCTTGCCATTGGCAGTGGCTAGAGCTATCGCTTTGGAGAGGGAGTGTCAGTTCAGCCACAACAGGGAGGAGGTTCGGCAAGGTCTACCCCATACCAGCATCCTTCAGGCACATGCAGTGCTGGCCTGACCTCGAAGTGAAGAAGTTGTTCACACGAGGGGGTAGGCAGTGTTACCAGCAGTCACCTAAGCATCGAGTCAGCCAGAGCAGTCAGTACAGTCGGTCACAGAGCAGAGTCAGCAGGGCACAGGTTGTTTTCACTGTGGGTAGCCAGGTCACTACAGGAGGGGTGTCTGTTGAGGCAGGGGCAACAGTAGTTAGCACCTCCACAGTACACATAATAGTCACCACAGGCTTTGTACCCTCCACCCAAGCAAGCGCAGCGTCAGCAACAGCACCAGGGGCAGTTTCAGCCACCTCAGCAGCACCAGCAACAGCCTCAGCGAGAACGTGGTCACGGTCGGGTGATGAACATTAGATCCCAGTGCTTCACATTTTTTTTACTTCAGAGGGAGTTCTTTGGTTCCCTACTAAGTTTGCTCCGGAGCGGACCTGTGACCTAGCTATTGAGCTTCTGAGGTGACTACATGCATACTCTGGGTTACCTAGAGGGTGTCACCGTCGAAGTACATGGCCACTTTTGCTAGCCAGACGTTTGCCTTACAGATCCATGATTTCGATGCCATCCTTGGCATGAATTGGTTGGAGGCACACTCTGTGTTGGTGGACTGTCAGCGGAAGACCGTACGGTTCGAGATACCTGGAGCACCTGTACTTTGCTTCCAAGGTACCCAGTCTACCCACGACCTTTCGTTTCCTTCTATAGAGCTGGTTCCTAATTCGAGATGGTTGTGTAACTTACCTTACTTCTGTGAGTTTCTGGATTCTGGCGAGCTATCTGTTCATATGTACCTGTTGTTTGTGATTTCGCTGACATGTTTTTGTAGGATATACCTGGTTACCGTGGAGCGGGAGGTAGATTTCTCCATTAAGTTATTTCTGGGGACGATGCCTATGTCCAAGGCATCGTACCGGATGGCGTCGATGGAGCTACGGGAGTTGAAGCGCCAACTTGATGAGTTACTCGAGAAGGGCTTCATTCGTCCGTGCCATTTCGCCTTGGGGTGCACCTTTGTTGCTTGTGAGGAAGAAGGATGACAGTCTCAGGATGTGCATCGATTATCGACAGCTGAATCAGGTTACAGTGAAGAACAAGTATCCGTTGCCCAGGATCGATGACTTGTTAACCACTTACAGTGGGCTTCAGTATTCTCAAAGATTGACTGAGATCAGGCTACAACCAGTTGAGGATCCGAGAGTCAGATATTGCCAGATCAGCCTTCCGTACACTACTATGGCACTTTGAGTTTATCGTAATGCCTTTGGGCTCATGAATGCAACGGCAGCCTTCATGGAGATGATGCACATTGTGTGCCGAGAGTACTTGGACAGGTTTGTGGTAGTGTTCGTGGACAACATCCCGATGTACTTAGCGACGACAGAGTAGTATGAGGAACACTTGAGGCTGGTGTTAGAGGCACTAAGGAGTCACCAAATTTATGCCAAATTCAACAAATGTGAATTTTGGCTAAAGGAGGTGCACTTCCTTGGTCACGTGGTTTCAGGTGTAGGAGTGGCGGTGGATCCCGCCAAGGTCGAGGCAGTGGTTTCGTGGGGCCAGCCCACTACAGTTGCAGAGGTGTGCAATTTTCTGGGGTTAGCAGGCTACTACAGGAGGTTTATGTAGAACTTTACTAGCGTTGCTGAGCCATTGATGATGTTGACCAAGCGAGAGACCAAGTTCGTGTGGACAACAGAGTGTGAGCAGAGTTTCCAGGAATTGAAGAGCAGGTTGACTTCAGCTCCGATCCTTGTTTTACCGTTTGGTAGCGGTGTTTGTTGTCTACACGACGCTTCAGGAGCTGGTCTTGGTTCCGTGTTGATGCAGCACGGGAGGGTAGTCACTTATGCTTCTCCGTAGCTTAAGAAGCATGAGTAGAACTATCCGACGCACGACTTGGAGCTTGCAGCACGTGTTTACCTTGAGGTTGTGGAGACATTACTTTACAGTGAGGAGTTCGAGGTGTTCACGGACCATAGGAGTTTGCAGTATGTCCTCACGCAGAGAGATTTGAACCTCAGGCAGTGCAGGTGGGTCAAGTACCTAAAGGACTACGACTTTACTCTTTTTTATCACCAGAAAAGGCTAATGTCGTGGCTAACGCTTTGAGCAGAAGACCCCACTTGAGTTCTTTGTTGGTTAGACACTAGAGGTTATTAGAGGACACCACTCAGGGGTGTTCACTCCGTCGAGTCTCAGAGTTAGAGTAGGTTGACAAGTTTGACAGTCGTTCAGTCACATATCGTAGGTGTTAGAGGCACAGAGTGCAGATACAAGTTGGCAGATATCTTGCAGATGCCAGAGGTAGATCTGGACAAGTACAACAAGGTCAAGTTCAGAGGCAGTTGTACGTCCCAGTGGATGTCAGGCAGGAGCTATTAGCATAAGCGCACAGATCGAGATACTCTATTCATCCTGGTTCCACCAAGATGTCCCATGACTTTGAGGGTACTCTTTTGTAAGACCCGGTCCTCTTGGGCCCTTGGCCCCATCCTCAGGGTCACGACGGGCACCTGGTCGAGACATGGTCGCGGTTAGAGCAGCCTGCCGCAACAGGTTTTGGGACGCGGCACACCTGGCTGTCGGGACATGGTCGCGATGGGTGGGGGCGTCACGTCTTGTCGTGGCGTCTGGATGCGTCGCAATGCTTTTTGACCGATGCAACCGCTGTCCTTTCTGTCAAAACAGCTTTATCGGGTGTCAGGTGTGTACCACATTGACGCGACCTATCAGGCCGTCGCATTCTGGTTTCCCAGTCTTCGAGGTTGACTGCCTTTTGGGGTCACGCCAAGGGTGGCTGTCGCGACATAGTCCCGTCGCCTAGGGGCATCGCGACATGGTTGTTGTCGCGTCGGGCCGACCTGTCGCGTCTTGGGGCCCATCAATTTAAAACCGAGGGTTGCACCCCATTTCACCCTTCCCCCTTTCCTTCCTCTTCTTCCCCCTTCTTTTCCTTCTCCAAGTTCTCCCCTCTCCGGTGGTTTTCCGGCATGCTCGTGGTGATCTGGTGGAGGGTAAAGTTCCTTCATGCAAGGGACGTGTTTGTGGTGCTTGGAGCGAGGAGGAGGCGGCCATTCCGACGTTAAGGCCTAACGGGTCGGCTCTACTTGTGGAGGTAGGGACCTTTGACTCCTCTCGCCTAGCATGTCCCTCTCCCCTTGAGATATGTGAGGATCATGCTCGTGTTTGAGTGAGGATTCCATCGAGTGTAGATTTGATGTAAATCCATGTTTTGTGGGGATTGAGGGTGGTTTGTGTGGTTTATGAGCTTTCGCATGTGTTAAGCATGCTCCCCTCCCCCGTGGGGATATGAATGTATGGTTTTTGGGGTGGTCTCCGGGAAGATCATCCCGGAACCCCCCTCGGCTGAAGACGTGACCACTATAGAGGTCGCGATGATGTCGCGACAGCTAGGCCGCCACGACATCATTGCGATGCTCTTGGGTGTCGCGACAAGGTCGTGACGGCTTGGGCCGCCGCGACAAGTCACAAAGGGTTGGGCGTCGTGACATGGTCGCGACGGCCGATGCATCGTGACTACAGCAGAGACAGGTAGGTCTTGCGAAGTTCCGTGTTTTTGTGAGTCTTCACCGTTTTTGCTTCTTACTATACCTGTGGCACCAATGCTAGTTTCCTAGTACGGTTCTACACTAGTCGTTCGCTCAGTGCTGGAATCTGAGCTTGTCCCGTGAGAGAAGTTGTTACCGTTGCCTGGGACCCATCCACATGTGAACCACTCCTATATTTTACCCTTTTATTTTGGTGATAACAAAATTTATGTTTAATTAATTATTATTAAAAAAGTTAATATTATGTTTTTCTTATAAATATAATTTACATGATTAATTGAATATTAATATATTTATTACCATGATTTTTCTAATAATAAATTAAATATCATGATTTCTAATAAATATAATTTTAGACATCTATTCTATAAGATTTGCACTAAACAGTAAATGGATTCCATTCAATATATATTGGATTTCAGTTCAAAGTGCCACATCGATTTGGTCTCATAACGATTTGATAAGTGACTCTCATAAGGATTCCTTTGTACCCACACAGATTATCACATAGATTACCACACAGATTACCACACGATTACACACACGATTACTATACAGATTGCCACACAGATTACCACACAGATTATCACAAGATTACCACACAGATTACAACACAGATTACCACACAGATTACTACACAGATTACCACACAGATTACCACACAGATTACCACAGATTACTACAACAGATTACCACACAGACTCCTTTGTAACTCATAAGGATTCCTTTGTAACCCACACAGACTCCTTTGTAACTCATAAGGATTCCTTTGTAACTCACACAGACTCCTTTGTAAATCAAGGATCCTTTGTACTCACACAGACTCCTTTGTAACTCATAAGGATTCCTTGTACTCACACAAACTCCTTTGTAACCATAAGGATTCCTTTGTAACTCACACAGTTCTCATAAGGATTCCTTTGTAACCACACAGACTTCTCATAAGGATTCCTTTGTAACTCACACAGACTTCTCATAAGGATTCCTTGTACTCACACAGACTTCTCATAAGGATTCCTTTGTAACTCAAACAGACTTCTCATAAGGATTCCTTGTAACTCACACAGACTTCTCATAAGAATTCCTTTGTAACTCACACAGACTTCTCATAAGGATCCTTTGTAACTCACACAGACTTCTCATAAGGATCCTTTGTAACTCACACAGACTTCTCCATGGATTCCTTTGTAACTCTCATAAGGATTTGATAAGTGAAACATCGATTCTTTGTAAAACATGAATTTCACTTAAACATAGATTTCCTTTATATTCCAAAATATTTTTGGATCTAGTGAAAAGTCAAATATTCTGATTTGCGTAATCCTCTATCTTTCTGACAGGAGATCTTTTTGCTTATCTCTCTAGATCTTTTCTTTCCTGCCAACAAAAAGGGGATTACTTACTACTTCTGGGGTGGCAACAGGAAATATAGGTATGAGCCTTTTGATAGAAACACTCTTTTATCTAAACACTTTTTTCTATGCTTGCAGACCTCGTAGACCACAAATTATTAGAAGAAAGAGAAGATGAGCAACGGCTAGAACTCCAACGGATTTATTCAAATTGCTCTATAAAGATGAAGCAAGGCTGAAGAAGAAGCATGAGCTTTTCCTGAAGATCTTTGAATGAGTGTACAACCAGTGAGGAACCTGAACTCAAATACACTCAAAGAAAAAGAGAGAAAGAGCCTGAGCCCAAGAAGAAGTGTTCAAGCATCTGAAGCACTGAAGCATTCAAGCTCCTTCTCCTCTCTTCTCTCTCTCTGTGTGCATCTTGTAATCTGGGGGGAGAGAGTCTTTTGCTGAGAGTTCTTTAGTGGTTTTTATTTGTTCCAACTCTCAGCTTGTTCTTCTTTCTAAGAAAGATTCTGTCCAGCTGTAGGACTGTATACAGTGTAGAACCTAGCTAGGGGGTTGTGTCTAGCAGAACCGCACTGGGGTTGGTACCAGGAGGTTGGCTTCTTTACCTGTAAGAGAAGGGGGTTGCCTTCTTGCCCGGGAAAGAGAAGAAGACCAGCTGGGGTGCTGGGTGTTGTAGTGTCCTTAAGGGGGACTGTACCATTGGTTAGTGAAATCCCAAGAGGTTGCTTGGGGACTGGACGTAGGACTTCCATGTGGGAAGGGCCGAACCAGGATAATTCCTTGTGTCCTTTGTGTGATTGTTTATTTGCTTCCGCACTACTACTCTATCACACTAAACTAAACCAAACCTTCAAGTGTTAATTTCTGTGTTTAAGTTTCTATTTCAGATTTCGGAAAAACCTATTCACCCCCCTCTAGGTTAGCTTGCTGCCGTACAAAAGGGCCAACAAGTGGTATCAGAGCGAGGTTCTCTGATCTATCAAGAAGATCTAATGATCTTAGAGAAGATCCATGGTAGCTCAAGGATATGTTGAAGGTCAATCAGTCACAGACCTCCATTCTTTGATGGAGAGGACTACCAATATTGGAAGATGAGAATGGAATGCTTCATTCGAGGCACAGACTTTGATCTATGGCAGGTAATCGAGGTAGGTGATTATGTTATGTTCCTATTCCAGGCACTACTGCCATTACAGCAGCAGATAAAAGTAAATATCTTTAAACTTAAAGCTAAGAACTACTTATGTTGTGCTTTATCCAAAGAGAATTAGTAGAGTATCTGCATGTAAATCAGCTAAAGAAATATGGGATAAACTGCAGATAACTTATGAAGGAACAGATAAAGTAAAACAACTAGGATAGATATTCTTGTCTCACAATATGAGCAATTTAAAATGCTTCCAAATGAAAATATCACTCAGATGTATAATAGATTTCGAGCATAGTAGTTGGTTTGAGTTCTCTTGGTAAAAATCTTTCTTTTGATGAGGAAACTGTTAGAAAGATACTTAGGTCCTTACTCTTTCATGGACACCTAAAGTAACTGCTATTGAAGAAGCCCATGACTTAACCAAACTTTATATTGATAACTTAATAGGTTCCTCATGGCACATGAAATTAATATGGAGCGACTATCTGAAAGCTCATCAAAGAAAAAATGTACTAATGCTCTTAAAGTTGCGCGCTCCTTCCACTTCTTCTTCTAGTTCCAAAAATACAGATTCTGAAGACAGTGACATAGATGAAGTACTGTCCAAGCTTCAGAAATTCTCAAGAAGAAAAAAAATGATCAGAAGGATTCAAAAGAAAGAGAGAAAAGAAAAAGAACCAGTCTGCTATGAATGCAAAAAACCTGGACATCTAAGACCAGATTGTCCTAAACTAAAGAAGACTGGTCAACCAGAAAAGTCCAAAAAGAAGCACAGAATTCAAAGAAAAGCCATGGCGGCTGTTGGGAAAATGAAGAGGCCACAAGCTTAGAATCATCAAGCTCAGAATCGAGAGAAAGAGCAGGTAAGTCTAGCCCTCATGGTAGGACTAGATGAGGTACATTATGACCCATCTTTTAGCTCTTGCACTGATTCAGGATCAGAATCTGAAGACTTAGAAGAAGTCTTTAATGAACTATATGAAAAACATAAAAATGTTGTAAAAGAATTAAAGAGTCTGAAAAACAACACTATTTGCTTAGAAAACACAATTCTGATCTTAAATCCGAACTGGAGCAACTAGAAAAAACAATTAAATGACAATAAAGATAATATTTATCTTTTGAATGAAGATTTAAAAAATAAGGACAATGAAAAATTAGAGTTAGAAGAAAAAATTTAAAACTCTAACTGAAGAAATCTTTATTTAAAAGAATCTTTAGAAAATTAACTAAAGGGAAAACATCTTTAGCCCTATGTTTAAAAGGATCAATCAAGGTTTGTGGAGCAATTTGTCCAGCAGGGAGCTGATCAGGGTAGGCAGGAGGCAGTCTGTTAACTTTGTGGTTTGTCCGGCCACTTCAGGAGGGATGCCCGATGGAGCAAGTCCAGCAGCCGCAGCAGCGAGTGCAGTACACATGTAGCTACCGTAGTACCAGTACCCTCCCCAGCAGCAGGCACCCCGTCAGCAGTAGTAGAGGCAGTAAGTACCAGTAGCCACCAACAGTTTCAGCAGTATCAGCAGCCTCAGCAGTTCCAGCCATATCAGTAGTAGCAGCAGTTTCCACAGCACCAGCAGTCGCCGCAGCAGCAGCAGCCCCAGCAAGCGCCGCAGCGTGGGCAGGGCCATGGTCGTGTGATGGCTCTTACCAGGAAGTAGGCTGAGGTGTCAAACCTAGTTATAGGTACCCTTCCTATCCTGGTAGAGCTACCCGTGTTTTGGTTGATCCCGGTGATTCCCTCTGTTTTGCTTCCGAGAAGTTTTATGAGTCTCTGGTTCGTCACACACCTGAGAGGCAGTGTGATGTGATGGTTGATCTCCCGTCCGGTGATTACATGCGTTCTTTGGTTACCTGAAGGGCGTCACAGTTGAGGTCGAGGGACACCAGTTGTCGGCTAGATTGTACACGTTGCAGCTTCGTGACTTTGACGTCATCCTGAGCATGGACTAGTTGGAGGCTCACTCAGTTATGGTGGATTATCTGGGGAAGACCGTTCAGTTTGAGATACTTGGAGTGCCTATTCTCTACTTCGAGGTATCTAGTCTACCGTCGACCTTTTATCCTTCTATATAGTCGCGTTTTATCTTTGATGGGTGTGTAGCATATCTTGCTTCTGTTTGTTCTTTGGAGCTAGCGGGTCGTCGTTTTTTTATGTGCATGTTGTTTGCGAGTTCTCTGATATTTTCCCAGAGGATCTACCTGGTTTGCCGCCTGAGCGAGAGGTAGAGTTCTCCATTGAGCTTTTGCCTGGTACGATGCCTTTGTCTAAGGCACTTTATCGAATGGCTCTGGCTGAGTTGCGCGAGCTGAAGGGCCAGTTGCAGGAGTTGCTCGATGCGGGTTTCATCCGTCTGAGTCGTTCACCGTGGGGCGCGCCTGTGCTGTTTGTGAGGAAGAAGGATGACAGCTTGAGATTGTGCATTGATTATAGACAACTGAACCAAGTAACAGTGAAGAAACAAGTATCTGTTGCCGAGGATCGATGACTGTTTGACCAGTTGCAGTCAGCCAGGGTGTTATTGAAGATTGACTTGAAGTCCGTTACTACAGTGAGGATCAGAGAGGTCAGATATTGGCATGACAGCTTTCCGTTCCAGGTACGGCACTTCGAGTTCGTCGTGATGCCGTTTGGGCTCACAAATGCACCTACAACATTTATGGATTTGATGCATAGGGTGTTCAGTGAGTACTTGAACCGGTTTGTGGTCATCTTTGTAGATGACATCTGGTCTACTCGGCTTCTAAGGAGGAGCACGAGGAGCATCTGAGGATCGTTCTAGAGACTTGCGGAGTCACCAAGTTTACGCCAAGTTCGACAAGTACGAATTTTGCTGAGGGATGTGCACTTTCTCGAGCACGTGATCTCAAGTTCTGGTGTGGCAGTGGACCCTGCCAAGGTGGAGGCAGTGCTGTAGTGGGAGCAGCCCACATCAGTGTCAGAGGTTCGCAGCTTTCTGGGTTTGGCAGGCTACTACAGAGGTTTATCCAGGATTTTTTCAGGATTGCAGAGTCGTTGACCAGGTTGACTAGACTTGAGGTCAGATTTGTTTAGACTGAGGACTGCGAGCGAAGTTTCAAGGAGCTGAAGATGAAGTTGACTTCAGCGCCAGTGTTGGTCTGTCGTCAGGTAGTGGAGGTTTCGTGGTCTACACCAACACGTCGAGATCAGGTTGGGTGCGGTGCTAATGTAGCACGGTGGGGTCATTGCATATGCTTCTTGGCAGCTCAAGAAGCATGAGGGAGAAATACCCTACCCACGACTTAGAGCTGGCAGCAGTAGTGTTCGCTCTGAAGTTGTGGAGGCACTATCTGTATGACGAGGGAATCGAGATCTTCACCGACCATCAGAGTTTCAGTATATTTCATTTAGAAGGATCTAAACTTGAGGCAGCGCAGATGGATTGAGTATTTGATGGACTACGACCTTACCCTCTACTATCACCTAGGAAGGCTAATGTCGTGGTAGATGCTTGAGCAGGCGTATTCACTTGAGTTCGCTGATGGTCAGAGAGTGAGGCTGTTTGAGGATCTGTCCCAGGGAGTTTCTACCTGTCGAGGCGCAGAGACCGTGCTATGATGACCAATTTGTCAGTTTGTCCGTCAGTGTACGGCAGGTGTTGCAGGCACAGTAGGCAGGCTTAGGGTTGGCAGATATTTTGCAGATGACAGATGTTGAGCTAGATGAGGATAGTGATGTCAGGTTCAAAGGCAGACTATACGTCCCCAGTGATGCGCTCTAGGCGCTATTGTTAGAGGCTCACAGGTCAAGGTATGCTGTTCATCCTGGTTCCACCAAGATGTATCATAACCTGAGGAGGTTCTTCTGGTGGCCAGGATGAAAAGGGGTGTAGCAGAGGTTGTTGCTCGGTGCCTTACCTGTCAGCAGGTGAAGGCTGAGCATCAGCGTCCTGGTGGTGAGCTGCAGTCATTACCCATTCCAAATACCCGAAGCGTTCTTCTAGTCAAAATGCCTTGGTTAGTGGACAGGTTAGCCAGGTGTACATGGAACGAGTTGTTCAATTGCACGGAACCCCAGTTTCGATCGTCTCGACAGAGATGCAAGGTTCCCTCAGTGTTTTGGCGCAGTCTGCAGAGGGCTCTTGGTACATAGTTGAGGCTGAGTACAGCATATCACCCATAGTCAGATAGGCAGTCAGAGAGGATGATTCAGACTTTGGAGGATATGCTGAGGGCATGCTGTTTGGACTGGAGTGGCACTGGGAGTCGCACTGCCAATGGTAGAGTTCGTGTATAACAACAGTTACCACTCGAGCATCGGAATGGCACCATGTGAGGCTTTGTATGGTTGGCCATGCAGGACACCACTTTATTGGTTCGAGGTCGGAGAGAGGTAGCTTTTGGGACCAGAGATGGTGCAGCAGTGTGTAAACACAGTCAGACTAGTCAAGCAGAGGCTTCAGGCAGCACAGAGTAGGCAAAAGAGCTATGCAAATATCTGCAGGAGGCCGTTGCAGTTCAGCGTGGGTGACCTAGTGTTTTTACGGGTCTCACCAACCAAGGGTGTTATGAGATTTGGCAGGAAGGGAAAGCTTAGTCCCAGGTATATGGGCCTTTCCCTATCACAGAGAGGGTCGGCAAGGTTGCTTACAAGTTTAGTCTTCCGGCAGAGTTGGGAGGTATGCACAGTGTCTTCCACGTGTCACAGCTCAGGAGATACGTTGCAGATCCGTTGCATGTGTTGGACTACTCGTAACTTGAGGTAGCGCCAGACTTGTCAGTGCCAAAGTACCCGGTTAGAGTTGTGGACCGCATAGTACAACACTTGCGCCGGAAGCAGATCCCGCTGGTCAAGGTCGTCTGGGATAACCGCGTTGGTGGTGAGGCCACTTGGGAGCGCGAGGACGAGATGCATGAGCAATTCCCATATTGTTTGATTGGCTGGTATGTTGATTTTTCTTGTACTTCTTTCCGGTTTGAAACTGAGTTTCTTTTAATTTCGAGGATGAAATTTCTTTAAGGGGGGTAGAATGTAAGACCCGACACTCTTAGGCCCTTGGCCCCGTCCTCAGGGTCGCAACGGGCACCCTGGTCGCGACATGGTCGCGTGAGAGCGGCCTGCCACGACAGGTTTTGGGACGCGGCACACCTAGCCGTCATGACATGGTCACGACGGGGGTGGACATCGCATTCTTGTCGTGGCATCTGGATGCGTCGTGACTACTTTTCTGACGATGCGACTGTTGTCCTTTCTGTCAGAACAACTTTGACGGTGTCAGGTGTGTACAACGTTGACGCGACCTGTCAGGCCATCATGTTCTGGTTTCCCGATCTTCGAGGTTTGACTGCCTTTTGGGGTCATGTCGGGGGTGGCCGTCGCAACATGGTCGCGTCGCCTAGGGGCATCGTGACATGGCTGTTGTCGCACTGGGCCAACCCATCGCGTCTGGGGCCATCGGTTTAAAACCGAGGGCTGCGCCCCATTCCCCCTTCACCCCTTTCCTTCCTCTTCTTCCCCCTTCTTCTCCTCCTCCGAGTTCTCCCTCTCCGGTGGTTTTTCGGCGTGCTCGTGGTGATCGTGGTGGAGGTGACGTCTCCTTCGTGCAGGGGACGTGTTCGTGGTGCTTGGAGCGAGGAGGAGGTGACCATTCCAACATGAAGGCCCCAACGGGTCGGCTCTACTTGTGGAGGTAGGAACCCTTGACTCCTCTCGCCCTAGCATGCTCCCCTTCCCCTTGAGATCACGTTTTCCCCGTGGTTAGGGTTGTGGGAGTGTGAGGATCATGCTCGTGTTTGAGTGAGGATTCCATCGAGCGTAGATTCGTTGTAAATCCATGTTTTATGGAGATTGAGGGTGGTTTGTGTTCTCTCTTATCTTGGGATCACGCCAACCATCTAGCTTGTGTTCATAGCATGGCTAATGGGCGGATGTGACTTCTTCTACCAGACAGTCGGCACAAGATCTAGTGCTGTGCAACTGTTACTATCGCGTGTTTATCATTGTTTTACGATTTGACCTTGTCTCGTCTACTCTCGTCTATTCACGTTCACTTTACTATTTCGCCTATCTCGTCTATTCATCTAGTACTCTCTTGGTACCCTTTGAGCTGTTGTGGCTCCTCTTGTGTTGTACTGTTCTTGACTGTCTAGCGCTATATATGGGTCTTGTGACTCTACTGGACTTGAATGCTTACTGCTAAGGGTACGGAGAGTGTTCAACGGGCTCCAATCTAGTCCTGGGGGCAGAGCCACCCGAAAATACATTCAGGGGCTAATGACGGTGTCTGTATTCGCACCGGTTCTGACTGACTGTTCTGAATTGGCTAGACATCTGATTGTTAGTCTGTTAGTTCAGACGTATTGTGCTATTGCTTGACAATGACGACTAGTGCACTATTGTGCAACCATACACACTATCTTGTTACACGTTATCTCGTTATATGGCCAATCCTTTATCATCCTAGTTTTGCAATATTCTTGTTGAATGTATTAGCGTTCTCTACTATCGTATGCTATTACTCTCTTGACTGTACTTGATCGTTCTCTCTAGTTAACCTGCTTTACAAGACATTAATCACTTAAAACATGCTTGTTTATACGAGATATTAAGTCCTACTGAGCGTTATCGCTCACCATCGTTATTGTTGTTATGTCTCAGGTAAGCTAGATGACGACGTTATACACATCAAGGGGGCAGACACCGAGTGATGAGCGACCTAGAGTCATGTCATGAAGATCCCCTAGTACCCTGGAGTCTAGTAGTTATTGTTTTAGATTTCTTTTCCAATGTAACGATGTCATTAAGCTTTATGTTTAGCTCTGAATTAATGGTTGTAATAGTATAGGTGATTTATCAATAAAATAAAGAGTTTTTATTGCTATTATTGTTTATTAGATGCTCTGATATTTGCGATTGTACGCATAATTGACGTTACCATACGAGTTGTTCATGCCTCCCGATTTATTCCGCTGCTAAATTGGCGGGGCATGACAGTTGGTATCAGAGCCTAAGATGTCCTTATTAGGATATTTTAAGTCTATGATGTTCTAGGTGAATTGCCTTGACACGTGTTTAAGTCAACCACCATACCTATGTAAGGATTGGGTAAAAGCTTGGGGTTATGCTAGGAGTTTAACTATATGTACAAACACCCTAAGTTAAGAAGAAATTAATTAATTGTTATTGCTCGCAGGAGATTAGAGGAGATGGCTGGCGAGCATGCGTAAATGCACGAATTACAACAGACTGTACAGGGGTTAGCTCAAGCCCTTACAACGTAATTCAAGCAGGAGCAAGAAATGGGGCAGGAGACTTATATTGGAACTTTCAACGAATGAATCCTCCTAGGTTTAATGGAACTTCGGATCCTGATGAAGCTGAAAATTGGGTGAAGGTGATGGAATGAATCTTTAGAGTTATGCAATGTTAAGAGTAGGAGAAAGTCCTCTGGCAACCTTCCAGTTGGATCGCGATGCCAGAGCTTGGTGGGAAGCTACCAGTCGACAATTACCCAACATCAACATAGAGTGGGATGAATTTTTAGAACTCTTCAACACCAAATATTTTTCCGAGAGGATCCGTGAGAAGAAGGCAAATGAATTTGCAGCGTTAAAACAATGAATGATGTCTGTAGCAGAATATGAAGCACAATTTGAAAGACTAGCACAGTATGCACCACATTTGGTGAGTACGAAAAAGATGAAGGCAAAGAGATTCTTAGAAGGGTTGAGACCTGTGTTCTGGGAAAAGTTGGCTCCACTAGACATTGTAGTATATTCAGATATGGTATTGAAAGCTCAAATAGTAAAGGACACCATGGAACTTCTTGAAAAGATCCATAAGAAGAAGGCGTTGAAAATGGAACGTGCTACCCATTCCAATGGTAATGAAGGAAGAAATATAGTAGATAGCAAGAGAAGAGAAAGGGGAAGTGAAGCGGAAGGAAGTCTGTGAATTTTGTGAAAAGCTAGGGCATCAGGTTGATAACTGTTGGAAGAGATTGGGCAGATGCTTGTGTTGTGGAAGTCAACAACACCGAGTCATCGATTGTCCAATAAAGAAGAAACCGAACTCCACGCCAAGGACGTTTCAAGCCCTTGTGGATATAAATCATGCCAATGAAGGTGGATAAGGTACCATCACCAAACTTTAGTTTAATTTCATATTATTTTCTCGATAGCAAAATCCTAAGTGGAGGAGATGATGGAATGAAATATTCTGAGTAAATTGGCAATCGTATCATATCATATAAATTTGGGGACCAAATTCTTTTTAAGTGGGGGAGGATGTAGTACCCCAGAAAATCTATAATTAAAATCTATAGATAAATTGAAAATTTATCAATTAATAAATTCAAACTAGTTAAAAAGGTACGCATCATTATTGTATGCGTATAAATCCATACAAAAATTTCGTAAAAATAGTAATTATGCTTTAAATAATATTCTCTAATGCCCCATCAAGAAATTTGGACGGTGAAAAAATCATTTGGACCGAGTTTAAGAATTTATGCGACTTATTATCGTAATTAAGGAATAAGTCAGAAAACCCAATTCTTATATAAGCCAAGTGGATTAAAAGTCAAAATAAATATGTTGGTAGACTTTAAATAATATGGGATGATAGTCCATTATGATAATGGACCAATGGACAATCTTGGCCCATGAATAAATTCACTAACAAAAGGATAATTAAACCCATTAAGTAAATTAAGTATGTTGGTTGTACAATTAAGCCGTACATAAGTTATTTGGCCAAAAACAAGAGCTTAAATAATGGATAAATGTTAGAAATATAGGATAAATAATATTCAAACTGATGGAATAAATATGTTAAATAGATTTAATTAGAATAAAAAAGGAATAATAGATTTAAGGGAATTAAATTAAAGCCCATTAAGTTAAAATTAATTATAGGTTTTATTAATGGTCCTAACATGAATTGTTGGGCCAACTATGAGGAGCCCATCATGAGATGGGAGATAATTAAGTCAAATTCGGAGTTAATTAATACATAAATTAAATAAGGGTAAGATAAATACTAAAATAGGTTGTAAATATCCTAAAAAGAATCCTAAGTTACCCTAAACCTTGGCCACAAAATTGGACCTCTTCCCTATCCTTTTAGGTAGATAAATGCTAGGAAATAAGGAGATAAATTAAGAAATTCGGAGTTTGAATGGAGGTGAAGAGTTTTAGACAAATATGACTCTTACACTAACTAAAACACCCCCAATTCGTCCCTACCAACCCATAGCTCGTTGCTAGAGCCTTGGGGGACGAGGAGAGGAGTTGAAGAACGAAGAAGCAAGAGGGAGGATCTTGGAAAGGAGGGATTTCATCTCGTTCTTCATCAAAACCCTAGGATTTTCTAACAGTGAGCAAATGTAGGCAATCTCTCAAGCACAAATCGTGAAAATTTAACCCTAGGTAGCCTACATGATCCTCTTCAAAAGCCCTCTTGTTTTGCTATTTTTCTTTCCAAGAGGGAGAATTAAATACTGAAGCCATGTCTTTATCATGTGGCCGAACCCTAAAGTTGGCTTTTAATCCTTGCATGTACTTGTTCTCATGTCATGTAAATATTCTCGTAAATACTACATGATGATAGCTTTCAAACGCCCCCAGTTTTCTAATTTTCATCATGTATCCACTACCAATTAATCCATTTATCATGACTGTGCATGTTTAGGGCACTGAAAAGTAACACGTTCAAGGTATGACCTATACATGTTTATTTTCTAATTAATCATGTCTAATGATAGACCTCCTTGTCTAGTTTGTTTAAAATTTGTTCATGATTTTTAGGTCAACGAGTGATTTGATTCGGATTTTTGAAGTGACTGTATCGAAGGAACCCTACCTGGAAAAAAGGAAAATCCTCTTTTCTGGGCTCGGGCCACCTTCTGATGTCGCGACGGCCCGACCCGCAGCGATCTCAGAGGGGGTCACGACACGAGGGTCCATCGCATTCTGAACGCGACACGTCGACATGTCGCGACTTGTCCCAGTTCACCCTAGCGGTCGGTTCAACAGAACGCGACCAGTCTTTGCGACGCTACCTGAACGCGACAGTTACCCCCCTCGCGTTCACAGTATCACGGTCAAAACCAGCTTTTGTGCATATAACCCTGCTAATAATGTCATATAAACTTTGATTAACCCTGATTAAGTATTGTCATAACTAAACTCGACCTGTTTACTGTAAATGAGTATTACTACCATGAAATTAATTAATTTAAAAAAAACTATATGCACAATCATACATATTCTCTTGATTTCTTACACTTGCACACACTAAACATTAATGTTTCCATAAGACCTATTAAAATATTCAATAATAATCTGGTAATTAAGTGTAACAATTCACTTAAATTCTCTATTTAAATAATTACACTTGTCCTCGTTTTACTCGCACATTTTGTATACTGTGATCGCGTCCACTGCCTTCGAGCACTCAAGGCAAGATGGATAACATTTCGTTACACAC
Source organism: Colocasia esculenta (assembly GCA_014218235.1). Classification (NCBI taxonomy): domain Eukaryota; kingdom Viridiplantae; phylum Streptophyta; class Magnoliopsida; order Alismatales; family Araceae; genus Colocasia; species Colocasia esculenta. Next base: position 63,773,122 of record CM024756.1, read on the forward strand.
TTTTCTTGGCATGGACCACCTCTCCGTTGGAATACTCCTGACAGGACCAGGGAATCCTTGTCAAGGCCTCCGTAAGTCTTCTTGGCTTTGGCGCACGTCCTTAGCCGATGAGCTGGTTGTACCCTAAAACCTGTTACACCCTAGGGATCAGTACGATCCAAATGACCTTAGTATGTTCTCTCTTATCTTGAGATCACGCCGAACCATCTAGCCTGTGTCATAGCATGGCTAATGGGCAGATGTGACTTCTTCTACCAGACTGCCGGCACACGATCTAGTGCTGTGCAACTATTACTATCGCGTGTTTATCATTGTTTTACGATTTTGACCCTGTCTCGTCTATTCACGTTCACTTTACTATTTCGCCTATCTCGTCTATTCATCTAGTACTCTCTTGGTACCTTTGATCTATTGTGGCTCCTCTTGTGTTGTACTGTTCTTAACTGTCCAGCGCCATATATGGGTCTTATGACTCTACTGGACTTGAATGCTTACTGCTGAGGGTACGGAGAGTGTCCGAGGGGCTCCAATCTAGTCCTGGGGGCAGAGAGCCACCCAAAAATACATGCAGGGACTAATGACGGTGTCTGCATTCGCACCAGTTCTGACTGACTGTTCTAAATTGGCTAGACATCTGACTGTTATACTGTTACTATTAGTCTGTTAGTTCATACGTATTGTGCTATTGCTTGACAATGACAACTAGTGCACTAATTGTGCAACCATACACACTATCTTGTTACACGTTATCTCGTTATATGGCCAATCCTTTATCATCCTAGTTTTGCAATATTCTTGTGAATGTATTATCGTTCTCTTGCTATCGTGTGCTATTACTCTCTTGACTATACTTGATCGTTCTCTCTAGTTAACCTACTTTACAAGACATTAATCACTTAAAACATGCTTGTTTATACGAGATATTAAGTCCTACTGAGCGTTATCGCTTACCCATCGTTATTGTTGTTATGTCTCAGGTAAGCTAGATGATGACGTTATACACATCAAGGGGGCAGACATCGAGTGATGAGGACCTGGAGTCAAGTCATGAAGATACCCTAGTACCCGGTCTAGTAGTTATTGTTTTAGATTTCTTTTCCAATGTAACGATGTCATTGAGCTTTATGTTTAGCTCTGAATTAGTGGTATAATAGTATAGGTGATTTATCAATAAAATAAAGAGTTTTTTATTGCTATTATTGTTTATTAGATGCTCTGATATTTGCGATTGTACGCATAATTGACGTTACCATACGAGTTGTTCATGCCTCCCCGATTTATTCCGCTGCTAAATTGGTGGGGCATGACAGTTTGGGTCAATGGCTGGTGTCACGAACCAGTTCTCATGACTCGTGTGCAGTGTGCCCTTCTCTAGCTTGTACACGTGTACGTGATTTGCTGTTTATTTAATTATAGTTGTAGTACCATGCGTAAGTAGTGTTACCTTTTAATTGATTATAAGCCGTGTTTATATTATGTGCCCGTTTATCGTTCTCTCGGCTTTTGGGGAGTTACCCTACTGAGCCAGTGACTTGTGAGGCTCACCCCTTCTTCTTCCAGGTGAAGGAGAGCATGAGGGTTCTCGTCCCTCTTCTAGTTCGGGACCGTGCAGTAGCCGAGTCGGGCCTACGCCACCAGTCGAGTAATTTCCTTTCTGTTGTGCCTTGGGGGTTTTGTCCCAGACAGTGTACTCTGTACTTTGACTTTGGTTCACAACTGGATATGTACATTTCATGTGAATATGTGTAAGATATGAAGTCTCATATATGTTTATCGTGTTCTTTTATATTTCCACGGACGTGTGTGTGATGATATCTCTTGCGAGGCTTCGGCCGGTTCGCGGGAGACGGCGTGGGGTCAAGCTCGTTATTGGGTTAACGGGTTTAAACGACGAGGATCGTCACAATTGGTATTAGAACAAGGTTCGTGTAAATATGAAGGAACAAGAAATGTACATAGCCTGGTCTCTACTATAGTCTACTGCTGGTAGTTGGCGCTATTTTTGTAATGATATGTTTGTATGTTATGTGGTTGGAATGATGTATATGCAGGATCAGAAATGGTTGATAGGAGAGATTGGGGAGGTGGTGGAGATGAGCCTGAGGAGTCTACACATCAATTGATAGAAGGGTTATGGGAAAGCATCACGGAGATTTGGACATGGTTAGATCAGCAGCCACCGGTTCAGCCACCAGTTACAGCACCACCAATTGAGGAGGCAGTACCGTTACAGCTAGTACCACCACTTGGAGTTGAGGTACCACCTGTTGTACCTTTACCCCTAGTTGTGCCAGTACGACCAGCTAGCGTGGAAGAGTCTATAGTATTAGTGGAGCGGTTCCTACGGTTGCAGCCACCTATGTACTCGGGAGGTCCGAATCTAGATACGGCAGAGCATTGAGTGCATGAAATTGAAAGAGTCTTTGTTACTATGAGATGTCCACAGGCCGATAGAGTGATATTGACTACTTACTAGTTTCGGGGATTTACACAAGAATGGTGGAGGCTCAAGATGCAGACCGTGTTTGCAGGTGGGGTGGAGGATACAATCACTTGGCCAGAATTTCTAGAAGTGTTCAACAATACAATTAAACATTCTTCCGGTGCAAATTCAACAAGCTAAGAGGGAGCAGTTCAGAACACTACAACATGGGAATTTGTCAGTGTTGGAGTATTAATGAGATTCATGACTTTGAGCAGATATGCACCTTATGTAGTCACTAATAATGCTACGATGGTGGAATACTTCATTCGAGGGTTGAGGCCAGAGTTGCAAGATGCAATGATTCCTCTTATGTGCGGGATGGTGGAGGAGGCAGCTCAGAGAACATCAATTCTTGAGAAGACTGTACCAACTAGGTAGTCAAGTGGAGCAGGCAGTTTCCGACTTCCACAGCAATCTCCAAGTGTTAGCAAAGGCAAGGCACCTTTAGGAGGAGCGTCTACATCAGGTTTTGACAAGTGGGGTTCCAAGTTAAAGAAGATATTCAGGGGTCAAGGAGGTGGCTGGCAGCAGTGTTTTCAGTAGGGCCAAGGTTTCAGGCCAGAGATGGAGGAATCACAACAAAGTACAGCCATGCATCCCACAGTTCCTCCTGAGTATAGATGCTATAATTGTGATCAACCGGGGCACTTGGCTAGAAATTGTCCATATCCTAGAAGAGGCAGTTATGGTAGAGGGGCACCACAGTAGTAGCAGCAGCAGAAGCAGCCATTCCAGCAGCCATCAATCGAGCGAGGTAGAGGTCTGCCTTATCAAAGGGGACGAGGACGAGTTATGGCAACCACGAGAGCTCAAGCGGAGGCATCAAATTTGATTGAAGGTATAATACCTCTCATTGAATTTTCTGCTAAAACATTAATTGATCCAGGTGCATCACATTATTTCATTTCTGAGGACTTTATGGATAGTATGGTTCACCCTTTTGAGGAGAGGCAGTGTGAGCTTGTGGTAGAGGTCCCTTCAGGTGATTCATGCTTACTTCCTATTACTTGGATGAGGTTCCTATAATGATACAAGGTAATCAGTTGCCAGCAAGGTTATATGCATTACAGTTAAAAGAATATGATGTGATTTTTGGTATGGACTGGTTAGAGGCATATAGGGCAGTGGTTGATTGTAAAAAGAAGAAAGTTAGATTTAGTCATCCCGGAGGGGTTATGTTTGAATTCCAAGGTATGCCATTCTACACTCATAAGTTCATTATTTTTGTATTTAAGGCTAGGAGATTGATTAATGTAGGGTATGTAGCATATTTAACATCAGTCAGTTTGGTTGAGGCAGGTAAGACAATAGAGATAGTACCAGTGGTTAAAGAGTTTGTGGATATATTTCCAGAAGAGTTACCAAGGGTTGGCTTCGCATAGAGAGGTAGACTTCACAGTGGAATTGCAGCTGGGCAGTATGCCAATTTCAAAGTCACCCTACGGGATGGTACCTACAGAGTTGAAAGAATTGAAGAAATAGTTGCAAGAATTTCTAGAAAAGGGTTTCATTCGGCCCAGTCATTCGCCATGGGGAGCACCAGTTTTGTTTGTTAGAAAGAAAGATGGCAGCCTTAGAATGTGCATTGACTACCGTCAGTTGAATCAGGTTATTAAGAACATGTATCCACTTCCCCGATTGATGATTTGTTTGATCAATTGCAGTTGACAAAGGTATTCTCTAAGATTGATTTGAGATCGGGTTATCACTAGTTGAGGATTCGAGAAGAAGATATTGATAAAACAACATTCAAAACAAGGTATGGGCACTATGACTTTGTGGTTATGTCATTGGGATAACCAATGCACCTGCATCATTCATGAACTTGATGATAGAATTTTTCATCCATATTTGGATCGGTTATTGTGGTATTCATAGATGATATATTAGTGTACACAACTTCAAAGGAGGCACATGCAGACATTGAGAGATCACCAACTATATGCAAAATTCACATTGCAGACATTGAGGGATCACCAACTATATGCTAAATTCAGTAAGTGTGAGTTATGGTTACAGAAAATTCAATTTTTGGGGCATGTGATTTCAGGTGAAGGTGTTGCAGTGGACCCAGCTAAGGTAGAGGCAGTTATGAAGTGGGAGGAACCAAAGACAGTGCTAGAAATCAAGAGTTTCCTTGGTTTGTCAGGTTATTATAGACGGTTTATTCAAGATTTCTCGAAGATTGCAACACCAATGACAAGACTTACTAGGAAGGGAGTGCCTTTTGTATGGTCATCCGATTGTAGGTGCAGTTTTATAGAATTGAAGAAGCGGCTCACTTCAGCACCTATATTAGAAATATCGTCAGGCCGAGGTGGTTTTATGTTGTACACAAATGCTTCCAGGAGAGAACTTGGGGCAGTACTAATGCAGCATGGAAACGTGGTGGCTTATGCATCCAGGCAATTGAAGCGGCATGCAGAGAATTATCCAACACATGATTTAGAGCTGGCAACAGTGGTATTTGCATTGAAGTTATGAAGGCACTATTTGTATGCTGAAAGATTTGAAATTTTCACAGATCACAAGAGCTTAAAGCATATCTTTTCGCGAAAGGATTTGAATTTGAGGCAGCGCAGATGGATGGAGTATTTAAAGGATTATGATTTCAGCTTAGCATATCGTTCGGGCAAGGCCAATGTTGTTGCAGATGCTTTGAGTAGAAAAGCAGTGATGAGTCACATGATGATAAGAGAATGGACGTTATATGAAAATGTAGCAGAAAACTCCTTATTTGTTCCAAGTAGCCAGCGGCGAGCAGTGTTAGCCAGCAGCGCAGTGGAACCATCTTTGTATTGGCAGATAATAGAAGCACAGAAAATAGATGAAAACTTGGCTGAAATTGTAAAGATGGAAGATGTTACCATTGATGATGAGTGTGTGGTCCGATTCAGGAACAGGTTGTATGTCCCAAGTGAAGCAGAAAGTGTTGAAAGAAGCACACCGATCTAGGTACACTATTCACTTGGGAAGCACAAAGATGTATCGAGACTTGAAGAAGTATTTCTAGTGGTCGAGCATGAAGAAGGAAATAACAGAATTTATAGCAAGATGTTTAGTGTGCCAGCAAGTTAAAGCAGAGCATCAAAGGCCAGGAGGTTTATTGCAGCCATTACCCATTCCGCAGTGGAAGTGGGATGACATAGCTATGGATTTTGTTGCAGGATTGTCCAAGACAGCATCAGGTGACAATGGTATATGGGTCTTTGTTGACAGGTTGACAAAGGTGTGCAGGTTGTTAGCCGTGAGTATGTCATGGGCAGTGGATAGATTAGCAAGTTTATATGTGGATAGAATTGTGCCATTGCATGGAATTTTAGTAACTATTGTTTCAGACAGGGATCCCAGGTTCACTCAGGTTTTTGGAGGAGTTTGCAAATAGTTGTTGGTACACAGTTGAGGTACAGTTCAACATACCATCCCCAGACAGATGGATAGATGGAAAGAACAATCCATACTATTGAAGATATATTGTGGGCTTATTGCTTAGTTTGGGGAGGTAGTTGGGAGCAACATTTGGGCATGTAGAATTTGCTTACAACAACAGTTATCACACAAGTATCGAGATGGCACCGTATGAAGCTCTATATGGATGACTTTGTAGAACACCTTTGAATTGGCATGAGGTAGGAGAGAGGCAAGTAATGGGACCGGAATTGGTGCAGCAATGTGCAGAGATGGTTAAGTTGATCAAAGAGAGGCTTCAAACAGTCCAAAGTAGACAAAAGAGTTATGCAGATACACGACCAGGCCACTACAGTTTGAAGTTGGTGATTATGTGTTCTTGAGGGTTTCTCCAACAAAGGGCATATTGAGGTTCAACAGAAAAATGTAAATTGAGTCCAAGATATGTAGGTCCATTTCAAATTTTGGAAAGAATTGGTGAAACGACATGTAGATTGGAGCTTCCAGCAGATTTTATAGATGCTCATGATGTGTTCCATGTCTCCATGCTAAGAAGATACATTCGGGACCCTTCACATGTTGTCATCTATACTCAAGATGATTTGAAACCGAATATGTCTATGCCAGAGTATCCAGTAATATTACAGGACGACAAACCAATGTTGAGAAATAAAGACATTAAGCTAGTAAAGATCAGATGGGAAACAGACAGGGCGGAGAAGATACTTGGGAATTGGCAGATGGATGTACAGAACGAATCCATACTTGTTTGAGTAGGCTTTTAATTCTTTTAGATGATAGTCTTGTATGTGATAAATTGTTGATTGAGCTTACTTCTTGAATTTTGAGGATGAAATTGTTTTTAGGTGATAGTAATGTAATATCTTGAACTTGCAGATCGTAGTTTATTGGCTTTGGGGGCCAATGTGTGGCCCATTAGTTGAGTTGGTGTGTGTACATGAGTATTTGATGCTTTGTGTAGCAGGGTGTGAGGCTGGAGGGTTGGAAAATCCCAGCCCAACAGACCTCTGGCATGCTCATTAAGAATGCGACCAACACAAGCGTCACGATTCTTCATGAACGCGACCACCTGCTACGTCGCGATTTAACATCGCCTTTACGTGGGCGCGGCTGCATGCGCGCTGCGTGGCGCATGCAGGGACGCCGGGGCTTAATTGCGACTACCAGGTACGTCGCGTTTAAACGCAATGGCCCGATACGTCGCGATTTAGCCTGTGATTTGTTTGGGCTCCTAGCCCTGGACAAACAGTGTAGGTTGCACTGTTCGGCTCTAGGGAGTGCTGAGGGGAGGCTTTGCTAGTAATTTGAGGCTGTTGAGGTATTTTTCAGCGTGCTTTCGGCGCAAGGAAGTGCTTCGGAGCGCGGGCAACACCGGGATGGTGTCGTTTCTGCGTTCTTCCCATTGGTAGGGAAACTTTCTCCTTGTTTTGGTTGTGTGGCTTGTGTGAATTAGGTTAGAGGTATTTCAAGTATAGATTTGCTTATAAATGGTAGTAAGCATGTTTAGAATCATATGAATGATTAATTCTTGCTTTACAAGCTTGTATGTTGTTTTGTGTGATTTCCGGAATGAGAAGATAAGGTAGGGTTTTTTTGTCTAAAGGCGCGGACCTAGACGTCGCATTTTTGAACGCGACGACCTGTCTGGTCGTGATTTAGGCTTTAAGGCGACGGGTTGGTCTGTCGCGATTCATACTTCGAATAGCGTCCACTGTGTTGGTCGCATTTTAGATTGTGGCCACCTGAGCTGTAGGGTTCTGTGGCCAGTCTGTCTATTTTCTATTGTACATTGCTTGTGCAGTGTTGTTTAAGTAATGTAGAGTATGTAAGGGGTGTGTTGGCTTATATCGTGATTGGAAACATCGAGTTTGCTTGGATATGTGTGCATAGCAAGTTGGGTTGTTAAACGCCTTTTGTGGTTACCTCTCAAGTCGGATACCCCAGGTTCATTATGAGCCAAGCACAGGGTGCTCGGGGTTTGTCCCGGTACGGTATGTACCGTCAAGGTTTGTGTCGTCTTTCTGGACACCCTCACTCTTGAGTTTGAGTTGTACGTTGGTTGAGGGAAAGACGGCAGTGGGCAGCGACTTGTGTTTGTAGGTGTGCGGTCGCTTGTAGCGCGCTCATGGTTGAGGGACGGACACTAGTGGACGTACTGGTCCCCATCTAGTCCTATTTTCCAGTGCCTCATTTTAGGGAGCTCGGGCCGGAGTCTCTAAAGGTGCCAAGCTTGGGCCTACAGCTATGTGGTCTGCAGGAGTGGTGTTGGCTGTTCTCCATAGTTTCTTGACCTTGTTGAGGTGGAGCGGCAGCTGGACCTTTCGTCCATGGCTGCTAGGCTGAGAAGTAGTCTTGTGTGGTTTGTCCAGGTGAGTGGCTGGTGTCGCGAACTAATTCTTGTGACTCATGTGCGGCGTGCCCTTATCTAGCTTGTACACGTGTACGTGATTTACCATTTATTTAATTACAACGATAGTACCATACGCAGGTAGTGTTACCTTTTAATTGATTATAAGCCTTGTTTATATTATATGCTCGTTTATCGTTCTCTCGGCTTTTGGGGAGTTGCCCTACTGAGCCAGTGACCTGTGAGGCTCACCCTTTCTTCTTACAGGTGAAGAAGAGCAGGAGGGTTCTTGTCCCTCTTCTAGTTCGGGACCGCACCGTAGCGGAGTCGGGCCTACGCCACCAGCAGAGTAATTTCCTTTCTGTTATGGCTTGGGGGTTTTGTCTCGAGCAGTTGTACTCTGTACTTTAACTTTGGTTTAAAACTGAATATGTACATTTCATGTGAATATGTGTAAGATATGGAGTCTCATATATGTTCAGTGTGTTCTTGTATATTTTCACGGACGTGTGTGTGATGATATCCCTTGCAAGGCTTCGGCCCGTTCGGGGGATACAAAGTCGGGTCAAGCTCGTTATTGGGTTAACGATTTGAACGACGAGGACCGTCACAGGAACAGATAGCTGGTGCGCCCAAGCGCACCTGGCATGCGCCTTGGCCGCTTTAGCGGCGCCTTGGGGCGCAATTTTTACTTTTAAAAAGGCGGGGTATTTTTAAGCGGCTAAGGAAGCGCCTTAGCACTTAAGCGACGCCTAGGCATCTGCCTTGACAACTATGCTTTAATGACAGTAAGATGATAGCTCCACCACTTCACTCTATAAATTTCACTCATATTATGTACGATTACTTATACTTTAACATAATATGTGAATTACTTTAAGTTACATCAATTACTTTAACAATAGATGATGGTTACCCACTTTATATATATACAACTGTTACTTTAACAAAAATCTTACGGATGATCTCCCTCATTTCAAACTCCATCTTTCGAAAACCACGTTTCTTATTTCATCCAATGACATACTTGGGTGAACTAAAAAAAATAAAAGCCTTATCACCATAATCACACATCACAAACCATCTTCTCTAATCAATCAACTACAATTAAAAGGAACAAAAAATAAACAGTGACTACGCAGTAGATCTGACGAACAAAAATATAGATCCGAATGATTACGATGACTCAACAAACTTGGAGTTAGCGTTAAAGTCTCCTACAAGAAAGCACCTCTAACCACAGCTTCTCACTTGATAAGAGATTTGCCATAGTCACGGAATAATAAGATTTTTGATTGAGTAACAAATGGCTCATGCAAGACAGAGTTAAATAAAGGGACGGTGGATGCACATTAATTATATGGAAGGGTAAAATAAAAAAACATAAAGATCGCCAACAAATAGATGTAATTTATGTTTCAAAGACTACTTATTCAAGTCCAAAAAAAAGAGAACTATCTGATGCATCTTTTTATCATAGAAATCAGAAAATAAATTCACTTACTATCGAATCTCTAATTAATTTTCTATATATATATATATATGATGAATTCCTGTAAAATAAAATGGCAGCGAAGTTAATCTCTACGTGTAAGTTCGAAATTTTTTCGGTCAAGTAGGATAAGAGCAATACGAATATACGAAAAATATGAACTGTCAAATCTTGATCTTGAAGTTCACGAACACCAATCCTTAAACCTACAAAAATCAACAATTTCTCGTTACCAAAAAAATAAAAAAAAAGCAGCGAAGCCGATTTCGGGTTAAGTTGTTCCCGACAAGATCCCTGATGACTCGACTCGTACAGACGAGACGAAGCGGTCCGGACTCCACTGCGGTCGTCTCTATCCACACGCCATTTAGAGAGAGAAACAGAGATGAAAGAGAGAAGAAAAAAAAAAATCTCCCAATGTTTCCAGTTTTATGTCCGAATTGCGGAAAATTTGACGATCTTTGTTGCCTCCCCTTCCAGCTTTCTCTGCTCCGATCTCTTTCTCTCACGGAGGTCGGCCAAGGATAAGGAGAGGACAGAGGGAAGAAGCCTGCGAAGGGGGCGGCCATGGCGGCGGCCGTGAGATCGAGGTCGATCGGGCCGGCGGCGGCGGCCTTCGCAGCGCTGCAATCCGTGTATCTCGCGAGAAACCGCATGCATTTTGGGAGGGTCTTCGATCTGCAACGGAGGTGCTGGAGGAAGTGGGACGGGTTCTGGGGCCGGAGGACATACCGGTGTGGATCGCCCAGGCCGGTGTCGGCCCAGGCGGAGCTCTTGGACGGGACGGCTGCCGTCCCTGGTGTGCTGTTCTCGTGGGAGAGCACCGGGAGGACGACTGGCGATCCGCCGGAGATCTGGCAGCAGCCTGGTGACTCAGGGATCACCGTGCCGTCGGGGAGCTTGCCGGGTCGGATCAACGTGATTCGGGTGGGCATAGGGAGTGTGGGCAGCGGAGGGGGGAGCTCGGGGTCCGGCGGTGGGGTTGGGTTTGGATCGAAGGAACGGGGTTGGAGTGGTGCTGGCTTCGGGAACGAGTTTCCGACCCCGAAGCAGATATGCAAGGAGCTCGACAAATTTGTTATTGGACAGGAGCGGGCGAAGAAGGTAAACTTCGACCCTTGTTCTAAAATCTGTCCAGGAAGGAAAAGTAAAAGAGTGAGAGAGTCAAAGAACTAAAAACTTCGCCTGCCATCTAATCTGATATGAGCTACTATCCAGTTCCTGATAAGTACTATAATGCAATTTCCAAGATATGCCCCCCATAGTTAATGCTGAAAATTCAAGCGTCCTCCAACGGCAAATAAGAGATGGTAGCAATTCAGATTTATTTATTGTTTCTTATGTGAAAGTTATGCTTTTTGCTATAAGCCTATGAGAACAAGTGGCATAAGCATGCAATGTTTCGTATATATCTCGTTATCAATATGCTATTTTGTGTTTTAGTTGGCTATTTTCGTAGGCTTTATTTTTTGAAATGATACTCATGAATTGAAATGCAAAATTTAAAGGAATATATCGACATGTTTTGATGTCTATTCCAAGATGATAAATAAAGAACATTTTAGAACACGACTTGTTGAATCTGTTTCATTTGAATCATTTAACATAATATTTCATGAATTTGTAAGCTATCGGATGCCTAAGATTGCCACCGTAAATTGGTTCTTGCATAATCAAAGTACAAGTCATGGGCGTGGTTCTTCCTGCATTGTTTTCTTCCCTTAACTTCCAGTTTCTTTTAGGGTTAGTTGGACAACCTAAACAAGGATCTTACATTAAAAAAAAAACCTAAAACAAGGATCTTTGTAGGCATGCAACTTGTGAGTGTATGGTCGCTCAATGTGACAAACCTAAACACGGAACATACCTACTCCACCCACTTTGATTGCCGCTGTAAATTGATTCTAGCATCATCAAAGTCCATGTCCCAGCTTTGTTCTTCTCGCATTGTTTTTCTTCACTTAATTTCCACTTTCTTCTAGGGGTGGTTGGACAACCTAAACAAAGATCTTTGCAGGCATGCAACTTGTGAGTGTATGATCAACCCAATGCGATCAACCTAAACAAGGAATACACCTGCTCCCCCCATTCTGAGCATGGACCAAATTGGGTTTACCCAAGCCAAATTCAATCTTTTTTTGGGTCTGTCCTTTTCTAAATAGGGACCTACCCTTTTCTTTTTGCAGGTGAGTTGATTGTGCATGGTGTCTGATTTTTTTTTTTTTTTTGGAGATGCCAGGGTGTAATTCTCCTTTTAATAACTGTAAATCATCTTTTTATTTAATGATACTTAAAAGCATGGTAATAACTTTTTTTTTTATTTTATAACAAACACATCATAGTCACCACATGCTCACCTAATTCAGAGGCTGAATCTGGGTTGGCACATGTTATATCATTAAATTTAAGTCAACTGATACCTTGTGCATAAACTCTGTAGGAAAGTTCCATCTTTATTATTTCTAGGTGTTCACAATCTTTTAATTCCAAACCATCATTATATCATGCAAAGTTTAACCCAGAGTAAGAATCATAGACCCTGTTATTATTGCATCCCAGATATTAATTTTAAATCTAACGGGTTATGCTGGACTCAGCTCAACTAGCCCTGTTTTGAATCGGGGCTGAAGGTTTTTTAGCTACTTAACCCAATCAGATCCTAGCCCAAGCTGAGCAAATTGGGCTGCACTAGTTGTGGGCAGGCTTGAGCTCGATTCACCCTGAAATGATTTGGACTCCAAACTCTCTTGAAGGTGGCGTCAAGCAAGGTTTGCCGGATCGGAATCGGGAGGCGAATCGGATTTTCCTTGATCCGATTCGATTCCCCCCGAATCGACCCGAATCGATCCGAATCGGATCGATCCTCATAGGTATAATATATATATATATATAATATATCATATATATGATATTTAATGTATAATAATATTATAATATGATATAATAATATATATATATGAGGCGAATCGGACCAAATCGATGGAATCGAGAATCGGGTTTTCCATGATTCCCCCGATCGGGAGAATCGGGCCGATCCGACCGGCACGCCAACCCTGGCGTCAAGTTTTGGCATAGGTACCTTGAATATGAGAATTAGTTCAAAAGGCTTCATGAGATCAGCTACCTATTTATACGTGCAACATTACTTCCTTGGTTATGCGGTACAAACTCATGCAACGAGGTAGCAAGTCCTGAAGTACTCCTTGAAGTTTAGAACTAGTTAAGATGAAGAAGGTAGGAGATACATGAATGTATTTTCATTTACATGAAGCTCCTTTTGATGTGTTATTTAAGGATTGGAAATTATTTAGTCACTTGCTTTAACTACTTCCTTTAGCAATAAACATATTTCTGGGTTATAAATCCTTTGTAATTGATGGCCATTGTCAACCTAGTTTACATTTTATTTGCAAAGTTCTGTTGATTTATAGGTCTTTGTAGGGTAACTCAGGGATATTTGATCAAAATTTACTTTCTGCAGGTACTTTCTGTGGCTGTGTATAATCATTACAAAAGGATCTACCATGAATCTTTACCAAAATGGTTAGACTCGGATTCTCTGTTTTAGCCATATTTCCTTTCTTTCTTGGCTATGGGCCACTTGTTAGTGCAAGTTTATGAAATTATGGTCATTTTGTTTAACCTGCTTTTGGCATTAACTTTTGCAATGTTTCATATTAGGTCTTCAGGAGATTCAAGTAGTGATGTGACCAATGTAAATGACAATGATACAGTAGAGCTTGAGAAAAGTAACATTCTTCTAATGGGTCCAACAGGCTCAGGTATGTTCATCTTTGTATATTTTCCAAGCACTCATTTAGTTTGAAAGTTTTTGATGGCATGATGCTTTGTATTACAAACCTGTGGCTATTACTTTTTTTTTTAGCACCTTCTCTCATGCTTTTGTGGGGGATTTTTAATATGTTGTGATCAATGTTGGCACACTTTTTTTTATTACACTTGATCCAAATTTAAAATGTACTTGCTGCAATGATTCAGTTATGCGTTTATTTATACATTTATAACATTTCTTTAAGGACAGGGAAGACATTGTTGGCTAAAACTCTGGCAAGGCTTGTGAATGTTCCATTTGTCATTGCCGATGCAACAACGCTAACACAGGCAAGTTTAATTCTATTTACTCATTGTTTCTCCATAATGCAGGTGGAATTTTCTTTGCTGAATTCCTGTTTGGTGCATATTGTGGGGAACAAAAGGAATTTACCCTAAATGATGATTTCTTATGTGGAAAAAGGAGAGAGAAAAACGAAAAAAAAAGATGATTACTGCTGTAGTATTAACAACAAAGATCAAGACAAGGTATAAGTGTGTTATCTAAAATATTTGAACATTAAGCCAAAACACATCTACTTTTCCCAAAGCAAAAAAATTGATCCAATTTTTAGGGTAACCATCATTCCCAAAACCCCAAAACACTTCTTTGTTCACCTTACAATTCTTAACAAATAACTAGGCGTTTGCCACAATTCTTTTTCTATAACCGTCATATTAGGAGTAAGTTGGATGGTATCACATGGATGATAGAACTTTTATAGGCTGGAAATACAAGAAGACACCGAAAGACAAATATGGTACGAGATGAGGTACTGGGCTACTGGAGCATTACAAGTATACAGAAGTGACAACTCAATCTATTAACTGATCTGGCCACATGTAAAACCATCCATTGCATCATGGAGAGGACACAGAAAAAACATATGAGCAACATCCATCCACCCACATATAGTTTTAGGTATTCTTTCTCATTTCTAGCAAGTGATGGTCTTGATAAATGTTGGATTTCATTGCCACTCATACTTTCTTCTATTCCTTAAATATGAAACAAGTCATAGATGAGCACACAGAAAATTTGCCCATCTTTTGGAGAAGTTGCTATTTAAGGGGGTGGCCTTGCCGATAGTGGGCAGTCTGGGGGTATTATGGTGTTGTGGAATCTATTTGAGGTGGAGGAGGTGGAGGAGGATAGGGTTGTGGGCCGGTGGGTCATTTCGCTTCATTTTAGGTGCTTGAGACTCCTGGGATTTCTCCGAGATATATGGCCCTTAGTCTAGGGAAGGGAAGAGTGTGTTGTGGAAGGAGCTCATTGACTTCCACCTGGCGTCCGATCGGCCGTGGTGTGTAGGAGGAGACTTTAATGCGGTGGTAGCAACTTCAGAAAGGACCGGTTCTCTTTCATCTACAGGGGAGACAGAGGATTTTTGTGATTTCATCCACCTTGCTGCTCTTATAGACATTGGACTGACGAATGCTTAGTTCACTTGGTCCAACTTCAGAGAGAGGCCGTCTTGCTCTAGGCTTGATAGATTTTTGGTGTTCGTGGAGTGGGAGGACCATTTTCCTCTGATCATAACTCTATTCTATTGTCATCGAGCCGCAGGCAAGTGAGGAGACAAATCTTTAGATGTGGGAGTTTCTGTTCAAGGATGTAGATTTTATGGGCACAATCCGTGCAACATGGGCTGCTTCTGTCCCTCAGGAACTCTTCTTTTTGAACAACAAAGAGCGATTAATCAAGTCTCAACTTGGGGCAAGAGCAAATTTCTTCCTGGAAGACAAGCTAAGGAGAACCTTATTCAGCAGATACATGTGATGAATTCCCTTAAGGAGGCAAGTTTGATGGATGATGAGGACAGGCGAACCAGTGATTCCTTGAAAGCAGAGTATGAAGTTCTCACCAGGGAAGAAATTTATTGGAAGCTGGGAAAAATGACTAAGAGAAGGGGATAGGAATATAACTTATTTCCACATGTTTGCAGATCGGTGTTCGAGGATGACTTGTTGCCCCACTTGTCGTCAGTTGAGAGTGAGGCAATGGTGGCGCCCTTTTGGGAGGAGGAGATCAAACATGCGGTGTTTGCATTGGCAGGGGATAAGGCTCCGGGGCCCGATGGTTTCCCGATCATCTTTTTTCAGTATTGTTGGGAGATAGTCAAGAAAGACCTGGTGGGGGCATTGACAGACTTCCAGGTTGGTAGATTTCATTGAGGGTTATCAACAAAACCCTACTTGTATTAATCCCTAAAAAGCAAGGTGCACAAGAGTTTGCATAGTTCAGGCCGATTAGTTTGCTCAACAGCTCTTACGAAATCATCTCAAAGGTTTTGCCGAGAAGACTAACAGGGTGATGGATGCATTGGTAGATGGGTGTCAGGGGGAAGACAGATCTAGGAAACTTTTCTTGTGGTGCATGAGTGTCTCCATGTTATGAAGATGTAGAGGAAAATAGGTATTGTTCTCAAGATGGATTTCGAGAAGGCATATGACAAGGTTAACTGGAATTGTGTCTATCATGTGTTGGCGAAGATGGGGTTTGATCAGAAGTGGATCTCTTGGATCAGGGAATGTATTTTGTCTGTTGCATTCTCGGTGTTGTTTATTGGGTAGCCTTCATCCTATTTTGTCAGTGGAGAGGGTTTAGGCAGGGCGACCCCTTATCCCCACTTCTCTTTGTGTTGGTGGCTCAGATCTTCAGTAGGTTGTTCTAAAGAGCTGAGGCAGAGGGCATTATTCATGGCTTCCAGATAGGTCGGGGTATTAGTATCTCTCACTGATGATCAGTAGCTCATTGATGCTAGTCTAGTGTTACAGAGGGTATGGTATATCATGGGGTTGAGGGTGAATTAACAACAAAAGTCAGGTGGTTGGGATCAACATCGGAGAGGTAGCAATTTCAAGGGCAACTTTTATGTTTGGGTGCCAGATTGGGTCCTTTCCGTTATCTTATCTTGGTCTTCCTCTTTGTCCAGGAGCCATTCATTGCTGGGATTGACAAGGGATGGTTAGGAGATTCGAGTCCAAGCTGGCGGGGTGAAAGGCTAGACTACTCTCATATGGGGGCCGGCTGGTTCTTTGTAGATCGTGTTGGATAGTCTACCGATTTATTTCCTATCTATATTCAGGATCCCGAATTCAGTGGCGAGGAAGTTGGAGGGCATTCAGGCAAGGTTATTTTGTCATGGTTGAAAGTAGGGTAAGAGGGTGGCGTGATATCGCCTGGGGAAGAGTCTGTTGGACTCAGGAAGTAGGGGGTGTGGGTATTAAGAATATTAGAAGTTTCAACCTGGCATTGCTTAGTAAGTGGCTGAGGGAGGCTGGGGACGGAGAATGGTGGCTTATGGGCTCAGCTCATCTCTCAGACGTACTATATTTTTGTCAGGGTGTGGGATGTATTCCCTACACACTTGTATCTTGTTTATCCGATCTGGAGAGGTATATCGTAGAGTGCGGAGTTCGTTAGAGCCAATGTCAAGTGGCAGTTGGGGGATGGACATAGATGTTTGTTTTGGCAAGATAGATTGTGTGGGGATCGTTCTCTTGCAGGGGCATTACCATCTTTTTTTTTTTTTTTGTAGCAGGCAGGCCTGGGGATTCTGTGGCTCAGGCTTACGATGTCCAGCTGTTAGGGGGTGTTTGGACCCCCACCTTCAAGCGGTCTGTCTCGTCACTGGGATGAGTAGTTGGAGAACCTCTTAGCTTTTCTTCTAGATTTCAGACCTCAGGTTGATATGATCGATTCTTAGGCATGGAGGTTGGAGAAAGAAGGTAGGTTCTTGGGGCGGTCAACCTATTTGGCCCTTTCAGATGGTGGTTCGTGATACCCATGGTTTTCTTAAGTGTGGGCCCAAAGCCTACTTAAGGTGAAGGTGCTTATGTGGAGGATCTCCCATGGCTAGCTACCTATTTGTGATACGGTGGCCCATTTGCTTCAGAACATCTCCACTCAGTGTTATTTGTGTGGGGAGGCAGAAGAGGACTTGGACCATATTTTCACTTCATGTCCTTTTGCCAAGGCATTGTGGGGAAAGGATTGGGCAGAGGATCCGGCAGCCTTTTGTACAGTTCACTGTGGTGTAGCAGCTTTTCGCCAAGTGGCACAGGAGGTGAGTGCTTAAGGGGGACAAAATTATTTGGTGGCTCGTCTTTCATACCAATCTTTGGGCCCTGTGGTCCGAGAGAAATAGCAGAATTTTCAAAAGGGATGCGAGGTCAGAGGAGAGGGTTTTGGCTTTTGTTTGTGAGAAAGTGGTCTTTTGGGCAGCACATTTTTGTAAAATGGGAGTGCATAACTATTCACTATTTTTGTTATTGGGGAGTTAAAGGGACACACTATCTTGATGTGCTCTCCTTTAGTGGTCGTCTTTAGTGGGGGAGGGTATATTTTGTATAGAGGTTTTTGTGGTTTATACCTCTACACTTGTACATCCTTTATGATATCAATATATTTTGTGGTACCATCCACATTTTGAAAAAAACAGTCAGTTGATGTCACTGACTGTTAGATCATAGATGGGAGACCGTAGTCCAACTTTCCAAATAAAGATTTTTCCAATAATTTGCTTGTGGAATTCAATGTGTCTGAGCTGCTCTGAAGACCGGAATGGCTCTTTCTGTACAATCTAATCCCATCTGAAATGAGTAAGGAAAAATCATGCCATCTTCATTCACTTGTGTCAAATTATGAAGTTGGTTGATCTGAAGTCTCACATCGGAGAATAAGCTCTTTCTCTAGTACATCCCCACTGTCTAATTGATGCGGAGCGGGATTCGTGACGGATGCGGAGCAAGACTTGTGACTATGGACTACGAGTTTTATTGGCACATGTTACGCCGGCAACATTTATGTAGTCATTTTTACTTTTATTATGTATTTTTATTTTAGTTGGGTCTCATTTAGCTAGGTAACCCCACTGTCCAGTTTTTTTTTTTTTTTTAGTTTTTGGGCTCACTTCGAGCTAATGTCAAGTCTTTTTATTTTCTGTGTTTTTGGTGTGATTTGCACTCGTTTAAGGGCATTTTGTTCTTTGGGCTTGAGGAGGGCCAGTGGGGTTGCCAGCCTCTTTAAATGCCCCTGTACTCCCATCTTTTGAGACAAAATGCAGAAGGAAAAAAAAAAGAACCTTGTTGGGCAAGTTATTGTGTCGTCCTCTTCCCCTCCCCACTGTGTTTGCACTCTCTTCTCTTTGATCTCATCTCTCTCTCTCTCTTTCTCTCTCAGACCTCTGTCCTCCCTCCCTCTTTCACGTTCTCTCTCTCGCCCTCAGCCCTCTCACTCTCCGCCTCTCGCCTCTCTCCCGACCCCCTCCCCCTCCCTCCAGTGGCTCTCTCTCTCTCTCCCCCTTCCGTCTCTCTGTGTACCAAGGAGAGCCACCGGCCGCCTCCCCCCTCCTTCGTGTCCTGTCGCCGGCACCTTCTTGCACCGCCACCTTCGCCAGAGCCCCATCCCGCTGCCGCCACACTGCCGGAGCCCCGCCCCACAGCAGACGCGACCCTCCCTGCCGGTCTGCCAATGCCACGACATCCGCCCTCTCCCTCTCTCACGCCCCGGACGCCCCTCTCTTTCACTCCTCTCTGTTCACTCTCTCTCTGTCCCCCCTCACAGTCGTGACACCCCCCTCTCACTGTCTGACCTCTCCCTCCTTCCCACCACCCCATCTCTCTCTCACTCTCTCTTTTCTCTCATATGCCACAGCCTCCCCGGGTCCCCCCCTCTCTCTCTCACTCCTGGCATCCCTCTCTCACTGTTGACCTCTCTTTCTCATCGGCTGGGCAGACCTCGCCAGCACTCCGCGTCTCTTGAAGACCGCTGACGCCAACCTGTCAGAACAGTCTGAATAGATGGTCGACGCCGCAGAGAGCTCCCCATCTCGAGGCATGGAATGTTGCTCAGCTGCTCCACTATGCCACCTTCCGGGTGTTCGGCGTCTTGCTTGGCAGCCCACGTGCAATGTCTCCCCCGGAGTCGGGCTCTCGGCGTCATCCCGCATTACTAATGGGTCTCTACTTCAAGCAAGGATCTAAGAGAAAAAGCTTTCATTCTATTCCATTGTGAAACACTCAAATGAATTTTGCTTACTCCAGCCTAAAGTAATTGTCTCAAAATAGGTGTTGAGTTGAAGCCTTTGTTTTGAAAGAGTTTGCAAGGCTTGTTTTGTCCGCGTATGCAGTCAACCTGAAAATGCTGCATGTGGACCTGGGACCTCCAGTCAAGGGTTCTGCTTGCCTCAGTTTATGCAGCAGGTTCAAACCATGAACTGGGT
The DNA here is from genome assembly GCA_014218235.1 of Colocasia esculenta. Lineage (NCBI taxonomy): Eukaryota > Viridiplantae > Streptophyta > Magnoliopsida > Alismatales > Araceae > Colocasia > Colocasia esculenta. The sequence goes on from CM024756.1 coordinate 63,792,933, forward strand.
GGTTTCTTGGTCTAAACCCAAATAGCTGCTTATTTTGTGCTCATAGTGCAATTGCAGATGATACCGCACGCAAGCAACTTCTTTTTGAGCATTTTTTTAAACTACATTTTCAGCTCATGTTGAATTAAATTGAATTTGACTATGATGTATTGCTGTATCCATTGCAGGCAGGATATGTAGGTGAGGACGTCGAGTCTATATTATACAAGCTTTTGATGGTATTGTCAAGCCTTTCAATAGATTCTCACATTAGAATGGTTGACCCCATTCATGTCTTTATCATTTGTGCATTGAGATTCTAGATGTTATTAATTCTCATAGCCATGCTCCTCTTTCTGATGTTCGTATCTGCTTGTTTGTTTTTTTAGCTGGTTACATGATTGTTAATAGAGATGAATGTGTGCTTTTATTCAGCTCTGGAGAAGCTGATCTGTCTTGGAAGTTGTGATGTGTTAAAGTTCATATGGTCAATGTCTAAGTTGTTATTCAAGAGTAAAAAGGGGCATACCCAGTGCACGAGGCTCCTGCTAGCGCGGGGTCCTATGCGATTTCTTGTTTTCTTAGCTCATTTACATCCAGTGGTTATCACCTTCCAAGTCAAGGCATCAAAATGATTAGGATATGGCTCAAGAGTGATAATTTCTGTTGATTTGACTGTTTACTATTTACATCCTTTTGATCGAATGTGTTAAGACAAGGATCATGTTGTTGGATAAAAGACATTCTTGGGTACTTTTCCTAACCTATGGCAGAAAATTCAATCTGAATGATGATTGTCAGAGTTTTCTGTCAACAAGTTTACCATCAATTTTATTAGGATAACCAAATTAGAACTTCATCTTCCCTGCCTTCTGAAAACTGAGTACAAGTACACGGAAGATCTGTTCAGGAAAATGAATACTAAAAAGCAGGTTAAATGTTTCCTTTCTCTTATCATCTTACATGGTCAATCCAACTTATTGTACTTGTGAAAACTATCCTGAAGCATATCGGTAAAGTAGAGAAACCCATATATTATTGATGTACATCCAATATCACTACTTTATCTGTGTTTAAGTGGACTTACAGAATTCTCAATATGCGTATATTATTGATATACATTCAATGTCAATACGTTATCTGTGTTTTAGCGGACTTGCAGATTTCTCAATATGAGCCACCAGTATCACATCTTATGTATGAGTTTTGGAAGGCTATTGAGTTATTGTTTGGAGTTGATCATGTAAGGGTATTCAGTTTTGTGAACTTAAAAGGAAAATCTTAGTCAGCTAGATCTTTCTGATTCTTTGCCAGGCATCCTCTCTTGTGCTCAAGCTCCTTGTCTTTGCTTGGTTGTCATGTCTAATACTAGTTATTAGGAAGAAAAGTAATTATTTGAAACAGTTCTTCACTTAGTCTTTAATAATGATTTTTTTTTCCTTTTGTTTTTTTTCCCATTCTTGTTTATTTGTCTGCTTGTCTTACATGATATATGTTTTGAAGCTTTGTTGTCTCGTGCTCTTTGTTAAACATTGCTGTTATTCTTTTAATAACATCATGTTGCTAAATATGTTTGTTCTCAGGTTGCTGACTTCAATGTGGCCATTGCACAACACGGTATTGTCTACATAGATGAAGTCGATAAGATTACCAAGAAGGTCCTTACATGAAATTCTCTAGGTGCCTCTGTATTTGATATGGTAACTATACAGCTTTGCTAATAGGCCTATGACTTTTACAGGCGGAGAGCCTTAACATCAGTAGGGATGTGTCTGGTGAGGGTGTTCAACAGGCATTATTGAAAATGCTGGAAGAATGGTGAGTTTGCAAATTTTCTTACTCATTTACTATGAGTTGCCTCTGTCTTGCCTTACTCCATTTCTTCTCTTTCCTGCACTCTGAATTAATTTGTTTCATTTAACGACTTCTGCATTTTACTCTGAGTTAATTTGTTTCATTTAACCACTTCTGCATTTTAAGAAAGATATATGATATCTCTGTTTGCTAAATACTTTATCTTGATCTAGATTGTGAATGTCCCAGAAAAAGGAGCAAGAAAGCATCCAAGAGGTGACAACATTCAGGTTTGCTACGTCTTTATGAAGATTATATTCTGCATAAATAACAAAAATATGAGCTTTCTTTTTCCTCTTTTTTCTTGTGTGTGTGTGGGGTGGGGGAGGTTTGATCTGAATTGTTTTTCCTGAAAGAAAGGTTCTGAAATTGAGTTTTACATCCTAGCTTATTGCATAAGAAGAATGCATTGGTATGTTCAAGTTCATAGTTCCCATGTAAATATAATCCCAGGTTTGTGTCTCCTGATCCTCGTATTAGGAGATCTGGTGGTGCTCAAAATACAAGGCTCATGAAAAGGTGAACTACCAGTAAAAAGCCCCACTTCAATAATCATCTCCTGTACTCACCTAGATGGTGCCCGTGCTAGCATCACATTCCAAACTCAACAACCCTAGTTGTTCCAGCTTGTCTTCACTTTCTTCGTGTGTTTTGTCTCAAAATTTTATATATACGCACAATGCCACTATTTTTTCAGCACCTTGGGAACATGGAGCTCTTCACAGACTGTTATTTAAAAGTCATTGTAAAGCAATTTTGTCTAGGACCAGACAATTCAAACTGAAAAAATGCAATCCTTGTCTCACCCTGCTCATCTCAGGGATTATTTATACCTAATCAAGCAAGTAGCTCTAGAAGGAGGAACCTGGGGCCGTAATTGCCTGTCTAGCTTGGGAGATCCAAGGCCTCTGTACCATTTGTTCAGGTGAACTGCAACTACATCTTGGGACTGTCCCTTTAGAACCAGAAAGTGGATTTCCCTTGTATTGTTTTTCGTGTACTCAGTTTCATCCAAGAAAACAGGGTGGGGGTGTAAACATGCATGCACAGATGCACCCATCTTTGATCTGTAGAATGAATGAAACCCTGCGACTCCCGACCTGCTTTGATAAACAGCATTTTCTAATGGCAAGTTATGGACCCAACTATGCTTTCTTCACTTTTCTTTTGGTTGATGAGAAACTGTAATGGTTGATTTCCAGTTTGTTATGTCTGCTACTATTGTTGATACATGTGTTATTTTGCAGATAGACACAAAAGATATTCTCTTTATATGTGGGGGTGCATTTATTGACCTAGAAAAGACGATTTCTGAAAGGTCTGTATGGTCACACAAAATGGGATTTATATACTTTGGAGGATTTGACTTCTGTGTTGACATAACATTGCTTATTCCAGACGACATGATTCTTCTATTGGTTTTGGGGCTCCAGTGCGTGCAAACATGAGAGCCAGTAACCTGACAAATGCTAGTGTAACATCATCTCTACTAGAATCAGTAAGTACTAAGAAGGAACTCTAGGGTTGTCGATAAAGTTCTTGACACATTTCACTGAACGATGGGTTCTGGCATTTGTTGCTGTAGCACTTATTTTGCACAACTTTTATAGGTCGAAAGCAGTGATCTTGTTGCATATGGCTTGATTCCAGAGTTGTTGGAAGGTTCCCCATACTTGTTAGTTTGTCCGCCCTTAGTGAGGATCAACTTGTTCAGGTAGTTTTCCTTTCTCCATCACAGATTCTGTATGAATCTCTTGATTTATCTACTCCAATCTTTCATGGACAACCTACCGCCTGAGTCGGTATACTTTGCATTGCATCCTATCAATGTGGATTTTACCATGCCGGAACTGTCCTTCTTTTTGCAAACCACCATATTATGTGTTACATTGACAGCAATGAGCTGGGATAGGTGGAGTAGTGAAGAAGTGCATTGTGCAATGCTATCTTTGTACACTTGTATTTCAGTGACTGAGTGGCTGTCTAATTTTTTCTTATCTCTCCTCTCAGGTCCTTACAGAGCCCAAAAATGCTTTAGTCAAACAATATAAAAAATTGTTTCAGATGAATGATGTAAGTAGTAGTTCAGAAAATGATATCCTCCTTTTTCTATTGAACTTTCAGAGAATATGCTCTGTGATATGTTGAATGGATAGCCATGCAGCCATGCATTTTGGAAACTTCACATAACCTTTGAAAGCTGAAAGATATGCTTGACTTTTCTTAATTTCAGGTTAAATTACATTTTACGGATACTGCTTTAAAGGTAATTGCAAAGAAAGCACTTGTGAAGAATACTGGGGCCCGTGGTTTGCGATCGATATTGGAGAATATGTTGACTGAAGCAATGTATGAGGTATGCATTCCGCCCCCCCCCTGTTTACCAAATATTTACCTGCAATGTGCAGCACATTGCATGTGTATGTGTGTCAATATATGTTTGAATATGGCACAATGAGACATACAAATCGAGAATGTGCATGGCTAAGCCATTGTGAAACCATAACTGCTATGAACATGACACTAGGTGGGAAATGCATTTGCTAGGGGATAGGAAACAAAGTTCTTGATGATCTACTGGTTGCTGAACACCTGTGTAAATACTCTGTTAGTCATTTCTTGCCAAATTGTCCATAGCATCAATTTTCAAGCAGGACTAAAGTGACACTCATTCTTGATATGATCTAGACCTATTGAATGATCAAGCAAAGTAAAGACAGAGAGAGTCCGAACTTTAAATGCATAATCACTGAATGTTTGGCTAAGAAAGGGTCATACTGAATGCAGTACTTGAGGGAGAGATGGGATATGGCAGGCAAGTAGGAACACCTTTACTTGTCTACTAGAGCTGCCTCCAAGGGGATGAATGCCATCTTAAAGATCAAGCTTGGTGCTGGATAAAATCTGCAGGAGGAAGAAAGAAGAAGGCATGGTATGTGGTGAACTGTTGCCTTCAGCTTTATTTTCGAGTATATGTGGAAACCGTGGAAACCCAGCATGTGAGTGGTCTTCCTCTGATTTCTGGCAGAAAGCAAAGGAGCTTTCTAAACCATCCTCTTTGGAAGAAGTAAGAACCGCGGTGGGCAAGCTACCAATGAACAAGGCAGTGGGACAAGATGGCTTCTCCTTTATTTTCTACCAACAGTCTTGGGACTTTATCAAGGAACGTATCTTGCAGCTTTTTTGAGTTTGAGGAGGTGGGAGCACATTTCAGGGCCCTCAAGAAGAACTTCTTGGTGCTTGTATCTGTACGGAGCAGGGCAAAAATTAATTATGAGAAGATAAGCCAATCAATCTACTGAATTAGTGTACAGAATCACCAGCAAGATACTGTACACTAGATGGGAGTAGTAGAGGGCAGTAGGATAATCAATTGGAACCAGAATGCTTTGACTAAGAGAAGGCATGCCAGGAAAACTCTTTGCTGGTATATAAGTGTTTAGGTTATACAACACCAGCACCCTTTTTCAATACAGGACACAGGGAATTGGTTGATGGGCAACCTACATAACTCTTTCATTGGTGTATGAGGGAGAGAGGTTTGATCCTGCTTGCATGTTCTCAGCCCAGATTGTATTCTAGCTTAGCAATGAATAATGAGGTTGTGGTGGTAAGGAAGACTGGAAAACAAGAAGTACTGGATGAATGATGCGGGATGAAAGTGGGCCTGGGCAATGGAGGGCTGGAGGAGAAGAGAGGGATAGAACACCGATGGGAGCGGGAGTCAACAAGAGGGCATGGAAAAAAGGATCGGATCGACCTGGGCTGATCCTGCTTGGATCGGGTATTGGATTGGTTGGAATCATGCCTGTGTCGGCCGCATCAGCCTGGATTAGCCATGGCTGATCTGATCCGAATTGGCCAATCCCGATTTAGATCAAGCGATTCCGCAGACCATGAAAAAGGGAGATTCCGGAGAGGGAGAGAGGGGGCTCAGGGAGAGAGGAGGGATCCAATGAGAGAGAGGAAAAGGAGAGAGAGAGATGGGCCGGGGGGGGGACAGCCAGAGGAAGCAGGGGGTGGGTGTGGGTGTGGAGGGGTCGACTGGCCTCTCCATCATAGGGTGGTGCTGGAATCAGTAAGTGATAGTGGAGCCGCATGGTGGTGCAGGCAGGCCCCTTGGGTTTGTTGCTCTTCCCCTCATAGGAAGAGCAGAGTGGCAGAGATGGAGGAGATGGACGGTGGGGCTGTGACATAGCGGGCCAGCAGTGATGTTCGGTGTGGGTGGGGACCTTGCACCCCTCAACCCTTTTTGGGCTGGGTCTCCCTCTCATGGGGATCCCGACAGAAGAGAAAGAAGGGGGGGAGGGGCGGCACCCCAATAGCCTCAAACTTTCCAAATATTTGTAATTCATTTCATCATGTCCAAAACCCTAGTACAACCCCCTTTATAGAGGGGTAAGTCTAAAGGCCTCCATAGTGGGCTCAACTACTTAGGCCGATGGCCACAATACCAGCTAAAGACCCAAATAGAAAATTACATAAGAAAATGTAAAAACACTCCAAATAGCCCTAGCTATTAATGGGCCCAAATAAAGCTTTTAGACTTGCCTGGCCCAAAAGACACCAAAAGTCTAAAAATCATAGAAGCCCAATGTGCCCCATGCTCCTGTGTCATATCCTCTAGGTTCGAGAAAACTCAACCCCGAGTTTAGAAATGACAAAGCATCTAGGGGGTGACTAAGGGATTAGTGCATCTACGTAGCACTGGCATTGCCAATATGGTGCACAAGTGCTAACGTTGGAGATAACGAATGTTGGTTGTCTAACCACATCAGATCAAAGTCGTCTAAATCACACAATCAGCCGACCTGGGCATTAGAAAGTGAGGTAGTACGTTGATCTGTCTCGAACACATTATCCGATATCAATTCCCCACTGAGAAAAACAATTCGAAGTCCCACACATCATCTGTTGCAGGCTTGGTGCAAATGAAACCATCTGGGGAAGGGATTTGCGCCTTCGATGGTGGACTAGGTAATGTCACCTTTGGCTCAATGTAAGCATGTTCATCTGAGACATGAATCATTGTCTGTGTCAGGGTTCCCTATACTTTCATTTACTCCAGAGGCAGCTACAATACGCGAGTAAAGCCACAACAATGCACAAGAACTACCAGCGCCTCGAGCGACAGATGTAGACACACGAAGTCGACTTGTATCTTACAATAACATGCCGCTTAGCCAATCAATCAGCCCCAAGAGTGATGAAGAGCTCCTCAGATGGGTAGATCTCAACCCAAGTGCCATCTGAATAAACGTACCTCTAAATAGGTTGGTGACACCAACAATGAAAGGAGAGTGCCACAAAAGTGACATATGGACGAATGATAATCTCTCTTGTCTGAGATAACAAGGCCACAATGTCCCAAGAGACATAGTTGGCCGACTGATTGGGAACGAGCATCGCACGAGCAAGCTAGTCATTTGACAGACACACAATTGTCTCGACGAAATATGGCATCATACCTACGGATAGATAGACGAGGATAGCCATGTTGACCAGAACCTCGACTTGTGAGGACAAGTCGATTCCTGTGCTTTGATACCAACACTGATGTGGGACGAAACAGTAGGCTTGGACAATGGAGGCCTGGCCCACGAGGGCATTGGTGTTGGCCCACTGCAGAATTGGGTTGTCCCATGAGGACGATGAAGGGCTTCCACATCAATGAGTTTTGATCCTGCTTGCATGTTCTCAGCACCGGTTTGTACTCTAGCATAGCTGTGGATATTGAGGTTGTGCTAGAAAGGAAAGGACAGGAAAACAAAAATCATATTGGATGAGTTTTGATCCTGTTTGCATGTTCTTGGCCCCAGTTTGTACTTTAGCTTAGCATGGATATCGAGGTTTTGGTGGCGGAGACTTGGAGACAAAAATGAGCTCAATTGCGAAACAGAACACTTGGAGGGCCTATTTGGCTTTGTTGAAGAATATGCATCCAACAGAATTTGGCAGACAAATGGATATGACAGTATGTAGGAGGATTCTTTGTGAAGTTAGCTTTTTTGTTTTTGTTTTTGTTTTTTGGAAAGTGGATAGTACCACAATAAAAAGGATGTACAAGTAAAGGTGAGACTCCTAAAAAAACACGACTCCACCACCTATACAACGAGAGGCACACTTAGGTCGTATGGTGAATCTAACTCCCCAGAAAGCCAAAAAGGGAAGAACATGAACCAATATTACAAAATAAAATAGCCCATTCCTTCACTCTAACACAAGCAGCTTGGCAGACAGCTTCTTCATGGCGTGAAATTCTTCTAAATGTCCGACTGGTCCGCTTACCCCAGAACGTCTAAAGTGTGGCATGTAGGATTAGCCACCATACTGTTCTATCCTTTGAGGGCCACTGTATGTTCCACCACTTAAAAAGATGCTGGATGTTTGAGTACTGTTGAAAGGTGCAATGGGTCCTTCTAGTCGCCTTCCTTCATACAGCTTGAGATTAGAAGCAGCCCATAAAGAGGTGGTCAAGAGACTCGTCCTCCTCCCACATAAAACACAAGATTGCTGAATATCTGACATAAAGCGGCGCGGCCTTTCCCGCATTCGAAGGTGCCTATGAGAGATTATCCAAATCAGGACCTTCAACTTGAGGGGGGGCTCTTGGGGAGCCAAACATGATCATGCAAGTTGTGTCGAATCCTACCATCTGATATGATAGGATAGGTAGATTTGACAGAGAAACGACCATTTTTCTCCCACCTCCATGTCCATGCATCCTCTTTGGTGGACGGATGAAAAGGGCTGAGAAAAGCTAGAAGGTCTTGAACCTGCACCATCTCATCAAGCTTGAGATCCCTCCTAAAGGTTGGTGTCCAAACCCCACCCTATAGGGTTTGGTCAAATGCTTGGACTACTGTCCCCAAAGGAACCGCCGAGACTTGGAACAAAGAAGGGAAAGATCCTACAATGCATTTTCTCCACACCATCTGTCCTTCTAGAAAAGTGTCACATCCCCCCTGCGAAGACAAACCCTAGCTCCTAAAGAAATAATATCCCTGCATTGAAGAATATCATGCCAGAGCAGAGAGGTGCTAGAACCAGAAGAAGGCTGCAAATGCCAACGACCGCTCCCGCCAAAGTACCATTGTGTAATCATTGTAACCCAAAGACCCTCCTCTCCACTACGAAGCCTCCATAGCCATTTACATAAAAGGGCGTAGTTGAAATCTTTGAGATTTTTGAGGCCTAGTTGTCCCCTGAATTCTGCAACCAGTCACCCTCCTCATGCAATATCATGCCATCCCCTACACCTCTCTCCATCGCTATGTCAAAAGAATCTACTCTAAATGGCCTCGAGTTTCTTCCTCACTGTCCTGGCATTTTGAACATAGAAAGAAAATAAGTCGGCAAACTCTCCAGCACCGAACTGCACAAAACCAGTCTCCCTCCAAAAGACACAACTTTACCCTTCCCACTTGCTAGTCTGGACTCAAATCTATTGATGATAGGCTGCCAATGAGCACACCTAAGAGCACTCAGGGTAAGGGAAGACCCAAATATGACCATGGGAATTTGCTGATCTTACAACTCAGTAAGCAAGCCGCCCTCCCTAGGATACCTATCAAGAATGTTAAAATTGACTTTGAGACCTATAACCTTCTCCAGTAGTTCTAGCAAAAACCTGGTCATAAGCGGCATGTATACACCCTCAACAAGGAACAGAATGGTATCATCCGCTTACTGCAGGTGCGAAATGGTAACACCTCTTCTAGCCCTTCGAAAGCCTGTTGTCAACCTTGCTGCTTCTGTCCTCTGTCATACCTTGCTTAGCACACTAGCAACTAGAACAAAAAGAGTGGAGACAATGGATCCCTCTGTCGCAGACCCCAACCACTTAGAAACCAAGAAGAAGGCTTCCCATTGATGAGGATCGCAAAGGATGCCGAGGAAATACATGTCTTGATCCAAACAATCCATTTCTCACCAAATCCCATCATGTTCAAGATATCTAGAAGTCATTGCCAATTCAACCTATCATATATCTTTTCAAAGCCCAACTCAAAACCAATCCTTTCCTCTTTTGCTACTTCAAATCAAATAAACACTCACGGGCCATTAGAAAGTTGTCCAGAATATGTCTTTTTTAGTAAAAACACCCATGCTTGCTCGTTCATTGCTGATGGGGGAATCCAAGTCCTATTTTTGAGATTAGTATGACAATCATGTTGATCTTTCATGAGGTGAAGGCCTTTTCATCTTTTGATGAATCAACCAAGGGGGTTCAGCTGCATCAATTGGCTTAGGAGTTCATCTTGGAACTTTGGATTTTCCTAAAGAGGGCAGCATTGACGGATCATCTCTTCCTCCACTTTTTGTTCTTCCAGACTGAATGAAGGGAAATATTGGGTGCCAATCAATTTGCATTAGGTAATATGGAGTTGCTGCCTTCTGGAGGGCCTATAAGATGGAATATTAAGGGGTGGTGAAGGCTAGGCATATGTTACTTTTCAGATCTATGGGGAATCAAGGAGAGAAACAGTAGGATTTTCAATAGACCCAGCATACCAGCTGAGAGGGTGGCCTTATTCATTTGGATGGGGTTGTGTTCACCTTTGTTAATTGGGTTGTGCACATAGGGTAACTAAGATTCTCGCGGACTTGGGACTTGGGGGAATATACTTTAGTTTCCTTGGGTGTACATGCATTTCTTTTTACACTCCCTGACTCCTCAATCCACCGCCTATCCTGAGCTTGATTGACTATAGTTGCTCATTTATTAATGAAATTGCAATACCACCCCTAGAAAGGTCTTGAGGGACTTTATTAGTTGCTGATGCATGGACCAGTTATGAATTCTGCTAGTTGGCAGATTTACTAATGTATTATTTCTTATCCTCTTTTTTTGGTAATGTTTGCATATTATTTCTGATTTCATTTAGGGTTTTAATTCCATAGTCATTTTCAAAGCTTGTTGCCGGCTTTGCTACTTTTCTATGACTTGAAGTTCCTACTGTTTACCCAAATGATACTGATATTGTTGTTGACATTTGGCATTCTTTGTACGTTCTGGTTCCCTTTCCTTTTCATAACAATCTACTGACAAAATAGAAAATGATTCCTATTGGCATTATAACCTCCATGAATTGATGCCTATCTAATAGTTGGTGATGTATCTTCTGTAGATTCCTGACACCAAAACAGGGAAAGACAAAATTGATGCCGTTGTGGTTGATGAAGAGTCAGTTGGGTCCTTGGAACCACGGAGATGTGGAGCTAAGATTCTCCGTGGAGAAGGTGCATTGGACCGTTATCTTTCTCAGGAAGAATCAGCGGTATGTGCAATTGTCTCATAATGCCAACCTGTGACCTACCTGGTTCTTATACTGAATAGTCAAAATTTTGTGTATCGAAATATAACTTTTCATCATTGCATTTTTATATTACTCGATGGATCTGCAGTTATAATGAATGTTCACGATGGCAAGTCTTTTCTATATTATTCATGAATATCTTTGAATAAGTTAGCAGTAACTTCTCACTTATTTTTCAAGTAATGTCTTTGTTCTGGAATGAATGTTTTGTAGAACATTTTTCTTCTCTTTTTGACCTTTTCTTCTCTGCTCCCTCTAACCTTGAATCATTAACTTTTGGCTTGAGACTATTTTATTTTTCTTATCATGGACTCCTGACTATTCAAGGTCAGATATACATATAATATTTTTTTGGGGCGGGGGGGGGGGGTTCATTTGTAGCATCCCGGACGAGTTGTGTTTGACTGTGGTCTTATTCTCACTTATGCAAACGCTACAGTGCGGCCAAAACTTCTCATGTGGGCTTTTTTTTACACTAACGTGCACGGTAGGATTAGGATCCCATGGTTTCTCACGCAGGGGAGAGACAGAGATATATAAAGTGCTGTGGGATCCTAATCCTCTGGTTGTGATGATGCTGTGTGAAAAGGCTTGGTCACGGTTCAGCATTCCCTATATGTCTTTGGACTCGGTTGTTGTCCAACTTTTTATGAATGGTGACCCAAAAATTATGATGATTCAGATTTTATCAGAAAATGGAATTATTACAAGTCATTCTTGTCTAACCTATTGCTGATTTATGGATGTCGGTACTTCGTCTGAATGAGCTAGAATGCATCTTTTTTTTGTGTGTTACAGACTGTCCTCGAGAAGACGGGGGGAGAATCAGACCACGAATCCGAGCACCTTTCGAGGGTCGCGAGCATGTAACCAACTTCGCAGTCTGTAAATGAGTCACTTATTTCTGCTGTAAGTCTAGGAGATTAAACAACACACAGATTCTGAGAAGAGCACTGTCATTGTAAAAAAAAACAAAATAGCAATTTAATATTTGAATTGAGACTTCATAATTCGTTGTGTACGGGACGAAGTTTTTACTGGATGAGGTTGCCCTGTTGTGGGAATTTCCAAATTGTAGATAACTTCCCCACCTTTGAATCTAGCATGCTTTTCGTTGTTTTTCTCCTTTATGAAGGAAGTTTGGGTTCAACTCTCATCTCCTGCAATTAACACGGATTGCAAGATGGCAAGGCATGTTGGAAGGACATCTATCTGTGTGTGAGACCTCCAAGTGTGAATTAAGAGCTGTATGGAAAATATTCTTTTCAGAGGAAAAAGTGCATATATACCCTTAAAACTACTTGTGCTCATTTTTGTCTTTAAAATCTTGACCTTATCATCTTTATTGTATATAGATTCTTTTTTGTTTTCCTTTAAAATTGAATATTATGAGTGTCTAGATTCTCTCCACTAATGCAACGTTATCCGAGTGGAAACTTGGGAGTACATTGGTGTAACTTACAAGGTGAAAGGTGTTCCTGAGAGGGGATGACTCACTTCGCATCCGGAGGTCCACAGGAAGGCGGCGTCCATTTTTTTTGTAAGCTTTCGAAGGCCACAACCAATCTCACATCAATGGCTTCGGCATTATCACATTTTCTTGGGTCGCTAAGGCCATTTTTCAACACAGGGATTCTACATATCTTATTCGCCCAAACAAAATGTTCGATTCTCTCTCTTGACTGGTGGCATTTGTGGGATGAATGCTATTTCTCAGGAATCGTAATGGAAGTTTTATGTCTAGAACAAGGTACTGCGGTGCCCAAAATTAAAACTCACTTGGGGTTATAAGGGGGGAGACTTGAAAATTCTCGAAGTTGAGTTCTCAGAAGATCTGTAAATAGTTCGACAACTAAGTTATTAGGTACAAGAGTTGGACAAAAATTTTTAGCAAGTATTGACGCAAAAAAGAGAGTACATTTTTATGTGATTAGTTTATTTCTAACGTGCATGTTTCCATGTCATGTAGGTGTTTAATTTCTAACTGCTCATATTTTTCTTTTATCTGCGACCACGGATGTTTTCTTTCAAAACAACCAGATTGTTTATAGACTAGCCAATTATAAATGACATTTTCCCACCCCCCGAATCTGGACCAGCTGGGCTGCGCTTCCACTTGATGTCAAGGACCCTTTCAGATTAGACAAATCTTCTCCTTCTATCTGCGCCTCGCCCTGGTCTTATCTCGTAGTTAAAACTTAGATGTTCTTTATATATGCAATAAAATTCTAACCAAAGGATTGGCTTGGTGGAGCGGTCTATTCTACTTCTCTGAAGGTGGGTTGTGCTCTCTCAACACCGTCCCTTAGCTATTTGCTTTTAAATTTTTTTTTTCTAACATGATCATATGTCTGCTTCCTGATAATTTGTGGTTCTCAAGGGTGGGTTTTTTTTACTAGTTTTCTTTCTGATCCCCAACCTTTAAACTCAAATACACAAGCAAGTTGCGGGTGACGGAGATGCCATCCAAATTCTGAATCACACCCTCTGTTTGATTCATCCATCAAATATGAGAAGTCTTACAGAAGTTCTCATCCTTTTTGGCTTAGTTTTGCTTGTTCATGAGTTGATTTCAGACTTGGGAAATATTGTTGCAAGATCAATTTTACAATCATGATAGTATAGATTGTAAGAAACGCTCATTAATTTTTAACCATTCAATTAGCTTTCTTGCAATCTACACCAATCATTATTGCAACTTGCAAGATTGGTCTTGATTCTCTTCAGACTTAGCAATGTCTTGACTCGTTTCGTCAAGGAAAACCTTGGCTTGTGTTTGTTTTTTGTTTTGAACAACAGCAAAACCTACCAACTGGGGCATGTTCTTGGCAACCAAATCAAAGAGAGCACTCATATCTCACCAACTTCATGGACCCTCTTCCCACCAAAAACAAAGAGAGCTCTTCTAATCTCCAATGCGAGACAAGAATCATGGTGCTGACATCCCCATCTCCTTGACACTTAAATAATCATTGGGTCCTCATGGCTCGTGCTTGGTGGCAACCCCCAGCAACTTGGCTTCCAGAAGGCTCCAACATATCAACATTTACCAATCTCTATTAAGGTTTACTACAATGATCTTAATGTAATAATATCAATTTTAAATATATTTTGAAAAATCTATTGATTCATTATGTCATGTTGTGCCACCTTCTTTTTTTACTTTAGAACTTAACTTTTTTATTTTAGAGTTTTATTTATATTTTGTTGTCTAAATTTTTATTTTGACAACCAATAGTATCTAATTCGACTCACTATGTCAAAAGAAGAAATTTTGAATGCCAAAATAAAAATTTGGATGTCGAAAGAAAAAAAAATAGACTCTAAAAATAAAAAATTAAGTTCTAAAATAAAAAAAGAAGATGACATAATGTGGTGCATAAATAGTACGATATGGATCAATGAAATTTCCAAAATACATTTAAAGTTGATGTTACTACACTGAAATTAGTTTAATTAACTGTATTCTAATCAATTGTCATGGGCCCCTGGCAATCATCAAGTTGCCTTTTCTCTTTGAATGAGCCAACCAGGTGGACGTCCTCTTGATGGGACCATGACCTTAACCTAATCTGATGAAATATTCGTCGGCACTGTAGACGGTTTCCTTATCTTATTGTTCCTTTCCTGTGTGAATTTTTTCTTTTTTCTGTTTCTTGTGTTTTTAGATACTCTCTTACGTTATATAATCTGCAGTACTTAACATATATAATCAAAGAATCTTTTTGTTGTAAGAAAAACGAGAGTGTGACTCGTAAAAAGAAGTTGCTTCCCACAGTAAGCCAATTTGGGGTCCTATCACAGGAATTTAAGATGAAATAATTGTAGCACTTTGGAAAAGATTTCTTGGATTTTGAGCGGGGCTTAGAGAATGCTTGGATTTCAACTCTTTATACTGTAGGAGATTTGTGTAAAGTGTTTTTAGCATATAGCGGCTGCATTTTGAAAAGATTAGTTCCTGTCTCATTAAACATATCGTTAATGTGCAAAAAGGCCACATAAATGGTAGGATTTTTGCTGTGTATATACCCTGTTAAAAGCATAATTGGGTCATAATCTACCTGAGTTTTGTATTTACACTAAAAATCCTATTAGATGATTTTTTTTGCAATAGAAATCTTGTCATCACCGAATTGTAGAATATCTTAAAATATTCCTTTACTAATAATTTTAGTGATTGTTAGACATTATTTGAATACTTTTATACCTGAAAAGTTAAGTAGATTATTTCACTATGCCGGGGGGCAATATGATCTATTCTAATGAATAAGATCACGCCGGACACTTCTATTGACAATTTTTTATAGTTTTATCACAGTAGATGATGGCAGGATTTTTAGTGAAAAAAAATTCATCCAACAGAGTTTTTGTTACAAATGCAAAAATAAAGGCAGATTATGGCCTAGTTATGCTTTTAATAGGGGGTATATATGTTAAAAAAAGCTTAAATGGTCTGTGTGCGCCCTATGCACATTGTAAAAGGTCTTTTATTACACTATTGATGTTCTTAATGATATATGCAGAGATTCAAATACAAAAATGATGATCATATATATTTTTTTGTTCAAATAACAATTTAAATAAAAAAAATTAAAAAGAAAACTATGGTCGCATTTCCACTGAAAACTTCCATATTAATGTTTCCAATGTTCACCTTGTTATCGGAATAAGACATGTAATGCAAAGTGGCAAAGCCAAGCTTACAACTTTGAGACCCCTTCTAAGATTGTATTGTCAATTTGACAAGAAATTGACACTTATTGGCTACTCTAATTGTCTGTCTTCTTCTCAATTATTCTTCTTACCCCGTCCTTTTGGTTAGTTTAGGGGGTGGTGTTGAGTGAAAACAGCCAAGAGAGGCTGCCCACTGACAAGTCTTGATGGTTGCCAATAATATAACAACTCGGATTTTTAAAATATAGATAAATAAAATATCTTTGAAATCAATACGAATAAATAAAACGCATTTGAAAAAGAAGAAAGAGAATATTTTTATATGATAAATCAATAATCAATTAAAGATTTCTAAAAAAATTGATAATTCATAGATTGAAAAGATAACCCAACTCAATGAATGTCAAGTAATTGAATGGGTTATAATTAATAAGAATGATAAATAACGATTCATTGTCAACGAAATCAAATAAGAAGGCAATTGAGTTTAAGGTTGACTTAAATTAAGTCTTTTGTTAATAAAGGTAAAGCTAGTGAATTTCCATTCATAAAGTAAATTCAATTTGCATTAAATTAATAATCTCTTCACATCTGATCTCACCTACCTTAATTAACAATATATCTCATGTAGAACTTCTTGATTGGATCTTAGAGATTGGAAGAAAAGTTCTTAATGAATAACAATGTTAAGAGATTAATGCCTTAAATGATCGAATTTTAATAAAAATTATTAGTAAATAAAATTTTTTAAGAATAATTCTACAAACTATCAAATGAAAAGTTAATAGGGAACTACATGGAGGATGCATTGTAATTTGGGTTAAAGAAAGACCTAGCTAATTGGCTTGAAAGAGAGGATAAGACTCCAAAATTCGTAAGGCCCAAAGATCCATTATTAGATTGGGTTAAATGAGCTAAATTCTAAGCTAAATGGACAAAGGAAAGACTTAAAACAAGTCTTTCAACAATGAAAGTAAAATAGGGAGATTTCACATTAATCATTTGTTAGGGGTCATCCATACTTGTTGCCACTCTCCCAGACTATACCTTTTTTGGTCGTTGGAGTGGTTAGGGATGCATGCCGCAGCATGGCCTCCAATGAGGAATGATGTGGGACATCCCACATTTTCGAAGGCAAGTAAATAAAATGTGCCAAGTCTAGAAGACCTCAAAACTCTTTTGGACAACCCCAAGTTGTTTTAGAGATTGTTGGATTCATGCTAAGGCTAGTTGAACAGAGATGGAGTGCAACAAGCCAGAGACTTGTTGTTCTTCATAGTTTTTCATCCCATTCTTCTTAAATCATAGAAAAGGTAGATATTCTCTCATGCTAAACATATATAGATAAATCTATCTGTAGGTGATATCACGATAGAAAACTAAATATCGTTCCTATAGAAACTTCCATGCACCTAGAACCATGTGCACTATGTACTTATTTCAATTTGGTATAGCTTCATCAAAGTATTTACAGATATGCATGGTTCTTGTCATTTAAAGGCCATGTTTATGACCTTCTTGTGTTATGGTTTAAAGTGTCTTGAATTCCATTACTATCTCATGCTTGATTCCTTCTTAAAATCCATTCTTGAAATATTTGAATATGAGTTAAGGATTGAATCTTAGAACCTTAATTCAGCCAAGTTTTTCAGAATTGTCCTACTATTACTAAGCCAAGAATCAAGTCCCATATTGTTAACAAATCAAGTTCCAAATTATTCAATAAATCAAGTCTCAGATTGTTAATAAATTGAGTTTTAAATTATTAAATGAATTAAGTCCCAGATTGTTTATAAATTAAGTTCTAGATTATTAAATAAATCAAGTCCTAGATTGTTAATAAATTGAGTTCTAGATTACTAAATGAATCAAGTCTTAAATTGTTAATAAATTAAGTTCGAGATTAGTAATAAATCAAGTTCCAATTACGAATCAAGTTTTAGAAGGAGACAAAAGTCAAATCTCAAATTGAGTTCTAGACTCTTGATCAGAATCGAATCTTAAAAACCCAGCCATAATTGAGTCTTAGTAGAAGATGAAAATTGAGTCCTAGAAATGAGCCTCACATCCAATAGGATCGAGTCTCATGAAAAAATGAGTCTCAGACTCATAAGAATCGAGTCTCAAGTCATAAGAATCAAGTCTCAAACTCATAATAATCAAATCTTAGACACAATTGAGTCCCAAGTTATAAGAATCGAGTCTCAGACTCAATAAAGTCTTAGTTATAAGAATTGAGTCTCAAACATAATCAAGTCTTAAGTTACAAAAATCGAGTTTTAGACTCATACGAATCATGTCCTAGGTACAATGAAGTCTCCAGTTATAGGAATCGATTCCTATTTATAAAATACAATAAATGACTTCAATTTATAAAATTTGACTTTTAGATACAAGAATTACTCATGTTTATAAAAATCAATTCTTAAATAGAATTGACTCTTGTTTACAAAATCGACTCTTAGATATAATAATTGACTCTTGTTTATAAAAATTGACTTTTAGATACAAGAATTGACTCATATTTATAAAAATTGACTCTTATATACAAGTCCTGATTATAAGAATCAACTCCTACATATTAATTGACTCTTCAGACCCATTAACATAAACAAATCATCGATTGACCATTAACTTATCATTGGTTGACCAGCCTTATATCAGTTGACCAAAAATTGACTGTCTGGTCAATTAGTCCATCTTTGATTAGATCTGTGATGATTCGATTAGTTGACCTGCTCTTGACCATCGATTGATCAATCCCTTGTTTCATAATAGAAAACGCTATGAACTCTCATCCTTCTTACTTGTTATGTTCTGAACATACCTCGAACCATACCATACTTGAAACTTCTTATTGAATACTTCGAACTATCTTCTTGAAATTATTAGCCATCAATGATTGTCTATATACTTCAAGACATCTTGTATCCACAACTAATGCCTAACAATATAGAGGAGTCACCCCCCAATAGCACAGTTAGTGACGCACGATAGATCAACAAGCAATGTAGGTGGGAAATAAGGATATTATGAAAAATTTACAAATACATATTTTATTAACAAATGCTTATTTACATTATGTCCTTTACAAGTCAAATACAAAAGATCATATTCTGCGCAGTGGGAAGAAGACCAACAATAGTTAAACAAACTTAAACTAAGGTCTTGTGCAAAAAGCAGGTGGATTCCTTTGCACTTACTTCCATTCCTAGTAGACACCTTATCTTGGAAATTATCCAAAAAATAGTGAAACAATTAGAATGAGCTAAATATCATGTAGGATTTATCCTTTTAAAATAAAGTCAAACTAAATACTAGCAAAAAGGAACAATCATGTCAAGATGAATAAACAATTTAGATGTAAAATCAAATTGATCAAGTACAAGAAATTGTAAGGCAATCATGTACAAGTGTGAATGATTAAATAGATTGACCAAAAGTGTCACATCAATATGAATAATTTAATGAACTAGCCAAATAGTTCTTGATTCCAAAATATATCGTCAAATAGTTTCTTATCAAATAATCAACTATAAGACAATGAGAATTGTTAATTAAGTAAAAGAATATAATGTCTAACTTGCAGTGGTGCCATGCCAAACACTTGATCATTGTCCCCTGCGGATTTCACTTAGGACATATAGGTCACTCCTTCCAGGACTAGATCAGGCCTTATTACATAGACACGTACTCAAGTGGATCCAAGATCTTTACAAATACTTATTGACAATTCTTACATATAAATGGCCAAGAATTCTATAAAATGGTCA
This sequence comes from Colocasia esculenta, assembly GCA_014218235.1. Lineage (NCBI taxonomy): Eukaryota > Viridiplantae > Streptophyta > Magnoliopsida > Alismatales > Araceae > Colocasia > Colocasia esculenta. The sequence continues at coordinate 63,812,533 of CM024756.1, forward strand.
AGGATTCCAAGAAAATTACAACAAGTAATTTTAAGAAATAGCTCAGTATAAGATTTGAAAAAGTTGTTCCAAGCATGCTAAAAAAAGATAATTATTGATCAAGAATAATCATTGAAAAGATAGAGTTTAAAGGTCAATTGAATTTGACTAAAAATCAATAATCGATCAACCAATATTCAAGATTCGATCAACCAAATAGTTGAACTAAAATTCAAGGTTATTAGAAGATATTTTGGTCGACCAAACAATCATTTTCAGTTGATCAATCAGTTAGACATAATTTAAGGCTATTGGGAAGTATTTTGGTCGGCCAATTAATCATTTTAGGTTGATCGAACATGCAAACAGACTTAATAAATTTTTAGAAGATTAGCTTTGGTTGACCAAATAATGTTTCTCGTTCGACCAATAGTTCGTCAGATCCTATGAACTACTGGGTTGTGTCTAGAAGTTGTTCTTAGGCTATTCTAAACAATAGAAATTGATATGGGGATATCCCAGCAGGTCGGCTAAAGTTCTAGGGCTCAGCCGACCTAGTTGAGGACAAAGGCCGACGTCCTTTCAGCAATATGATCCGACGAGTCAGGTTGGAAGAATCAATCTACTTTACACCTTGGGCCATTTTCTTCAGTTCGGCTAAAAGTGTTCTCTCTGCTTGGATAGAGCCTACCTGGAGCCCCATGCTCACGTACGCTTTGAAACATTGCTCATGTGACTGACGAGGCATGTAAGGTAGGGATCGAGGATCACGGGACTGATAACTGCGGCCATTAAGACCACAGTCACGATGACCTGTCGTGCCAGTGAAGACCACAATCCGACGTCAATCACAGAGATCCCCTGTGAGATCCGCGGGGTCGTCTAGCTATTGCACGTGTCCTAACACTATATAAGAGGCAGACACTCCACAGGCGCATGTACGCTATTCTATTCCATAGGCTATGCCATTCTGCTTGGCTAGCGACTGACAAGAGCTTCGGAGTGTATCTCTGCTGAGGCCTCTCGATAGGCTTTGCAGGTCAGGTCGGGAGGTCGGAACTAGCATCTCACGTCGGCCAAGCTTGCCTCAAACAGGATTCATCGTCTTGGTCATCTCGGCTCACTCTCTAGCGAGAAGCACCTCAGCGGTCACCTTGGCCTGAGTCGACCTATGTTACATATACGGTAACATTGGGGCCGTCTGTGGAAAAATGCTACTAAAGGCCAGTACGGCTTTCCCCTCACCCCTTTAGTTGATGTCAACTAAACGCGAACATTAGGGACCCCCTGTGGTGTCGTCTGTGATCGACAAGGGGGCCGATTAGGAGCATATAAAGTTAACCCGACAAGTATCTCCAGAGGACTATTAAGAAGGGGAAACGACGAGCCACTTAGAGCATCGTCGTGAGCAAATCCCTTACTCTTTTCCAATAAATCTCATGCCTCCCGGTCGGGGGCCATGCGGTCGGCCATCAGATGCTTTGTCGTCAGCGACCTTGCTTTATGTAATGTCAAATACCATGTTTATATGCACTCTGAGCTAAAGCCTCATATTCTTCGATTGAGTACTTCGGTTGCAGGGCGACAAGTTATGTGAGATGTGCAAGTCAGCTACTCCGAGAACCTGTGCTATTTGTTGTGATTTGTTGATAAAGTAGAATCTCTTTTGAATCCGCATGATTTAAGTATGGTTGACATAATGAAACTTTTTGAGATGCGTTATAGCATCATTATTTGTTATCTCGCAGACGCTCAGCCAACAATAGGGGAACAAGTCGAACAACGTGGACATCGTAGTTCGTTGGACGAGGTCTCTTAGGCACTCGTCAGGAACTGAGAGATGACGTCCGACGTGAATTGAAGGCGTGGTCGCTTCAGCACACGTGATGTACGTAGACGTCGTAGTTCGCTGGACGAGGTCGCTTAGGCACTCATCAGGAACTGAGAGATGACGTCCGACGTAATTGAAGGCGTGGTCGCTTCGGCACACGTGATGTACGCGGACGTCGTAGTTCGCTGGACGAGGTCGCTTAGGCACTCGTCAGGAACTGAGAGACGACGTCCGATGTGAATTGAAGGCGTGGTTGCTTCGGCACACGTGATGTACATGGACGTCGTAGTTCACTGGACGAGGTCGCTCTTAGGCACTCGTCAAGAACTGAGAGACGATGTTTGACGTAAATTGAAGGCATGGCCGCTTCGACACACGTGATGTACGCGGACGTCGTAGTTCACTGGACGAGGTCGCTTAGGCACTCGTTAGAAACTGAGAGACGAAGTTCGACGTGAATTGAAGGCATGGTCGCTTCGGCACACGTGATGTACGCGAACATCGTAGTTCGCTGGACGAGGTTGCTTAGGCACTCGTCAGGAACTGAGAGACGACGTCCGATGTACATTGAAGGCATGGTCATTTCAGCACATGTGATGTACGCGGACGTCGTAGTTCACTGGACGAGGATGCTTAGGCACTCGTCAGGAACTGAGAGATGATATCTGACGTAAATTGAAGGCGTGGTCACTTCGGCACATGTGATGTACACGGACATCGTAGTTCTCTGGACGAGGTCGCTTAGGCATTCGTCAGGAACTGAGAGACGATGTCTGACATGAATTGAAGGTGTGGTCGCTTCGGCACACGTGATGTACACGGACGTCATAGTTCGTTGGACGAGGTCGCTTAGGCACTCATCAGGAATTGAGAGATGATGTCTGACGTGAATTGAAGGCGTGGTCACTTCAGCACACATGATGTATGCGGACGTCGTAGTTCGCTGGACGCGATCGCTTAGGCAATCATTAGGAACTTAGGAACGACACCGACTTGAATCGAAGGTGTAGTCACTTCAGCACCCGAATCTGAAGACGTTTTGCTTTGGCATTCTTCAAGAGTCGACCTCAGAAATCATGTCATAAAGGACAAAGCCGACCTCAAAGAAGAGCTCGCGGACCTCGATATGGTCGCAACAATAGTAGAAAGCAGCTACTGCTAAGATATTTTTAGATGATGGTACGGTCACCATGGGCCACATTAAATGAAGACGATAACGGCGTTAAGCATGACCTCGCTACCTTTGAACTAAACCAAGGTTAAGTTCTCGGAAAGTGCCGACGACCTAAACATGGCAAAAATGTGCAAATGGTTCGAAAAGGAGTTGTATTGATATTCAAAAAGATACAAAGGCCTCGGCACAGCGCCAAGGGTACATTTGTCAGTCTATGATGACATCATTGCCCGCAGGAGTCTCTTCGTTGCCTGGCACAATAGACTCGTCGGCTACAACATCTTCGGCGGTGGTCTCTAGGACATTTTCCACAGCGGCGGCGAGCGCATTGTTGACGACAGTAGCAATGCTCTCATCTCTATCGTTGGCATCCGCCTCCTCGTCCTCTTTCGCATCAAGTAAAACCTTAGAGAGGTCAATGCTCGGAAAGTGTTCCCGAACACGCTTGAGGCAGAAGTCGTACCGTGCCGAAAGAGCTTGACAACCTTGGATTTATGCTCATCAGACTCACGGTACTCAGCGATAGCCTCGGCAATTGCCTTCTCACGCTCGTCGGCCACCAACTGAGCAGTGCTAGCCTTGGTCTTCTCGTAAGCCAGGAGCTCAGCTTTGTGGGCCTCCTTCTCGGCCTGAAGTGACTTCAGGAGTATGTCGGCTTTAGCCTCGGCCTTGTTTGCTCCCTCAACCTCCTTGGCTTGAAGGTCTCTCTCGGCCACGAGCTTCCTGGCGGACTCGGCTAGGCTGCCTCGGCAGAAGCTCTAGAGGTCTCGACCCGATGAAGAATTGCTTCAAACTAGGCCATCACACCTTGAACCGATGAGTAGAAGTCTTCGATTATCTGGCCTGACTTCACACCCGAGGTCGGAACCTTCGCTTCAGTGGGAAGAGCTGCTTACCCTACTCTGTGGCGCTGAGCCCTCCGGAACACCCAGCTGACCTCCGCTGAGAAGCCATCGAGGTGGTAACGTCGGCCGACAAGTCTTTTGTTGGCCGAGGAAGTTTGGTCGGCCGCGTTGTCTCAAGGACGCATGACTCTTTGTGAGGCGCCGAGGAGGTCGGGGCGATGATCGGCACGTCGGTCTCGGCTGGGCGAGCGCGCTTTCTCCCTCGGCTCACTTTCTTTTTGCCCCGGGACATGATCTCCCGTTCGGCCAGCTCGAGAGAGAAAGGCTGCTTCTCTCCTTAGCAAGGGGAGCCGATGACTTTCCTTGTCGGCCATTACTGCAAGAAAAGGCGGGTTAGTTCTCTTAAGATTATAACAACAATCAAAGATGAAAATTAACAAAGTTCAGACCTCGGTTGGCCTCAGCTATCAGCTCGAACAGCTTCTCGAAAGGCTCGAACAGGTCGGGAGGCTCCACCGCCTATAGAGACTCGAACTTCGAGAGCTTGGATTCAACAAGGTTCGGGGAACGGAAGGCCTTGTTCTCGAATGTTGATTGTGGACCATGTGGTCGGAAAGGGCCATCCGAACAGACACTAGATGAAGATAAAGTTCCTCTTCCAGTTGTGGATAGAGGACAATATTCGGCCAAGTATTTGCCGACCAATCGAGCTGCGAAGTACAGCCAGTCACAAAATGCCTTAACCGAAAAATAATAAAAGAAGAGCCGAGTGGTCAGAAGGACCTCGGCCAGAGCACAAGCTTCCAGGAAGCTGACAACTGACCTCTAGGAGTTCGGGGTCAGCTGCGATGTAGCGGCCCCTAGCTTGAGAAGTAGAAAGATAATAAAAGGATGGAGAGGCAGTCGGAAGCCTGCTCGGATGGCCTCAGAATAAAGACAGACTCTGCCCTCCATGGAATAGTGAGCTTAGAGTTGTTTGTTCGAATACATTGTGGAATGCTCGGGAAGGATGAGACCTGGATGGTTCCTCATCCATTGAAAGGTCTCGGAATCGATCTCACATCGGGTATCGGCAACATTGTCGGCTTGCCGACGAGAACCCGAAGTGTGGGAGGATGGTTTCCTTGGGACATACGACCCATGACTGACTTGAAGAATGGAAGACTCTTCGACAGGCCCCGACGCCTAGACGCCGGACCGAGAAGCCTTTGGAACAATCGTCCTCTCAGAAGGGCAAGAGGATGAGGACACTTCAGACGAGGAAGAAAAGTTCTCAGAAGGAGAACCTCCTGCTGATGAGTCCTCATGAAGGCGAGGACCGGAAGAAGAGGACGTAAATGAACTAGATGAACACATCACTTACCTCTGAAGGAAGCAAGCGAGGAGCTAGGTCGGACATCGAGTGCTCAGACGTCGACGCGAATGTCGTCGGCATGTCGACTGGTCATCTAAAGGCAGATCACACGTAAGAACAAGGGTGGTTTTTCGGCAGCAGACCCCACTATTTATAGTGTCGGTGTATCAATCGAATCCAATGGTGGACATCCATCTTATAAGGCAATGGTTGAGATCTGCACACGTGGCGCAGCAGGATTGGCTAACTGTTGAACCACTCTTTTGTGTATCTTATCTTTTGGTGATAACTAAAACTCATGACTAAATAAATATTATATTTATCTCATGTTTTGATGACAAAAGTAAAACTCATGTCCTGTTGCCAATCTAAAAACTCATTCATTCCAAAAAGGGGGAGATTGTTGAACCACGCTTTTGTGTATCTTTTATTTATGAATTTTTTGTTTCAAACTTCTCATTTTAAGAAAATTCACATAAGTTTTGTTGAGTTTTGTCATCACCAAAAATGGGGAGATTGTTGAACCGCTCTTTTGTGTATCTTATCTTTTGGTGATAACTAAAACTCATGACTAAATAAATCTTATATTTATCTCATGTTTTGATGAAAAAAGTAAAACTCGTGTCTTGTTGCCAATCTGAAAACTCATGCATTCCATTAATATATTTGAACATTCAATGAGTGCATAACTATCTGCATAAATAATCCTCAAATGCATTATAGTAATATCACAGAAAAATATATGTTATAAACACTACATTTGAATGGCGCATTTTCTGAATGCTCAAATTTTTCTAAGTCCACAACATATACTGTTATCATACTAACTCCGACTTCTGAGAGTCGAAGTCTACACTCCAACTTCTGAGAGTTGAAGTCTACACTCTGACTTCTGAAAGTCAAGTCTAAACTCTGACTTCTAAGAGTCGAAGTCTACACTTCGACTTCTATAGAACTGAAGTCTACATACCACTGAAAAATTCTAAGTCCACACTAGTATGTATATCCTGACTCCAACTTCTGAAAGTTGAAGTCCATACTCCAACTTCTTTACAGTCGAAGTCTCATATCAACTGCTATTAAGTTTTAAATTCAAAATATCTTTTGGCGCTCAAACAAATTCAAATGCACTTCACATGAATATTTTTTTTTTATTTCTCTTCTGACTAAAGACTTTTTCTGTCATTTGTAGGTAAGATATTGTCAGCAGAAAGTAAGGACTCCTTCATTCCTGTCAGACAAAAAGGGGGTTTACCTACCACATATAGATGTTAGCAAAAACATCGAAGTAAGGCAAGGTATGGAACCTTTTTAGTCTGACTCTATCTTCTGTACCTACAGATAAAACTTCTCTCTACACCAAGTGACTGTTAGACAAAAGAAGAAAAGAAGAATAGATGAAGAAAGAGATCAGTAACGACTAGAAGAGTTCCTGGATCTCTTTAAGCTGCTCTCTATAAAAGATGAAGCAAGGCTGAAGAACAGACAATAGCTTTTCTGAAGATCATTCAAAGAGTGTACATCCAATGAGAAACCTCAACTCCACATACACTCAAAAGGAAGAGAGAAAGAGCTCGAGCCCAAGAAGAAGTGTGCAATCAGCCATCTAAAGTCTTCAAGCTTCAAGCTCCGTTTCTTCTCTTCACTCTCTCTGTGCTGCATTGTAATTTTGGGAAGAGTCTTTTCGGTTGAGAGTTTATGTTCTGTAGTGTGCATTCTTGTACAACTCTCGGTCTATTCTTTCTTTTCTAAGAAAGAGTTCTGTCCAGCTATAGAACTGTATACAGTGAGCCTCTTCCTGTGAGAAGAGAAGGCCAGTGGGGTACTGGCGGTTTCTGTCCGGCTAAGGGACTGTTCTTAGCACTTCATTTTTGGTAAGGGAAGAACCTAGCTGGGGTTAGTGTCAGCAGAACCGCACTGGGGTTTATTCCAGAAGTTAGCTTCTTGACTTGTAATAGAAGTGAGTATCCTTCCTATTCGTGAAGGAAGAGGACCAGCAAGGAGCTGGGGGTTTGTATATCCTTGGGGGGATTGTACCTCGGTTAGTGAAATCCAAGATTTTGCTTGGGGACTGGATGTAGGTCTTCCTTCTATAAAGCACCGAACTAAGATAAAATTCTTGTGTTCATTTGTATGATTGTTCATTTGCTTCCGCACTGCTACTCTCTATCACACTTATCACATTAACTAACCAAAGTTTTTAAGTGATAATTTTCTTTGTTTAAAGTTCTTTTCTGCAGTGAATTTATTCATCCCCCCTCTAGATAGCGTGCTGTCATACCAAGTGGGCCAACAAGTGGTATCAGAGCCAAGCTCTTCCAACATTCAAAGAATATTCAACGATCTAAAGAGCAAAGATCCATGGCAGCTCAAGGATTTGCTGAAGGCCAATCTGTCAATAGACCCCCCTTGTTCGATGGTGAAGATTACAACTACTAGAAAATAAGGATGGAGTTCTTCCTCCAAGGGTATGACTATCAATTATGGACCATCATAAAAGAAAGAGATCTGGTAGTTCTCAACCCAATAGAAGAATGGACGGACAACGACAAAAGATGCTTTCCTAGAACAGTAAAGTCCAAAACCTGATATGTTGTGCCCTGAAAAGAAGCAAATTCAACAGATCTCAGCATGAAAATCAGCAAAAGAAATGTGGGATAAGTTGAAGCTCACATAGAAGGAACAGACAAAGTCAAAGAAACCAGGATTGACATCTTGGTCACTCAATATGAAAAGTTCCAAATGCTGACAGGTGAGATCATTACCCAAATGTATAGCAGATTTACTGACAAAACCAATGGTCTTGCAGGGCTTGGAAAGATGTACAACACTAGAGATATGGTAAGAAAAATTCTCAGATCTCTACCAAGCCAGTGGACTTCAAAAGTCACAGCCATCGAAGAAGCTAATGACCTTAAACCATGTCATTAGAAAAGTTATAGGATCATTGATGGCACATGAGATCAACATGGAGTGATTATCTGAAAGCTCATCCAAGAAGAAATTTACTAACACTCTTAAAGTCATAGCTGCTCCTTCCTCCTCTTCTTCTAGTTTAGAAAATACAAATTCTGAAGATAGTGATGTTGATGATGTCCTATCAAAACTTTAGAAGATTCTTAGGAAGAAGAAGAAAAATAGATCAAGAAGGATTCAAAAGAAAGATAAAAAGGAGAAAGAACCAGTCTGCTATGAATGCAGAAAAACTGGACATCTAAGACCAGATTGTCCAAAACTTAGAAGACTGGTCAGTCAAAAAGTCCAAAAAGAAGCACAAGTTTAAAAGAAAAGCAATGGCTGCTGCTTGGGACAATGAAGAAGTCTCCACTTCAGATTCATCAAGTTCAGAGTCAAAAAGGAGCAGGTAAGTCTAGCCCTCATGGTAGGACTAGATGAGGTACATTCTGACCCATCTTTTAATTCTTGCACTGATTCAGGGTCAGAGTATGAAGATTTAGAAGGAGTGTTTAATGAACTTTATGAAAAACATAAAGGAGTTATAAAAGAATTAAAGAATCTGAAAAAATAACATTACTTGCTTAGAAAACACTAATTCTGATCTTAAATCAGAATGGAACAATTGGAAACACAATTAAAGGAAAATAAAGATAAAAAGTATCTTTTGAATGAAGATTTAAAAAGTAAGAACAATGAAAAATTAGAGTTAGACGAAAAATTGAAAACTCTAACTGAAGAAAATCTTTATTTAAAAGAATCAGTTAGAAAATTAACAAAAGGTAAAATTCTCTAGCTCTTTGTTTAAAAAGCTCTAAAACTGACAACAATAAACAAGACCTTGGATACAAACCTCCTGAAAAAGGAAAACAAGTCATAATTCTTGAAAAATATCCATTGCCAAAGTTTCTAAAAGAAACCAAGATTCCTCAGAAAAAGGCCCTTGTAATGAACAAGTTTCATCAAAAGAAAAAGGTTTCTAAAAGTCGTGTTCTAAACAGATATCACAAAGACAATAAGAACTGCAAAACAAATTATATTCATGTTGTTCTCATTATAATAAATTAGGACACACAGTAAACACCTGCACTACTAAGCACCTTGTATGGATTTCGAAAGGATATTTTCATGCATCTAACCATCAAGGACCCAAAAAGATTTAGGTACCTACTTCTGAGTAGTTTGTTTGCAGGATAGCCTTAGAGCATCAGGACCAAAGGATGCTCAAGGCATTGGTGACTGCCAGCTCTTCATCCAACTCATATCTGAAGAGGGAGTAGTCACAGATTTGTATTCAATTTATAGTGCTACTGACAATGGTTTACAAGTCTTTCTATTTTTAAGATCAATACAGGTAAAACTCTTGAAGACTTGACAAATAACAAGTGAAAATACAACAGTAGCTGTCGACAGATCAGAAGCTTTCTGAAAATCTGAACGAGCCTCACATTCAGGGGGAGCATAGACTAAGGGGGAGCTACATATTCATGACAAATATTGTTGAACCCCTCTCCTTCAACATATTGATAAGAAGTATTTACAAAGGGAGAAAATACAAATGGTAAGATCCTTCCTTTTTGGTTATTGACAAAAAGGAGAAGAGTATTTTATTTATGAATTTTCTGTTCAAACTTCTCATATTAAGAAAATTCACATAAGTTTTGTTGAGTTTTGTCATCACCAAAAATGGGGAGATTGTTGAACCACTCTTTTCTGTATCTTATCTTTTGGTGATAACTAAAACTCATGACTAAATAAATATTATATTTATCTCATGTTTTGATGACAAAAGTAAAACTCATGTCTTGTTGCCAATCTGAAAACTCATGCATTCCAAAAAGGGGGAGATTGTTGAACCACTCTTTTGTGTATCTTGTATTTATGAATTTTCTATTTCAAACTTCTCATTTTAAGAAAATTCACATAAGTTTTGTTGAGTTTTGCATCACCAAAAAGGGGAGATTGTTAAACCACTATTGTGTATCTTATCTTTTGGTGATAACTAAAACTCATGACTAAATAATCTTACATTTATCTCATGTTTTGATGACAAAAGTAAAACTCATGTCTTGTTGCCAATCTGAAAACTTAGCATTCCATTAATATATTTGAACATTCAATGAGTGCAAAACTATATGTATAAATAATCCTCAAATGCACTATAGTAATATCACAGAAAAATATGTTATAAACACTACGTTTGAATGTCTCATTTTCTGACTGCTCAGATTTTTTCTAAGTCTACAACATATACTCTTATCATACTAACTCCGACTTCTGAGAGTCGAAGTCTACACTCCGACTTCTGAGAGTCGAAGTCTACATCTGACTTCTGAGAGTCGAAGTCTACAATCTGACTCTGAGACTCAAAGTCTACACTCCGACTTCTGAAAGTCGAAGTCTAAACTCCGACTTCTAAGAGTCGAAGTCTACACTTCGACTTCTATAGAATTGAAGTCTACATACCACTGAAAAATTCTAAGTCCACACTAGTATGTATATCCTGACTCCAACTTCTGAAAGTTGAAGTCCATACTCCAACTTCTTTACAATCGAAGTCTCATATCAACTGTTGTTAAGCTTCAAATTCAAAATATCTTTTGGTGCTCAAACAAATTTGAATGCACTACACATGAATATTTTTTTTATTTCTCTTCTGACTAAAGACTTTTTCTGTCATCTGTAGGTAAGATGTTGTCAGCAGAAAGTAAGGACTCCTTCATTCCTGTCAGACAAAAAGGGGGTTTACCTACCACATCTAGATGTCAGTAGAAAACATGGAAGTAAGGCAAGGTATGGGCCTGTTGTCAGAAAACCTTTTTAGTCTGACTCTATCTTCTATACCTATAGATAAAACTTCTCTCTACACCAAGTGACTGTTAGACAGAAGAAGAAAAAAAGAAGAATAGATGAAGAAAGAGATCAGCAATGGCTAGCAGAGTTCCAACGGATCTTTTCAAGCTGCTCTATAAAAAGATAAAGCAAGGCTGAAGAACAGACAGAGCTTTTCTGAAGATCATTCAAAGAGTGTACATCCAGTAAGAAACCTCAACTACCACATACACTCAAAAGGAAGAGAGAAAGAGCTCAAGCCCAAGAAGAAGTGTGCAATCAGCCTATGAAGTCTTCAAGCTCCTTTTCTTCTCTTCACTCTCTCTGTGCTGCATTGTAATTTTGGGGAGAGTCTTTTCGGCTAAGAGTTTATGTTCTGTAGTGTGCATTCTTGTACAACTCTCAGTCTGTTCTTTCTTTTCTAAGAAAGAGTTCTTTCCAACTGTAGGACTGTATACAGTGAGCCTCTTCCTGTGAGAAGAAAAGGCTAGTGGGGTACTGGTGGTTTTTGTCGGCTAAGGGACTGTTCTTAGCACTTCCTTTTTGGTAAGGGAAGAACCTAGCTGGGGTTAGTCCAGCAGAACCACACTGGGGTTTGTTCCAGGAAGTTAGTTCTTGACTTGTAATAGAAGTGAGTATCCTTCCTACTCGGAAAGGAAGAGGACCAGCAAGGAGCTGGGGTTTGTATATCCTTGGGGGGATTGTACCTCGGTTAGTGAAATCCAAGATTCTGCTTGGGGACTGGATGTAGATCTTCCTTTTGTGAAGCACCGAACCAGGATAAAATTATTGTGTTCATTTGTGTGATTATTCATTTGCTTCTGCACTGCTACTCTCTATAACATACTATCACATTAACTAACCAAAGTTTTTAAGTGATAATTTTCTGTGTTTAAAGTTCTATTTTTGCAGCGAATCTATTCACCCCCCCCTCTAGATAGTGTGCTGCCATACCAAGTGGGCCAACATGTGGTATCAGAGCCAAGCTCTTCCAACATTCAAAGAAGATCCAACGATCTAAAGAGCAAAGATCCATGCCAGCTCAAGGATTTGCTGAGGGCCAATCTGTCAATAGACCCCCCTTGTTCGATGGTGAAGATTACAACTACTAGAAAACAAGGATGGAGTTCTTCCTCCAAGGGTATGACTATCAATTATGGACCACATCATTGAAGAAGGTGATCTGGTAGTCCTCAACCCAAGAGAAGAATGGACGGACAACGACAAAAGGATGCTTTCCCAGAACAGTAAAGCCAAAAATCTGATATGCGTGCCCTGACAAGAAGCGAATTCAACAGGATCTCAGCATGCAAATCAGCAAAAGAAATGTGGGATAAGCTGAAGCTCACATACGAAGGAACAGACAAAGTCAAAGAAACCAGGATTGACATCTTGGTCACTCAATATGAAAAGTTCCAAATGCTGACAGGTGAGACCATTACCCAAATGTATAGCAGATTTACTGACATAACCAATGGTCTTGCAGGCTTGGAAAGATGTACAACACTGAAGATATGGTAAGAAAAATTCTCAGATCTCTACCAAGCCAGTGGACTCCAAAAGTCACAGCCATCAAGAAGCTAATGACCTTACAACCATGTCATTAGAAAAGCTTATAGGATCATTGATGGCACATGAGATCAACATGGAGCGATTATCTGAAAGCTCATTCAAGAAGAAATTACTAACACTCTTAAAGTCATAGTTGTTCCTTCCTCCTCTTCTTCTAGTTCAGAAAATGTAGATTCTGAAGATAGTGATGTTGATGATGTCCTATCAAAACTTCAGAAGATCCTTAGGAAGAAGAAGGAAAATAGATCAAGAAGGATCCAAAAGAAAGATAAAAAGGAGAAAGAACCAGCCTGCTATGAATGTAGAAACCTAGACATCTAAGACCAGATTGTCCAAAACTTAAGAAGATTGGTCAGCCAAAAAAGTCCAAAAAGAAGCACAAGAAATTCAAAAGAAAAGCAATGCTGCTGCTTGGGACAATGAAGAAGTATCCACTTTAGATTCATCAAGTTCAGAGTCAGAAAAGGAGTAGGTAAGTCTAGCCCTCATGGTAGGACTAGATGAGGTATATTCTGACCCATCTTTTAATTCTTGCACTGATTCAGGGTCAGAGTCTGAAGATTTAGAAGAAGTGTTTAATGAACTTTATGAAAAATATAAAGGAGTTATAAAAGATTAAAGAATCTAAAAAATAACATTACTTCCTTAGAAAACATTAATTCTGATCTTAAATCTGAAATGGAACAATTAGAAACACAATTAAAAGAAAATAAAGATAAATTTATCTTTTGAATGAAGATTTAAAAAGCAAGAACAATAAAAAATTAGAGTTAGAAGAAAAATTGAAAACTCTAACTGAAGAAAATCTTTATTTAAAATATCAATTAGAAAATTAACAAAAGGTAAAAGTTCTCTAGCTCTTTGTTTAAAAAGCTCTAAAACTGACAACATACAAGGCCTTGGATACAAACCTCCTGAAAAAGGAAAAAAGTCATAATTCTTGAAAATTATCCATTGCCAAAGTTTGTAAAAGAAACCAAGATGCCTCAGAAAAAGGCCCCTGTAATGAACAAGTTCTATCAAAAAAAAGGTTTCTAAAAGTCATGTTCTAAACAGATATCACAAAGACAATAAGAACTGCAAAATAAATTATATTCATTGTTATTCTCATTGCAATAATTAAGACACATAGTAAACACCTGCACTACTAAGCACCTTGTATGGATTCCAAAAGGATATTTTCATGCATCTAACCATCAAGGACCAAAAAGATTTGGTACCTACTTTTGAGTAGTTTGTTTGCAGGATAGCCTTGGAGCATCAGAATCAAAGGATGCTTAAGGCATTGGTGACTGCCAGCTCTTCATCCAACTCATATCTGAAGAGGGAGTAGTCACAGATTTGTATTCAAATTTATAGTGCTACTAACAATGGTTTACAAGTCTTTCTGTTTTTAGATCAATGCAGGTAAAACTCTTGAAGACTTGACAAATAACAAGTGAAAATACAACAGTAGCTGTCGACAGATCAGAAGCCTTCCTAAAAATCTGAACGAGCCTCAGATTCAGGGGGAGCATAGACTAAGGGAAGCTACATATCATGACAAATATTGTTGAACCCCTCTCCTTCAACATACTAGTAAGAAATATTTACAAAATGGAGAAATGGTAAGATCCTTCTTTTTTGGTTATTGACAAAAAGGGGAGAGTATTTTATTTATGAATTTTCTGTTTCAAACTTCTCATTTTAAGAAAATTCACATAAGTTTTGTTGAGTTTTGTCATCACCAAAAAGGGGGATTGTTGAACCACTCTTTTCTGTATCTTATCTTTTGGTGATAACTAAAACTCATGACTAAATAAATCTTATATTTATCTCATGTTCTGATGACAAAAGTAAAACTCTGTCTTGTTGCCAATCTGAAAACTCATGCATTCCAAAAAGGGGAGATTGTTGAACCACTCTTTGTGTATCTTGTATTTATGAATTTTCTATTTCAAACTTCTCATTTTAAGAAAATTCACATAAGTTTTGTTGAGTTTTGCCATCACCAAAAAGGGGAGATTGTTGAACCACTCTTTTGTGTATCTTATCTTTTGGTGATAACTAAAACTCATGACTTAATAAATCTTACATTTATCTCATGTTTTGATGACAAAAGTAAAACTCATGTCTTGTTGCCAATCTGAAAACTCATGCATTCCATTAATATATTTGAACATTCATGAGTGCATAACTATCTGCATAATAATCCTCAAATGCACTATAGTAATATCACATAAAAATATATGTTATAAGCACTATGTTTAAATGGCACATTTTCTGACTGCTCAGATTTTTTCTAAGTCTACTAACTCTGACTTCTGAGAGTCGAAGTCTACACTCCGACTTCTGAGAGTCAAAGTCTACACTTCGACTTCTGAAAGTCGAAGTCTAAACTCCGGCTTCTAAGAGTCGAAGTCTACACTTCGACTTCTATAGAATTGAAGTCTACAGACCACTGAAAAATTCTAAGTCCACACTAGTAGTATATCCTGACTCCACTTCTGAAAGTTGAAGTCCATACTCCAACTTCTTTATAGTCGAAGTCTCATATCAACTGTTGTTAAGCTTCAAATTCAAAATATCTTTTGGTGCTCAAACAATTCGAATGCACTACACATGAATATTTTTTTATTTCTCTTCTGACTAAAGACTTTTTCTGTCATCTATAGGTAAGATGTTGTTAGCAGAAAGTAAGGACTCCTTCATTCCTGTCAGACAAAAAGGGGTTTTACCTACCACATCTAGATGTCAGTAGAAAACATGCAAGTAGGCAAATTATGCCTGTTGTTAGAAAACCTTTTTAGTCTGACTCTATCTTCTGTACCTGCAGATAAAACTTCTCTCTACACCAATGACTGTTAGACAAAGAAGAAGAAGAAGAAGAGAAGAAGAAGAAGAAAAGAAGAAGAAGAAGAAGAAAGATGAAGAAAGAGATCAGCAACGGCTAGAAGAGTTCCAACGGGTCTCTTTAAGCTGCTCTATAAAAAGATGAAGCAAGGTTGAAGAACAGACAAGAGCTTTTTTGAAGATCATTCAAAGAGTGTACATCCAGTGAGAACCTCAACTCCACATACACTCAAAAGGAGAGAGAAAGAGCTCGAGCCCAAGAAGAAGTGTGCAATCAGCCATCTAAAGTCTTCAAGCTTCAAGCTCCTTTTCTTCTCTTCACTCTCTCTATGCTGCATTGTAATTTTGGGGAGAGTCTTTTTGGCTGAGAGTTTATGTTCTGTAGTGTGCATTCTTGTACACTCTCGGTATGTTGTTTCTTTTCTAAGAAAGAGTTTGTCCAGCTGTAGGACTGTATACAGTGAGCCTCTTCCTGTGAGAAGAGAAGGCCAGTGGGGTACTGGAGTTTCTGTCCGGCTAAAGGACTGTTCTTAGCACTTCCTTTTTGGTAAGGGAAGAACCTAGCTGGGGTTAGTGTCGTAGAACCGCACTGGGGTTTGTTCCAGGAAGTTAGCTTCTTGACTTGTAATAGAAGTGAGTATCCTTCCTACTCGAAAGGAAGAGGACCAGCAGGGAGCTGGGGATTTGTATATCCTTGGGGGATTGTACCTCGGTTAGTGAAATCCCAAGATTTTGCTTGGGGACTAGATGTAGGTCTTCCTTCTGTGAAGCACCGAACCAAGATAAAATTCGTGTGTTCATTTGTGTGTTGCTCATTTGCTTCCGCACTGCTACTCTTTATCACACACTATCACATTAACTAACCAAAGTTTTTAAGTGATAATTTTCTGTGTTTAAAGTTCTGTTTCTACAGCGAATCTATTCACCCCCCTCTAGATAGCGTGCTGCCATACCAAGTGGGCCAACACTGACGAGCGTCTCCTCGGGCCATTTTCTTCAGCTCGGCTAAAGGCATTCTCTCCACTCGAATAGAGCCAACCTGGAGCCCCATGCTCGCGTGCGTTTTGAACATTGCTCACATGACTGATGAGGCATGTAAGATAGGGACCGAGGATCACGGACCAATAACTATGGCCATTAAGACCACAATCACGATGACCTGTTCGTGCCAATAAAGACCACAATCCAAATCAATCACGAGATCCCCTGCAAGATCCGCGGGGTCGTCTAGCTATTGCATAGGTGTCCTAACACTATATAAGAGGTAGAACACTCCACAGGCATAGGTACGCTATTCTATCCCACAGGCTACGCCATTCTGCTCGGCTAGGACTGACAAGAGCTTCGAAGTGTCTCCCCTCCGAGACCTCTCGGCTGGCTTTGCATGTCACGTCCCGACATTTAATATATCTATAAATGTCGAAACGTGAACAATAAGAAATCAAGAGTAAAATTTGAACTTTTTGAGCAGAAATTACTCAAGAGCTTCACTAAATACAAATTTATTAACTATCATTCTACTGGTATTACTGATTCTCAATTACAATTCAAAAGTAAACACTGCAAGGTTGATCTCTTAGCCCACAAATCCCGATGTCCTGCCTTCTAGAACTGTAGATTACTTGAGAAAAAGTAGGATTTGATGAGCTAACTAGCCCAGTAGGATTCAATCTTCTAATCAAAAGGACTATGATAACCAAAGAATAGACAAGAAACATAACTATTAGCACTACTGAATATCAAAGATGATTGGATGACCATGTCAATAGATAATAATTGTAGACCGGAGTACTGAACAAGATTGCACAGTCAAGAATTCAGGACAACAATTCACGTTCTGGTTCAAATACATATCCACTCATGATAAAATAACATGATGACTAATCAAGCTTGTATGATGCAATGCCAAACATCCACAGATCCTTTATCATTCCGTACGGCCACTAAACGAATTTGGGTGCTCCTCTCGGACTGGACTATCCCCATTTGCACAGGCATATATCTCAATTGAGTCTAAAAACCCAAAGTTGTCATCACAATTATTTTTGTTAAACTTTCAAGTATGGTACATAGGTACTCAAAATCTCACATGTAACAAAGGTTTAGGGATTAATACCAAGGACTCTAAAAGGTTGTAGTCATGTAGGAAACAATCAAACTTTGGGTGTTTAAGAACAATCCATAGCTAAAGAATGATCCCTCACAGTGGTATATGTTGTGTTGAAGACAGGTCAAGTGTGTGCGACACAGGTCAAGTGTGTGTTGACACAGGTCAAGTGTGTGTTGACACAAGTCAAGTGTGTGTCGACACATTTTGTGTTCTCTAGAACACAGTCAGATGAGAAGAGAACAGTTGTGTCGACACAGGTCAAATGTGTGTTGACACAGGTCAAATATGTGTCGACACAGGTCAAGTATGTCGACACATCCTGGGTTTTCCAGAACACAGTCAGAAGAGAGGAAGACAGTTGTATCAACACAGGTCAATGTGTGTCAACATAGGTCAAGTATGTGTCGACACAGGTCAAGTGTGTCGACACATTCTGTGTTTTCCAGAACACAGTCAGAAGAGAAAAGAGAAAGAATCCTACAACATGGGTGACATTAAAACTTATGAAAGGAAGATTATTGTATATACAACCCTTCTAAGAAATTTTTTCTTGCATCTAGTAAGAATTCTTCACAAGTATACTTGGCTAAGACATGAGCATTAGCTAAAGCATGGACACAATGGACAGAAAGGCATACCTAATGATCTTTACAGAACAAATCAAGGTGTGAATATGGTATACACTCAGACTCAGGATTCTAACAAAAGAAGGAGAGGTGATTACAGAAAAGAAAACTATTTCTACTGATTTCAACAACACAAATCAGAACAGGTAAATGGTAGACACTTAAACACAAGGTTCTTAGAAAAAGAAGGAGACAAGAAGGAGAGAAATCCTACCAGTACATAAGTCTACCCTAAGACATGAGTGTCACTTAGAGACATGAACTCAATGGAAAAGAAGTAACCAAGAGAGTTTACTAACCTCATGACATGTGTGAAGTCAAAGTAGATTCTTAAACTTCCAGACTTTAAAAAAGGAGAAGTAAGAGAAGAAGACAAGAGGAAAAAATCCTACTAGTCTTAGGAAGATGAAGGCCTTCTCTTCCCTCAACGAAGGAGCTCACAGTAGCAGGAAGAGGGAACAGTAAGGCTGCAGAAGTAGCAGCAACAAGAGAAGAATCAGCATCAGCCACGGTAAAGCAGCAGCAGCAACGGCAAGAACACAACAGAAGTAGTAGGAGCAGAGCAGGAGAGTTGAGCTAGTGGTGAAAGATTCTTACACAGGGTGAAGGGAGAGTTTTTATAAACTCTCAAACCCATGCATGTATGGCACGTAGGCCTACATGTTTGCGGTAAAACCGCACTCACACCCAAAGCCAGGTTTACCATGCAGCCCCCATGACTTACACATAGGGTAAAACGTGTAGCCCTTCTAACCCAAGTGGTAATAAGCGCTACGTAGCCAAGGCTACGTAAGCAAAGAAATTAAAAAAAATATTTGCCGTAAATAAGAGATAATTCAGCTGGTCCTTTTGTTTCCTATGTTTTTGTGTTCAAATGGTGTCCATTTGAGTTGAAATTTCAACCATAAGCTAATAAGAAGGTTTTACAAATTATGGTAATTTTAGTTTAATTTTTAGAATTTATTTTTCACCCAGCAAAAATGCCTGGAAAATCATTGCGTCAACTTAATCTTAAATCCGCACGTCAATAATTCTGGATATTTACATTTCTGATATTAGCATATTTTTCTGGAATTTATGGTGTTCTCAAATTTCAATTTCATTACCGAATTCTGGTGGCGCCCTGTCGGAGTGCGTACATCTGAAGACAATATTGGGATTACTTTAATAATGTAGAAATATTTCTAAAATAAAGATAATCAGGTTTCTTGTAAGTATTTATGTCTTTTATGAAAATTAGAATCTTCTCTAATTTTTGATATCATACTATTATTTTGGAATTAAATTTTGGGGTGTTACATTGCAGGTCAGGTCGGGAGCTCGGAACAAGCGTCTCACGTCGGCCAAGCCCGCCTTAAACGGGATTCATCGGCTTGGTCATCTCAGCTCACTCTCCGATGAGAAGCGCCTCAACAGTCACCTTGGCCTAAGCTGACCTGTGTTACATATACGGTAACAGAAATTAATCAAGAATTTTATAGAAACAAACATAATCTAATTAACATCGCTATCTTGTGTGAGTACTAGGGCTTAAAATCTTCAGACAATGAAGAGAAGAGAAGAGATAGGATAGTGAAGAGAAAATATGGGTTTTCATAAAATCTTTTAGAGAATTCATTAATTACAAGATTTTCTTATAGGAAGTCATAACAAGCTTCAATGCAAGCATAAGTTAAGAATTTAAGATGGATTCCGGACTGAAATTGGAGTTCAATAAAATCTCTGAACTCTAACTTAATAGAAATACTTGAACATGGCCTAAGATTCAAAATATCAATAAGGAGAATAACAAAAGCTATACAAGACAAGAAGAAAATAATCATTCAAGAGATAATACAAGTGATTCAAGGAGAATAGTATGAAATTATCATGATTTGACTTTGCTTAAAGGTACTTACCTTAATTCAAAATATTTAAAGCTTTTAAAGACTAGACGACCTCCTTGTTTCTCCCTCCTTTGTTGCTTAGAGCTGCATCAAGTGCATAGGGAAAAGAAGAAGTGTTCTTTATTTTGCTCATATTAACACCTGTCTAAGCCCCAAGGTCATTCTTCAAGCTAGTTTTTAATGTAGCTTTGAGGCGAGCTCATTGTTCAATGATGACATGCACAATTCCCAAGGTGACTTTTATATTTTTTAAAGCTAAGTTGGCTTAAATATTAACCCAAGGTTAAATGTTTTTAAATTAAACTATTCTCCATGGGACACAGTTTTAGAGACTTGACAACTGTAACTTGACATTTGTATCTTTAGTTCTCCTCTTTAACCTTTATTTGAATTTCTACTTTCTATCAGGGTGGTCGTGCCGTACTGTTACGAGCCCATGCACGACCGGGTCAGCTCTAAGAGGCGACCTGCATCGAGTCGGTGCGGTCTGGTTCGGACCAGTACAACCTGAGCCAGATCTATTATGGGTGGTCCGGTCAGATCCCCTTTTAAACCCCCTCCCCCCTTTCCCCTTTCTCCTATCTCCACTTTCCCAACCCACCCCAACTTAGGTAAGGTTCTTCTTCTTCTCTCTTCCTCCTCCCTTCTCCCCCTTCACCATTTTCATGTGATTTGCTTTTTTTCCTTTATTTTTTTCAGATTTAGAAAGTAAATAGTGTACCTTCTCCCTTGTCAACTTACGATTCAAGATTTTAAGGAAGGCTCCATCTTCAAGGTATATATCATACCCTACATCTACTTAGTTTTTTTTCATTTTCTTTACATTTGAAAGTAAAATTTAGGTAGAGGGCTTGTTTAGTAGTTATTTCCAAAAAGGAAATCCATAGATCTGTACTATTTTATGAATCTATTTCTATTATCAGTCGATTGAAAATCAATGGCTTTGGGAAGATCGGTCGACTAAAACATAGAGTTCAGTCGACTGATCTTCCATGATCCGAAAATCAATGGCTCTAGGGAGATCGGTCGATCGAAACATAGAGTTCGGTTGACCGATTTTCATGGATTGGTACTTATTAATGTTTGTCAATGCATGTTAATAGTATTGCCCTTAGTGATTACTTGAACACTATAGATGCCTCTATGAGGAAAGAGTGATGACATTGGATAGAAACATGAGAGAATGCTTCAGAGGAACAGACATTGGTTCCAATGCAATTATTGTTTCATGCAATTCTGGGGGGGGGGGGGGGGGAGGGGGGAGGTGTCTCTCGTTTAAAGAAACACTTGGCGGGTGGCAAGGGTGCAGGATACAGTGAAGTCATTAGTTGTTCAAATGTGTCATATGATGTCAAGATTGTGATGGCACATCATTTGAGACAAGTTAGGGTAGAGAAGAAGATGCAGACACATGTTGCATTAGAAGATGATGAGGGAGGATCATCTGATGAACAAAAACTCTCATCCCAAAGCCCGACGTCCATGTCACAGTTCGAGACCCATTCGAGAAAGACTTCCAACGGGCTCTACGTGAAAGCAGGGCTGAGGCATAGGCTAGGGGTGACTTAGAAGCACTTGTTTACGATGAAGAAGTCTCATTCTCACAACCTTCAGGATCCTAAGGCCTTCATCACTATTTGACTAATACTCCTCTCCACTCAACTTCTTCCTTACCCCAAAGGAAGAGGAACACAGGTCTAGATGTGCAGGACATTGACCCCCATGCCTTTCAGAGGGAGCATGGAAAGAAGACCTGAATTAAAGACTCTCTGTAGAGTAAAGGGCTGAGATGGCAATGGGCAGGGCTGTTGCCAAATTTTGGCATCATCCAGGATTAGCTTTTAATGCAAAAAATAGTCCATACTATAGGCCAATGGTGCAAGAGATCCAAAATATTGAAAAGTATGTACAACCTCCTACGACGAAGGAGCTTGCTGGTGTTTACCTAGAGACAGAGGTTGAAGAATTGAAAACTTACATTGCCTCTTTCAAAAGAAAATGACAAAATTATAGCATCACTCTTATGTGTGATGGATGGTTGGGCATCACAAAAAGTAGTCTCATAAACTTTCTAGTGTACTGCGACTGACAAGTCTTTTATCACAAGTCTGTGGATGCTTCTGGCCATATCATAGCAATCAATACATTTTGCAGCTAATGGAGTAGATGGTGGCTGAGATTGATGAGGAGTATATTCTACAAGTGGTGACAGATAATGGGTCAAAATACAAGAAGGTAGGGAAAGAATTGCTGAAAGCACACCCTCAAATTTTCTAGACCCTTTATGCAGTGCATTGTGTGGATTTAATGTTGAAAGAGATTGGTCAACTTCACTAAGTAAACTTCATTGTCATCATTGTCTCTAATATTATATGTAAATTTCTTATACCTTAAATGATAATGACAAAATAATGTGGTATGAATATGCAAGTTAAATAGGTCGTTGAGGCGGTAAAGAACATTACATAATACATCTATAATCACACCCTTGTGCTATGATGGATGAGAGATTTATGTGGAAGTGAGATGTTGAGGCCATCTATTACACATTTTGCGACAAATTATATTGCCTTAGATAGCCTCTTGAAGCATAGAAATGGATTAAGACATATGTTCAGAAGTGATCAATGGCTATCCTCACATTTTACGACTTCACACGATGACTAAGAGATGGAGGGCTTGGTGAACAACTCCAACTTTTGGTCGAGGGTCAATAAGATGTGCAAATGATTGAGCCTCTTTATGAGGTCCTCAAACTTGTGGATGGTGATCAAACACCAACGAGACAATTTGTTGGGTGCTGTGACATTAGTGGTGGATAAGATGTCACAGACTTATGAGAAAGTTGTAGCCACCCTTCATGACGCACATATTTCACCAATATTGTGCAAGAGATCTAGAATATTTCATGTGAATCATCATTCATAGTTTTACATTGTCTTATGCGATGCATCTAAAGTACTTTCGGGAAGGAATTGGTTCCTTTGGTGACGCTTCAACGATTGCATCTCGACAAAGACTTGACCCAGGTATATACAATTCACGTATGAAAGTCGAAGAATGTATAACGACGAATATTTTGTAACTAATACTACTCGTCTTTCCTTGTGGTAGGAGAGTGGTGGCTTAGTTATGGGAGAAGTGCACTGACACTTAGAGATATTGCAATTAAAATTTTATCACAAACTTCATCTTCTAGTGGTTGTGAGAGAAATTGGAGTACGTTTGCTCTAATTCATACCAAGTTGAGGAAACCGATTGAGTCACAGAAGATTAGACAACTTGGTCTACGTGCATTATAATATGAGGCTGAGGTTGAAACATATGCAGTTGGATGCCAAAAAAGGGGAGAGAGACTATGATCCTATAGACATGTCTTACCTCAGGATGATGAAGATCCAATGGTGTGATCATGGGTTTCTAAGTCCACTACAGAATGGGGAGAGATGGAGTTTGATGAGGAGGTCGACGATCCAGGAGATCCACTCCGGTCGAACACATTCTTAGCTCCTGTTATTGAGAGGATGGAGGTAGGTGCAGATGCCAAGAGTGCCGAAGATGCACCTTTGATACAAGCTCATCATTTAGATTCTAAAGTTGACTTGGACGATGATATTGTCATAGGCAATATCACTAGAGCCGAGAGAGGGCCTACTAGCCGAAAAGCTTGGATTTTCCTCTAAACCAACTCCAAAATTGCCAAACCACAATCAAGACATATGTATAGCCTACATAATGGCCACTAGACCTACTAGACCCAATAAAAGAGATCCAAAAAGTACCATACACTACAACCAAGGCTCGATGGATCACATATATTGGCAGCCAACACAAAGACATTGGCCAATAAGTGGAGGTAATAACAATATATAATAGGTCTGATTGTGTGGGAGAATGGCGGGGGAGGTCATTCTACATGTGAAAATAAAATAAAATAAAAATCATCAGCTCATGAACGTCATCAAACCTATATGAAAAATGAGAAAATCAGATAAAAAAATTGTTCAAATAAATCCCAAATCATTCACCTTCTTGACCACTACGATAGATCGAAAGTTTGATAGGCCAGTAGGGGGACTCCTTGCACAATAGCGGCTAGCAGGGGGGCTCAGGGCTCCTTGCCAATTCTTGGAGTGCACAACAGGGGGCTGCGGGCTCCTCAACCTCCTTGCATAGTGGTAGTTGGCAGCGGTGGCCGACAGGTAGTGGCAGACTAGCAGGGCTGCAGGAATCTCCTCAGCTTCCTTGAGCAGTAAAGGGCCAGCAAGGGTCCTTGTGTAGCGGCCAGGCAAGAGTGGCAATTGTTGGGGGGAGGGGAGTAGAAGCGATAGTGGTAGCTGTAGATTCGAAATCTCGTCTTAAAAAAGACTGATCCTCTACAAAGAAAATAAAGAGAAAATAGAAATAAAAACAAAAAGATGGAGCACACCTCCTCAGATGGAAAGACCGTGATCGCCAGACACACGAGGGTGTCAAAGACTTGAAGGAGGTGCAACGCGTGGGTGCAAAGGGAAAAGTTGATCGCGAGAAAAATACCTTTTAGCGGTGAGATTGAGACGTTGGGGTCCTTTCTTCTTCTACGAGCACGACCGGCAGTGGTAGAATGCGCTTTCCTACTTGATTAC
Source organism: Colocasia esculenta (assembly GCA_014218235.1). Taxonomy (NCBI): domain Eukaryota; kingdom Viridiplantae; phylum Streptophyta; class Magnoliopsida; order Alismatales; family Araceae; genus Colocasia; species Colocasia esculenta. The sequence continues at coordinate 63,837,154 of CM024756.1, forward strand.
CCTTGCAAAGAAAATAAAGAAAAAGGGGAGATTAGCCAACGTGCGTAGTATCAATCCTCAAATGAAAATAAAAGAACATGAAGGACATGGAGGGTACTCACCGCGTGGAGGTTTTTAAACCCCTAGGAAATTGGGTATGTGTGTGATGCATGCATATGTATGTGTATAAAAAAAGGGAGAAAATAAATGTATAGCCACGTGGAGCTTAGAGGGAGTTGATATGAACAAAGAGATAGGGAGAAAGAGGGTGCTTCCTAATGGTTGGACGGCGCGGAGGCGCTGCTGGAGCTTGAATGGACGAAGTGGAAGAAGGACGTCCTCCCACCTCGCTCCGACACACGTGAGGATGAATGCTTCGAACGGCAAGGAAGGAGAGGCTCAGAGTAGCTCGGAAGTGAAGATGCTCCTCCTTGGTTTGGAGTTGAGTCGCCAATCCGGCAGGGCTTCGCCGTAGTATGGGAGTGATGCTCAAAAGGCTGGTCTCGGGTCTATATTTATTGGGAAAAAAGGCTTAAATCGTGTCCAGTACAGTGGACGCAATTAAGGTTGAATAGCGGCTGAGATAATGGATGCATTTCAGAATTGCCATTTTCGGCCAACGGTACAGTTTTAAATTGCGTCCAGGTAAGTGGACGCATTTTAGAATTGCCAAAAAACGCTTTTGGAAAGCTTCCAAAACATTATGGAAATTAGAATTGCATCCACATAGGTGGACGCAATTCAGAAAAAGACAATTTCGCATATAGAAACTAGCCAAAAATGATTTTGGTAATTCTAAATCGCCTAAAAAATGGCAAGTGGCGCAAAAAGGCAATATGTGAATCACGTCCAGGTCCCCGGATGCGATTCAGAGCACATATGAATCGCGACGGGTTACCTCATCACGATTCAATCACGCCAAGGGGGCAGTGAATCGCGACGGCATAGGCCGTCGTGATTTACACCTTTTCCCCATAACCCTAGAAACCCAATGGAGAAGCACCGAAAAAATTGGGAAAATTTGGAAAAACTCCTAGAAGGTAAAAGAGGGCCATTTTGTGGCATTACGTCGTAATTTGAAATTTACCTACAGTGGAGTCAAATTCGTGTGTTTACAGCTGCCACGCCTTAGCGTCTGCTTTGCAGGGGAGTGAAGCAGAAGATACGAAGTGGAGTGTAATGGAGTGAAGTGAAATGAAGCGTAGAGAAATGGAATGAAGTGGGAGCGGACTGATAAGTAGGCGCCAAGGTGAAAAATAGACACGCGTGATCGTTGTGGTGAACACCACCTGATGAGAGTCTTTCACCAAAACCCAAGAAAACCTCCTCTAGAGAAGAAAACTTAAAGAACAAATGTTTGGATGGAAAGGGGAAGTGTGAACGAATGGCACGAAGGGATGTGTGTACGCGGTACATGAAGGAAAGGTGCCATGTGGTGCACGAAGGAGAGACCAACTTCCAGCAAAGGGGAAGTACCTAAGGATACAATCTGTTAGGTTGCACCATTGAGGGCGTCTGCCACTGTCAAGGTGGATCTACGGGAGTAAAGATAAATGTAGAGGGATAAATCTAAACAAAAGTTCTTAATGAAATCAACTCAGAGACGACATCAATGGGAATTAGGTACCTGACCCAGATTGGAATATTTCAAATTGATTTGAAGTTGAAGCGAGAATGGCTCTCAAATTGTATTGGAAGAGTGTTTTCCACAGTGATTTCAATACGCATGTATGCTGGGCTAAAAGAAAAATAAGGATAAAAAGGAGTAGAAAATACTCAAGGATATTATTGTTACGATGGTGTTGAATCAGGACTAGAGTTTTATGCATGATCCTCACATGCCAAGCATAACGGCCTATCCGTGCGGCTGAGGATCCTCTGGGATAATCATTGTTTTTGATAAAGGGGAACTCAAATCCCAAATTCCTCAGAGCCACAAGGTCCTTGATATGCTCTAAGAGTATAACATATAGTAAATGCAGATAACTGATGGTGAAGGCAGCCTGTAGCCTGATGTAGCGCCAGATGAGGTAACTCGAATCTTGTACTCAAAAATCATTAGCCGAGATATAACAAATATCTTAGAATAACATCATTCATAGCATGGAGCATGGATAAAGCATTCAACATCAGAGCTTATTTAATTTGTTGTTTAGACATGAGGATAAGTGGACTTGGCCAAAAGAGTTTGGAGTTCAAGATAGGAGGGACCAATAATTGGAAGAATTGAATTGATCTGACACAGTGAGAGGTGCAACGTTCTTGCCATGTGCAATACCATCATGATTTTTTTTGGATTTTTGAAGGTATTCAAATTTTTATGGGAGGTTTTGAAAATGTTTGAATTTTTGTGGGATTTTGGAAATATTTGAATTTTTTTGTTGGTTTTGAAAATATTTGGGGATTTGTTTTGGGAGATTTTGAAAATATTTGAATTTTTATGAGATTATGAAAATATTTATTTTTTTCGGTGATTTTGAAAATATTCATCTTTTTTTGTTGATTTTTGAAAATATTCATCTTATGTTTTTCTTTGTTTTTTTGGGAAATATTCATCTTTTTTTATTTTGGAAATATTCATCTTTTTTTATTTTGATTTTGGAAATATTCATCTTTTTTTGTTGATTTTGGAAATATTCATCCTTTTTTTGTTGATTTTGGAAATATTCATCTTTTTTTGTTGATTTTGGAAATATTCATTTTTTTGTGGTTTTGGAAATATTGTCATGCCATAGCAGCATTAAGGTTATGAAAATTGACTGGGAGGGGTCCTGATTACCTCCCGTTTCATTAAAGAATGCCCAGAGTAAGGCGTGCATATATAGTGGTGCCCAACAACCAATTGCACTTAGTTAACAGTGCCACTACCAAAGCCATACCTGAATAGGCGACTGAGTTTGGCAGGGAGAAGGGAGGAAAATTCGGAGATAAGCTTGGTATAGATGTTGATGAGTTGGGTTTGACTTCCTTCCTTGGCACATCCATCAGAAGATCTGGTCTCACTGAAAATTGGGGCATTGGAATTGATTGACGACCATTCATTGTAGGGACATGCTTACGACCGGGCTTATTTTGAAACCCGTGGGGACTTTGCCACTCT
>CM024756.1:63840332-64136487 GCA_014218235.1 Colocasia esculenta
TTTCTAACGTGCATGTTTCCATGTCATGTAGGTGTTTAATTTCTAACTGCTCATATTTTTCTTTTATCTGCGACCACGGATGTTTTCTTTCAAAACAACCAGATTGTTTATAGACTAGCAAATTATAAATGACATTTTCCCACCCCCCGAATCTGGACCAGCTGGGCTGCGCTTCCACTTGATGTCAAGGACCCTTTCAGATTAGACAAATCTTCTCCTTCTATCTGCGCCTCGCCCTGGTCTTATCTCGTAGTTAAAACTTAGATGTTCTTTATATATGCAATAAAATTCTAACCAAAGGATTGGCTTGGTGGAGCGGTCTATTCTACTTCTCTGAAGGTGGGTTGTGCTCTCTCAACACCGTCCCTTAGCTATTTGCTTTAAATTTTTTTTTTCTAACATGATCATATGTCTGCTTCCTGATAATTTGTGGTTCTCAAGGGTGGGTTTTTTTTACTAGTTTTCTTTCTGATCCCCAACCTTTAAACTCAAATACACAAGCAAGTTGCGGGTGACGGAGATGCCATCCAAATTCTGAATCACACCCTCTGTTTGATTCATCCATCAAATATGAGAAGTCTTACAGAAGTTCTCATCCTTTTTGGCTTAGTTTTGCTTGTTCATGAGTTGATTTCAGACTTGGGAAATATTTGTTGCAAGATCAATTTTACAATCATGATAGTATAGATTGTAAGAAACGCTCATTAATTTTTAACCATTCAATTAGCTTTCTTGCAATCTACACCAATCATTATTGCAACTTGCAAGATTGGTCTTGATTCTCTTCAGACTTAGCAATGTCTTGACTCGTTTCGTCAAGGAAAACCTTGGCTTGTGTTTGTTTTTTGTTTTGAACAACAGCAAAACCCTACCAACTGGGGCATGTTCTTGGCAACCAAATCAAAGAGAGCACTCATATCTCACCAACTTCATGGACCCTCTTCCCACCAAAAACAAAGAGAGCTCTTCTAATCTCCAATGCGAGACAAGAATCATGGTGCTGACATCCCCATCTCCTTGACACTTAAATAATCATTGGGTCCTCATGGCTCGTGCTTGGTGGCAACCCCCAGCAACTTGGCTTCCAGAAGGCTCCAACATATCAACATTTACCAATCTCTATTAAGGTTTACTACAATGATCTTAATGTAATAATATCAATTTTAAATATATTTTGAAAAATCTATTGATTCATTATGTCATGTTGTACCACCTTCGTTTTTTACTTTAGAGCTTAACTTTTTTATTTTAGAGTTTTATTTATATTTTGTTGTCTAAATTTTTATTTTGACAACCAATAGTATCTAATTCGACTCACTATGTCAAAAGAAGAAATTTTGAATGCCAAAATAAAAATTTGGATGTCGAAAGAAAAAAAAATAGACTCTAAAAATAAAAAATTAAGTTCTAAAATAAAAAAAGAAGATGACATAATATGGTGCATAAATAGTACGATAATTTCCAAAATACATTTAAAGTTGATGTTACTACACTGAAATTAGTTTAATTAACTGTATTCTAATCAATTGTCATGGGCCCCTGGCAATCATCAAGTTGCCTTTTCTCTTTGAATGAGCCAACCAGGTGGACGTCCTCTTGATGGACCATGACCTTAACCTAATCTGATGAAATATTCGTCGGCACTGTAGACGGTTTCCTTATCTTATTGTTCCTTTCCTGTGTGAATTTTTTCTTTTTTCTGTTTCTTGTGTTTTTAGATACTCTCTTACGTTATATAATCTGCAGTACTTAACATATATAATCAAAGAATCTTTTTGTTGTAAGAAAAACGAGAGTGTGACTCGTAAAAAGAAGTTGCTTCCCACAGTAAGCCAATTTGGGGTCCTATCACAGGAATTTAAGATGAAATAATTGTAGCACTTTGGAAAAGATTTCTTGGATTTTGAGCGGGGCTTAGAGAATGCTTGGATTTCAACTCTTTATACTGTAGGAGATTTGTGTAAAGTGTTTTTAGCATATAGCGGCTGCATTTTGAAAAGATTAGTTCCTGTCTCATTAAACATATCGTTAATGTGCAAAAAGGCCACATAAATGGTAGGATTTTTGCTGTGTATATACCCTGTTAAAAGCATAATTGGGTCATAATCTACCTGAGTTTTGTATTTACACTAAAAATCCTATTAGATGATTTTTTTTGCAATAGAAATCTTGTCATCACCGAATTGTAGAATATCTTAAAATATTCCTTTACTAATAATTTTAGTGATTGTTAGACATTATTTGAATACTTTTATACCTGAAAAGTTAAGTAGATTATTTCACTATGCCGGGGGGCAATATGATCTATTCTAATGAATAAGATCACGCCGGACACTTCTATTGACAATTTTTTATAGTTTTATCACAGTAGATGATGGCAGGATTTTTAGTGAAAAAAAATTCATCCAACAGAGTTTTTGTTACAAATGCAAAAATAAAGGCAGATTATGGCCTAGTTATGCTTTTAATAGGGGGTATATATGTTAAAAAAAGCTTAAATGGTCTGTGTGCGCCCTATGCACATTGTAAACGGTCTTTTATTACACTATTGATGTTCTTAATGATATATGCAGAGATTCAAATACAAAAATGATGATCATATATATTTTTTTGTTCAAATAACAATTTAAATAAAAAAAATTAAAAAGAAAACTATGGTCGCATTTCCACTGAAAACTTCCATATTAATGTTTCCAATGTTCACCTTGTTATCGGAATAAGACATGTAATGCAAAGTGGCAAAGCCAAGCTTACAACTTTGAGACCCCTTCTAAGATTGTATTGTCAATTTGACAAGAAATTGACACTTATTGACTACTCTAATTGTCTGTCTTCTTCTCAATTATTCTTCTTACCCCGTCCTTTTGGTTAGTTTAGGGGGTGGTGTTGAGTGAAAACAGCCAAGAGAGGCTGCCCACTGACAAGTCTTGATGGTTGCCAATAATATAACAACTCGGATTTTTAAAATATAGATAAATAAAATATCTTTGAAATCAATACGAATAAATAAAACGCATTTGAAAAAGAAGAAAGAGAATATTTTTATATGATAAATCAATAATCAATTAAAGATTTCTAAAAAAATTGATAATTCATAGATTGAAAAGATAACCCAACTCAATGAATGTCAAGTAATTGAATGGGTTATAATTAATAAGAATGATAAATAACGATTCATTGTCAACGAAATCAAATAAGAAGGCAATTGAGTTTAAGGTTGACTTAAATTAAGTCTTTTGTTAATAAAGGTAAAGCTAGTGAATTTCCATTCATAAAGTAAATTCAATTTGCATTAAATTAATAATCTCTTCACATCTGATCTCACCTACCTTAATTAACAATATATCTCATGTAGAACTTCTTGATTGGATCTTAGAGATTGGAAGAAAAGTTCTTAATGAATAACAATGTTAAGAGATTAATGCCTTAAATGATCGAATTTTAATAAAAATTATTAGTAAATAAAATTTTTTAAGAATAATTCTACAAACTATCAAATGAAAAGTTAATAGGGAACTACATGGAGGATGCATTGTAATTTGGGTTAAAGAAAGACCTAGCTAATTGGCTTGAAAGAGAGGATAAGACTCCAAAATTCGTAAGGCCCAAAGATCCATTATTAGATTGGGTTAAATGAGCTAAATTCTAAGCTAAATGGACAAAGGAAAGACTTAAAACAAGTCTTTCAACAATGAAAGTAAAATAGGGAGATTTCACATTAATCATTTGTTAGGGGTCATCCATACTTGTTGCCACTCTCCCAGACTATACCTTTTTTGGTCGTTGGAGTGGTTAGGGATGCATGCCGCAGCATGGCCTCCAATGAGGAATGATGTGGGACATCCCACATTTTCGAAGGCAAGTAAATAAAATGTGCCAAGTCTAGAAGACCTCAAAACTCTTTTGGACAACCCCAAGTTGTTTTAGAGATTGTTGGATTCATGCTAAGGCTAGTTGAACAGAGATGGAGTGCAACAAGCCAGAGACTTGTTGTTCTTCATAGTTTTTCATCCCATTCTTCTTAAATCATAGAAAAGGTAGATATTCTCTCATGCTAAACATATATAGATAAATCTATCTGTAGGTGATATCACGATAGAAAACTAAATATCGTTCCTATAGAAACTTCCATGCACCTAGAACCATGTGCACTATGTACTTATTTCAATTTGGTATAGCTTCATCAAAGTATTTACAGATATGCATGGTTCTTGTCATTTAAAGGCCATGTTTATGACCTTCTTGTGTTATGGTTTAAAGTGTCTTGAATTCCATTACTATCTCATGCTTGATTCCTTCTTAAAATCCATTCTTGAAATATTTGAATATGAGTTAAGGATTGAATCTTAGAACCTTAATTCAGCCAAGTTTTTCAGAATTGTCCTACTATTACTAAGCCAAGAATCAAGTCCCATATTGTTAACAAATCAAGTTCCAAATTATTCAATAAATCAAGTCTCAGATTGTTAATAAATTGAGTTTTAAATTATTAAATGAATTAAGTCCCAGATTGTTTATAAATTAAGTTCTAGATTATTAAATAAATCAAGTCCTAGATTGTTAATAAATTGAGTTCTAGATTACTAAATGAATCAAGTCTTAAATTGTTAATAAATTAAGTTCGAGATTAGTAATAAATCAAGTTCCAATTACGAATCAAGTTTTAGAAGGAGACAAAAGTCAAATCTCAAATTGAGTTCTAGACTCTTGATCAGAATCGAATCTTAAAAACCCAGCCATAATTGAGTCTTAGTAGAAGATGAAAATTGAGTCCTAGAAATGAGCCTCACATCCAATAGGATCGAGTCTCATGAAAAAATGAGTCTCAGACTCATAAGAATCGAGTCTCAAGTCATAAGAATCAAGTCTCAAACTCATAATAATCAAATCTTAGACACAATTGAGTCCCAAGTTATAAGAATCGAGTCTCAGACTCAATAAAGTCTTAGTTATAAGAATTGAGTCTCAAACATAATCAAGTCTTAAGTTACAAAAATCGAGTTTTAGACTCATACGAATCATGTCCTAGGTACAATGAAGTCTCCAGTTATAGGAATCGATTCCTATTTATAAAATACAATAAATGACTTCAATTTATAAAATTGACTTTTAGATACAAGAATTACTCATGTTTATAAAAATCAATTCTTAAATAGAATTGACTCTTGTTTACAAAATCGACTCTTAGATATAATAATTGACTCTTGTTTATAAAAATTGACTTTTAGATACAAGAATTGACTCATATTTATAAAAATTGACTCTTATATACAAGTCCTGATTATAAGAATCAACTCCTACATATTAATTGACTCTTCAGACCCATTAACATAAACAAATCATCGATTGACCATTAACTTATCATTGGTTGACCAGCCTTATATCAGTTGACCAAAAATTGACTGTCTGGTCAATTAGTCCATCTTTGATTAGATCTGTGATGATTCGATTAGTTGACCTGCTCTTGACCATCGATTGATCAATCCCTTGTTTCATAATAGAAAACGCTATGAACTCTCATCCTTCTTACTTGTTATGTTCTGAACATACCTCGAACCATACCATACTTGAAACTTCTTATTGAATACTTCGAACTATCTTCTTGAAATTATTAGCCATCAATGATTGTCTATATACTTCAAGACATCTTGTATCCACAACTAATGCCTAACAATATAGAGGAGTCACCCCCCAATAGCACAGTTAGTGACGCACGATAGATCAACAAGCAATGTAGGTGGGAAATAAGGGTATTATGAAAAATTTACAAATACATATTTTATTAACAAATGCTTATTTACATTATGTCCTTTACAAGTCAAATACAAAAGATCATATTCTGCGCAGTGGGAAGAAGACCAACAATAGTTAAACAAACTTAAACTAAGGTCTTGTGCAAAAAGCAGGTGGATTCCTTTGCACTTACTTCCATTCCTAGTAGACACCTTATCTTGGAAATTATCCAAAAAATAGTGAAACAATTAGAATGAGCTAAATATCATGTAGGATTTATCCTTTTAAAATAAAGTCAAACTAAATACTAGCAAAAAGGAACAATCATGTCAAGATGAATAAACAATTTAGATGTAAAATCAAATTGATCAAGTACAAGAAATTGTAAGGCAATCATGTACAAGTGTGAATGATTAAATAGATTGACCAAAAGTGTCACATCAATATGAATAATTTAATGAACTAGCCAAATAGTTCTTGATTCCAAAATATATCGTCAAATAGTTTCTTATCAAATAATCAACTATAAGACAATGAGAATTGTTAATTAAGTAAAAGAATATAATGTCTAACTTGCAGTGGTGCCATGCCAAACACTTGATCATTGTCCCCTGCGGATTTCACTTAGGACATATAGGTCACTCCTTCCAGGACTAGATCAGGCCTTATTACATAGACACGTACTCAAGTGGATCCAAGATCTTTACAAATACTTATTGACAATTCTTACATATAAATGGCCAAGAATTCTATAAAATGGTCAAGGATTCCAAGAAAATTACAACAAGTAATTTTAAGAAATAGCTCAGTATAAGATTTGAAAAAGTTGTTCCAAGCATGCTAAAAAAAGATAATTATTGATCAAGAATAATCATTGAAAAGATAGAGTTTAAAGGTCAATTGAATTTGACTAAAAATCAATAATCGATCAACCAATATTCAAGATTCGATCAACCAAATAGTTGAACTAAAATTCAAGGTTATTAGAAGATATTTTGGTCGACCAAACAATCATTTTCAGTTGATCAATCAGTTAGACATAATTTAAGGCTATTGGGAAGTATTTTGGTCGGCCAATTAATCATTTTAGGTTGATCGAACATGCAAACAGACTTAATAAATTTTTAGAAGATTAGCTTTGGTTGACCAAATAATGTTTCTCGTTCGACCAATAGTTCGTCAGATCCTATGAACTACTGGGTTGTGTCTAGAAGTTGTTCTTAGGCTATTCTAAACAATAGAAATTGATATGGGGATATCCCAGCAGGTCGGCTAAAGTTCTAGGGCTCAGCCGACCTAGTTGAGGACAAAGGCCGACGTCCTTTCCCTTAGGTGAAGCAATATGATCCGACGAGTCAGGTTGGAAGAATCAATCTACTTTACACCTCGGGCCGTTTTCTTCAGCTCGGCTAAAAGCATTCTCTCTGCTCGGATAGAGCCGACCTGGAGCCCCATGCTCACGTACGCTTTGAAACATTGCTCATGTGACTGACAAGGCATGTAAGGTAGGGATCGAGGATCACGGGACTGATAACTGCGGCCATTAAGACCACAGTCACGATGACCTGTCGTGCCAGTGAAGACCACAATCCGACGTCAATCACAGAGATCCCCTGTGAGATCCGCGGGGTCGTCTAGCTATTGCACGTGTCCTAACACTATATAAGAGGCAGACACTCCACAGGCGCATGTACGCTATTCTATTCCATAGGCTATGCCATTCTGCTTGGCTAGCGACTGACAAGAGCTTCGGAGTGTATCTCTGCTGAGGCCTCTCGATAGGCTTTGCAGGTCAGGTCGGGAGGTCGGAACTAGCATCTCACGTCGGCCAAGCTTGCCTCAAACAGGATTCATCGTCTTGGTCATCTCGGCTCACTCTCTAGCGAGAAGCACCTCAGTGGTCACCTTGGCCTGAGTCGACCTATGTTACATATACGGTAACATTGGGGCCGTCTGTGGAAAAATGCTACTAAAGGCCAGTACGGCTTTCCCCTCACCCCTTTAGTTGATGTCAACTAAACACGGACATTAGGGACCTCCTGTGGCGTCGTCTGTGATCGACAAGGGGGTCGATCAGGAGCATATAAAGTTAACCCGACAAGTATCTCCAGAGGACTATTAAGAAGGGGAAACGACGAGCCACTTAGAGCATCGTCGTGAGCAAATCCCTTACTCTTTTCCAATAAATCTCATGCCTCCCGGTCGGGGGCCATGCGGTCGGCCATCAGATGCTTTGTCGTCAGCGACCTTGCTTTATGTAATGTCAAATACCATGTTTATATGCACTCTGAGCTAAAGCCTCATATTCTTCGATTGAGTACTTCGGTTGCAGGGCCGACAAGTTATGTGAGATGTGCAAGTCAGCTACTCCGAGAACCTGTGCTATTTGTTGTGATTTGTTGATAAAGTAGAATCTCTTTTGAATCCGCATGATTTAAGTATGGTTGACATAATGAAACTTTTTGAGATGCGTTATAGCATCATTATTTGTTATCTCGCAGACGCTCAGCCAACAATAGGGGAACAAGTCGAACAACGTGGACATCGTAGTTCGTTGGACGAGGTCTCTTAGGCACTCGTCAGGAACTGAGAGATGACGTCCGACGTGAATTGAAGGCGTGGTCGCTTCAGCACACGTGATGTACGTAGACGTCGTAGTTCGCTGGACGAGGTCGCTTAGGCACTCATCAGGAACTGAGAGATGACGTCCGACGTAAATTGAAGGCGTGGTCGCTTCGGCACACGTGATGTACGCGGACGTCGTAGTTCGCTGGACGAGGTCGCTTAGGCACTCGTCAGGAACTGAGAGACGACGTCCGATGTGAATTGAAGGCGTGGTTGCTTCGGCACACGTGATGTACATGGACGTCGTAGTTCACTGGACGAGGTCGCTCTTAGGCACTCGTCAAGAACTGAGAGACGATGTCTGACGTAAATTGAAGGCATGGCCGCTTCGACACACGTGATGTACGCGGACGTCGTAGTTTGCTGGAGGAGGTCGCTTAGGCACTCGTTAGGAACTGAGAGACAACGTCCGACGTGAATTGAAGGCATGGTCGCTTCGGCACACGTGATGTACGCGAACATCATTGTTCGCTGGACGAGGTTGCTTAGGCACTCGTCAGGAACTGAGAGACGACGTCCAATGTGAATTGAAGGCATGGTCATTTCAGCACATGTGATGTACGCGGACGTCGTAGTTCGCTGGACGAGGATGCTTAGGCACTCGTCAGGAACTGAGAGATGGCATCTGACGTAAATTGAAGGCGTGGTCACTTCGGCACATGTGATGTACACAGACATCGTAGTTCTCTGGACGAGGTCGCTTAGGCATTCGTCAGGAACTGAGAGACGATGTCTGACATGAATTGAAGGTGTGGTCGCTTCGGCACACGTGATGTACACGGACGTCATAGTTCGTTGGACGAGGTCGCTTAGGCACTCATCAGGAATTGAGAGATGATGTCTGACGTGAATTGAAGGCGTGGTCACTTCAGCACACATGATGTATGCGGACGTCGTAGTTCGCTGGACGCGATCGCTTAGGCAATCATTAGGAACTTAGGAACGACACCGACTTGAATCGAAGGTGTAGTCACTTCAGCACCCGAATCTGAAGACGTTTTGCTTTGGCATTCTTCAAGAGTCGACCTCAGAAATCATGTCATAAAGGACAAAGCCGACCTCAAAGAAGAGCTCGCGGACCTCGATATGGTCGCAACAATAGTAGAAAGCAGCTACTGCTAAGATATTTTTAGATGATGGTACGGTCACCATGGGCCACATTAAATGAAGACGATAACGGCGTTAAGCATGACCTCGCTACCTTTGAACTAAACCAAGGTTAAGTTCTCGGAAAGTGCCGACGACCTAAACATGGCAAAAATGTGCAAATGGTTCGAAAAGGAGTTGTATTGATATTCAAAAAGATACAAAGGCCTCGGCACAGCGCCAAGGGTACATTTGTCAGTCTATGATGACATCATTGCCCGCAGGAGTCTCTTCGTTGCCTGGCACAATAGACTCGTCGGCTACAACATCTTCGGCGGTGGTCTCCAGGACATTTTCGACAGCGGCGGTGAGCGCGTCGTTGATGACAGTAGCAATGCTCTCATCTCTATCGTCGGCATCCGCCTCCTCGTCCTCTTCTGCATCAAGTAAAACCTTAGAGAGGTCAATGCTCGGAAAGTGTTCCCGAACACGCTTGAGGCAGAAGTCGTACCGTGCCGAAAGAGCTTGACAACCTTGGATTTGTGCTCGTCAGACTCACGGTACTCAGCGATAGCCTCGGCAATTGCCTTCTCACGCTCGTCGGCCACCAACTGAGCAGTGCTAGCCTTGGTCTTCTCGTAAGCCAGGAGCTCAGCTTTGTGGGCCTCCTTCTCGGCCTGAAGTGACTTCAGGAGTATGTCGGCTTTAGCCTCGGCCTTGTTTGCTCCCTCAACCTCCTTGGCTTGAAGGTCTCTCTCGGCCACGAGCTTCCTGGCGGACTCGGCTAGGCGTGCCTCGGCAGAAGCTCTAGAGGTCTCGACCCGATGAAGAATTGCTTCAAACTAGGCCATCACACCTTGAACCGATGAGTAGAAGTCTTCGATTATCTGGCCTGACTTCACACCCGAGGTCGGAACCTTCGCTTCAGTGGGAAGAGCTTGCTTACCCTACTCTGTGGCGCTGAGCCCTCCGGAACACCCAGCTGACCTCGACTGAGAAGCCACCGAGGTGGTAACGTCGGCCGACAAGTCTTTTGTTGGCCGAGGACGTTTGGTCGGCCGCGTTGTCTCAAGGACGCATGACTCTTTGTGAGGCACCGAGGAGGTCGGGGCGATGATCGGCACGTCGGTCTTGGCTGGGCGAGCGCGCTTACCCCCTTGGCTCACTTTCTTTTTGCCCCGGGACATGATCTCCCGTTCGGCCAGCTCGAGAGAGAAAGGCTGCTTCTCTCCTTAGCAAGGGGAGCCGATGACTTTCCTTGTCGGCCATTACTGCAAGAAAAGGCGGGTTAGTTCTCTTAAGATTATAACAACAATCAAAGATGAAAATTAACAAAGTTCAGACCTCGGTTGGCCTCAGCTATCAGCTCGAACAGCTTCTCGAAAGGCTCGAACAGGTCGGGAGGCTCCACCGCCTATAGAGACTCGAACTTCGAGAGCTTGGATTCAACAAGGTTCGGGGAACGGAAGGCCTTGTTCTCGAATGTTGATTGTGGACCATGTGGTCGGAAAGGGCCATCCGAACAGACACTAGATGAAGATAAAGTTCCTCTTCCAGTTGTGGATAGAGGACAATATTCGGCCAAGTATTTGCCGACCAATCGAGCTGCGAAGTACAGCCAGTCACAAAATGCCTTAACCGAAAAATAATAAAAGAAGAGCCGAGTGGTCAGAAGGACCTCGGCCAGAGCACAAGCTTCCAGGAAGCTGACAACTGACCTCTAGGAGTTCGGGGTCAGCTGCGATGTAGCGGCCCCTAGCTTGAGAAGTAGAAAGATAATAAAGGATGGAGAGGCAGTCGGAAGCCTGCTCGGATGGCCTCAGAATAAAGACAGACTCTGCCCTCCATGGAATAGTGAGCTTAGAGTTGTTTGTTCGAATACATTGTGGAATGCTCGGGAAGGATGAGACCTGGATGGTTCCTCATCCATTGAAAGGTCTCGGAATCGATCTCACATCGGGCATCGGCAACATTGTCGGCTTGCCGACCAGAACCCGAAGTGTGGGAGGATGGTTTCCTTGGGACATACGACCCATGACTGACTTGAAGAATGGAAGACTCTTCGACAGGCACCGACGCCTGGACGTCGGGCCCGAGAAGCCTTTGGAACAATCGTCCTCTCGAAGGGCAAGAGGATGAGGACACTTCAGACGAGGAAGAAAAGTTCTCAGAAGGAGAACCTCCTGCTGATGAGTCCTCATGAAGGCGAGGACCGGAAGAAGAGGACGTAAATGAACTAGATGAACACATAGCTTACCTCTGAAGGAAGTAAGCGAGGAGCTAGGTCGGACATTGAGTGCTCGGACGTCGACGCGAATGTCGTCGGCACGTCGACTGGTCGTCTAAAGGTAGATCACACGTAGGAACAAGGGTGTTTTTCGGCAGTAGACCCCACTATTTATAGTGTCTGTGTATCAATCGAATCCAATGGTGGACATCCATCTTACAAGGCAACGGTTGAGATCTGCACACGTGGCGCAGCAGGATTGGCTAACTGTTGAACCACTCTTTTGTGTATCTTATCTTTTGGTGATAACTAAAACTCATGACTAAATAAATATTATATTTATCTCATGTTTTGATGACAAAAGTAAAACTCATGCTGTTGCCAATCTAAAAACTCATTCATTCCAAAAAGGGGAGATTGTTGAACCACGCTTTTGTGTATCTTTTATTTATGAATTTTTTGTTTCAAACTTCTCATTTTAAGAAAATTCACATAAGTTTTGTTGAGTTTTGTCATCACCAAAAATGGGGAGATTGTTGAACCGCTCTTTTGTGTATCTTATCTTTTGGTGATAACTAAAACTCATGACTAAATAAATCTTATATTTATCTCATGTTTTGATGAAAAAAGTAAAACTCGTGTCTTGTTGCCAATCTGAAAACTCATGCATTCCATTAATATATTTGAACATTCAATGAGTGCATAACTATCTGCATAAATAATCCTCAAATGCATTATAGTAATATCACAGAAAAATATATGTTATAAACACTACATTTGAATGGCGCATTTTCTGAATGCTCAAAATTTTTCTAAGTCCACAACATATACTGTTATCATACTAACTCCGACTTCTGAGAGTCGAAGTCTACACTCCAACTTCTGAGAGTTGAAGTCTACACTCTGACTTCTGAAAGTCAAAGTCTAAACTCTGACTTCTAAGAGTCGAAGTCTACACTTCGACTTCTATAGAACTGAAGTCTACATACCACTGAAAAATTCTAAGTCCACACTAGTATGTATATCCTGACTCCAACTTCTGAAAGTTGAAGTCCATACTCCAACTTCTTTACAGTCGAAGTCTCATATCAACTGCTATTAAGTTTTAAATTCAAAATATCTTTTGGCGCTCAAACAAATTCAAATGCACTTCACATGAATATTTTTTTTTTATTTCTCTTCTGACTAAAGACTTTTTCTGTCATTTGTAGGTAAGATATTGTCAGCAGAAAGTAAGGACTCCTTCATTCCTGTCAGACAAAAAGGGGGTTTACCTACCACATATAGATGTTAGCAAAAACATCGAAGTAAGGCAAGGTATGGAACCTTTTTAGTCTGACTCTATCTTCTGTACCTACAGATAAAACTTCTCTCTACACCAAGTGACTGTTAGACAAAGAAGAAAAGAAGAATAGATGAAGAAAGAGATCAGTAACGACTAGAAGAGTTCCTGGATCTCTTTAAGCTGCTCTCTATAAAAGATGAAGCAAGGCTGAAGAACAGACAATAGCTTTTCTGAAGATCATTCAAAGAGTGTACATCCAATGAGAAACCTCAACTCCACATACACTCAAAAGGAAGAGAGAAAGAGCTCGAGCCCAAGAAGAAGTGTGCAATCAGCCATCTAAAGTCTTCAAGCTTCAAGCTCCGTTTCTTCTCTTCACTCTCTCTGTGCTGCATTGTAATTTTGGGAAGAGTCTTTTCGGTTGAGAGTTTATGTTCTGTAGTGTGCATCTTGTACAACTCTCGGTCTATTCTTTCTTTTCTAAGAAAGAGTTCTGTCCAGCTATAGAACTGTATACAGTGAGCCTCTTCCTGTGAGAAGAGAAGGCCAGTGGGGTACTGGCGGTTTCTGTCCGGCTAAGGGACTGTTCTTAGCACTTCATTTTTGGTAAGGGAAGAACCTAGCTGGGGTTAGTGTCAGCAGAACCGCACTGGGGTTTATTCCAGAAGTTAGCTTCTTGACTTGTAATAGAAGTGAGTATCCTTCCTATTCGTGAAGGAAGAGGACCAGCAAGGAGCTGGGGGTTTGTATATCCTTGGGGGGATTGTACCTCGGTTAGTGAAATCTCAAGATTTTGCTTGGGGACTGGATGTAGGTCTTCCTTCTATAAAGCACCGAACTAAGATAAAATTCTTGTGTTCATTTGTATGATTGTTCATTTGCTTCCGCACTGCTACTCTCTATCACACTTATCACATTAACTAACCAAAATTTTTAAGTGATAATTTTCTTTGTTTAAAGTTCTGTTTCTGCAGCGAATTTATTCATCCCCCCTCTAGATAGCGTGCTGTCATACCAAGTGGGCCAACAAGTGGTATCAGAGCCAAGCTCTTCCAACATTCAAAGAATATTCAACGATCTAAAGAGCAAAGATCCATGGCAGCTCAAGGATTTGCTGAAGGCCAATCTGTCAATAGACCCCCCTTGTTCGATGGTGAAGATTACAACTACTAGAAAATAAGGATGGAGTTCTTCCTCCAAGGGTATGACTATCAATTATGGACCATCATAAAAGAAAGAGATCTGGTAGTTCTCAACCCAATAGAAGAATGGACGGACAACGACAAAAGATGCTTTCCTAGAACAGTAAAGTCAAAAACCTGATATGTTGTGCCCTGAAAAGAAGCAAATTCAACAGATCTCAGCATGAAAATCAGCAAAAGAAATGTGGGATAAGTTGAAGCTCACATAGAAGGAACAGACAAAGTCAAAGAAACCAGGATTGACATCTTGGTCACTCAATATGAAAAGTTCCAAATGCTGACAGGTGAGATCATTACCCAAATGTATAGCAGATTTACTGACAAAACCAATGGTCTTGCAGGGCTTGGAAAGATGTACAACACTAGAGATATGGTAAGAAAAATTCTCAGATCTCTACCAAGCCAGTGGACTTCAAAAGTCACAGCCATCGAAGAAGCTAATGACCTTAAACCATGTCATTAGAAAAGTTATAGGATCATTGATGGCACATGAGATCAACATGGAGTGATTATCTGAAAGCTCATCCAAGAAGAAATTTACTAACACTCTTAAAGTCATAGCTGCTCCTTCCTCCTCTTCTTCTAGTTTAGAAAATACAAATTCTGAAGATAGTGATGTTGATGATGTCCTATCAAAACTTTAGAAGATTCTTAGGAAGAAGAAGAAAAATAGATCAAGAAGGATTCAAAAGAAAGATAAAAAGGAGAAAGAACCAGTCTGCTATGAATGCAGAAAACCTGGACATCTAAGACCAGATTGTCCAAAACTTAAGAAGACTGGTCAGTCAAAAAGTCCAAAAAGAAGCACAAGTTTAAAAGAAAAGCAATGGCTGCTGCTTGGGACAATGAAGAAGTCTCCACTTCAGATTCATCAAGTTCAGAGTCAAAAAAGGAGCAGGTAAGTCTAGCCCTCATGGTAGGACTAGATGAGGTACATTCTGACCCATCTTTTAATTCTTGCACTGATTCAGGGTCAGAGTATGAAGATTTAGAAGGAGTGTTTAATGAACTTTATGAAAAACATAAAGGAGTTATAAAAGAATTAAAGAATCTGAAAAAATAACATTACTTGCTTAGAAAACACTAATTCTGATCTTAAATCAGAATGGAACAATTGGAAACACAATTAAAGGAAAATAAAGATAAAAAGTATCTTTTGAATGAAGATTTAAAAAGTAAGAACAATGAAAAATTAGAGTTAGACGAAAAATTGAAAACTCTAACTGAAGAAAATCTTTATTTAAAAGAATCAGTTAGAAAATTAACAAAAGGTAAAATTCTCTAGCTCTTTGTTTAAAAAGCTCTAAAACTGACAACAATAAACAAGACCTTGGATACAAACCTCCTGAAAAAGGAAAACAAGTCATAATTCTTGAAAAATATCCATTGCCAAAGTTTCTAAAAGAAACCAAGATTCCTCAGAAAAAGGCCCTTGTAATGAACAAGTTTCATCAAAAGAAAAAGGTTTCTAAAAGTCGTGTTCTAAACAGATATCACAAAGACAATAAGAACTGCAAAACAAATTATATTCATTGTTGTTCTCATTATAATAAATTAGGACACACAGTAAACACCTGCACTACTAAGCACCTTGTATGGATTTCGAAAGGATATTTTCATGCATCTAACCATCAAGGACCCAAAAAGATTTAGGTACCTACTTCTGAGTAGTTTGTTTGCAGGATAGCCTTGGAGCATCAGGACCAAAGGATGCTCAAGGCATTGGTGACTGCCAACTCTTCATCCAACTCATATCTGAAGAGGGAGTAGTCACAGATTTGTATTCAATTTATAGTGCTACTGACAATGGTTTACAAGTCTTTCTATTTTTAAGATCAATACAGGTAAAACTCTTGAAGACTTGACAAATAACAAGTGAAAATACAACAGTAGCTGTCGACAGATCAGAAGCTTTCTGAAAATCTGAACGAGCCTCACATTCAGGGGGAGCATAGACTAAGGGGGAGCTACATATTCATGACAAATATTGTTGAACCCCTCTCCTTCAACATATTGATAAGAAGTATTTACAAAGGGAGAAAATACAAATGGTAAGATCCTTCCTTTTTGGTTATTGACAAAAAGGAGAAGAGTATTTTATTTATGAATTTTCTGTTCAAACTTCTCATATTAAGAAAATTCACATAAGTTTTGTTGAGTTTTGTCATCACCAAAAATGGGGAGATTGTTGAACCACTCTTTTCTGTATCTTATCTTTTGGTGATAACTAAAACTCATGACTAAATAAATATTATATTTATCTCATGTTTTGATGACAAAAGTAAAACTCATGTCTTGTTGCCAATCTGAAAACTCATGCATTCCAAAAAGGGGAGATTGTTGAACCACTCTTTTGTGTATCTTGTATTTATGAATTTTCTATTTCAAACTTCTCATTTTAAGAAAATTCACATAAGTTTTGTTGAGTTTTGCATCACCAAAAAGGGGAGATTGTTAAACCACTATTGTGTATCTTATCTTTTGGTGATAACTAAAACTCATGACTAAATAAATCTTACATTTATCTCATGTTTTGATGACAAAAGTAAAACTCATGTCTTGTTGCCAATCTGAAAACTCATGCATTCCATTAATATATTTGAACATTCAATGAGTGCAAAACTATATGTATAAATAATCCTCAAATGCACTATAGTAATATCACAGAAAAATATATGTTATAAACACTATGTTTGAATGTCTCATTTTCTGACTGCTCAGATTTTTTCTAAGTCTACAACATATACTCTTATCATACTAACTCCGACTTCTGAGAGTCGAAGTCTACACTCCGACTTCTGAGAGTCGAAGTCTACATCTGACTTCTGAGAGTCGAAGTCTACAATCTGACTCTGAGACTCAAAGTCTACACTCCGACTTCTGAAAGTCGAAGTCTAAACTCCGACTTCTAAGAGTCGAAGTCTACACTTCGACTTCTATAGAATTGAAGTCTACATACCACTGAAAAATTCTAAGTCCACACTAGTATGTATATCCTGACTCCAACTTCTGAAAGTTGAAGTCCATACTCCAACTTCTTTACAATCGAAGTCTCATATCAACTGTTGTTAAGCTTCAAATTCAAAATACCTTTTGGTGCTCAAACAAATTCGAATGCACTACACATGAATATTTTTTTTATTTCTCTTTTGACTAAAGACTTTTTCTGTCATCTGTAGGTAAGATGTTGTCAGCAGAAAGTAAGGACTCCTTCATTCCTATCAGACAAAAAGGGTGTTTACCTACCACATCTAGATGTCAGTAGAAAACATGGAAGTAAGGCAAGGTATGGGCTGTTGTCAGAAAACCTTTTTAGTCTGACTCTATCTTTATACCTATAGATAAAACTTCTCTCTACACCAAGTGACTGTTAGACAGAAGAAGAAAAAAAGAAGAATAGATGAAGAAAGAGATCAGCAATGGCTAGCAGAGTTCCAACGGATCTTTTCAAGCTGCTCTATAAAAAGATAAAGCAAGGCTGAAGAACAGACAGAGCTTTTCTGAAGATCATTCAAAGAGTGTACATCCAGTAAGAAACCTCAACTACCACATACACTCAAAAGGAAGAGAGAAAGAGCTCAAGCCCAAGAAGAAGTGTGCAATCAGCCTATGAAGTCTTCAAGCTCCTTTTCTTCTCTTCACTCTCTCTGTGCTGCATTGTAATTTTGGGGAGAGTCTTTTCGGCTAAGAGTTTATGTTCTGTAGTGTGCATTCTTGTACAACTCTCGGTCTGTTCTTTCTTTTCTAAGAAAGAGTTCTTTCCAACTGTAGGACTGTATACAGTGAGCCTCTTCCTGTGAGAAGAAAAGGCTAGTGGGGTACTGGTGGTTTTTGTCGGCTAAGGGACTGTTCTTAGCACTTCCTTTTTGGTAAGGGAAGAACCTAGCTGGGGTTAGTCCAGCAGAACCACACTGGGGTTTGTTCCAGGAAGTTAGTTCTTGACTTGTAATAGAAGTGAGTATCCTTCCTACTCGGAAAGGAAGAGGACCAGCAAGGAGCTGGGGTTTGTATATCCTTGGGGGGATTGTACCTCGGTTAGTGAAATCCAAGATTCTGCTTGGGGACTGGATGTAGATCTTCCTTTTGTGAAGCACCGAACCAGGATAAAATTATTGTGTTCATTTGTGTGATTATTCATTTGCTTCTGCACTGCTACTCTCTATAACATACTATCACATTAACTAACCAAAGTTTTTAAGTGATAATTTTCTGTGTTTAAAGTTCTATTTTTGCAGCGAATCTATTCACCCCCCCCTCTAGATAGTGTGCTGCCATACCAAGTGGGCCAACATGTGGTATCAGAGCCAAGCTCTTCCAACATTCAAAGAAGATCCAACGATCTAAAGAGCAAAGATCCATGCCAGCTCAAGGATTTGCTGAGGGCCAATCTGTCAATAGACCCCCCTTGTTCGATGGTGAAGATTACAACTACTAGAAAACAAGGATGGAGTTCTTCCTCCAAGGGTATGACTATCAATTATGGACCACATCATTGAAGAAGGTGATCTGGTAGTCCTCAACCAAGAGAAGAATGGACGGACAACGACAAAAGGATGCTTTCCCAGAACAGTAAAGCCAAAAATCTGATATGCGTGCCCTGACAAGAAGCGAATTCAACAGGATCTCAGCATGCAAATCAACAAAAGAAATGTGGGATAAGCTGAAGCTCACATACGAAGGAACAGACAAAGTCAAAGAAACCAGGATTGACATCTTGGTCACTCAATATGAAAAGTTCCAAATGCTGACAGGTGAGACCATTACCCAAATGTATAGCAGATTTACTGACATAACCAATGGTCTTGCAGGCTTGGAAAGATGTACAACACTGAAGATATGGTAAGAAAAATTCTCAGATCTCTACCAAGCCAGTGGACTCCAAAAGTCACAGCCATCAAGAAGCTAATGACCTTACAACCATGTCATTAGAAAAGCTTATAGGATCATTGATGGCACATGAGATCAACATGGAGCGATTATCTGAAAGCTCATTCAAGAAGAAATTACTAACACTCTTAAAGTCATAGTTGTTCCTTCCTCCTCTTCTTCTAGTTCAGAAAATGTAGATTCTGAAGATAGTGATGTTGATGATGTCCTATCAAAACTTCAGAAGATCCTTAGGAAGAAGAAGGAAAATAGATCAAGAAGGATCCAAAAGAAAGATAAAAAGGAGAAAGAACCAGCCTGCTATGAATGTAGAAAACCTAGACATCTAAGACCAGATTGTCCAAAACTTAAGAAGATTGGTCAGCCAAAAAAGTCCAAAAAGAAGCACAAGAAATTCAAAAGAAAAGCAATGGCTGCTGCTTGGGACAATGAAGAAGTATCCACTTTAGATTCATCAAGTTCAGAGTCAGAAAAGGAGAGGTAAGTCTAGCCCTCATGGTAGGACTAGATGAGGTATATTCTGACCCATCTTTTAATTCTTGCACTGATTCAGGGTCAGAGTCTGAAGATTTAGAAGAAGTGTTTAATGAACTTTATGAAAAATATAAAGGAGTTATAAAAGATTAAAGAATCTAAAAAATAACATTACTTCCTTAGAAAACATTAATTCTGATCTTAAATCTGAAATGGAACAATTAGAAACACAATTAAAAGAAAATAAAGATAAATTTATCTTTTGAATGAAGATTTAAAAAGCAAGAACAATAAAAAATTAGAGTTAGAAGAAAAATTGAAAACTCTAACTGAAGAAAATCTTTATTTAAAATATCAATTAGAAAATTAACAAAAGGTAAAAGTTCTCTAGCTCTTTGTTTAAAAAGCTCTAAAACTGACAACATACAAGGCCTTGGATACAAACCTCCTGAAAAAGGAAAAAAGTCATAATTCTTGAAAATTATCCATTGCCAAAGTTTGTAAAAGAAACCAAGATGCCTCAGAAAAAGGCCCCTGTAATGAACAAGTTCTATCAAAAAAAAGGTTTCTAAAAGTCATGTTCTAAACAGATATCACAAAGACAATAAGAACTGCAAAATAAATTATATTCATTGTTATTCTCATTGCAATAAATTAAGACACATAGTAAACACCTGCACTACTAAGCACCTTGTATGGATTCCAAAAGGATATTTTCATGCATCTAACCATCAAGGACCCAAAAAGATTTGGTACCTACTTTTGAGTAGTTTGTTTGCAGGATAGCCTTGGAGCATCAGAATCAAAGGATGCTTAAGGCATTGGTGACTGCCAGCTCTTCATCCAACTCATATCTGAAGAGGGAGTAGTCACAGATTTGTATTCAAATTTATAGTGCTACTAACAATGGTTTACAAGTCTTTCTGTTTTTAAGATCATTGCAGGTAAAACTCTTGAAGACTTGACAAATAACAAGTGAAAATACAACAGTAGCTGTCGACAGATCAGAAGCCTTCCTAAAAATCTGAACGAGCCTCAAATTCAGGGGGAGCATAGACTAAGGGAAGCTACATATCATGACAAATATTGTTGAACCCCTCTCCTTCAACATACTAGTAAGAAATATTTACAAAATGGAGAAATGGTAAGATCCTTCTTTTTTGGTTATTGACAAAAAGGGGAGAGTATTTTATTTATGAATTTTCTGTTTCAAACTTCTCATTTTAAGAAAATTCACATAAGTTTTGTTGAGTTTTGTCATCACCAAAAAGGGGGATTGTTGAACCACTCTTTTCTGTATCTTATCTTTTGGTGATAACTAAAACTCATGACTAAATAAATCTTATATTTATCTCATGTTCTGATGACAAAAGTAAAACTCTGTCTTGTTGCCAATCTGAAAACTCATGCATTCCAAAAAGGGGAGATTGTTGAACCACTCTTTGTGTATCTTGTATTTATGAATTTTCTATTTCAAACTTCTCATTTTAAGAAAATTCACATAAGTTTTGTTGAGTTTTGCCATCACCAAAAAGGGGAGATTGTTGAACCACTCTTTTGTGTATCTTATCTTTTGGTGATAACTAAAACTCATGACTTAATAAATCTTACATTTATCTCATGTTTTGATGACAAAAGTAAAACTCATGTCTTGTTGCCAATCTGAAAACTCATGCATTCCATTAATATATTTGAACATTCATGAGTGCATAACTATCTGCATAATAATCCTCAAATGCACTATAGTAATATCACATAAAAATATATGTTATAAGCACTATGTTTAAATGGCACATTTTCTGACTGCTCAGATTTTTTCTAAGTCTACTAACTCTGACTTCTGAGAGTCGAAGTCTACACTCCGACTTCTGAGAGTCAAAGTCTACACTTCGACTTCTGAAAGTCGAAGTCTAAACTCCGGCTTCTAAGAGTCGAAGTCTACACTTCGACTTCTATAGAATTGAAGTCTACAGACCACTGAAAAATTCTAAGTCCACACTAGTAGTATATCCTGACTCCACTTCTGAAAGTTGAAGTCCATACTCCAACTTCTTTATAGTCGAAGTCTCATATCAACTGTTGTTAAGCTTCAAATTCAAAATATCTTTTGGTGCTCAAACAATTCGAATGCACTACACATGAATATTTTTTTATTTCTCTTCTGACTAAAGACTTTTTCTGTCATCTATAGGTAAGATGTTGTTAGCAGAAAGTAAGGACTCCTTCATTCCTGTCAGACAAAAAGGGGTTTTACCTACCACATCTAGATGTCAGTAGAAAACATGCAAGTAGGCAAATTATGCCTGTTGTTAGAAAACCTTTTTAGTCTGACTCTATCTTCTGTACCTGCAGATAAAACTTCTCTCTACACCAATGACTGTTAGACAAAGAAGAAGAAGAAGAAGAGAAGAAGAAGAAGAAAAGAAGAAGAAGAAGAAGAAAGATGAAGAAAGAGATCAGCAACGGCTAGAAGAGTTCCAACGGATCTCTTTAAGCTGCTCTATAAAAAGATGAAGCAAGGCTGAAGAACAAACAAGAGCTTTTTTGAAGATCATTCAAAGAGTGTACATCCAGTGAGAAATCTCAACTCCACATACACTCAAAAGGAAGAGAGAAAGAGCTCGAGCCCAAGAAGAAGTGTGCAATCAGCCATCTAAAGTTTTCAAGCTTCAAGCTCCAAGCTCCTTTTCTTCTCTTCACTCTCTCTGTGCTGCATTGTAATTTTGGGGAGAGTCTTTTTGGCTGAGAGTTTATGTTCTGTAGTGTGCATTCTTGTACACTCTCGGTATGTTGTTTCTTTTCTAAGAAAGAGTTTGTCCAGCTGTAGGACTGTATACAGTGAGCCTCTTCCTGTGAGAAGAGAAGGCCAGTGGGGTACTGGAGTTTCTGTCCGGCTAAAGGACTGTTCTTAGCACTTCCTTTTTGGTAAGGGAAGAACCTAGCTGGGGTTAGTGTCGTAGAACCGCACTGGGGTTTGTTCCAGGAAGTTAGCTTCTTGACTTGTAATAGAAGTGAGTATCCTTCCTACTCGAAAGGAAGAGGACCAGCAGGGAGCTGGGGATTTGTATATCCTTGGGGGATTGTACCTCGGTTAGTGAAATCCCAAGATTTTGCTTGGGGACTAGATGTAGGTCTTCCTTCTGTGAAGCACCGAACCAAGATAAAATTCGTGTGTTCATTTGTGTGTTGCTCATTTGCTTCCGCACTGCTACTCTTTATCACACACTATCACATTAACTAACCAAAGTTTTTAAGTGATAATTTTCTGTGTTTAAAGTTCTGTTTCTACAGCGAATCTATTCACCCCCCTCTAGATAGCGTGCTGCCATACCAAGTGGGCCAACACTGACGAGCGTCTCCTCGGGCCATTTTCTTCAGCTCGGCTAAAGGCATTCTCTCCACTCGAATAGAGCCAACCTGGAGCCCCATGCTCGCGTGCGTTTTGAAACATTGCTCACATGACTGATGAGGCATGTAAGATAGGGACCGAGGATCACGGGACCAATAACTATGGCCATTAAGACCACAATCACGATGACCTGTTCGTGCCAATAAAGACCACAATCCAAATCAATCACGAGATCCCCTGCAAGATCCGCGGGGTCGTCTAGCTATTGCATAGGTGTCCTAACACTATATAAGAGGTAGAACACTCCACAGGCATAGGTACGCTATTCTATCCCACAGGCTACGCCATTCTGCTCGGCTAGGACTGACAAGAGCTTCGAAGTGTCTCCCCTCCGAGACCTCTCGGCTGGCTTTGCATGTCACGTCCCGACATTTAATATATCTATAAATGTCGAAACGTGAACAATAAGAAATCAAGAGTAAAATTTGAACTTTTTGAGCAGAAATTACTCAAGAGCTTCACTAAATACAAATTTATTAACTATCATTCTACTGGTATTACTGATTCTCAATTACAATTCAAAAGTAAACACTGCAAGGTTGATCTCTTAGCCCACAAATCCCGATGTCCTGCCTTCTAGAACTGTAGATTACTTGAGAAAAAGTAGGATTTGATGAGCTAACTAGCCCAGTAGGATTCAATCTTCTAATCAAAAGGACTATGATAACCAAAGAATAGACAAGAAACATAACTATTAGCACTACTGAATATCAAAGATGATTGGATGACCATGTCAATAGATAATAATTGTAGACCGGAGTACTGAACAAGATTGCACAGTCAAGAATTCAGGACAACAATTCACGTTCTGGTTCAAATACATATCCACTCATGATAAAATAACATGATGACTAATCAAGCTTGTATGATGCAATGCCAAACATCCACAGATCCTTTATCATTCCGTACGGCCACTAAACGAATTTGGGTGCTCCTCTCGGACTGGACTATCCCCATTTGCACAGGCATATATCTCAATTGAGTCTAAAAACCCAAAGTTGTCATCACAATTATTTTTGTTAAACTTTCAAGTATGGTACATAGGTACTCAAAATCTCACATGTAACAAAGGTTTAGGGATTAATACCAAGGACTCTAAAAGGTTGTAGTCATGTAGGAAACAATCAAACTTTTGGGTGTTTAAGAACAATCCATAGCTAAAAGAATGATCCCTCACAGTGGTATATGTTGTGTTGAAGACAGGTCAAGTGTGTGTCGACACAGGTCAAGTGTGTGTTGACACAGGTCAAGTGTGTGTTGACACAAGTCAAGTGTGTGTCGACACATTTTGTGTTCTCTAGAACACAGTCAGATGAGAAGAGAACAGTTGTGTCGACACAGGTCAAATGTGTGTTGACACAGGTCAAATATGTGTCGACACAGGTCAAGTATGTGTCGACACATCCTGGGTTTTCCAGAACACAGTCAGAAGAGAGGAAGACAGTTGTATCAACACAGGTCAAATGTGTGTCAACATAGGTCAAGTATGTGTCGACACAGGTCAAGTGTGTGTCGACACATTCTGTGTTTTCCAGAACACAGTCAGAAGAGAAAAAGAAGAAGAATCCTACAACATGGGTGACATTAAAAACTTATGAAAGGAAGATTATTGTATATACAACCCTTCTAAGAAATTTTTTCTTGCATCTAGTAAGAATTCTTCACAAGTATACTTGGCTAAGACATGAGCATTAGCTAAAGCATGGACACAATGGACAGAAAGGCATACCTAATGATCTTTACAGAACAAATCAAGGTGTGAATATGGTATACACTCAGACTCAGGATTCTAACAAAAGAAGGAGAGGTGATTACAGAAAAGAAAACTATTTCTACTGATTTCAACAACACAAATCAGAACAGGTAAATGGTAGACACTTAAACACAAGGTTCTTAGAAAAAGAAGGAGACAAGAAGGAGAGAAATCCTACCAGTACATAAGTCTACCCTAAGACATGAGTGTCACTTAGAGACATGAACTCAATGGAAAAGAAGTAACCAAGAGAGTTTACTAACCTCATGACATGTGTGAAGTCAAAGTAGATTCTTAAACTTCCAGACTTTAAAAAAGGAGAAGTAAGAGAAGAAGACAAGAGGAAAAAATCCTACTAGTCTTAGGAAGATGAAGGCCTTCTCTTCCCTCAACGAAGGAGCTCACAGTAGCAGGAAGAGGGAACAGTAAGGCTGCAGAAGTAGCAGCAACAAGAGAAGAATCAGCATCAGCCACGGTAAAGCAGCAGCAGCAACGGCAAGAACACAACAGAAGTAGTAGGAGCAGAGCAGGAGAGTTGAGCTAGTGGTGAAAGATTCTTACACAGGGTGAAGGGAGAGTTTTTATAAACTCTCAAACCCATGCATGTATGGCACGTAGGCCTACATGTTTGCGGTAAAACCGCACTCACACCCAAAGCCAGGTTTACCATGCAGCCCCCATGACTTACACATAGGGTAAAACGTGTAGCCCTTCTAACCCAAGTGGTAATAAGCGCTACGTAGCCAAGGCTACGTAAGCAAAGAAATTAAAAAAAATATTTGCCGTAAATAAGAGATAATTCAGCTGGTCCTTTTGTTTCCTATGTTTTTGTGTTCAAATGGTGTCCATTTGAGTTGAAATTTCAACCATAAGCTAATAAGAAGGTTTTACAAATTATGGTAATTTTAGTTTAATTTTTAGAATTTATTTTTCACCCAGCAAAAATGCCTGGAAAATCATTGCGTCAACTTAATCTTAAAATCCGCACGTCAATAATTCTGGATATTTACATTTCTGATATTAGCATATTTTTCTGGAATTTATGGTGTTCTCGAATTTCAATTTCTTTACCGAATTCTGGTGGCGCCCTGTCGGAGTGCGTACATCTGAAGATAGTATTGGGATTACTTTAATAATGTAGAAATATTTCTAAAATAAAGATAATCAGGTTTCTTGTAAGTATTTATGTCTTTTATGAAAATTAGAATCTTCTCTAATTTTTGATATCATACTATTATTTTGGAATTAAATTTTGGGGTGTTACATTGCAGGTCAGGTCGGGAGCTCGGAACAAGCGTCTCACGTCGGCCAAGCCCGCCTTAAACGGGATTCATCGGCTTGGTCATCTCAGCTCACTCTCCGATGAGAAGCGCCTCAACAGTCACCTTGGCCTAAGCTGACCTGTGTTACATATACGGTAACAGAAATTAATCAAGAATTTTATAGAAACAAACATAATCTAATTAACATCGCTATCTTGTGTGAGTACTAGGGCTTAAAATCTTCAGACAATGAAGAGAAGAGAAGAGATAGGATAGTGAAGAGAAAATATGGGTTTTCATAAAATCTTTTAGAGAATTCATTAATTACAAGATTTTCTTATAGGAAGTCATAACAAGCTTCAATGCAAGCATAAGTTAAGAATTTAAGATGGATTCCGGACTGAAATTGGAGTTCAATAAAATCTCTGAACTCTAACTTAATAGAAATACTTGAACATGGCCTAAGATTCAAAATATCAATAAGGAGAATAACAAAAGCTATACAAGACAAGAAGAAAATAATCATTCAAGAGATAATACAAGTGATTCAAGGAGAATAGTATGAAATTATCATGATTTGACTTTGCTTAAAGGTACTTACCTTAATTCAAAATATTTAAAGCTTTTAAAGACTAGACGACCTCCTTGTTTCTCCCTCCTTTGTTGCTTAGAGCTGCATCAAGTGCATAGGGAAAAGAAGAAGTGTTCTTTATTTTGCTCATATTAACACCTGTCTAAGCCCCAAGGTCATTCTTCAAGCTAGTTTTTAATGTAGCTTTGAGGCGAGCTCATTGTTCAATGATGACATGCACAATTCCCAAGGTGACTTTTATATTTTTTAAAGCTAAGTTGGCTTAAATATTAACCCAAGGTTAAATGTTTTTAAATTAAACTATTCTCCATGGGACACAGTTTTAGAGACTTGACAACTGTAACTTGACATTTGTATCTTTAGTTCTCCTCTTTAACCTTTATTTGAATTTCTACTTTCTATCAGGGTTGGTCATGCCGTACTATTACGAGCCCATGCACGACCGGGTCAGCTCTAAGGGGCGACCTGCACCGAGTCGGTGCGGTCTGGTTTAGACCAGTACAACCTAAGCCAGATCTATTATGGGTGGTCCGGTCAGATCCCCTTTTAAACCCCCTCCCCCCTTTCCCCTTTCTCCTATCTCCACTTTCCCAAACCCACCCCAACTTAGGTAAGGTTCTTCTTCTTCCTCTCTTCCTCCTCCCTTCTCCCCCTTCACCATTTTCATGTGATTTGCTTTTTTTCCTTTATTTTTTTCAGATTTAGAAAGTAAATAGTGTACCTTCTCCCTTGTCAACTTACGATTCAAGATTTTAAGGAAGGCTCCATCTTCAAGGTATATATCATACCCTACATCTACTTAGTTTTTTTTCATTTTCTTTACATTTGAAAGTAAAATTTAGGTAGAGGGCTTGTTTAGTAGTTATTTCCAAAAAGGAAATCCATAGATCTGTACTATTTTATGAATCTATTTCTATTATCAGTCGATTGAAAATCAATGGCTTTGGGAAGATCGGTCGACTAAAACATAGAGTTCAGTCGACTGATCTTCCATGATCCGAAAATCAATGGCTCTAGGGAGATCGGTCGATCGAAACATAGAGTTCGGTTGACCGATTTTCATGGATTGGTACTTATTAATGTTTGTCAATGCATGTTAATAGTATTGCCCTTAGTGATTACTTGAACACTATAGATGCCTCTATGAGGAAAGAGTGATGACATTGGATAGAAACATGAGAGAATGCTTCAGAGGAACAGACATTGGTTCCAATGCAATTATTGTTTCATGCAATTCTGGGGGGGGGGGGGGGGGAGGGGGGAGGTGTCTCTCGTTTAAAGAAACACTTGGCGGGTGGCAAGGGTGCAGGATACAGTGAAGTCATTAGTTGTTCAAATGTGTCATATGATGTCAAGATTGTGATGGCACATCATTTGAGACAAGTTAGGGTAGAGAAGAAGATGCAGACACATGTTGCATTAGAAGATGATGAGGGAGGATCATCTGATGAACAAAAACTCTCATCCCAAAGCCCGACGTCCATGTCACAGTTCGAGACCCATTCGAGAAAGACTTCCAACGGGCTCTACGTGAAAGCAGGGCTGAGGCATAGGCTAGGGGTGACTTAGAAGCACTTGTTTACGATGAAGAAGTCTCATTCTCACAACCTTCAGGATCCTAAGGCCTTCATCACTATTTGACTAATACTCCTCTCCACTCAACTTCTTCCTTACCCCAAAGGAAGAGGAACACAGGTCTAGATGTGCAGGACATTGACCCCCATGCCTTTCAGAGGGAGCATGGAAAGAAGACCTGAATTAAAGACTCTCTGTAGAGTAAAGGGCTGAGATGGCAATTGGGCAGGGCTGTTGCCAAATTTTGGCATCATCCAGGATTAGCTTTTAATGCAAAAAATAGTCCATACTATAGGCCAATGGTGCAAGAGATCCAAAATATTGAAAAGTATGTACAACCTCCTACGACGAAGGAGCTTGCTGGTGTTTACCTAGAGACAGAGGTTGAAGAATTGAAAACTTACATTGCCTCTTTCAAAAGAAAATGACAAAATTATAGCATCACTCTTATGTGTGATGGATGGTTGGGCATCACAAAAAGTAGTCTCATAAACTTTCTAGTGTACTGCGACTGACAAGTCTTTTATCACAAGTCTGTGGATGCTTCTGGCCATATCATAGCAATCAATACATTTTGCAGCTAATGGAGTAGATGGTGGCTGAGATTGATGAGGAGTATATTCTACAAGTGGTGACAGATAATGGGTCAAAATACAAGAAGGTAGGGAAAGAATTGCTGAAAGCACACCCTCAAATTTTCTAGACCCTTTATGCAGTGCATTGTGTGGATTTAATGTTGAAAGAGATTGGTCAACTTCACTAAGTAAACTTCATTGTCATCATTGTCTCTAATATTATATGTAAATTTCTTATACCTTAAATGATAATGACAAAATAATGTGGTATGAATATGCAAGTTAAATAGGTCGTTGAGGCGGTAAAGAACATTACATAATACATCTATAATCACACCCTTGTGCTATGATGGATGAGAGATTTCTGTGGTAGTGAGATATTGAGGCCAGCTATTACACATTTTGTGACAAATTATATTGCCTTAGATAGCCTCTTGAAGCATAGAAATGGATTGAGACATATGTTCAGAAGTGATTAATGGCTATCCTCACATTTTACGACTTCACACGATGACCAAGAGATGGAGGGCTTGGTGAACAACTCCAACTTTTGGTCGAGGGTGGGTCAATAAGATGTGCAAATGATTGAGCCTCTTTATGAGGTCCTCAGACTTGTGGATGGTGATCAAACACCAACGAGACAATTTGTTGGGTGCTGTGACATTAGTGGTGGATAAGATGTCACAGACTTATGAGAAAGTTGTAGCCACCCTTCATGACGCACATATTTCACCAATATTGTGCAAGAGATCTAGAATATTTCATGTGAATCATCATTCATAGTTTTACATTGTCTTATGCGATGCATCTAAAGTACTTTCGGGAAGGAATTGGTTCCTTTGGTGACGCTTCAACGATTGCATCTCGACAAAGACTTGACCCAGGTATATACAATTCACGTATGAAAGTCGAAGAATGTATAACGACGAATATGTTGTAACTAATAATACTCGTCTTTCTTTATGGTAGGAGAGTGGTGGCTTAGTTATGGGAGAAGTGCACCGACACTTAGAGATATTGCAATTAAAATTTTATCACAAACTTCATCTTCTAGTGGTTGTGAGAGAAATTGGAGTATGTTTGCTCTAATTCATACCAAGTTGAGGAACCGATTGAGTCACAGAAGATTAGACAACTTGGTGTACATGCAATAAAATATGAGGCTGGGGTTGAAACATATGCAGTTGGATGCCAAAAAAGGGGAGAGAGACTATGATCCTATAGACATGTCTTACCTCAGGATGATGAAGATCCAATGGTGTGATCATGGGTTTCTAAGTCCACTACAGAATGGGGAGAGATGGAGTTTGATGAGGAGGTCGACGATCCAGGAGATCCACTCCGGTCGAACACATTCTTAGCTCCTGTTATTGAGAGGATGGAGGTAGGTGCAGATGCCAAGAGTGCCGAAGATGCACCTTTGATACAAGCTCATCATTTAGATTCTAAAGTTGACTTGGACGATGATATTGTCATAGGCAATATCACTAGAGCCGAGAGAGGGCCTACTAGCCGAAAAGCTTGGATTTTCCTCTAAACCAACTCCAAAATTGCCAAACCACAATCAAGACATATGTATAGCCTACATAATGGCCACTAGACCTACTAGACCCAATAAAAGAGATCCAAAAAGTACCATACACTACAACCAAGGCTCGATGGATCACATATATTGGCAGCCAACACAAAGACATTGGCCAATAAGTGGAGGTAATAACAATATATAATAGGTCTGATTGTGTGGGAGAATGGCGGGGGAGGTCATTCTACATGTGAAAATAAAATAAAATAAAAAATCATCAGCTCATGAACGTCATCAAACCTATATGAAAAATGAGAAAATCAGATAAAAAAATTGTTCAAAATAAATCCCAAATCATTCACCTTCTTTGACCACTACGATAGATCGAAAGTTTGATAGGCCAGTAGGGGGACTCCTTGCACAATAGCGGCTAGCAGGGGGGCTCAGGGCTCCTTGCCAATTCTTGGAGTGCACAACAGGGGGCTGCGGGCTCCTCAACCTCCTTGCATAGTGGTAGTTGGCAGCGGTGGCCGACAGGTAGTGGCAGACTAGCAGGGCTGCAGGAATCTCCTCAGCTTCCTTGAGCAGTAAAGGGCCAGCAAGGGCTCCTTGTGTAGCGGCCAGGCAAGAGTGGCAATTGTTGGGGGGAGGGGAGTAGAAGCGATAGTGGTAGCTGTAGATTCGGAATCTCATCTTAAAAAGACTTGATCCTCTACAAATAAAATAAAGAGAAAATAGAAATAAAAACAAAAAGATGGAGCACAACTCCTCAGATGGAAAGACCGTGATCGCCAGACACACGAGGGTGTCAAAGACTCGAAGGAGGTGCAACGCGTGGGTGCAAAGGGAAAAGTTGATCGCGAGAAAAATACCATTTAGCGGTGAGATTGAAACGTTGGGGTCCTTTCTTCTTCTATGAGCACGGCCGGCAGTGGTAGAATGTGCTTTCCTACTTGATTACCCTTTCAAAGAAAATAAAGAAAAAGGGGAGATTAGCCAACGTGTGTAGTATCAAATCCTC
Source organism: Colocasia esculenta (assembly GCA_014218235.1). Taxonomy (NCBI): domain Eukaryota; kingdom Viridiplantae; phylum Streptophyta; class Magnoliopsida; order Alismatales; family Araceae; genus Colocasia; species Colocasia esculenta. The sequence continues at coordinate 63,871,561 of CM024756.1, forward strand.
AAATGAAAATAAAAGAACATGAAGGACATGGAGGTGTACTCACCGCGTGGAGGTTTTTAAACCCCTAGGAAATTGGGTATGTGTGTGATGCATGCATATGTATGTGTATAAAAAAGGGATAAAATAAAAGGATAGCCACGTGGAGCTTAGAGGGAGTTGATATGAACAAAGAGATAGGGAGAAAGAGGGTGCTTCCCAATGGTTGGACGGCGCGGAGGCGCTGCTGGAGCTTGAATGGACGAAGTGGAAGAAGGACGTCCTCCCACCTCACTCCGACACACGTGAGGATGACTGCTTCGAACGGCAAGGAAGGAGAGGCTCGGAAGAGCTCGGAAGTGAAGATGCTCCTCCTTGGTTTGGAGTTGAGTCGCCAATCCGGCAGGACTTCGCCGTAGTATGGGAGTGATGCTAAAAAAGCTGGCCTCGGGTCTATATTTATTGGGAAAAAAGGCTTAAATCGTGTCGAGTACAGTGGACGCAATTAAGGTTGAATAGCGGCTGAGATAATGAACCAATTTCAGAATTGCCATTTTCGGCCAACGTACAGTTTTAAATCGCGTCCAGGTAAGTGGACGCATTTTAGAATTGTCAAAAAAACACTTTTGGAAAGCTTCCAAAACAATTATGGAAATTAGAATCGCGTCCACATAGGTGGACGCAATTTAGAAAAAGACAATTTCGCATATAGAACTAGCCAAAAATGATTTTGGTAATTCTAATCGCAGCGGCCTAGGTCGCCGCGATTCAAAAATGGCAAGTGGCATATGTGAATCACATCTAGGTCCCCGGATGCGATTCAGGGCACATATGCCCGTCGCGATTCAAGGCACGCCAAGGGGGCAGTGAATCACGACGGCATAGGCCGTCGCAATTTACACCTTTTCCCCATAACCCTAGAAACCCAATGGAGAAGCACCGAAAAAATTGGGAAAAATTGGAAAAACTCCTAGAAGGTAAAAGAGGGCCATTTTGTGGCATTATCTCGTAATTTGAAATTTACCTATAGTGGAGTCAAATTCGCGTGTTTACAGCTGCCACGCCTTAGCGTCTGCTTTGCAGGGGAGTGAAGCACAAAGATACGAAGTGGAGTGTAATGGAGTGAAGTGAAATGAACCGTAGCGAAATGGAATGAAGTGGGAGCTGACTGATAAGTAGGCACCTGTTGGGTTCACATTCTAAAAAATAAATACAACATGTTTTTTGATGATGAACAATGTCAACAAATGTGAACAATGTGAATTGAGTTTAATGCATGAGATCTTCATATAAATGACTTGTCACAATAACTTGGTACAATGTTTGATTATATATGTTCATAATATCTCACTAACTATGTTTATTAATGTAGGAGATATACTATGCAAGACATGTGCCAACAACAAGTATGAAAGATCAAGAAAAGTCAAAAGACAGTGTACCTGTCGACAGCCATCAAGACCCTGTCGATAGATACAACAGTCAGCAACATACATGTTCTGGAAAACAAGCCCTGTCGACAGCAACAAAGCCTCCTGTCGACAGAAGCATACAGTCAGAAAATCATAGTTCTGGAAAAACATGTGCATGTCGACAGCACCAAGGCACCTGTCTACAGATGCACACAGTGAGAGCTTCAACAGAACTTCCAGACTTCTGGAACTTGGCACACTGTTGATCCCTGTCGACAGCAGGTGTATGACCTGTCGACAGACGTACAGAATCTTCAGAAACGGAAAGTTTCAAAGTTACCAAACTTGGTGTTTCCTTCTACCACGTCTCTCCATATGTAAACACCAATATATATACATCCTTTTGAAGCAAATCTCGTACACAAGCAGCCTCCAAGCAAAAACCCTAAAGAGTTCTCAAGAGAAGCCTTGTTCTGCTGCTCTGCTTCAACCTACGCCCAGAACCAAGAAGAGAAGTCTCTCCAGCAGAAGGTGAAGGCTGAATGTCGTGGATTCAGTGTCTCCATCAACTTGTGATCATCAAGACGAAGTTTGAAGTCCATCCAGACATTTGCCAGAAGAGTTTACAAATTTGGATTTGTTCTTCAACTCTCAAACTCTTCTCTGTTTCTAATTTTTCATATCTGTGTGTGTGTGTGTTGTGTCAAGCAGTCCTTGTGCTTGATACACGTGTGTGGATGTTGATCTGATCGTGGTTGCACATCAGATAACACGTGTGTGTGAGTTGTAGTTTGTGAACTAGCTCATAAGCATATTGTTCTGCGTGTGTGTGTGTGGCTCGTGGATGTAGGATACACGAGTTGTGTACTCCGAACCACGTAAATCTTTGTGTCTTGTGGTTTGCACGAATTTACGTTAGATGCTTGATAGGCACGGGTCTCTACACATGCTTTATAGTTTGCTCTCTATTTGTTATCAAGTCACACACATCCACACTTAGTTTGAATTCTAAATATTGATTCAACAATCTGTGTTCATGAGAAAAGAAGGTGATAATCGTTCTAATAGACAGTAATATATTCAACTCCCCCTTCTAGATTACCATATGGGAATTCCGCAAACCCTTCAATTGGTATCAGAGCCGAGTTTCTCCGATTTACTGCTTTACCTATTTGATCTTACGATAAGGAGATTCACGGTCTAATGGAGTCTAAAAAGGGTATATGGCCGAGGGACACTTAGTGACCAGGCCACCCTTCTTTGATGGCACTGACTATCCGTATTGGAAAATCGGATGCAGGTGTTTCTACGAGCGCAAATTTCGAACTATGAAAATAGTCAGAAAAGGAGCATACGAATTGCCCAGGACGAGGATACCTAGACTAAGGACCAGATCGCCAAGGGGACACTCAACTGGAGCGCCCTCAACATGATGCAGTGCGTGTTGAACCACTCCTATATTTTACCCTTTTATTTTGGTGATAACAAAATTTATGTTTAATTAATTATTATTTAAAATATTTAATATCATGTTTTTCTTAATAAATATAAATTTATGTGATTAATTGAATATTAAATATATTTAATACCATGATTTTCTAATTATAAATTAAATATCATGATTTTCTAATAAATATAAATTTATGACATTATTACCGTAATGATTTGCACTAAACACATAAATCGATGTCCATTCAATATATATCGATTTCAGTTCGAAGTGCCACATCGATTTGCTCTCATAAGGATTCCTTTGTACTCACACAGATCCTTTGTAACTCATAAGGATTCCTTTGTACTCACACAGACTCCTTTGTAACTCTCATAAGGATTCACTCTCATAACGATTCCTTTGTAACTCTCATAAGGATTCACTCTCATAACGATTCCTTTGTAACTCTCATAACGATTCTTTGTAAACTCTCATAAGGATTCACTCTCATAACGATTCCTTTATAACTCTCATAAGGATTCGCTCTCATAACGATTCGCTTCTCATAACGATTCCTTTGTAACTCACACAGACTTCTCATAAGGATTCCTTTGTAACTTACACAGACTTCTCATAAGGATTCCTTTGTAACTACACAGACTTCTCACATGGATTCCTTTGTAACTCTCATAAGGATTTGATAAGTGAAACATCGATTCCTTGTAAAACATGGATTTCACTTAAACATAGATTTCCTTTATATTCCAAAATATTTTTTGGCATCTAGTGAAAAAGTCAAATATTCTTGATTTGCGTAATCCTCTATCTTTCTGACAGGAGATCTTTTTGCTTATCTCTCTAGATTTTTTCTTTCCTGCCAACAAAAAGGGGATTACTTACTACTTCTGGGTGGCAACAGGAAACATAGAGGTATGAGCCTTTTTGACAGAAACACTCTTTTATCTAAACATTTTTTTCTATGCTTGCAGACCTCGTAGACCACAAATTATCAGAAGAAAGAGAAGATGAGCAACGGCTAGAACTCCAACGGATTTATTCAAATTGCTCATATAAAAGATGAAGCAAGGCTGAAGAAGAAGTAAGAGCTTTCCTGAAGATTTTTCAAGAGTGTACATCCGGGAAGAACCTCAACTCCACATACACTCAAAGGAAAAGAGAGAAAGAGCCTGAGCCAAGAAGAAGTGTTCAAGCATCTGAAGCCCTCAAGCTTCAAGCTCCTTCTCCTCTCTTCACTCTCTCTGTGTGCATCTTTGTAATCTAGGGAGAGAGTCTTTTTGCTGAGAGTTCTTTTAGTTGGTTTTCATTTGTTCCAACTCTCAGCTTTGTTCTTTCTTTTCTAAGAAAGACTTATGTCCAACTGTAGGACTGTATACAGTGTAGAACCTAGTTAGGGGTTTATGTCTAGCAGAACGCACTAGGGTTTGTACCAGGAGGTTGGCTTCTTTACCTGTAAGAGAAGTGGGTTGCCTTCTTGCCCGGGAAAGAGAAGAAGACCAGCTGGGGTGCTGGGTGTTATAGTGTCCTTAAGGGGGACTGTACCCTTAGTTAGTGAAATCCCAAGAGGTTGCTTGGGGACTGGACGTAGGACTTCCATGTGGGAAGGGCCGAACCAGGATAAATCTCTTGTGTTATTTGTGTGATTGTTTATTTGCTTCCGCACTGCTACTCTTTATCACACTAAACTAACCAAACCTTCAAGTGTTAATTTCTGTGTTTAAGTTTCTATTTCAGATTTCAGAAAAACCTATTCACCCCCCCCCCCTCTAGGTTAGCTTGCTTCCGTACCAAAAGAGCCAACAAGTGGTATCAGAGCGAGGTTCTCTGATCTATCAAGAAGATCTAACGATCTTAGAGAAGATCCATGGCGGCTCAAGGATATGCTGAAGGTCAATCAGTCACCAGACCTCCATTCTTTGATGGAGAGGACTACTAATATTGGAAGATGCGAATGGAATGCTTCATTCGGGGCACAGACTTCGATCTATGGCAGGTAATAGAGGTAGGTGATTTTGTTGTTGTTCCTGTTCCAGGCACTACTGCTATTACAATAGCTGATAAAAATAAACTATCTTTAAACTTTAAAGCTAAGAACTATTTATGTTGTACTTTATCTAAGAAAGAATTTAGTAGAGTATCTGCATGTAAATCTACTAAAGAATATGGGATAAACTGTAGATAACTTATGAAGGAACAGATAAAGTAAAACAAACTAGAATAGATATTCTTGTCTCACAATATGAGCAATTTAAAATGTTCCAAATGAAAATATCACTCAAATGTATAATAGATTTTCAAGTATAGTAGTTGGTCTAAGCTCTCTTGGTAAAAATCTTTCTGATGAGGAAACTGTTAGAAAATACTTAGGTCTTAACTATTCATGGACACCTAAAGTAACTGCTATTGAAGAGGCCCATGATTTAACCAAATTGTCAATTGATAATTTAATAGGTTCTCTCATGGCAATGAAATAAATATGGAGCGATTGTCTGAAAGCTCATCTAAGAAGAAATGTACTAATGCTCTTAAGGTTGTAGCTGCTCCTTCCACTTCTTCTTCTAGCTCCAAAAATGCAGATTCTGAAGACAGTGACGTAGATGAAGTTCTGTCCAAGCTTCAGAAAATTTTCAAGAAGAAGAAAAATGGATCGAAAAGGATTCAAAAGAAAAACAGAAAAGAGAAAGAACCAGTCTGCTATGAATGCAGAAAACCTGGACATCTGAGACCGGATTGTCCAAGACTCAAGAAGACTGGTCAAAATGAAAAACCCAAAAGAAGCACAAGAAATTCAAAAGAAAAGCCATGGCGGCTGCTTGGGAAAATGAAGAGACCACATGCTCAGAATCATCAAGCTCAGAATCAGAGAAAGAGCAGGTAAATCTTGCCCTCATGGCAGGACTAGATGAGGTACACTCTGAACCTTCTTTCAATTCTTGCACAGATTCAGGATCAGAGTCTGAAGACTTAGAAGAAGTATTTAATGAACTGTATGAAAAACATAAAAATGTTGTAAAAGAATTAAAAAATTTGAAAAACAACACTACTTGTTTGGAAAACACTAATTCTGATCTTAAATCAGAATAGAACAATTAGAAAAACAACTGAAGGAAAGTAAGGATAATAATTCTCTTTTGAATGAAAATTTAAGGAGCACGGATAATGAAAAAGTAGAGTTGGAAGAAAAATTGAACACTCTAACTGAAGAAAATCTTTATTTAAAAGAATCAGTTAGAAAATTAACTAAAGGGAAAACATCTTTAGCCCTATGTTTAAAAGGATCAAAATCTAGAAATAATAAACAAGGTCTTGGATACATACCTCCTGAAAAGGGAAAACAAGTCATAATTCTTGAAAAATATCCATTACCAAAATTTGTAAGAGAAACCAAGTTACCTAAGAAAAAGGCCTTTGTAAAAGAAAACGTTTCCAAAAATTGTGTTCTAAACAACATCATAAAACAATAAGAACTGTAAAATAGATTATATTCATTATTGTTCTCATTGTAATAAATTAGGACACACAGTAAACACTTGCACAACAAAGCACCTAGTATGGATTCCGAAAGGATATCTTTATGCATCTAACCATCAAGGACCCAAAAAGATTTGGGTACCTACTTCTGAATAGTTTATTTGCAGGATGGCCTTGGAGCATCAGAACAAAGGATGCTCAAGGCACTGGTGACTGCCAGCTCTTCATCCATCTCATATCTGAAGAGGGAGTAGTCATTAATTTATTTGTAAATTTTAATATTACTAACATTATTTTCAAGTCTCATTCAGGCGGAATCTCTCACTCAGGGGGAGCACAGACTAAGGGGGAGTTATTCATTTATGTCAATCATTGTTGAACCCCTCAATGGTAAGAATTTCTCTCACAAAGGGGAGAGAATGCAATGGTAAGACCCTTCCTTTTTGGTTTGTGACAAAAAGGGGGAGAGTATGCATGGTATGCATTATCTGTGAATTTTCTGTATTTTCTATGCTTTACGTATTTTTGTTAGAAAATTCTCATAAATTTTGTCATCACCAAAAAGGGGGAGATTGTTGAACCACTCCTATATTTTACCCTTTTATTTTGGTGATAACAAAATTTATGTTTAATTAATTATTATTAAAAATATTTAATATCATGTTTTTCTTAATAAATATAAATTTATGTGATTAATTGAATATTAAATATATTTAATACCATGATTTTTCTAATTATAAATTAAATATCATGATTTTTCTAATAAATATAAATTTATGACATTATTACCGTAATGATTTGCACTAAACACATAAATCGATGTCCATTCAATATATATCGATTTCAGTTCAAAGTGCCACACCGATTTGCTCTCATAAGATTCCTTTGTACTCACACAGACTCCTTTGTAACTCATAAGGATTCATTTGTACTCACACAGACTCCTTTGTAACTCATAAGGATTCCTTTGTACTCACACAGACTCCTTTGTAACTCAAAAGGATTCCTTTGTACTCACACAGACTCCTTTGTAACTCATAAGGATTCCTTTGTACTCACACAGACTCCTTTGTAACTCATAAGGATTCCTTTGTAACTCACACAGACTCCTTTGTAACTCATAAGGATTCCTTGTACTCACACAGACTCCTTTGTAACTCTCATAAAGATTCACTCTCATAACGATTCCTTTGTAACTCTCATAAGGATTCACTCTCATAACGATTCCTTTGTAACTCTCATAACGATTCCTTTGTAACTCTCATAAGGATTCACTCTCATAACGATTCCTTTGTAACTCTCATAAGGATTCGCTCTCGTAACGATTCCTTTGTAACTCTCATAAGGATTCGCTCTCATAACGATTCGCTTCTCATAACGATTCCTTTGTAACTCACACAGACTTCTCATAAGGATTCCTTTGTAACTTACACAGACTTCTCATAAGGATTCCTTTGTAACTCACACAGACTTCTCACATGGATTCCTTTGTAACTCTCATAAGGATTTGATAAGTGAAACATCGATTCCTTTGTAAAACATGGATTTCACTTAAACATAGATTTCCTTTATATTCCAAATATTTTTGGCATCTAGTGAAAAAGTCAAATATTCTTAATTTGAGTAATCCTCTATCTTTCTGACAGGAGATCTTTTTGCTTATCTCTCTAGATTTTTTCTTTCTTGCCAACAAAAAGGGGATTACTTACTACTTCTGGGTGGCAACATGAAACATAGAGGTATGAGCCTTTTTGACAGAAACACTCTTTTATCTAAACACTTTTTTCTATGCTTGCAGACCTCGTAGACCACAAATTATCAGAAGAAAGAGAAGATGAGCAACGGCTAGAACTCCAACGGATTTATTCAAATTGCTCATATAAAAGATGAAGCAAGGCTGAAGAAGAAGTAAGAGCTTTCCTGAAGATTTTTCAAGAGTGTACATTCGGGAAGAACCTCAACTCCACATACACTCAAGGAAAAGAGAGAAAGAGCCTGAGCCTAAGAAGAAGTGTTCAAGCATCTGAAGCCCTCAAGCTTCAAGCTCCTTCTCCTCTCTTCACTCTCTCTGTGTGCATCTTGTAATCTGGGGAGAGAGTCTTTTTGCTGAGAGTTCTTTTAGTTGGTTTTCATTTGTTCCAACTCTCAGCTTTGTTCTTTCTTTTCTAAGAAAGACTTCTGTCCAGCTGTAGGACTGTATACAGTGTAGAACCTAGCTAGGGGTTTATGTCTAGCAGAACCGCACTGGGGTTTGTACCAGGAGGTTGGCTTCTTTACCTGTAGAGAAGTGGGTTGCCTTCTTGCCCGGAAAGAGAAGAAGACCAGCTGGGGTGCTGGGTGTTGTAGTGTCCTTAAGGGGGACTGTACCCTTAGTTAGTGAAATCCCAAGAGGTTGCTTGGGGACTGGACGTAGGACTTCCATGTGGGAAGGCCGAACCAGGATAAATCTCTTGTGTATTTGTGTGATTGTTTATTTGCTTCCGCACTGCTACTCTTTATCACACTAAACTAACCAAACCTTCAAGTGTTAATTTCTGTGTTTAAGTTTCTATTTCAGATTTCAGAAAAACTATTCACCCCCCCTCTAGGTTTGCTTGCTGCCGTACCAAAGGAGTACTCAAGAGTCTCCACATGCACCTCAGCAAAGGAGATGTGGGACAAGCTCGAGTTGATTTATGAAGGTACGTCTCAGGTAAGAGAATCCAAGGTAAGCATGTTGGTTTCAGAATATGAGATGTTTAAGATGAACAATGATGAACCATCTCTGACATGTTTGCTAGATTCATGATCTTATAAACAGTCTGAAAGGTCTTAAAAAAGAATACTCAGAGAGTGATTTGATGAGGAAGATACTTCGATCTCTTCCATCCTCATGGAACACAAAGTCACTGTCATTGAGGATTCTAAAGATCTCTCAACAATGAAAGTGGATGAACTAATAGGTTCATTAATGACATATGAACTCAATGTCAAAGAAAAGAAACTGAAGAGAATCCCAGGAAGTCAATTGCCTTGAAATCTTCCAAGAAAATCTCTTCAGATTCTAAAAAGAATGCCCAAAGGAAGGTATTGGGTCTGAAACCTCTAGTGATAGTGAGAATGACGAGATGGCCATGCTCACTAGACAGTTTAAGAACTTTCTGAAATTCAAAAGAAGAGGTTCGGTAACTCGAAACCTTTCAAAAGGGTACCAACAGATTTGATTCTTCTAACAAAAATCTGAAGTTATGTGCTATGAGTGCAAGAAGCAGGGACCACAGAGAGGAGAAGTGTCCCGAGCTCAAGAAGAAGCTGAAAAAGGAGAAGTTCACATTCAAGAAGCCAAGGCAATGTTGGCTACATGGAGCGATGAAGACGAGGACGAAAACAGTCAAGCTACCTCAGAAGATGATGAGATTCAGTGTCTCATGGCAAGGAGTGATGACTCCACGAGGTAATTCTTCCTTTGAAAACATTTATTCTTACTGAATGGAAGAAGCTTATACTGTTCTATTTGAAAAATTCTGTGAATACAAGTCTGAAAATAAAGCACTCAAGAAGAAAAGTCAATTCCCTTGTTCATGAATCAAACAATAATGAAGAATTGAATCCTTGAATAAGGTAATTGAAATGATGAAGATTGATGAACAAACACACAGTGATGAATTGGATAGCATGAAACTTAAGTTTCAAGAAGTTCAAAGGAAAGAGATGATCTAATGAACTCTCTTGAAACTCTTAAAAGTGAGCATGCTAATCTAAAAGAAAGATTGGAACAATCTGAAAAGAAATAAAAGTAAGTCTAAAGATTTATCTAGCTTTGTCAAAGTAAACAGAATCTAGATGCAATTCTAGTTCAAATGTGTTTGTTGCAAGACATGGGATTGGGTTTCCAAATTCAAAGCCAAGGAAATTGACAAAAATTTGCTAACCGATTTCATTGATCCTAACCCAATCTCTAGCAAACAAACCCTTCTATGAACAAGAAAAATCAATTCAAGGTAAAAAACAGGAACCTAAAGCTATCAAGTTTGCTCCTAGTCAACGTGAAGAATTGCCCAAGCCCCAAACAGGGTTTCGACAGGACAAAAAGCATGCTCCTAAACAAAATTAACAAGGCAACAAAAGGGTAAGATGCCAATGCATGCTCCTAAGAATATCAAGCCCACTGTTGTTCATAAACCTCCATCATGCAAATCTGCCAAAAAGGTCAGGCATACTAAAAAATAATGCTGGAACAATCCAAATAAATTGAAATACAAACAAGTTTGGATCCCTAAGCATTTACTGTTGGCATGAATGATACAATGACACCCAAAGTAATTGGGTACCAAAACCTCTTGTCTGATCCACATGTGCAGGAATGCTAGCAGCCCACAATCAAAACAAATGGTACCTGGATAGTGGCTGCTCGAGGCGTATGCGGGCGACAAAGGAAAATTCTGTTTGCTCGTGGAAAAGATGGAGGTCAAGTGATTTTTGGAGGTAACAACAAAGGCCAGATCATCGCTCAGGTAAGGTTGGTAAGTTTTGTCTCTAACTCCATAGACAATGTTTTACTTGTTGATGGCCTCATCACAACTTGCTTAGCATAAGTCAATGTGTGATAGGGTCATAAAATTGTCTTTGAATCCAATTCATGTCAAATTCTTGATAAGGAAACAGGAAGTCTGAAATTTTCTGGAAAAAGAATAAACAACATCTACATGGTTGACTTAGATGATCTAAAAATGATAATTTGTGTCTTGTAGTAACAAACAGGACGAGCTTACATTTGTGCATCGTAGCTTGGTCATGCTAGCTACAATGTGTTGCCAAGATCATGAGGCTCAAACTGGTGAGGGATCCTGAAATCCCATTCAATAAAAATGAAATTTTGTGATGTATGTGCCAGGGAAACAAACCCGGAAATCCTTCAAATCAAAAGCACCGGTGAGTACTTCTAAAGCTTATGAACTGTTGCACATGACCTATTTGGACCTACAAGAACACTAAGTCTCAATGGCAAGCGTTATGGTTTTGTCGTTGTAGATGATTTCTCTAGGTTCACTTGGGTAAAATTTCTGGCTCACAAGAATGAAGCAATGAAAGAATTTGAAGAATTTTTCAATAAAAAGAGCATGGAAATGTCAACAAAATATGCTCCATCCGCACTGATCACGGGGGAGAATTTGACAACCTCCTTCACTGATTTTTGCATGAACCAAGGGATAGAACACTTGTTTTCCTCCCCAAGAACTCCAAAGCAAAATGGGGTTTGGAGGAAGAATAGACCTTGGTGGAGATGGCTCGCACGCTTCTGGTCGAGAATCAATAGCAAGAACCTTTGGCAGAAGCGGTAAACACATCATGCTACATTTAACAGAGCCATGGTAAGACCGGTATTCAAGAAAACTCCCTATGAACTTCTGAAAGGTAAAAACACACCATTGGGTACTTAGAGTTTTTGGTTCAAAGTGTCATACATAACAATGATAAAAATGATTTGGACAAGTTTGAAGCCAAGAGCGATCAAGGTATTTTTCTTGGATACTCAGAACACTCTAGAGCCTATAGGTGTTTAATCTGAAAACTAGAAAGTGGAAGAAACTCCACATGTTGTATTTGAGAATCTCAACCAAGTCTAACAGTTCTAATCTTTACAGGTTTGCAGATGAAACTGAAGATACAACACTTGGAGAACTACAAAGAAAACCAAATGCAATCTCTAAAATAGCTCTCAAAACTAAAGTGGATATCTTCGCAGGTACGATGATGAAGATGACGGACATCTGTTCAGAATGAAGAAGAGTACCTGCACAAGATCCACACAAAAGATCAACCTCAAGCTGAAAGTCCTCCAGCCACCCCTCCTCCAAAACAACCTCCTCAAAGCAAGATCAACCCGGACCTTCAAAGTCACTAATGTGAGGTACTCTAAAGATCATCCACTTGAGAATGTCATAGGGACATAAATGACTCAGTTCAAATAGGTCTCAGGTTAATCAATAGTTGAACAAGATCATTTAGTTTGTATCTCAAGTGGAACCTAAAAATGTTGAAGAAGCAATAAGAAAAACTCATAGATTGATGCTGGCATGAGGAGCTTGGGCAATTTCAACGAAATAATGTCTGGAGTTTAGTTCCTAGAACCCCTGAAATTTCTATAATTGGACATGATGGGTTTTTTAGGAACAAACTCAATGAAGAGGGTAAAGTGGTGAGAAACAAGGCTAGATTGGTTGCAAAGGGATATAATCAGGAGTTTTGGTGTGGACTTTGAAGAATCCTTTGCACCTGTAGCTAGGCTAGAAGCAGTTAGAATCTTATTAGCATATGCATGCTCAAACAAGTTTAAATTGTTTCAAATGGATGTCAAAACTGCCTTCTTGAACGGCTACATAAAAGAGGAAGTCTATGTTTCTCAACCATCTGGCTTTGAGGATCATGATAAACCAAACCATGTATTTAAATTGCACAAAACTCTTTATGGTTTGAAACAGGCACCCCGAGCTTGGTACGACAGGCTAAGCACATTTCTGGTAAGCAAAAACTACTCAAGAGGTAAGGTGGACCAAACACTCTTTACAAAGAAGTCCGCAATCATATCATAGTTGTTCAAGTTTATGTGGATGACATTATATTTGGTTCCACTAACCCTTCACTGTGTGAAGAATTCTCACAACACATGCACAGTGAATTTGAGATGAGCTTAATGGGCGAGCTTCAATTTTTTCTTGGTTTGCAGGTCAAACAATTAGAAGACGGATTCTTCATCAACCAAGAAAATATGTTTAAAGAGCTACTGAAGAGGTTTCAGTTTGAACAAGCTAAACATGCCTCAACACCATGAGCACAAGCATTAAGCTAGAAAGTGATGAGAAAGGTAAATCGGTAGATGCCAAACAATTTCGAGGTATGATTGGCTCACTCCTTTATCTTACTGCAAGTAGACCGGACATTCATTTCAGCATTTGCCTTTGTGCTAGAACAAATCTAGTCCAAAGAAAGCCATTTAATTGCAGTTAAGAGAATTTTCAGATATCTCTCAGGTACGTATGACTTGGGCCTTTGGGATCCAGCAGGTAGTAGTTTTGAGTTGATTTCTTATTCTGATGCAGACTACGCTGGATGTAAAATTGAAGGAAAAGCACTAGTGGCTATTGCCAAATGCTTGGTGGTTGCATGGTTTCGGGGCATCAAGAAGCAATACTCAGTTGGACTCTCCACTGCAGGGGAGAATATGTTGCTGCAGGGAGCTGTGCGACACAAGTGTGTGGATAAAGAGTCAACTGTGTGACTATAACATCGATATTGGATGCACACCTATCCTATGTGACAACACTAGTGCAATCAATCTATCAAAGAATCTCATTCAACACTCTAGGCAAAACACATAGAGATTCGTCATCATTTCTTGAGAGATGAGGTAGCCAATAAAACCTTGGAAATTAGCTTCATACCCACTGACAAACAATTGGCTGACATCTTTACCAAACCTTTGCAGAAGATAGATCACACATGAGAAGAGAATTGGGTTTGTGCAAATTGCAATGAAACTTACATATGTTAAGCATATGTCCTTGTGTGTACTAACTAGAGGTATATTAATGGTGATGTGTGGAAGAACAAGTTATGCTTGTTTGGAAACTCTCATTATGCGTGAGAAAATTCTTCGCCAAGTATCCATAGTCATGTGGCATGAAAGGGGCATGTACTCTACATATGGAATAAGTTTCTTTACAATTATGCCCATTCAAAATTCTCTTTGAAAATCTGAAAGCACTTGATGGTCCTGTCTTACTACATGCTTGGTGTGCTTATTTGATTGGTCTACATGTGTAATTTGTCTTCATGAACTTGAGTATCTTTGTACAAAATAGCACACATTATGGGGGAGCAAGTAAGGTTAGATGAATGCTATGTGAAGGAAATTACTCAATTTTGTCTATCTCAATTCCCTCACAACCTTTGATCAATTCTGTCTTTCATTCCATTCTTAAACTGCCTCTGAATAGGCATCTGTCGACAGCCTACAAGCACCCTATCGACAGATCAAGCCAGACAACAATCTTTATGTATACTGTGTACATCTGTCGATAGGTCCACTTTCCTCTGTCGACAGATATGTACAGTCTCTGTGCCTCCAAGAACCCTTTAATCTTCTGTCTGTGTGATCATATCGACAGGCCATTTCTCCTGTCGACAGACACAATGAAAGTTGGAACTTCAAGCCCATTTCTTCACAGATTCTGTGAGCAGCTTCATGTTTAATATATAGGTAAGGTGTCTATAAGGTGTTAATGCAGTTTGACCACACCATGTACAAATGATATATTAATCTATTCTTTATACCACTATGATTTTCACATACTACTCATGTTTGGGTTTAGGTTCTATCATTTTGGAAACATTTCACAAACTCTCAAGGTATACACCTCACTCCTCTAATAATTTCTTTGTTGGCAAAACATAGTTCTCAATTTACTTGATCAGTCTATTGGTCATGGAACTGTATGTCTAATATTGATAGCTAATCATATAAACTACTGATCTTGAGCTTTTAAAGCAATACTTGGAGAACAACTACCTATTTCTGAAAAATCACATTCACATAAGAAAAATAAAAATCAACTTCATATTGGGATAAATATAGAGCAATGTGTGTTTTGGTAAGTAACTGGGGTGATGGGCATCACAAATGTCTGCCCTCGCGTCAAAAGGCTCACTCATCAACTCTATACAACGGTATGCTAGACACTTCCACTGAGTAACTGAGGGTATGGGCACTTGTAATGTCTATCCTCACGTCAAAAGGTGTGAAGTCCTCTTAAGTACCACTTTTTCCATTGCCTTTCTGAATTGCAAATAAAGAAAAATGAAATAGTGTGAAGCCTCCACTGAGTCATAAATCCCAGGGTCATTGGTTTTATGATTGTCTTCACATATAGATTCATTTCATGCATCATTTGCCAATCAACAAAATGGGGATTGTGTTGTCTTACACTGCATTTATACAACGAAGGGTGAGAGTGCATTGTTCTTCATTTAGTAGGTGTTTTCTTAATGCTCTAACTTAAAATTCCTTGAGTATTGTTTAAACCATTCGGGAAAATGAAATGGCTTTTCATATCCATGCATACGGTAGGTTACAATGTGTGTTAACCTTTTATACACCTTCCATAAACCACTGCTCAGAAATTCCAATTCAGAAAATCCCAAAAACACAAAAAATCAATTTTATGTCTGTCCCTGTCGACAGGCACTAGGGCTCCTGTTGACAGCGGCGGAAAATTTTTTTGAAGCCAAACGGGGGCCAGTCTAGGGCAGATTTGGTGGGACCCGACCTTTCAAACTCTTGCCACCTTTCTATATAAGGTCCCCACGCCCCCTCCACCCTTTCCCACTTCCAAAAACCTCCTTTCCCTCCTTCTCTACAAAAACATCCTTCTCCAGGGCAACCGTAGAGATCCTTGCATCTTCTGCCTCTCTTCCTCTCTCGTCTCCTTCCTCTCTCCCGTCTCCATCTACATCAAGCTTCCACCTCTTATGGCTCCATCCTCCAAGAAGATGGCATCCCATCATCGTCCTCGGTCTCCCGAAGCCGGCCAGGGCTCCAGGGCAACCGCCGAGCGTCGGACGAAGCACCGGGAAGATCGTTTGCCCGAGCTCATCATCCCGCCTACTCTTCGTCTTCTTGATGTCCATGGTACCTTCACGAAGGTCGTGCAGCCCCGCTACATCGACTTCGTCTCGTTGGAGGATATGTTTCCCGAACTCTAGCCTCTTTTTGATGTCCAGGGTTGGGCTCCCTTTTGCTCCGATCACAAGCTGTACTACGCAACCGCTGTGACAGAGTTCTACAACAACCTCCACTTCTCCAGCAGCGGTGAGTTATACTCAAAGGTGAACAGACTCCCTTCTTCATAACTCCAAACCTATTGTCCACCGCCTTGCAAATCCCCAACACCGGGATAGACATCAAGTCCCATCATCCAACCCCGAAGAGTACCACACTCTCATTACTCTGCAGCCTTACGACCCTACTGATCGTAAGCAAATGAATGCCAACTCCTTCCCTCCACTTTATCGTCTGATCCACCACATCTTCACCACCCTCATAGTTCCGAAGGATGGTAGCCGAGAACTTGTGACCTCCCTTCACAAGTCTCTCCTTCACCAATTCCTCAATGCTGAACCTATCAACCTACTACTTCTTATGGTCTCTATCCTTCGCATTTGCATTCGCAGTGCCAAGAGATCCATGCCATATGCCTGCCAACTCAAATCACTCTTCTTGTTCATTGGTATTCAAATTCCCAAAGAAGGGTTGACTGCACTCAAATCCCGTAGCTCCTATGACCTCACTGCTGCACAAAGGATGGGCTACAAGATGGTAGATGGCATCGTCACAAGAGACCTCAAAGGTAAAGGGGCAGCTGCTGATGATGGTGATGATGAAGAAGATGAAGATGACGATGGTGCTGAAGATGAAGACTCCCAATCTGAGCCGCTAGATGCTCCAGGAGATGCTACTGCTGATGTTGATGTTGTTGAGCTCTCAATTCGGGATTTACTTGCTCAACTCCAGATCCAAATGGCAACAGGCTTTGAGAGACTCAATGCCAGAATGGACACACTTGACACCCGCCGGATAGCATTGCTACTGCGCATCGGGCTCCTACACCGCCAGCTGATGATGATGCTTAGTTAGCTTAGGTGTCTAGGATAGCGTCCAGTCCTGTTATCTAGTTAACCTGCGTCTTGTCATGTTGTTCTTAGATGATTGTCAAGCAATGTCTTTCCCTTCTCTATTTTTCCCATTAGCATGTCATGTACTATGTATGACTCATGAAATATTAATGCAAATCCTTGTTCTTTGTCTAATACATATGTATATGGTGTATGCTTTGGATGTTGTCAAAAGGGGGAGAAACTCAATTGTGCACTTAATTGATTAATTTTGTCATCATCAAAAAGGGGGAGAATGTTGGGTTCACATTCTAAATAATAAATACAACATATTTTTTGATGATGAACAATGATGAACAATGTTAACAAATGTGAACAATGTGAATTGAGTTTAATGCATGAGATCTTCATACAAATGACTTGTCACAATAACTAGGTACAATGCTTGATTATATATGTTCATAATATCTCACTAACTATGTTTACTAATGTAGGAGATGTACTATGCAAGACATGTGCCAACAACAAGTATGAAAGATCAAGAAAAGTCAAAAGATAGTGTACCTGTCGACAGCCATCAAGACCCTGTCGACAGATACCAACAGTCAGCAACATACATGTTCTGGAAAACAAGCCCTGTCGACAGCAACAAAGCCTCCTGTCGACAGAAGCATACAGTCAGAAAATCACAGTTCTGGAAAAACATGTGCATGTCGACAACACCAAGGCACCTGTCTACAGATGCACACAGTGAGAGCTTCAACAGAACTTCCAGACTTCTGGAACTTGGCACACTGTTGATCCCTGTCGACAGCAGGTGTATGACCTGTCGACAGACGTACAGAATCTTCAGAAACGAAAAGTTTCAAAGTTACCAAACTTGGTGTTTCCTTCTACCACGTCTCTCCATATGTAAACACCAATATATATACATCCTTTGAAGCAAATCTTGTACACAAGCAGCCTCCAAGCAAAAACCCTAAAGAGTTCTCAAGAGAAGTCTTGTTCTGCTGCTCTGCTTCAACCTACCACCCAGAACCAAGAAGATAAGTCTCTCCAGCGGAAGGTGAAGCTTGAACGTCGTGGATTCAAGTGTCTCCATCAAACTTGTGATCATCAAGACGAAGCTTGAAGTCCAGCCAGACGTTTGTCAGAAGAGTTTACAAATTTGGATTTGTTTTTCAACTCTCAAACTCTTCTCTGTTTCTACTTTTCATATCTGTGTGTGTGTTGTGTCAAGCAGTCCTTGTGCTTGATACACGTGTGTGGGTGTTGATCTGATCGTGGTTGCACATCAGATAACACATGTGTGTGAGTTGTAGTTTGTGAACTAGCTCATAAGCAGATTGTTCTGCGTGTGTGTGTGTGGCCCGTGGATGTAGGATACATAAGTTGTGTACTCCGAACCACGTAAATCTTTGTGTCTTGTGGTTTGCACGAATTTACGTTAGATGCTTGATAGGCACGGTGTCTATACACATGCTTTATAGTTTGCTCTCTATCTGTTATCAAGTCACACACATCCACTCTTAGTTTGAATTCTAAATATTGCTTCAACAATCTGTGTTCATGAGAAAAGAGGTGATAATCGTTCTAATAGACAGTAATCTATTCAACCCCCCCTTCTAGATTACCATATTGGGAATTTCGCAAACCCTTCAGCGCCAAGGTGAAAAATAGACACGCGTGATCGTTGTGGTGAACACCACCTAATGAGAGTCTTTCACCAAAACCCAAGAAAACCTCCTCTAGAGAAGAAAACTTAAAGAACAAATGTTTGGATGGAAAGGGGAAGTGTGCACGAATGGCACGAAGGGATGTGTGTACGAGGTACACGAAGGAAAGGTGCCATGTGGGCACGAAGGAGAGACCAACTTCCAGCAAAGGGGAAGTACCTAAGGATACAATCCGTTAGGTTGCACCATTGAGGGCGTCTGCCACTGTCAAGGTGGATCTACGGGAGTAAAGATGAATGTAGAGGGATAAATCTAAACAAAAGTTCTTAATGAAATCAACTCGGAGACGACATCAATGGGAATTAGGTACCTGACCCAGATTGGAATATTTCAAATTGATTTGAAGTTGAAGCGAGAATAGCTCTCAAATTGTATTGGAAGAGTGTTTTCCACAGTGATTTCAATACACATATATGCTGGGCTAAAAGAAAAATAAGGATAAAAAGGAGTAGAAAATACTCAAGGATATTACTGTTACGATGGGTTGAGTCAAGACTAGAGTTTTATGCATGGGTCCGTCATCCTCACATGCCAAGCGTAACGGCTATCCGTGCGGCTGAGGATCCTCTGGGATAATCATTATTTTTGATAAAGGGGAACTCAAATCCCAAATTCCTCAGAGCCACAAGGTCCTTGATATGCTCTAAGAGTATAACATATAGTAAATGCAGATAACTGATGGTGAAGGCAGCCTGTAGCCTGATGTAGCGTCAGATGAGGTAACTCGAATCCTGTACTCAAAAATCATTAGCCAAGATATAACAAATATCTTAGAATAACATCATTCATAGCATGGAGCATGGATAAAGCATTCAACAACAGAGCTTATTTAATTTGTTGTTTAGACCATGAGGATAAGTGGACTTTACTAAAAGTGTTTAGAGTTCAAGATAGGAGGGACCAATAATTGGAAGAATTGAATTGATCTGACACAGTGAGAGGTGCAACGTTCTTGCCATGTGCAATACCACCATGATTTTTTTTTGGATTTTAAAGGTATTCAAATTTTTATGGGAGGTTTTGAAAATGTTTGAATTTTTGTGGGATTTGAAAATATTTGAATTTTTGTTGGTTTTGGAAATATTTTAGGGATTTGTTTTGGGGGATTTTGGAAATATTTGAATTTTATGAGATTATGAAAATATTCATTTTTTCGGTGATTTTGAAAATATTCATCTTTTTTGTTGATTTTTGGAAATATTCATCTAATGTTTTTCTTTTGTTTTTTTGGGAAATATTCATCTTTTTTTATTTTGGAAATATTCATCTTTTTTATTTTGATTTTGGAAATATTCATCTTTTTTTGTTGATTTTGGAAATATTCATCCTTTTTTTTGTTGATTTTGGAAATATTCATCTTTTTTTGTTGATTTTGGAAATATTCATCT
The DNA here is from genome assembly GCA_014218235.1 of Colocasia esculenta. NCBI lineage: Eukaryota > Viridiplantae > Streptophyta > Magnoliopsida > Alismatales > Araceae > Colocasia > Colocasia esculenta. The sequence goes on from CM024756.1 coordinate 63,891,644, forward strand.
TTTTTTGTGGTTTTGGAAACATTGTCATGTCATGGTAGCATTAAGGTTTTGAAAACTGACTGGCGAGGGGTCCTGATTACCTCCCGTTTCATTAAAGAATGCCCATAGTAAGGTGTGCATATATAGTGGTGCCCAACAACCAATTGCACTTAGTTAACAATGCCACTACCAAAGCCATACCTAAATAGGCGACTGAGTTTGGCAGGGAGAAGGGAGGAAAATTTGGAGATAAGCTTGGTATAGATGTTGATGAGTTGGGTTTGACTTCCTTCCTTGGCACATCCGTCAGAAGATCTGGTCTCACTGAAAATTGGGGCATTGGAATTGATTGACGACCATTCATTTGTAGGGACATGCATACGACCGGGCTTATTTTGAAACCCGTGGGGACTTTGCCACTCTTTGCCATGCCCTGTTTGATGATTGATTGATCTTGATTTCACATGCATACGGCCAGGTCCATTTGGATCGCTGCGGGAACTTTGCCACTCTTGACATGCATTTGACTTTTATGTTCATTGGTCATTTTGAGTGATTGCCCTTTTTTTTGAGACCTCCTCTCATCAGGGAGTGCTTTAGTTGGTTGCATTGCTCAGACTACCTCTACTACCCATACTTCGACCGAATAAGGGGAGAAACAGACGTTCGTGCCTTTCAGGCATGGCTGTGATAGCGACGATGTCTTCCGAGGCAATCAGCTTAAGGGTGCCGTAAAGTGTGTGTGAGTGCCCATGCCAAGGGCAAGCCTTAATGACCCGGGAGGGAACTTCGGACTCTTGGCGCGGAGCTCTCATAATAGAAGTGTTGCGGTAGCATGGCGATACTGAGTATTCATCTTTTTATGGATTTTTTTTTACACTAATAATATAATAAGAGTTCGGAGGGTAGAAGAAGGACGAATGCCCTGCGCTGGGGCAAGACTCAAAGGCTTTGAAGAATGTACAGAATTATCTGAAAATTAAAAAGATACATGGAGACTAAAACCCCGAAAATAGTGGGAGAAAGGTCAGATGACCTGATTGAAAATGGAAAGGAGAGAATGGCGAAAAGACTTTGGAGACTCCGGTGGTTCCGGAGGGAGTAGAAGAAGAAGGGTGAGGTGCCCAGTAAGAGGAAAAGAACCCAGATGGTTTGGAGGAGAGAGAGGAAAAAGTGGGCCGCGAGAGGCCAAAAGGGAAGGTGCACTGTGTGGGAAGCGAGGAGGAAAGGTGCCACGTGGGGCACAAGAGGGAGATGTGCCACGTGGGGCACTGGATGGAGATGTGCCGTGTGGGGCACAAGAAGGAAACGTGCCACGTGGGGCACAGGAGGGAGATGTGCCGCGTGGGGCACTACAGGAAGACGTGCCATGTAGGTCACGGAGTGGAGACGTGCCATGTGAGGCACTGGAGGGAGATGTGGCACGTTGGGCATGGTGTGGAGGGTGGAAACAATGAGATGTGCCACGTGGGGCATGAAGGGGAGAATGGCGGGAACATAACGATGTGCCACAAGGGGCACGAGGCGAAGGATATGGATTACAAGATGGGGCGCGATGCCCAGTACAAGATGATGGATCATAAAAAAGATGGAAATAAAATGTCTCCCGTAGGGAGGGAATGTGGAAAACCCACTGGAAGGTGCTAAGTAGCACAAAAGAAGATGTGAATGGATTGGATGAAAGAGGTGGAGGTCCCCTGGTCTTTTGCCTTGCTCGGCATTTGAGCTTGCACTTGGGAATTGGCATTCTGACCCTCAGGTATTTCCTCACATAGTGCGCCCAATGAGCGGATGGTCTTGCTCCTCTCACATGGATTGAACGGCTCTCAGTGATTAGATTGTTGACTTCCGTCAGAGTTTCAAGCAATAGTGGTAACTCCCTTGGAATATAATTGCATGAAATAGTGGGAGTTCCACTGGTGGAGTTGAAAGCAACAATGAGGGGACCGTGCCCAAAGATTGTAAAGTGTGGGATGTGAATAGAGGCACGTGCCTTTGAGTAATTGATCGTGCGAAAGATTTGGCCTTGGAATGTGTAAGCATGATTTGGATAGTTAACCCCTTCACTGGCGTGGGAAGGTTCACAACAATGGTGTGAGGGGTCATGAGAGTTTGGAGGGAGAGATTCCCTATGAGTATATTGAGTTGAACGTAGTTGGCAACGGAGATGATTGGCATATCATTGGAGGGCCTCTTGAAGGCTATGATTGGAGGGGAGGACTTCCGCTCAGTGAATGTGCCCGGTATGGAAACAATGACCGGCATGTGAGGGATGTATTCTTGCAATTTGAATAGCATGCCCGGTCCCGGGGCTTCCTTCTTCTATGGACGCTTGCGGCTCTTCAAATGAGTGCACCCGCTCCATTGGATGGGGGTAGATGTGGATGGAGTGGAAGGCTGTATGGCCGGTGGAGCTGTAATGGGTATGATAGAGAGGTTGTGCTCGGGTTTGGTTGCCAGTGGTGTTGGCGTAGTGGGAGGTGTAATGATTGGTTTAATGGTGGGTGTAATGGTTGGTGGGGGTTTCATAATGGAGGGTTTGGTGATAATGGAGGGTAATGTGGGAGGGGTAGATAGATGGCATACGAACATGACCTCGGAAGGTTCATCATCTCAGCCTGAGCAACGGGCTGTGCAGGAGGTGGAGGCTGTTGTGGGGGTAGTGGTTGTTGTGGTGGAGGTATGGGAGCTGGCGTGGGTGCCGGAGCAGGTGCAACGTTGGGTAAGGGAGCTGCTTCATGCATGGTAGGGGCGTCGTATGCTCTGTTGGAGGTGGTTGAGTCCAAGGAGGATGAATCAATGGACGCCTGGGTGGAGGCATGTTGTCATGCCCTGCCAATTTAGCAGCGGAATAAATCGGGGAGGCATGAACAATGTGCATGGTAACGTAAATTGCGCATACATTCGCAAATATCAGAGCAACTAGTGAACAATAATAGTATTGATAATTCACCTAAACTATTACAACCACTAATTCAGAGCCAAAACATAGGGCTCAAAGACTTGATTACATTGGAAAGGATAATTAAGCAAATATCTAACTAAACTCTAAGGTACTAAGGACATTCCATCGCTATGACTCCAGGTCGCTCATCACTCCTGTCCATTCCCGTTGGTGTGTGTAAGGTCATCATTCGACTTACCTGAAAACACATACAACAATAGCGCAGGGTGAGCGATAACGCTTAGTAGGACTTAATATCTCATGTAAACAATCATGCTTTAAGTGATTAATGTCTTGTAAATGACAGAGTAACTAATGATAGAGAGAGTCATGTAAGGTCGCGAGAAAATACTAGCATAAGTACATGGTGTAAATAGCTCGTGAATCAAGTATAGCACAATGATTATGATTAAGTCACGATAGAAAGTGATAACTCAAGATAGCAAGTAACGTCATTGTCAAGCAATAGCAAGTAACACATAGAACAAGGAGAGAGAAAGTAGCCGCTCAATAACAGGACAGTAGCAGCTCATAACAGTCATTGATAGTACAGTAATAGTGCAGTACGTCTAAACTAGCAGACTAATAGTAACAGTATAACAGTCAGATGTTTAGCCAATATAGAACAGTCAGTCAGAACCGGTGTAAATGCAGACACCGTCATTAGCCCCTGCAGGTATTTTCGGGTGGCTCTCTGCCCCCAGGACTAGATTGGAGCCCCTCGGACACTCTCTGTGCCCTCAGCAGTAAGCATTCAAGTCCAGTAGAGTCACAAGACCCAATATAGCGCTAGACAGTTAAGAACAGTACAAAACAATAGGAGCCACAATAGCTCAAAGAGTTCCAAGAGAGTACTAGATAAATAGACGAGATAGTAGAGCGAACGTGAATAGATGAGAGTACAGAGATAGTAGGTGAGAGTAGGGACGTAATCGTAAAACAACGATAAACCGATGATAGTCACAGTTGCACGGCACAAGTCGGGTGCCGGCAGTCAGGTAGAAGTCACATCCACCCATTAGCCGTGTTATGAACACATGCTAGATGGTTCGGCGTGATCCTAAGGTAAGAGAGAACACACTAAGGCTGTTGGATCATACTGACCCCTAAGAGTGTAACGGGTTTTAAGGGTACAACCAGCTCGTCGGCAATGGACGTGCGCCAAAGCCAAGAAGACTTACGGAGGCCTTGACAAGGAATCCCTGGTCCAGTCAGGAGTATTCCCAACGGAGAGGTGGTCCATGCCAAGAAAAAGTGTGTAACAAAACGTTGTCCGTCTTGCCTCGAGTCCTCGAAGGCAGAGGGACGCGATAACAGTGTACAAATCACGCGAATAAAACGAAGACATGTGTCATTTAAAATAATAGGGAAATTAAGTAATTAATTTCACTTAATTACCAGATATGTTATTGAGTATTTTAATAAGGTCTCATGGCAAACAATTAATGTTTAGTGTGTGCAAGTGTAAAGAAATCATGGGATCATGAATAATCGTGCACATGACTTTAAATTAATTGCATTTATGTAATTATTGTCAAATTTTAATATTTAGATTAATACCATGCATAACAGTGCATAATTAAATTTAAACAAGGGTTAAATGACAATTGTAACAGGGGTATATGAACAATATCAAGGTTCTGGCGCTTTCTTCAAAACGCGACGGGGGTACCTGTCGCGATTCAAGTCGCGACGGGGCGGCCCGGGCGCGACAGGCGAACCGGCCGAATGGTGCGCTTCAGGGGAGAACGCGTTCATAACGCCACGGTCCGGCCGACCGCGTCCCTTCTGAGGTCGCGACGGGTTGGGCCGTCGCGACTTCAGAGGGGCGGCCCGACCCAGAAAAGGGGTTTAGCTCTTTCTGAATTAGGTCCTTCCCTCCCATGCATGACACAGAGCTCTTCTAAAATCGATATAAAATCGCACGATGATCCAAAAATCATGAAACTAGTTTTAAACGAAAGTAGACACGTAGATCTATCAATAGGCACGAGTAATTAAAAAATAGATAAGGTTTGTGCATGCTTTAATAGGGTTACTTTTCGGGGTTTGTGCATGCTTTAACAGGGTTACTTTTCGGTGACCTAAACATGCATAGTTCATAGAAAACGATTTAATTCGCAAAGGATATATGATGGAATTTAGGGAAACTAGGGGCGTTTGAAAGCTAACTGCATGTAGTATTTATGAGATTAATTTCATAACATGGGATCATACACACGCATGGATTGAGAGCAATCATGAAGGTTTGGGTACATGGAGTTGACAGGGATTGATACATTTAATACCCCTTCATGGAGCAACGAAAAATAGGGCAATCATGGGGCTTTCAAAGAGGGGTGCATGGTCTACCTAGGGTAAAATTTGATTAGTCTGTGCTTAAGAGATTGCCTACCTTTTCTTGCTGATAAGAAATCCTAGGGTTGAGGATGAAAAGGAAGATGAATTCCTCCTTGCTCCAAGCCTTCTCCACCTTGCTCCTTCGTCCTCAGCCTTCTCCCTTCGTCCTCCAAAGTCCCAACAACGAAATGAGACTTGGTTGAGACAAATTAGAGGTGTATAGGGTTGTTTAAGAGTCCATACCTTCCAAAACTCCTCACTTTCCCTAAAACTCTGAATTTCCCTATTTATCATTCTACTTCTTGCCTTTATCTTCTAATTAGGATTGGGAAGAGAGCCAATTTCGTGGGCAAAGGGTTAGGATAAGTATAGGACTCCTTTTTAGGATATATATGGGCTATTTAATAATTATTTTAACCCTTTATTAATTACCATTAATTTTTATTACGAATTTCACTTAATTAGCTCCCATCTCATAATGGGCTCTTCCCATTTGAGCCCAACAATCCATGTTAGGACCATTAGTAAAACCCATTATTAATTTAGCTTAATGGGTATTAATTTAATTCTATTTATTCATTCTTTATTCTAATTTAAATCTATTTATCATATTTGTTCAATTGATTTCTTATCTTAATTAAATTTAATATTACTTATCCCAATATTTTCAACCTTCATCATTTGGGCTCTTACTTTTGGCCCAATATCTTATGTATGGCTCAATTGTACAACCCATCTACTTAATTTACTTAATGGGTTTTAATTATCCTTTTGTTAGAGAATTTATTCATGGGCCAAGATTGTCCATTGGTCCGATTATCATAATGGGCTATCAACCCATATTATTTAAAGCCTACCCATATGTTTATTTTGATTTATAATCCACTTTGACTCATAAAATAATGAGTTCTCCGACTTGTTCCTTAATTACGCTAATAAGTCGCATAATTACTTAAACTTAGTTCAAATGATTTTTCTATGCCCAAATTTCTTGATGGGTCATTAGAGAACATTATTTAAAGTATAACTACTATTTTTACGAAATTTTTATATGGGTTTATACGCATGCAATAATGATGCGTACTTTTTTAACTAGTTTGAATTTATTAATAGATAAAATTTCAATTTATCTATAATTTTTAATTAATGAATTTTCTGAGGTACTACACATGTTGTGGTAAATGGAAGGTGTATGCATAGGAGTATATGAAGTGGATGTTGTATGGTGGCGAGGTGGATAGTGGATGGCATCCACTGACCCGTTCTGCCTCGGACCGGCTTGATCAAATAAGTCAACAATCGGGGAGTCCATTAAATGGGCCTGGATGTAACGTCCCCGCTCGTAGAGTTCTTCCATTGTGGTGATCTGGTTCATGGCCAGGATGTGCTTAAACCTCAGAGTAGAGTTTGAAATGATGATTTTAACTTGCTCCGACTCCGAGAGCACATGTTGCAGGCGAGTGGCCATTGACCTCCAACGGTCAGATTCCTCATTAGCCCTCATCTTCTCGGATGCTAGATCCGTGATAGAGAGATATGGACTAACGCGATCTTTGTACCTATGAAGGAATTTTTTATGTAGGATGCGGAAGTCCCTTGCCTCACTTGGCTCTAGGGAGTAGAACCATTCAAGTGCAGGGCCATCAAGAGACTTTCTAAATAAATATGCCAAAGTGATGGGGTCTCGCTGCCAACGAGAAGACTCATAGAGAAATTCTTTGATATGAAGGTAGGGATTACCCGTGCCATTGTACAGTCGGTACGTCAGCATCTCTAAGAGATGAATGTAGATTTGAGGGAGAACCGACATGGCGGCAACGAGGTCACCCGTGGAGTTCGAGAGCTTGTTGATTTGCTTCTCCATACTGTTCAATTTTTGGAGAAGAGCATGTTGGAGTGGAGTGGATTGCCGCTGGGCATGTAAGGGAGTACCTGGGGGTGGCCATGAATTAGTGGGCCTTCCCAAGGGTTGGTCTATACGGACTGGAGCACGGGAGTGCAAGTGGCGAGGGAGCCGAGGTGAGGAATGTACAGGAGGAGGTGGTGAAGTCGCCGGAATGTACAAAGGTGGGTGCCTAGGGGAAGGAGAGGGAGGAGGAGTCACACCCTCAACCAAGGATTGAATCAGATTGAGCTGTTGAGGGGTGAGTTGATCTATGGCATTTAGGACATTTTGTACAGTTGGATCTTGGTGGTGGGAAGGCTCTTGCCGGGTATTAATTGGAGTGATGTATGAAGGGACGTCAAATCGGTTAGTGCACAGTGTGCGCACATGACCATATGAAGTTGATGTTTGTCCCTCATGGTGGTGAGATGGACTGACATGGGATTGGAAAGATGGAGATCTAACATTATCCTCATAATCCATATTGAAATTAGTATGATGATGTGAGTCCATTTTTAACAAAGCAAGCAATCAATCAAATCAAGGTTGAACAAAGATATGAATCAATCAATGTGGTTCAAACAAGTTATGATGCTTACGTTGATTTTAGGAATTTCACAATTAATTAGATGGATTTGAAGAATGTTGTGACACTCCAGATGAGACCTTAGTTGGGTAGAGTATGGATACTTCAGGTACAACTAAGCTCACCCTCACCATGCAATGGGATGTCTAAGCCGGGTCAACAGTGGGTACAACCAGCTCAGTCCGCCGTGAGGGAATCCACGGGGTACAGAGACTTACGGAGGTTCTGGGAGAAGGTTCGCTAGTCCAAAGGGATAGAAAGCCCAATGGAGAGATTGCCTTCACCGGAAGGGTGTGTGAAGCCTAGGATATGAGGGAAGGAGGTCCCCCGACCGATGCAAGATGCCCTGTATGCAGCAGTTATAGCACAGATGGCAAAGGAGCGCGTTCTGTCAACAGTCAGAATCGCATCGGGTATAGCCGCCGCGACTTGAAGTGAGTCACGTCCAGTCACCTGGACGCAGTTCTGAAAGTCCAGTAGGCTGCCAAAGCCGCGTCTGGTCTCTGTGGATGGACTGTCAGACAGAAATGCATCGACCCCAACCGCCGTGACAAAAAGCAGAACGCGATCGTCTCACTGGTCGCGTTCTCAAACACTGAATCGCGTCCACTGTGTCGGGCGCGGATTCAAAAGGCACCCGAAAATAGAACAAAAAAAGAAGAAAAAGCAGTAACATGAGATATGTAAAAAAAATTCAAACACACAGCATGGACTTGCAGGGTATAAGCATGGAGAGCATGAAACACACAATCTCAATTTCTTATATTTTCCCCAAATTTTCTTTGAAATCTACTATTGGCCAATCACTTGGGAGTAGAAGAGGAGGAAAAGAAGGAGGGGCACACGATATTGCCGAAGGAGGGTGCCACGTGGGGCACGATGGTGGGGGGTAATCAAATGGAAAGGGCGGAAAGATGTCCCATCGTGATCGCCAATTTGTAGATTCAGAATCTCGTCTTAAAAAAGACTCGATCCTCTACAAAGAAAAATAAAGAGAAAATAGCAATAAAAACACAAAGACAGAGCACAACTCCTCAGATGGAAAGACCGTGATCGCCAGACACACGAAGGTGTCGAAGGAGGTGCAACGCGTGGGTGCAAAGGGAAAAGTTGATCCAAGAAAAATACCTTTTAGCGGTGAGATTGAGATGTTGGGGTCCTTTCTTCTTCTACGAGCACAACCGGCCATGGTAGAAGGCGCTTTCCTACTTGATTACCCTTGCAAAGAAAATAAAGAAAAAGGAGAGATTAGCCAACGTGCGTAGTATCAAATCCTCAAATGAAAATAAAAGAACATGAAGGACATGGAGGTGTACTCACCGCGTGGAGGTTTTTAAACCCCTAGGAAATTGGGTATGTGTGTGATGCATGCATATGTATGTTTATAAAAAAGGGAGAAAAGAAAAGGATAGCCACGTGGAGCTTGGAGGGAGTTGATATGAACAAAGAGATAGGGAGAAAGAGGGTGCTTCCCAATGGTTGGACGGCACGGAGGCGCTGCTAGAGCTTGAATGGAAGAAGTGGAAGAAGGACGTCCTCCCGCCTCGCTCTGACACACGTGAGGATGACTGCTTCGAACGGCAAGGAAGGAGAGGCTTGGAGTAGCTCGGAAGTGAAGATGCTCCTCCTTGGTTCGGAGTTGAGTCGCCAATCCGGCTGGGCTTCGCCGTAGTATGGGAGTGAAGCTCAAAAGGCTAGCCTCGGGTCTGTATTTATTGGGGAAAAAGGCTTAAATCACGTCCGGTACAGTGGACGCAATTAAGGTTGAATAGCGGCTGGGATAATGGACACATTTCAGAATTGCCATTTTCGGCCAACGGTATGGTTTTAAATCGCATCTAGGTAAGTGGACGCATTTCAGAATTGTCAAAAAATGCTTTTGGAAAGCTTCCAAAACAATTATGGAAATTAGAATCGCGTCCACATAGGTGGACGCAATTTAGAAAAAGACAATTTCGCATATAGAAACTAGTCAAAAATGATTTTGAAAATTCTAAATCACGGCGGCCTAGGCCGCCGCGATTCAGAAATGGCAAGCGGTGCAAAAAGGTAAGATGTGAATCGCGACGGGGCGCCAAGGGGGTAGTGATCGCGACGGCATAGGCCGTCGCGATTTACACCTTTTCCCCATAACCCTAGAAACCCAATGGAGAAGCACCGAAAAAATTAGAAAACATTGGGAAATTTTGAAAAAACTCCTAGAAGGCAAAAGAGGGCCATTTTGTGGCATTACAGCATAATTTGAAATTTGTCCGCAGTTGAGTCAAATTCGTGTGTCTACAATAGCCAACAGGGGGCTTCTTGCCCTACTGTTAGGGCGGTGATGGTCTGATGGGGGGGCTCATTTGCTACAGGGGTCTCCTGAGCAACGACTAAGCGAGAGACAACTATTGGGGGTGGGAGTGGGAGCAATAGCCATGGTAGGTGGGGGTCTTCTTGCCTTGCAGCTAGGGTTGTGGCAAGATAGTAGTACTGATGCTTCTTGGCTGTGGGGGGGGTGGTTCTGTGATTTTAGACATAGCCTTGTTGGGAGGAGGAGCGCAGCTGGAAGTGGGCAAATGGGATGGGGTGCATGGGTCCAAGATGGGGGGTGGGTTAAGTTTGATCCAAAGTTGGGTACGTTAATGGGGTGGATGGGTCTTATTGGGTGTTTGGTTCTATACAGGATCGTAACCCACTTTGACATCTGCTGCAAGATATAGGCTAGGTGGTTGAGGTCAGTGGGGTCCTCATTAGGCCTAGAAAAGAGTTTTGGGCCTAAACTTTGAAGTATACTAAAGGAGTTTAGAAAATCTAATGGGGTCTTGACCCTACATGGATCAACCACTGTGTACTTAGGTAGCTTCATGTCCTTTCATGTAGGTCACGATGGTTCGTTGTTTTGGGGTATTTTTGTGCCTTCTAAAATCTAAGAAAAATCCTAAAATAATTATTCTCCTCTTCAACAACCTCTCCATACATTTTAAATTTCCAAAATACCTTGAAACTATGGGTAAAACGAAAGTTATTCTTGACCTTCACCTTTCCCTATCCTTATATAAACATCTCTTGGGGTTCTAAATGGGAGGGAGAGACTCTTAGTAGTTTTGAAAAGGGTCCTAGGGTGGTGTTCAAGATATTATGACATCCCGGAGAAGAAAGGCTGCATTGAGCACTACATCCCTTTCTTCGTCACTTTCTCTCTCATATTGTCCCTACGACCTAGCAACCAATAGCAGCCTGTGAAGTTCGAATGAAGGGTCAGCTTAGTTCGGGGTCTTCATCAACTTTGCTCCCCACATCCTCTTCTACACGCAAGATCAAGCAAGTACCCCAAAATGGGTTGTGTGCTTTGAGATTTTGTTTTATTTTCATTCTTTTCTTGATTTTCTGTCATGCATGCATGACAGGTAGATTTCTACCCTTCTCTCTCTCGTCTAAATCACTTCATACATCAACCCCCCACCCCCCAATAATTTAGCCCAACAAGGATTTCCAAGTCCTAGGTAAGCTGATTTACCTCCATATTCACTTTATCTTTCAATAGGTGGGGTGTGTGTGTGTGTGGGGGGGGGGGGGGGGGGGGGGGGGAGGATACTACACATCTAGTTTTCTAGTCGGGTATTCTTTCTATGTTTCTCTATTTTGTAGGCACACACAACATCTATAGTGTGAAGCCCTGATAATTACAAAATTTTAACGTTAAATTTCATACATATAGTTGAAATTAGACATTCGTTGTCTGTAAATTGTGCAATTTGATTGTAATTTTCATTTCATCCCTAAATAGGTTTTTTTAGAAATTTCAGTTAAATTCTTGGGTAGAACACATAGTTACATTTCCATTTAATAAGGTCAATGCCTTTTGATAGTTTAACTAATAAAATATTATCTCTTTTTACATATATAAATAATCTTTGATAAATATTCTCATAAACATCCTCTAATTCTTTCAAATATTAATTTGTATATAAAATAAAATTTTAAATAAATTTTAATAATAATCCTCATGCCATTTACCCTTCTCATCTAAACCTAATTGGGCCACGCACATCACTACTTTATCCAATCTTTCTTCCCACCAGGTCAAAGGCGGCAAGTAGCATAAGCCAGGAGAAGCTGTGTGCGGTTAGGGCGGCCAGAACTTGTGTGTGTGCGGCGATGGAGCCCGGGCAACTGGCGCACGGATCGGGTATGCGGATGGAGCCTGGAGTTGAGCTGGCTGCGGCGTGGCCTGCTGGAGGTGAGGCAGCCTGCTGGAATTGGCGGGAAGAAGGGCGGATGTCGTGCATGAGCAGTAGCGAAGGAGCTGCGCAGCGGCAGAGGAAGGTGATGGCGCCCAGCTGTGCTGGCTGCGGTGCGACCCGTGTGTGGCAGTGAGGCGGTGTGCGTGTGAAGCTGGGGAGGCCAGCGCCCAGGCATGCGAAGTAGCGGCTGGGGGCGTGACGCGCTCAAGCGGTTGAGGACTTGGGCGTACGAAGCAGCTGCGTGCGGATCTGCAGAGGTGCGCACTGGTGGATCTGGCGTGTGAAGGCGGTGTGGGCCGGAGCTGGACTGCGCGGGAAGAGGAGCTCGGATCCAGGGGCTCTGGCGACTATAAAAGGACCCAAGGTCCTCAGAGCAGGGGGCTTCTCTAGTTCGAGTTTTTAGTTTTTTTTTAATTGCAGAGCAGGGGAGTTAGACTAGTTTATCCATTCTTCTGTGCTGGAGGGCGATATAGTGGAATTTGAGTTTTTTGTTTCTTCTGTTCTGTGTGAACTTTTTCCATTTCTTCTGTTTAGATAAGACGATTGCTATTTCCATTTCTTCTGTTTAGATAGGCTATTGCTATAATTTCCATTTCTTTTGTTTAGAGAAGGATGATTCAGGCGATTTCTTATGTTCTTCCATAGAGCTTCTGCAGTTTTTTTTTTATTTTTCTTCCAATTCTTCTGTTCTGCATCTGGTTGTGTTTAGCTCTGGGAGGTCCTACTGTTGGGAGGGGAATCGAAGGAGGTTCGAGGTCTTCTTCCATTCTTCTGTAAGCTGCCCGGAGAGGTTCAGATTCGGGGTTCGACATCCAGGAGGGCTTCTTCTTGTCTTCTGTGTTTGAAGAATCTCGGAGGCGTGCTGTAGGCGTAGCAGAGATGGCACAGAACAACCAAGAACACTTCAATTCTTGGCTTGTTCTGGGGTTGTCTGGTGTTCAGAAGGTTTCCCGAGAGAGTCCAGAAGGTTACAGAGTTCAAATTGAGTTGCAAATTTCTGAATTTTTTCTTTCGCATTTCAGATTATTTCAGAATTAAACGTTGCATCCATGTGTAGCGTAGTGTTCTTTGTCTACTTCAAATTGTTCGACCAGTTATTTGATAATTTCTATTTCAAAACTCTTTCTATCTGTTTGATCCCTCGAATGTGAGGGTACAGTGGTATCAATTTCCTTTTATTTTCAATTCTGCTTGTTTCTTCATTGTGTTTGACATGTTGAGTTGCGAGGAAAGATTGAATTCAGAATGTATTAGAATGTTTCCCTCTGTGCACCTTTGTGTTTCTCTTCCTCGGACTGTGAGGAATTTTGAGAAATTCATATCATTGCTATTGTTTAAGAAATTTTCATTTATAGTTAGTGTCTCTTTTAAGCTGTGAGGGATTTTGTAGTGGATAGTTTTACTAGATTTGTAAGACTTTTATACTTGTCACTGGTCTCATTTGGAATGTTCTAATGTGTTGTCTGTGTTTCATGAGATGATGATCCTGGGAAAGATTTTGTGGATGTTTGTTTGTTTGGTTTGGGCTACTGTCAAGAATTCTTAGTTTAATTTCTGAAGTGAAGAGCTATTTGCAGACTTGAGTTTTCAAGTAGTTTAATTCAAGCTTTATTCAGCCTCTCCGTGGATATGACATGTTCTCACCACTTTGCTAGTTTATCTTTACTATTTTAATTCTGTGAGACAGTTTAGAGGAGGTGAGCATATTGACTTGTGCAAGGAACTCTGGACAACGAAAGTGCACAGTCAACAATGTCGCGTTCATCTTGGCGCCGATGCCGGGGAGGCGTTAAAGTTTGATTTAAATCTGCTTTCATTTGATTTTATTTGCATTGTGCTTCTCATTGACTTGATTTGGGCTTTTCATTTCAGATTTGCATAGAAGTGGAACATGGAGATTGGGCTTGACATTTGAAGCCCATTGGAGAAGGAGAGCTTGTTGATTTCTCTTCGCATTTTCCTTTAATTCAGAATTTTAGATAGAAAAGTGTGAGAGAAATATGTAGTGAGGATTTCATGTACTCTCTGTGCATGTACAGAGATTTCTTTCTAGTTGGCATGTAATAATTGGCCTTTTAGTGGTTTGTGTGGGTTGGAATTAGTTTATAGTATCACCTTATAGTTTCTTAGTTAAGTTCATTTCATTTAGTTCAAAAAACGAAATAAAAATTAAAAATCTAAAAATTTTTCCAAATCGCTATTTCATGTCAGTCGTTTGATTTGTAAATAAAAATTTCATCTTCTTAAGATTAGAATAACTTGTTTTAGGTCATTCATCATTTTAATTGTCATTTTAATTCCACTTCTTTTCTTGCATTGAAGAGTGTGGGGGAAAGGTAAGATTTCTATCTCTTATTTCATGCATTAGACTTAGCATTAGAAAACCCTTGTTTGAATTTGCTTTGTTGCATTTCACATTTGTAAAAGGGACTGCTTAAGGGCATCATCCCTTTAGAAAAAATAAAAAGATAAGGTGGGAGATTTCATCACCCTTTCCTTTGCCCAAAAATCACAAAAAAAAATTCTTGCAACTACCTAAACTTGAATAAAAACCAGTAGACGTGGCCATAGGGTTCATAATTAGATTTTATCCTTTCTTAATTCAAAACTTATCTTTAAGTCTGGTGTCTAGGATTAGAGGTTAAAAAGTTTATGCTTAAGTGAGTTAGAGGTTATTTAATTGGGTCCTTGCAAAAGCAAGGGGGGCCTCCCTCTACTCCACCTCTTACCTGGCCAGTACAAGAAGAGTTAGGATTGGACTTAAGCAAGCATAAATCTAATTTTGAAAAAAATAACATAGGTCCAAGGAACACTTAGTGTTTAGGTTAATTTGTTTTGAAAGTGTTTGTTTGTTTTGTGTTTGTGTTTGTTTATAAAAATTCATCAAAATCAATAAAAATCTAAAAATTCAAAAATAAAAAATAGAGGCTTTTCAATTGTGCATGCTTGGTAGACGCTCCCAGAACTTAGATTTGGCTCAAACTATAGACGAGATTGAAAGATTCTTTCATAGGATGGCCAACCAAAATTAGGACCAAGTTGCTAGAAATGTAGAGGAGGTCGCACCCAGACAAATGAAGGAGTATTTTATTCCTTCTGACTATCAACCTGCTAGTTGCATCAGGCCAGAAATTCCTGCAAACCACTTTGAAATCAAGCCTGGAACCATTCAAATGTTGCCATCTTTCTATGGCAATCCCAATGAAGACCCTTATAAGCATATAGATGAGTTCCTAGAGATTTGTTCCACTGTAAGGATCCAAAATTTACTGAAAATGCCTTGAGATTGACCCTATTTCCTTCTCTTTAAAAGATAAGGTCAAACATTGGTTAGGAACTATAGGGAGAACCATTACAACATGGCCAGAAATGCAGCAGGAATTTTTGAAGAAATTTTATCCCATTGGCCGTACCAACACCATGAGAAGAGCAATAACTGGATTCTCCCAACACCCGGGAGAGTTAATGCATGAATCATGGGAGAGATTAAAGGAGTTGCTTAGAAAATGCCCCCACCATGGTCTGTCAAGGTGGCAAATAGTCCATGTTTTTTATGAAGGTTGGACAGAATCAAATAGGCAGATGGTTGATGCCTCGTGTGGAGGAGCATTTATGACTAAGAGCGAGGATGAGGCATATAATCTGTTTGAAACATTGAGTGAGAATTCTATCAATCATACCTCACTACACTCTTATGAGAGAGCACTAGGACCTATAAAGAAGGCAGGGTTGTATGAATTAAGAGAGAGAGGAGAATCAGATTCTAGGGTAGAAGACCTATTAGCTAGACTTGACCAGAGATTGGAGCAGAAGTTGGAACAAAAATTCGATCAATTACTGTCTTTGACTGGGCAAGCCACACCCAAATTTTCTCAACCACCTGAAACTTGTTCTATGTGTGCTAGCTCAGCTCACCCCACCAATGCTTGTCCCACCACTACCCAATTACCTCCTTTTATTCAAGAACAAGTTCAAGCTGCCCAAGGTTTCTACAAACCCTCCCATGATCCATCTCTAACACATACAACCCTGGTTGGAGAAATCACCCGAACTTTCTTGGAAAAATCAATCTGAACAAGTGTCTCCACCTTCCTTTAAGCAACCCATGTATGGTCAATCTTATCCCAATCAGAATTCGAGATTTGGCCAATCTTCTTATTCCAAACCTCCACAAGTCCAAGGAAATCAAAACTCCAATCAATTTGCTTACACCAATTTTCAGCAACCTTCATATCAACCACCACCTCCTCAGCCTATTTGGGAAGATAAAATGAATCAACTCCAAAACATGATGGTGACTATGTGCCAAACTGTGCAAGAACAACAAAGTCAATATCAAAATCAAAATCAAAATTTTCAACAAAATATGGCAAGAATAGAGTCCCAAATTGCTGATGTATGTCAAAGGAGGGAATCAGGTCAGCTGCCAAGTCAAGCTGTAGCAAATCCAAGGAACAACCCTCCTGGATTTTATCAGAATCAACAATACCATCAGGCCCAGGGGTACAGACCACCACCTGCTCGCCAAAATGCACCTCCACCATCAAACACACAACAAGCTTTTGTCCAAAACATTCCAGCACCACAAAATCAAAATCAACATATACAACAGGACCATCAAAATCAAACTATCTTTGGTAGCGTAGTGTTCTTTGTCTGCTTCAAATTGTTCGACCAGTTATTTGATAATTTCTATTTCAAAACTCTTTCTATCTGTTTGATCCCTCGAATGTGAGGGTACAGTGGTATCAATTTCCTTTTATTTTCAATTCTGCTTGTTTCTTCATTGTGTTTGACATGTTGAGTTGCGAGGAAAGATTGAATTCAGAATGTGTTAGAATGTTTTCCTCTGTGCACCTTTGTGTTTCTCTTCCTCGGACTGTGAGGAATTTTGAGAAATTCAGATCGTTGCTATAGTTTAAGAAATTTTTATTTATAGTTAGTATCTCTTTTAAGCTGTGAGGGATTTTGTAGTGGATAGTTTTACTAGATTTGCAAGACTTTTATACTTGTCACTGGTCTCATTTGGAATGTTCTAATGTGTTGTCTGTGTTTCATGAGATGATGATCCTGGGAAAGATTTTGTGGATGTTTGTTTGTTTGGTTTGGGCTACTGTCAAGAATTCTTAGTTTAATTTCTGAAGTGAAGAGCTATTTGCAGACTTGAGTTTTCAAAGTAGTTTAATTCAAGCTTTATTCAGCCTCTCCGTGGATATGACATGTTCTCACCACTTTGCTAGTTCATCTTTACTATTTTAATTCTGTGAGACAGTTTAGAGGAGGTGAGCATATTGACTTGTGCAAGGAACTCTGGACAACGAAAGTGCACAGTCAACAATGCCGCGTTCAAGCCCTTTTCTCTTGGCTGGATGAGGTAGGAACAGATAAGAAATCCATCTCTCGTGAGCTTTTCTTAAATGCAGTCAGTACCTAGACGTGTCTAAGTCATGGCGGTCTATGATGGTGTGTCTCTATTGAAGATAGTTTTAGGGGTTCATCATATTCAAAGATAACTATTTGACTCCTTAAGTCTTTGGTAGTTGTTTTGGTGGCAAGTCCATGTAAAAAAGGTTGCATGAACCAGTGATTACACCTACCAAAGAAGTCACAAGAGAATAAAATAAGCAACCGACACTACTCATAGTGGTGGTCTCACCAAACACCATAGTTGAGTTGGTCTCAATGCCGTCTTACAGGAGAGGAGGGAGCAGACAACTTGAGGAAGGGTCTACATATGAAGAAGAAGTCAGCCTAGTCGACACAGACATAGTGGTTGGATTGGTTGGTCAGCCATGTCTAGCGCTTCGCTTCCCACATGCAACACCAATGACAAGGCTGATTCTAAACCCACAAGGGTCATAGCAAATCGACTCTAGATTGAGACCTCAGATCTAGGGAGAAAGCTGAACTTGCCACCTTTATTAATGTCACTATTGTCGAACCTGTAAGGAAGTTAGGTCCAAGATAGTGTTCCTAGGGTCGATCCTCTGACACTCAAGTCAGAAATCTATCTGTGGAGGAGAGAGAAGGGAATGAGTGTAGAGGGAGAATAGATGCATAGGTTAGATCGAGATCTCTTCTAGGGATTTGGAACCTGCCCCCTTGTAGCCATGGAGCTACTTTTATAGGCAATTATTGGTAGGTCAGTTGGGTCTCCTTGACATGATTGAGCTAGAAACCTTCCTTGGAATGCCTGGAAGGTCACAACTAGACTCTGTTTTTTGGGAAATTTCTAAGGAGGGAAAGTCACATCATAGTCGGACTTTCAAAACCGAAGCGAATCCTGATTCAAGTCGGACTCATGGTAGGGTTTTTCTTCTAGGCTGATAATGCTTAGTCGGCAATTGGATTTAGGCTGGACTAACATCACTATACTGGCTAACTGTGTTGTTAGGTCATCGGGTCTAGTTAGGATATTGGTCCCATTAAAGTGCACCATGGCACCTTTGTGGGAGTGCATGTGTGCACGACATATGTTTTTTTTAGAATAAATAAAAAATCATTTCAAATGGGATTGGATAGTGTCATGATGAGGAGGTCATCCTCCTACGCCAATGGGTCAAGACAACTTCGATTCGCATTCGTAAAGGCTTTCTCATGTGTTGTGAGCGGCCAAGTGCTCGTGTGGTAGATCTACTGGCAATGCGCTGGCCCAATTGCCACGCGCAGTTGCAATCCACATTGGCTTACTTGCATTTTCATAAGGGATTTTTACATATTAGTCTCTAAATTTTAGTTAATTATAGATTGGTCTATCAAATCAAACTATTGTCATAATAATCCCTCATAATATCTAACTCTTGTAAAAAAGTCCATCTAGTTTGAAGATGTTTAAAAAAAATATTCGGTAGAATATTTTCTTCTCATGTTAGATTCCCATGTAAAATCCATGAACAACCCTTGAATTACTCTTACACCCCCCCTCCCTCTCAGCTCCAATGCTCTCCCCTCTCTCAGCTCCGGACCCCCTCCCTCTCTCTCAACTCTGGCCACCCCCTCTCCCTCTCTTAGCTCCAATGCACCCCCCTCCCTCTCTCATCTTTGATGCTCCCCCTCCCTCTCTCATCTCCGGTCCCCCCTCCCACTCTCTGTTGAATCTATCATCTCCACATACTCCTAGGTTTTAGTGATGACAATATTTTAAATAAATATATATCTATGCTCATGCATGTTCATATAATCATATCTATTCAAACACATCATCAAAAGCATTATCATAATATCATTTTTCTGAAGCATTATCGACAGATAACATTCATGTGTCGACAAACATGGATATGTGTCGAAAGATAACATTCATGTGTCGACCTGTGAACATCATGTGTCGACACATACTTGTATGCTCATATTTATTGACTTCCTTTTGAGTCTTTCTATATGAATCTTGGTAATATTTTACTTTAATATGACTTTATTTGATTAACATGTAATTTTCATTAAGTCCGTCAACATGAAATTAAAGGTAAAATAATGGCTCCAAGGATCATCATTGTATGTATTCTAAAAGGCTCAAGTTAATTGTATATTATTCTCTTCAAGATAAAATTTCTAGGTCCATATCGATTGGTGACTAAACTTCCTACCGATTAGTGAACAAATGTCATATCGATTGATGTTTAAATCGTACCGATTGCTGATTAAATGATTGTTTTTATTACAGCTTAAGTGATCAATCAATTACTAAAGAAAAGCTTCTATCAATTGTTGTTCAAGTAAGTAATCGATTACTGACCATGCATTGCGATCGGTGAATAAGCTTCCTATCGATTAGTGAAGAACGTTTTGATTACTAAAGTGACTTCTTCCAATTAGTGAACATTCTATTGATTGGTGTTATGAGCTGTTCCGATTAGTGAACAAACGTTCAATTGTCATATCGATTGATGCTATAAATATTTTATTATATCGATTGGTGTTTAAAATCCTTCCAATTGGTGAACAAACACCTAGTTCTCATTTTGATTGGTGAACACCATACCAATTACTCTTGTTTTACACTGATTGGTGAACAAATAGCCTGATTCACATCGATTATTGAACATCAGTCGAATGTTATACCGATTAATGTTATAATGGACTTTGACTGATGTCACTCTTTGACTCTCCTGTGAAGAGTTGATCTTATACTTAGAACAAATTCTTGTTTCCACTGATAAATAAATATTGCATATTAACATGTTGACTTCTTTGTAATGATTTATGACCAAGTGTTCTATAAATAGAATATCTATAGTAAAATTGAATCCATGGCAACAGATAATAGCTTTATCTATTGAACTATTGTTTCACTACTTCTTCTAAGAGATTTGCAAAAGATTTGTGTTATTTAAATTTTTGTTTTGACACGCATTACAAATTTGAGTCTTCCACAAAAGCCTCGAAAATCTCAGTAGCTCATGCTTTAAGATATAGGCCATACCCTCTCACCTCATATAGGTTGCTGCAGATAAGAAAACTCCCACCTAGTAGAAAAGACAGTCAGCAAAAAATAAGGGTGGTAGGTAGAAGAGGTATGGTGTGACTGACATGAAACATCGTTTTCTTCTCACCATCTCTTCCTAGCATTTATTGGCTGCAAGTATCCGGTACTCTATTGAAGCAAGCGTTAGACACATCTATGTCTTGGAAACCTGCATAAGCCCAAGCTGAAATCTCTAACGGAGAACTCAACGGATATCTATCCAAGAAATCTTATAAGGGAGCCAAAGCTTCACTCTATGCAATGTGTGAGAACACGAGAACATCAAGTGTAGCGACCCTGGATACTTATGCCCAGTAAGACTCCATATCCAGACCCGCCTCTCGTAATCGGATCGAAGTCTTGCAAGGGATAGCTCACACATGTGTTCAGTAAGTATATAAAAGAACAACCACAAGAATATAAGATACAGGAAAGTACATGTTCTCATATTTATTTACCACAAATTACACTGTCCCAATACATTATTATATGTCTAAGAGAAAAGTACAACTACCTGGGGCATATCCCGAGGGAGCCAAGGCTCACACAATAATAACTAGAACTCAACTGCTGGTGGTACAAATCTGTCACGATGTCGCTGCAAGCCAAACTCACGGCTAACACTTGAAAGAACTGTAAGGGAGTGAGCCTCAAAAATCACATGCTCAACAGGGACCTCCCAAAAACAACAACCAGAAACTGAAGGGAAATCGAGACCTCAATCACCAAGGGTCTCACTGGTACACCAATGAAAGTACTATTGAAGTAAAAGACGTGCAAGCTGTAAACATAAATAACTGCCTTTAAACATAAACATAACGGTTAACACAACTCAAAGAAATCAAAGGGCAACAACGGGTCTAGCATAGAAATGCCAGTCCGCCTAGCAACTGAAACAACTATGCCATAAGCCATACAGGCAAACCACTAACAAAGAGTAACAGGACTGACAACCAAGAGCCAGTCCACCACGTACTGAAACCACAAACACACCGAAAAATTACCCTCGGAAGGGTACAACACAACAAGTGGAAGGTCACACAACCCGACCTCCATGGAGCATAGCTCCACCTCAACACTTGAAAAGGCTGGCACACGACATGCCACAATAACCAGCTACCCTCAAAGGGTACAGGTACCTACCACCATGAGGTACCACAACTAAACCACAAGTAAAACTATGCCACTAATAAGGCACACAACCAATGAGTAAAAACTACAACCGGTGAGTCATCACTCACAAGCCACAACCCCTGGTAAAGCTCGAGTCAAAAGGAACGATGCCGCCACACGAGTAAAGAGTACTGGTTCATGACGCCAATATCCAACTCGGACAACACAACACAAGAACTAAATCTCAGTCTCGCAGCCAAAGATGAAAGGTCCAAGTGCGGCTCCATAACCACACTGTATAAGCCAAAGAACTGTGGAGACCAACCAACACCACACCTGTAAGCCACACTGCTGCAGGCCCATGCCTGGCTCCTTTAAGGACTCTGGCCTGAGCTCCTTAAAGTGAGGCACTGGAAAAAAGGACTAACTGGGGACCAGTACGTCTAATGGTGTCCGTCCCCCAACCACGAGCGCGCTACAAGCGACCGAACACACAACCACAACACACCAGTCGCTGCCCCGTTGCCGTCTTTCCCTCAATCGAACGTACAACTCAAGCAAAGGAGTGAGGGAGTCTAGGAAGATGACACAGACCTCTAAGGTACACACACATAGTACCGGGATAAATTCCGAGCCACAACATGCTTGGCTCACAAAGAACCAGGGATACCCGACTAGAGAGGCATTCCAGATAGGCACAGAACCACCACACTCGGCAAACACACAAGCCATACTGAACACTTAAACGTACTCATAAAACCTTTACTCATAAACCACGATAGTATATATTCTAAACTTTCTTATCATTGGTCATCACATGACCTCCATAGCAACCTTATACCACCACACACATAACCACAAAATCTTAACATAATAACATGATCAACATAATTAACACAATTTACTAACTAACCATAAACCAAACCATGAATTCTATAACATGTTTGACTAACATTAATTAACTTAAAACATTACCAAATATCATCATAGAGCCAGAGTTAGGCCCACACAAGACCATCACTGCTCAACCACCACATTCCACATCTCGGAAGCTAAAACACGACGAACACATACGTCGCCTTTAAAAACGTGACAACCATACTGGTCGTGACCACCAATGAACACGACAGGGCCCAGTGTCGCAACATTAACGCGACGGTCTGACATGTCACCATTAAGCCAGTCGATATAAATGCGACGGGACAACCTGTCACCTCCCAACCAACACAATAAACTGAAATCTTAAATGCGACGGACCATAGCGTCGCCATTAAGCCAATCGATTCAATGAAACCAAATCGTGACGGAACACTGCGTCACATCCACACCTAAAACGCGACGGGGAACATAGTCGTGTTCAAAGCGCGACAGCCCGACCTGTCGCCTTCTCAGGCAGATGATCCGGACCCTCTTATACCTCTGGGAAACCATTCCAAACATCATTTAAACTACCATTAAAATCTTTAAAACACAGAATTACACTACCACACACTATCATGGCATGATATACTAAGCTCCAAAGCATTTAAATCAACTAAAACATAAAGGAAGTCTCCCTACCAACTCGAAGAACCCATAGAACGCGAAGAGCGCCACACCGTCGGCGTGTCCATGCTTCGGACGCCCTCCTTGCGTGGAAACCACGCCGAACCAGCCACATGGAAGTAGAAATCGCCAAGAAGCATTGAAAACTCCCTCCCCTCGATCGAACAAAGCCACCTCTACTATGTTTGGCCCGAAACATAGCATAAAATGTACAATCAAAATTACGATGTAGGCAAACGTCGAGTATAAAATGTATTAAATGCGATAGACCAGACCGTTGCCGAACGCGCCGTGCCACAGAAAGGTGGTTCAAAGAATGCGACGTAGGTAGCCGTTGCGTTCAAAACGCGACGACATACTCCGTCGCCTTCTTCACTAGAAAACCTGCAGTCTAAATGAGCTAAAACTTATGGCCCACAACACCCAGACAACGCACGGGGATCTCAACTAAGGCTCAATGACCACACATTGGCCAAGAGCACCATACCAAAACTATTAAACACGGATCTGAGTGACCACGATGTCACATCAAGTGAACCGGAACCCAACCAAGAGTGATTCATAGAAAGGAAACACCACCAAAATGATCCATCCGCCAAGCCTTTGGAAGGAAGAGAGTTGAGCATCGTGGCCATCGTCTTTATCTCCCTCTCTCGTTGCATTTCTAATGTAATCTTCTTCCAGAAGAGAGAGTTGTTTGTCTCATATCAAGCCCTCCTTTGTGTTCATCTTGAGCTTGGTCTAGGGACCATTGTAATCTTTTTTGAGATTCTAGTTTGTGCCTCTTCGTTGAAGAGAGGACTTGTATGTGCAAGTGGAATTCCCCTTTGTAGAAGGGAAGACCCGAAGTGTATTGCGGTGGTGTTGTTCCCCTTGTGTATGAGGAAGAACCTAAGGTGCTTGAGGCGTTGTTCCTCTTTGGGTGTGAAGAGAAGACTAGCTGGGCTAGTGTGTAAGTATCCATAAGGGGGACTTTACTCTTGGTTAGTAAAATCTTAAGTGCACTTGGAGACTAGACGTAGGACTTCTTTTTAGAAGGGTCGAACCACGATAAAACCCTTGTGTCTCTTGCGTGTGATTGTTTGTCCATTTCCGCAATTATCAAACACTAATAATTAGTTTTCAAGATTTATGCTTTGAATTGCAAGAGCACCATAACCGGGCCAACACTCTCATCTTTGATGCCCCCCCTCTCCCTCTGTCAACTCTGCCCTCCTCTCTCTCACAGCTCTAGCCACCCCTCTCTTCCTCTCTATATCTCCGATGCCCCCTCCCTCTCTCATCTCTAGGTTCCCCCTTCCTCTCTCATCTCTGATGCTCCCCACTCTCCCTCTCTAATCTTCGGTCCACCCCTCCACTCCCTCTCTCAGCTTCGGCCACCCTCTTCCCTTTTTCAGATTTTCCCCCTCCCTCTCTTAGCTTTGATGCCCTCCTTCTCCCTCTCTTAGCTCCAGTCCCCCCCCCCTCCGTCTCTCAGCTCTGATTCCCCCCCTCCCTCTCCCATCTCTAGCGTCCCCCCTCCCTCTCTCAACACAGTAAAATGCCTTCCCAAGTCGACAACGAGGAGGTAGGGAAACCACGAGGGGAAGTTAAACTCGGCCTTGAACACGCAATGAACGGTAGCCTAGGTAGTTTCTTGTTGGTCTTTGGCGGGTAAGACACCATCGACTACAAGGGGCGACGGTGGTGGCAGGACAAAATAGGAGGAGTGTGGTGGTGGAGGGTCTACGGCCATGTAGGCAAAGAACAACTACGCCCCCACCCCATCCCGACCCCAACCCTTGCTTCAAGTGCCTGAAGAACCACCTCGGTTGCTGACGCCCCCACCTCGACCCCAATTCGAGCCCGAGCTCAACCCCATCCCACTGCCCCTACCAAATAAAGGTTAACTAAGGGTATTTAGGTCTTTTCCTAAGCTATGGTTAACTTAACTAAACTTGGATTTAATTTCATCGACAGAAAGTAATGATTAGGGACTAATATGTATGATGACAAGATTTTGAGGGACTATTATGATAATAGTTGAATTTGAGAGACTAATTCATAATTAACTAAGTTTGTAGAGATTAATATATAAATATCTCTTTTCTTAAGTACAACAATTATTTCTCAATTAGACTTCACTCATCATCCAATTTTTATTGATTTTGATCTGACCTCATCCATGGTCAACGCTGTTCTTTCTCTCTTTTTTTTTCTTTTTTCTAGTCCTCTACTAGGAAGTAGCCCTCGGACGTCCGTCGCTGCCGATCGTTCCGCCGTGAAGCAGAGATTACTAGAAAAATGGAAACTTTCGCATGCTGTTGTGTTCGCTCGCCCTGGTCCCCTTCGCTGTAGTTTCCGTTTTTATGTATGGTTTTGATCCCCACACCACCGGGCATCCTCTCCCACCGCGTCCACAAGCAAACACAGGAAGCAAAGCACGCATCCCCCCCCCCCCACCCCCAACCTGCGGCGGCATCCTTCTCCTCTCTCCTTCGCCGTGCCTTCATCCTGTTCCACCACCTCTGTGCATTCGTTCAGATGAAATAGTGGGGTGTCAAGCGTGTTCTCTCTTTCTACCTATATATGAATGGAATTGGATAGGCTGGAGTGTGTCTCCTCGTCCGACGGAATGGACGAGGAGGAGCCCCACCTCCACCACCCCTTCATCACCAAGTCGACCCATGTGGGGAACGGCGGCGCCGGCAGCAATGCCGGCATTGGGAATGGAGCGCCGCCGCCGGTGATCTCCCCGGCCACCAGCGTCCAAGAGCTGCTGGAGTGCCCCGTCTGCACCAACTCCATGTACCCGCCGATCCACCAGGTCGGTTCTCTTCTCGGTTGATTGGGCGATCTTCTTTTGTGGGAAAGTTTAGTTCTTTACCGAATGGTCTTGGATGGATTGGATCTATGAGGCAATCAAGTGTTGTCTGTGTGCGTTTGCTATTCTTTGCGTGCTGATTGGTGAAAGTTTAGGGTTGGAATCATGTGCGTCTTGGATCCCCTTTTCTTCTTGTCAGGAGGGGTGGTTCTGTTGGTGAGAGAGGTTTGAACAACTAGATACGCAATCCAGGATGCCATGAATGATTTAGTCTTCCATGTAACAGGGTTTGCAATGGTTTTGCTGGTCTTTGGTTATATTTCCGATGTCCTTTGATGAAGGAAAAAAGGAATGGCGGCTGAAAACAATGCAGTGTTTCCTTTTTAGGAGTTTTCCATGGTCACACACTTCCCTCTGTTCCAACTTATTTCTGTCGTCTGTGTAGGGTTAGATTCTACTGATTCTGGTTAGCAAAGCTTGACAAGTCTCTAGTGTTATGACCGTGAAGTCCGGATATTTGTCAACAAGGGTTATACCACGCCTCTGTTGGAGACCCGGACATAAACGGCCATGTCCCCGTACCTGTGCCTTTGCAACTGTCATGTCCTCCAGATGTCATGACTTCCGGACCGTTATTGGACATTCAACCCCCAAATAGATCCTTTCACTCGTTGTTATTGAATAGCTTTCTCGTGCAGGTCCCAAAATAGTCTTGTGGTTTTCGTTGTGGCTCGCCACCAGTTTATTATTTTGAACTGTTGTTTCTATTTCTTTGTGGATTCTATCTTATTGGCTTCGACTGGTTTTCACTGGAGATTCAACTATCAATGTGGGCTTCTGTGAAATACTTGACTTAAGTTTGCTTCAAGATTGATGTAGTCTATGATGTTGTCTTTATTTATACTAAGGTATACATGGATGGCAGTTTCGGCTGAAACTGCATTGGTTTTGGACCTGGACGATCTGAAACCGGGCAAAACTGGGCGAACTCCCCTCTTAAGGGGAGATCTCGTTCGTCCGATATGCTCGAAAATGCATGAAACCGAAACCGAAACGTCTCAGTTTCGGACACGGCTGAAACCACTTGACTTAAGTTTGCTTCAAGATTGCTGTAGTCTATGATGTTGTCTTTATTTATACTAAGATATACATGGATGGCAGTTTCGGCTGAAACTGCATCGGTTTTGGACTTGGACAATCCGAAACCGGGCGAAACTGGACGAACCCCCCTCTTAAGGGGAGATCTCGTTCGTCCGATACGCTCAAAAACGCACAAAACCAAAACTGAAATGTCTCAGTTTCGGACACGGCGGAAACCGATTCCGAAATCAACACTGCCAACCTTGAGGGTATAAGCTTTAAATGTTACTGTTTTATTAGATTTTCTATTCACTGAGGTTATTTTACCATTAAGCGGCCATAACTTTTTCTGCCTGATAAATACAGTGTACAGGCTGGGGAGCCATTTCTTCAATTCTTTGATGCTTTCTTCATAAACATTCCACTTTTCAGTATCAGTCTTGCTGTCAGATGTTAGTTATGAACAATTTTTGGTATCTACCTTTTCTGAATTCTGGGTCTTATTGGCCTTGTGGTAGATTTCAGGTTTTGTCTAGCTGGCTTATCCTCTGGTCTGTTGATGCCAGTAGTATTTCTACTGTGATCAAAATCCTGTCACAAAGAGATTGAATAACTCAAAAGGCCTGTTGGCCAATGCCCTAAGCTGTGCTGAAGCAATTTCAAAGAATTTTCTCACTCGGTTAGAACAGAGTCAAAGAAAGAAAATATCATGTTTAATAATGGAAAACATGTTAGCTGAAGAGGGCATTGGCTACTGAGGCACAATGCTCTATTGAGTTGGTTGACTACATTGAGGGGATGTATCAGTTTTAGTTTGCCTTTCATATGAAATGTCCATGTTGTTCAGGTATATGGTCAGTTATCAATGATTATATCAGATTGATGGAGGCAGCTGTATGATTTTTGATGTCATTTTAGTCTAAGAATCTTCATAAGAACGAACTCATTTATCTCCATATCCTTTTGTTATCAATGTGGTATCCGACTCCTGCAAGAATACTCATCTTTGGATGAAGTTTCTGCTGGGCACAGCATCTGCAGGATATAGCAATGCCTTTTCAGGTAATGATAGGGCAAGTTCTCCTGTCTAAGACTGTTGAAGCTAATCATTATGTCCACAGGAGGCACCATCATGCCTGTGAGCGTGTAGAAGCTCTTTTCGAGAATGAGCACATGAGGACATTACCAAAAGTAGGAGCTGGGGCATTATGAAGGACACTTTGGGCACTAGAGTCATAATCACAGGCTTCTCCATGATAGGAAGGACTCCTGGTTTTGGAGATGGGATAGGAAATGGACGCTTCTTAGTTAAATCTGCCTATGATATTATTTCTGATGGAGGGACCCGTTTTTATGATGTTAAAGATGTTTGGTCTGCTAGAAGCCCACTCAAAATCAAAGTTCTTATGTGGAGGATTGCCCATGGCAGGTTGCCCACTGGTGATAAGTTGCAAAGGTTTCTAAACAACATTTCTACTACTTGTTTGCTATGTGGGGTTGATCAGGAAGACATGGACCACATTTTTCTTGGATGCCCCTTTACTAGGGGGATATGGGAGAGAACTGGAGAGCACTTGCATATGAACCTGGCCCTCAGTATGGATGTGCAACAACTCTTTGCAGACTGGAAGAGACCATGGTCTACCAAGGAAGATAGAACATTATGTGGCTGATCTTGCATGGTACACTTTGGGCCATATGGACTGAAAGAAGCAATAGGTTGTTCAGGAAAGAAGCCAGAACAGAAGAAAGGCTATTTTTCTTTTTGATAGATAAAATCCTTTTCTGGGCTGAGCATCTTTGTAAAGGAACTAACTCCTCACTTTTTGTTGTTTTGAGGAGTTAGGGGGTTTACATAGGCTCTATGTTGGTTCTCTTATGTAAAGGGCTTTTTGGGCTTCATACTCTTGTACATTCTTTTCCTTCTTAATATACTCCGTGGTACCATCCACTTTTCAAAAACTTTGTGCACTAGAGGACTTTGAAAATGCTTGATTGCAATCTTTGAAGTTTGTGCCAGCAGTGTGTGCTTTGTCAAGAAGAAGAAGATTTGGCCGCAACAATAAGTTCCTCAATAGGCAGCATGTTTGGAATGGGGATTGTCAGATAAACTGCTTACACTTTAGGCAATCAGATGTTTTAGTCATTGATTGTGTCATTTTTCCTAGATGCCTTTTCTCGGCTGTAAATCACATGCTTTCAACATTTCATTTGATACTATCTTTCTTTGACATGCTATACTCTTTGTTTCTTTCACCACCATCAGCTTCACAATTTTGAATTGAATCTCAATTGAAAAGATTCCTGGGTGGATTGAAGGTTGCACACCTCTGTTAATTTGTCAAATACATCCATTGCACTGGCCACTCATTCCAGGTCCAACTGTTCGTGCTTCAGTTTCTTAACTCTTGTAGCCTTACAGTGTGGTGTTGGTTTTGTCCATTTTCCTTCTGATGTTTTCAGATTTATGCCACTTCCAATTTTTCTTGATCCAGTGCTTTCGAATCACCATACGGACAGACCAAAATGAATTCAAGGATAGTGTGTGTTTGTATAAAGATCCTAACATGGTAGGCTGGCGCCAACTAGGATCATTTTACTAGTTAGGTGCCATTTCAGTGATGAGGGTGGATACTTCTTTCAGTTGTGCAAAAGTCCTAAAGCACCTTATCAGGCCATTATTTTTTTGCTACATGTTCTCTGGTGCTTTTTTATGATGAGTGCCAATGAAGGGTGTATTCTTCTAGTCTTGAAAATTCTAGACAATCATGTAAAGAAAACTCATTATTAGTGGCTTTCATTCATTAAGATTTTCTTTTTACTGTTTTGATTGTTGAAGTAGTTACTTTCTACAAAATGAAGCCAAGTAAAAAGTTATAATGATAAATTTAATGGAACGAGTATTAAATCTTTAAAAATGCATGTTGCATTGCTTATCTTGGGTGGGAATGCTGGCATTTTATTTGACATCTCAATTATTGATATTTAGTAAGTAAGTACTACATCCCCATTGTTGAAGAGATTCCTGATATTTATCAATTTTGTTGAAGAGATCTATGTTAGTAATTAAGTACTACATCTCCATTATGTTGGTAAAATGTGACACCCGAATCCAATCTTCTCTTCCAAGAATTGGTATAGCATGGATGCATAGGACAGTGGTTCTGGTCTGGTCCACAACTGATTTGAATCTGCCAAGGCTGGACGGTTTTGGTGTGTTCTGACCAGTTTATCATTATTTCAACCCATTTCAAGGGGGACAACCAAGATTCTGGACCCTTATCTAAGATTGGATGAGATTCATGATCTTTTCCAAATCATAATCTTCTGGTTCTTGGAGGTATGATATAATTCCCAGTCTGAACTCTTGGAGGCACTTCTAGGAAGATCTTCAATTAAAAAAGTACAAATAAACATGGAAGATCAGTTCTGCATCTAAACTCCAGGGAGGCAGATTTAAAATTTCATTTTTAGATCCATGATATGTTAGAAATAAAACATCACAAAGCATAAGTTTATCTTATCTTGAGGAAAATTTTGGGATTTTTGCTTATAAACCATTCTTACAACAAATATTGCAAATATGCCATCCTTATTAAAATATCGTGAAAGACATCACTTTTAGATCTCAAATGTTGCAAAAAAAGATGCAACTTCGGTGAACTTCCATTAACAAAAAACTAAATATTTCTTCCAAATCCTATTTTTTCCTGTTAATTGCACATTTTTTGATGAAAAATGCCTTTAGCGTTTACTTTTTTAAAGGGGTGGGCAATTTAGCACCCATGGTTTTATCCATTGGCAATCTTGTCCATCTTCCTTCATGGCTTGCACTAAATCATAGTTAGCTGGATATGTAGTAAAACCACAGAACATTGATGGTATTTTGCAACATTTGAGATCTGACAGTGATAATTTTTTACAATATTTTAGCAAGGATGGCAGATTTGCAATTTGTTGTAAGAACTGTTCACATTGTATAGATTCCAAAAAAGTTTCATATTTACCATCTCTTGCGCACTTATTCCCAGGATTGTTACAATAAGGTTCCGACAAATCCTCCCCACAAAACACTTCATGAGCATATTGCAATTGCAACTTGGCACCTTCTTTTCCAGTATGAATGATAGAGGCGTGGATTTCTCTGCCATATGGCATACTTCAGAGATTCAAAAATATGCTAGTAGCTCAAGATCGACATTCCTGCCTGAGTTCTAGCCTTCTAGGATCTACTTGTTGCTGCTGCCCAATTAGACCTGAAGTGTACTTACTTCTATCTTTCTATCTTAGTTATTACATGGAACCATCTTTTAAGGATGAGGTTTCTGTGTATTTTCGTTCAATCATAATGTATCTAGTAATATATTTCATATTTCATTTATTGAATGTATGACTTTAGCATGCCATGTTTTAGCAGCATCAAACTTTGTTATCTTGTAAGTTCACATAGATATAACAACTTTATCCTTTGCAGTGCCACAATGGGCATACACTCTGCTCAACCTGTAAAACAAGGGTGCATAATCGTTGCCCTACATGTAGACAAGAACTTGGAGACATTAGATGCTTAGCACTGGAAAAGGTGGCTGAGTCACTGGAGCTTCCTTGCAAGTTCTATGCACTGGGCTGCCCAGAAATCTTCCCATACTACAGCAAACTTAAGCATGAGGGTCAATGTAACTTTAGGCCATACAACTGTCCATATGCCGGCTCAGAATGCTCTGTTGTGGGGGATATCCCTTTCCTAGTTGCTCATCTGAGGGATGATCATAAAGTGGACATGCACACTGGATGTACATTCAATCATCGATACGTAAAATCCAACTCAAGAGATGTGGAAAATGCTACCTGGATGCTTACGGTAAGTGGTTCTCTTGGTTATGCATCATTGTCTATTTTCTACTGATAGTTCTTTCTCATTTATAAAGCAATGTGCATTATTGACACCAATGCCTTTTGGATATATACACACACAAATACACTGTCTGCTGAGAGGCTATTTGATTTTTAAAACAATGTGCATTTGAGTTTTGCTATGTTACAGAGGGACCTCTTGGTATGGCCCCACCGTAACATAGAAAAGCATGCCATGCCATGCATTTCGGCGCATGAAAAGGGCGGGGCGGGATGCATTTTGTTTTTGAATCTGTGCCTTTGGATCTCGATCCGAAAGCGCACAGCTACAGTACGGCGGTGCCGCACTGCTGTACTGTAGCCTTATTATATATATATATATATATATATGTATGTATGTATGTATGTTTGTGTGTGTGCACGTGCATATATACATATGCATATGCATGTATTAGATGGGCAGATAAACATACACCTATATAGATAAACAACTAGTGAGTGTGCACAAGTCGTGAATGTCCATTTCTTGTTTATTGCATATTGGAAGTATAGAATGTTTTTTAGCATGGGGTCCATAGAATTTTCTGTATTATATAAACTCACTAAAAATGCAAATTGGGGGAAGAAAATTTCAATGCCCCAACTATTCAACTTTGCTATTGCTTTGATTGGTTATCAATGTTCAGGGAGACTTTATAAACAGACTCAATGCATAATAAAGCGAACCATCATTTCTTGAATTTAGTGATGCATAACAGCATCTGATGATATCTACGAAAGCATGTATTATCATGGCTAGGAAGCCTTTTCTTCACTAGCCTAGCTTCGAAGGAGACTCAGTCATTGGATCCCAAAAGCAGGAAAAAAAAAAGAAAAATTGTGTACAGTTCTTTTTCACCAAGCCTTCCGGCACTATGTACCAAATATTTCACGAGCTAATGTAATCTGTGAAGTTTGGCATTGGTCTTTTTCTTTGTCTATATAATTGATCGTTGGTTTTCCTTTTGTTCAGGTCTTCAATTGTTTTGGCCAGTACTTCTGCTTGCATTTTGAGGCCTTCCAGCTTGGAATGGCCCCTGTCTACATTGCATTCCTCCGTTTCATGGGTGACGAGAATGAGTCTAGAAATTACAGCTACAGCCTTGAAGTGGGTGGCTATGGGAGGAAACTCATATGGGAAGGCACTCCGAGGAGCATCCGTGACAGCCACCGTAAAGTCCGAGACAGCCACGACGGTCTGATAATCCAGAGGAACATGGCTCTCTTCTTCTCTGGAGGTGACAGAAAAGAGCTGAAACTGCGAGTCACCGGTCGGATATGGAAGGAGCAACAGCACCCAGATTCTGGAGTTTGCATACCAAATCTTTGTAGTTGAAGTGTTGTCGATATTGGGAAAGGATGCCAATTCATGGTTCCTCCGTGCTCTGTGGTGTGTACTTCATCCTGACATGGACAAAACCTGTGGTTTTTTGTGTGCTTAAATGTGAGTAGCACTGGTAGCAGGGTGTATGTATTATCAGCTCTGGGAATTCTATGAACCAGGTAAAGGACAGCACCTGACCATGACAAGATGTACATATTTTTGTTGTGTGTCCTCAATCGACCATGTTCCATGTACTGGAGAGGATGTGTGTGCTTGGCAGGTGACAAATTATATGAGGCTGTCGCGTGTTAATAACCCAAGGACTTATTATTTGGTCTATTGCGAGTATCCAATCAGTAGCTAGTAGCTCGGTAGATTGGTTGGACATTGGATGGGGCGGATCTCGGGTTCGGATCTGGGTGGGACGGGTGTTCGTCTGTGGCTTTATCCACTAGACTATTAATTAAGAAAAGGGAAAAAAAGCTAGTAGTTCTACTGAAGAGGGAGGGAAGGTTGCTCTTATGGTTCCTTTACATGTTGGGGCCATACATGAGTACTTATGGCCCAAGGACTTGTTATAGGTGAAGGGCTAGCAGCTTTGTCTTGGGCAAAATGTGTTATAATGTTTATCTCCACGGCCGAACTAATCTGACTATTTTACAAAGTTCAGGCAAAATAGAGTGCCAAATGTTAAGAGGTAACACCTATTTTGTCTCCTTATTTTCCCCACTCTTGGTGTGTGCAGTAGATGTTGGCATGGCGAATGTAATAATTCTTCATGAAACATGATAAGATTTACGACAAGGTTTTTCTTTGTTCTCTTATCTTATGTCTTTTATATCCTTACTTGGACCAATCATATGAAGATGTACCAACTACGTTAGGTAATTTAAGTTACTTATCACATGGCATGAGATTATGAAATGTTTTATTTGTACATTGTAGAGATATTATTTAGTCTCACATTGAAAGATAGTGAAAATAAGTGTGTGCTTATCAGTAAGAGTCTCATCTCTTCTCCCAAGAGGGCCGTTTTAAAGGACAAAATTCCAAGCATGGAGACAATATGTAACGTCGCGTGCTTTTCGGATCCATGCGGATCATGTGTGTAATGGTTGTGATGGCCGTTGTGAGGCCAGTGTGAGTTGGTTGTGTGGAATGTGTGGTTTGTTCAGGTGAGGTGCAGGTTTGGTCCTGAAATGAAATAGGACCTGCTGCATTTGAGTTGGAGTTGGCGGCCAGGGGTGGCCGTTGACTTGTTGGCGTCCAGGTAAGGTGTCGTTGACTGCATGAACTTGGCGACATAAGATGTGGACGTTTATGGTGGCGGTTGCCCTAGGCGGCAGAGGGGTTGACGCCAACCTGTGAATTCTGCAGGTTATAGGGTCACCCGAGGGCAGGTTTTCCACCCTGTTCTCTCTTCCCCTTGCGCCAGCTTCACGCCCCCGTATCCCTAAAGCTTCCAACAGGTACAGAAGAGTGGTTGGAGGATCGTGGGACGTGTGGCGTTGCCAAATCGGACGAGGAAACGCCGTGGCGTGGTGCAATTGCTGTGGGAGCTCGCGGAGGGTTCGGTGTGAACCAGGAGAATTCGGAAGGTTTAAGCGTGTTCTGAGGTAGGGAATGAACCCTGTTAGCTCCGTAGGATCATTAAAACACGACTTAACCACATGAATCTGCATGTTTAATGTATTATCGGGTTAAGTTGCACCATGTGGGAACAATGGATGGTTTGATGAATTTAAGTGGTAAAGCATGCTGTTATAGTTTAATTATAGTGTATGGATGTTAGAGGAACTATCTCTGTATGTTTTTCCGTTGTTTTAACGATTGTAAAACCTTTAGAATCGGTTTAGGGTTTCAGCAGGAATAGAGGCTAAAGAGATTGGCGTCAACATCGTTTGTCGCCAAGCTCATCAGCCGGGATATAGACGGCCAGATCCATTGCCGTCTACTTCCTATAAGCGGCAGTCGATGTGGCCGCTAACTTGTGTATAAGCAGGAATAACTATTTATGGTATTTATCGATAATGAATGGTGCGTTAGCACCTGTGGGGCACTGAGTGCACATGGTTTCTGTGTTTAGCATACGGGCTATGCAGTTAGTTACTCACTTTCGAGGTTGCGTATTGTTCACGCAAGTCCAGTTGGGTTCACGTGTGGTGGACCGTTGCTACTTGAGGTTTACGTGAGGTTTCACGTGGTTTGTGTGTGACGTGCACGTGGTTTTGTTTACGTGGCGAGTAGTACGACGCCTACCGTGGTTACCTCTCCAGTTGGGTGCCCTAGGTTCTTTGTGAGCCAGGCTGTTAGCTCGGGGCTTTGTCCCGGTACTTGTGTTGTACCGTCGAGGTCTGTGTCGTCTGACTGGACACCCTCACTCCTGTGTTTGAGTTGTACGTCCGACTGAGGGAAAGACGACAGTGGGACAGTAACACTTGTGTTTGTCTTTAGTCACTTGTAGCACGCTCGTAGTTGGGGGTACGGACACCAGTAGACGTACTGGACCCCAGCTAGTCCTTTTCCAGTGCCTCACTCTAGAGAGTTCCGGGCCAGGATCTCTAGAGGTGCCAGGCATGGGCCTGTGACCGTGTGGTCCGCAGGTGGTGGTGTTTGGTTGGTCTCCACAGTTGCTTGACCTTTTCACGTGGAGCGGCAGCTGGACCTTTCGTCCATGGCTGCGAGACTGAGAGGTAGACCTGTGTTAGCTTGTCCGAGTCAGTTTCTGGTGTCGCGAACCAGTTCACGTGGCTCGTGTTTGGCTGTCTCTACTTTAGCTTGTACACCTGTACTGGTTTTCAGTTTAATTATTACAGTTGTTTTTCGTAGTCGGCAGACGGTGAGTACTTTTACAGCTTTTATATCCTGCTTAGCTGTTCTATAAATTGTTGGTACTGTTTATTGCTTTTGTACCTGTGGTTTTTGGTTTGCTCGGTTTTGGGGGAGTTCCCTACTGAGCCAGTGACTAGCGAGGCTCACCCCTACCCCCACAGGTGAGAGCGAGGAGGACGTTTCACGACCGTCGTCTAGTTCAGAGCCGCGCCGTAGCGGTGCAGGGTCGGTACCTCCAGCTGTGTAGTAGCAGCTCCAGCAATGTAGTGTAGTTAGTTGTTTATTTTCTTCAGTTGTACCTCGGGGTATGCCCCAGGCTCTTGTACTTCCTTTCAGCTTTGTAGAAATATGGCTATGTAACTTGTGTTATATATATAAAATGCGGTGTGTTCCTTTGTGTTTACACGGACTGTGGTTTGGTATCCCTTGCGAGACTTCGGCCCGTTCGCGGGAGGCGGACTCGGATCAAGTACGTTATTGGTTTAACGGGCTTGGCCGAGGCGTTCCATCACAGTTGGTATCAGAGCAAGGTCCGTGTTAATATAAAGAAACTATAAAGATACATAGCCTTATTTCGGTCTTTGTACACTGCTGGTAGGGACCCTGGTTTCTGATAATTTGTTGTTTTGATTTTTGCTTGGTGTTTTGTTTATGTAGAAATTTCTGGAATGGCTGATAGAAGAGATTGGGGTGGTGGAGGAGATGATCCAGAGGAAAGTACTCAGCGTATGATTGAGAGGATTTGGGAAAGCCTCACGGATATTCGGGCAAGGATGGATCAGCAGGCGCCGGTACCACCGGTTGCAGTGCCACCTGGGGATGGAGAGACTGTACCTGTTGCTCCAGTCCCGCCAAGAGTAGAGGTGCCTTTTGTTGCACCTGTGCCACCACCACCACCAGTGCTATTAGCAGAGGAACCAGTGATGCAGGTTGAAAAGTTTCTGAGATTGCAGCCACCTACTTATTCAGGAGGGCCGAATCCAGATACAGCGGAGCACTGGGTTCATGAGATTGAAAGAGTCTTTGCAACTATGAGGTGTCCGACAGCAGATAAAGTTGTGTTAGCTGCTTATCAGTTGAGAGGTTTTGCATTAGAATGGTGGCGACTGAAGATGCAGACCACTTTGCAGGCAGGACAAAGAGGCTATTACTTGGTCGGAATTTCTTGATGTATTTAACGATACATTCTTTCCGATTCAAGTACAGCAAGTGAAAAGAGAGCAGTTTCGGACGCTCCAGCAAGGTAACTCTTCAGTTTTAGAGTACCAGATGAGGTTTATGGCACTTAGCCATTATGCACCTTATGTAGTTTCAGATAATAATATGATGGTTGAGTATTTTATTAGGATTTGAGAGTGGAGTTGCACGATGCAATAGTACCTCTCATGTGTAAACAGTGGAAGAAGCAGCCCAGAGAGCAGCTACATTGGAGAGGTCTATTCGGACTCGTCAGGTGGGCGAGTCAGGCTCAGGTAGTTTTCGGCTACCGCAGCAGTCAGTAGGTGCAAGTAAGGGTAAAGCACCAGCAGGACCTTCTTCATCAGGCTTTGGTAAATGGGGTCAGAAATTAAAGCAAGCATTTAAAGGCAAAGGAAGAGGATGGGGAGGTCGTCAGCAGTTTCAGCAAGGCCGAGGTAGGCCTGAGGTGGAGGAGTCGCAGCAGAGTACTACCAGGCAGCCCATTACTCCACCAGGATATAGATGCTATAATTGTAATCAGTCGGGGCATTTGATCCGCAATTGTCCCTATCCGAGAGAATATGGGTATGGAAGAGGTGTGCAGCAGCAGTAGCAGCCACAGGCAGGTCGTGGCAGAGGAGCACCGCAGCAGCGGGGAAGAGGCCGGGTTATGGCTATCACCCGAGCCAGGCGGAGGCATAGAATATGATAGAAGGTACTTTACCTCTTTATAATTATTCAGCAAGAGTCTTATTTGATTCGGGTGCCTCTCATTCTTTCATTTCCGAAGAATTTTGGATTGTATAGCTCATCCTTTAGAGGAAAAGTCTTGTGAGTTAGTAGTGGAGGTTCCTTCGGGTGAGTTCCTGCTCACTTCAAGCTATATAGATGAAGCTCCTGTTATGATTGAAGGGAACCAGATGCCGGGTCGGTTGTATGCCCTGCAGTTGTCAGATTATGATATTATTTTGGGTATGGATTGGCTGGAGACTTATGGAGCAATGTTAGATTGCAGAAAGAAAAGGATAAGGTTTTGTCATCCTAATGGTGCAGTATTTGAATATCAAGGTATGCCTTTTTATACCTCTAAGTTTCTAATTTCTGCAATTAAAGCTAGAAAGTTGATAAATGCTGGATGTGTGGCTTATTTAGCCTCGGTAAGTCTGGTAGAAGCTAGTCAGTCAGTGGAAGCAGTTCCCGTGGTTAGGGAATTTGCTGATGTTTTTCCTGAGGATTTGCCTGGTTTAGCTCCACATAGAGAGGTGGACTTTACCATTGAGTTGCTGCCAGGTACCATGCCGATTTCTAAAGCTCCATATCGGATGGCACCAGCAGAACTTAAAGAATTGAAAAAGCAGTTAGAAGAATTGTTGCAGAAAGGGTTTATTAGACCGAGTCATTCCCCGTGGGGAGCGCCGGTTTTATTTGTGAAAAAGAAAGATGGAAGTTTTCGATGTGTATTGATTATAGAAAGTTGAATGATGTGACCATTAAGAATAAGTACCCGTTGCCGAGGATAGATGATCTGTTTGATCAGTTGCAATCAGCAAAGTATTTTCTAAAATTGATTTGAGGTCCGGGTACCATCAGTTGAGAATCAAAGAGGAGGATATAGATAAGATAGCTTTCAGAACCAGATATGGTCACTTCGAGTTTGTGGTTATGCCATTTGGGTTGACCAATGCTCCTGCAGGTTTTATGGATCTGATGAATAGAATTTTTCATCCATATTTAGACCAATTCATTGTGGTCTTTATTGATGATATTCTGATTTATTCAGCATCTGAAGAGGAGCATGCAGCTCATTTGAGGTTTACCCTGCAGTTGTTAAGAGATAACCAGTTGTTTGCTAAATTCAATAAGTGTGAATTTTGGTTGAAAGAAATTCAGTTTCTGGGTCATGTTATCTCAGCTAAAGGAATAGCAGTGGACCCAAGTAAAGTGGAAGCAGTGATGAGATGGGAGTGCCTAAGACAATAACCGAGATTAGAAGTTTTCTGGGATTGGCAGGTTATTATAGGCGCTTTATTCAAGATTTTTCTAAGATTGCAGCACCTATGACTAAATTGACCAGGAAAGGGGTGCCATTTGTGTGGTCCGGTGAATGTCAGAAAAGTTTTATGGAATTGAAGAAGAGACTTACATCAGCACCTATATTGACATTACCGGCAGGGAGTGGTGGTTTTGTGTTGTATACTGATGCTTCAAGAAGAGGACTTGGCGCAGTGCTTATGCAGCATGGTAAAGTGATAGCTTATGCGTCCAGGCAATTGAAGCCGGCAGAGGAGAATTACCCCACTCATGATTTGGAATTGGCAGCAGTTGTGTTTGCTTTGAAAATGTGGAGGCATTATCTGTATGGCGAGAGATTTGAGATCTTTACAGATCATAAAAGTTTGAAGTATATCTTCTCGCAGAAAGATTTAAACCTTCGCCAGCGCAGATGGATTGAATATTTAAAGGATTATGATTTCAGTTTGGCTTACCATCCGGGTAAGGCCAATGTTGTAGCAGATGCCTTGAGCAGAAAGGCATATGTAAGTTTGATGATGATTAAAGAATGGAAGTTGTATGAAGAGGTAGTGGAGAACTCCTTATATGTGCCCAGTAGTCAGCGACGGGCAGTACTAGCTGCTAGTGCTGTAGAGCCGTCTTTGTATTGGCAGATTATTGAGGCTCAGAGAGCAGATGTAAATTTAGCTGAAATTGTGAAAATGGAAGGAGTTACCATTGATGATAATTGTGTGGTCAGGCTCAGGGCAGGTTGTTTGTTCCAGCAGAAAGAGAGGTGAAGCAGCGAGTGTTGGAAGAGGCTCATAAATCTAGGTACACTATCCATCCGGGTAGTACTAAAATGTACCATGATTTGAGAAAGCATTTCTGGTGGCCTCATATGAAGAAAGAAATAGCGGAGTTTGTTGCAAGATGTGCTATCTGTCAACAGATTAAAGCAGAACATCAGAAGCCTGGAGGTTTGTTGCAACCGTTACCCATTCCACAGTGGAAATGGGATGATATTGCTATGGACTTTGTGGCAGGTTTACCAAGATCGAGTTCCGGGCATAATGGAATATGGGTATTTGTTGACAGATTAACCAAGGTGTGCAGATTAGTGGCAGTAAGTATGTCTTGGACAGTGGACAGATTAGCAAATATTTATGTTGAAAGAATTGTTCCACTGCATGGTATTCGAAGACTATTGTGTCTGATAGAGATCCAAGATTTACTTCTGGTTTTTGGAGAAGTCTGCAGAAAGTAATTGGTACTGAGCTGAGGTATAGCTCCGCTTATCATCCCCAGACAGATGGTCAGACAGAGAGGACTATCCAGACGATTGAAGATATGTTGCGGCTTGTTGTTTAGTTTGGGGAGGTAGCTGGGAGCATCATTTGGGAATGGTTGAGTTTGCCTATAATAATAGTTATCATACCAGTCTTGGGATGGCACCGTATGAAGCTTTATATGGAAGGCCATGTAGAACCCCATTGAACTGGCATGAAGTGGAGAAAGGCAGTTAGTGGGTCCTGAATTGATTCAGCAAACCACAGAAATAGTGAAGCTTATTAAAGAAAAATTGCAGGCAGCTCAAAGCAGGCAAAAGAGTTATGCAGATATTCGGAGGAGACCACTTCAGTTTGAAGTGGGAGATTTTGTTTTCCTGAGGTTTCCCCGAGTAAAGGTATTATGAGGTTTGGCAAGACTGGAAAGTTGAGTCCAAGGTATGTGGGACCCTTTCAAGTGTTAGAAAGGATTGGGGAAACAGCTTATAGGCTGGATTTGCCAGCAGATTTTGCAGATGTTCATGATATATTTCATGTCTCTATGTTAAGAAAGTGCATTGAAGATCCAGCTCAAATAATCAGATATCAAGGTGGTGACCTGAGGCCGGATATGACTATGCCAGAGTATCCGGTGCAGATCACAGATCGAAAGATAAAGAAGCTGAGAAATAAAGAAATTGAGCTAGTTAAAGTGAGATGGGAAAATAGGTTGGGTGGTGAGGATACCTGGGAGTTAGCCGAGGAGATGGCTAAAGGGTATCCCTATCTGTTTGAATAAGTCTTTGTATTTTTTTTAGATGATAGTGCTTGTAAAGGTGTATATGTTTAAGTTGTTTAACTTTGAGTTGTGTTATGAATTTCGAGGTCGAAATTTCTTTTTAGATGATAGTAATGTAACGTCGCGTGCTTTTCGGATCCATGCGGATCATGTGTGTAATGGTTGTGATGGCCGTTGTGAGGCCAGTGTGAGTTGGTTGTGTGGAATGTGTGGTTTGGATGTGTGGTTTGTTCAGGTGAGGTGCAGGTTTGGTCCTGAAATGAATAGGACCTGCTGCATTTGAGTTGGAGTTGGCGGCCAGGGGTGGCCGTTGACTGCATGAACTTGGCGGCATAAGATGTGGACGTTTATGGTGGCGGTTGCCCTAGGCGGCAGAGGGGTTGACGCCAACTTGTGAATTCTGCAGGTTATAGGATCACCCGAGGGCAGGTTTTCCACCTGTTCTCTCTTCCCCTTGCCCCAGCTTCATGCCCCCGTATCCCTAAAGATTCCAACAGGTACAGGAGAGTGGCTGGAGGATCGTGGGACGTGTGGCGTTGCCAAATCGGACGAGGAAACGCCGTGGCGTGGTGCAATTCCCGTGGGAGCTCGCGGAGGGTTCGGTGTGAACCGGGAGAATTCGGAAGGTTTAAGCGTGTTCTGAGGTAGGGAACGAACCCTGTTAGCTCCGTAGGATCATTAAAACACGACTTAACCACATGAATCTGCATGTTTAATGTTTTCGGGTTAAGTTGCACCATGTGGGACAATGGGTGGTTTGATGAATTTAAGTAGTAAAGCATGCTGTTATAGTTTAATTATAGTGTATGGATGTTAGAGGAACTCTGTATGTTTTTCCGTTGTTTTAACGATTGTAAAACCTGTAGAATCGGTTTAGGGTTTCTGCAGGAATAGAGGCTGAAGATTGGCGTCAACATCGTTTGTCGCCAAGCTCATCAGCCGGGATATAGACGGCCAGATCCATTGCCGTCTACTTCCTGTAAGCGGCAGTCGATGTGGCCGCTAACTTGTGTATAAGCAGAATGACTATTTATGGTATTTATCGATAATGAATGGTGCGTTGGCACCTGTGGTGCACTGAGTGCACATGGTTTCTGTGTTTAGCATACGGGTATGCAGTTAGTTACTCACTTTCGAGGTTGCGTGTTGTTCACGCGAGTCCAGTTGGGTTCACGTGTGGTGGACCGTTGTTACTTGAGGTTTACGTGAGGTTTCACGTGGTTTGTGTGTGACGTGCACGTGGTTTTGTGTACGTGGCGAGTAGTACGACGCCTACCGTGGTTACCTCTCCAGTTGGGTGCCCCAGGTTCTTTGTGAGCCAGGCTGTTAGCTCGGGGCTTTGTCCCGGTACTTGTGTTGTACCGTCGAGGTCTGTGTCGTCTGACCTGGACACCCTCACTCCTGTGTTTGAGTTGTACGTCCGGTTGAGGGAAAGACGACAGTGGGACAGTGACACTTGTGTTTGTCTTTAGTCACTTGTAGCGCGCTCGTAGTTGGGGGTACGGACACCAGTAGACGTACTGGACCCCAGCTAGTCCTTTTCCAGTGCCTCACTCTAGAGAGTTCCGGGCCAGGATCTCTAGAGGTGCAGGCATGGGCCTGTGACCGTGTGGTCCGCAGGTGGTGGTGTTTGGTTGGTCTCCACAGTTGCTTGACCTTTTCACGTGGAGCGGCAGCTGGACCTTTCGTCGTGGCTGCGAGACTGAGAGGTAGACCTGTGTTAGCTTGTCCGAGTCAGTTTCTGGTGTCGCGAACCAGTTCACGTGGCTCGTGTTTGGCTGTCTCTACTTTAGCTTGTACACCTGTACTGGTTTGCCGTTTAATTATTACAGTTGTTTTTCGTAGTCGGCAGACGGTGAGTACTTTTACAGCTTTTATATCCTGCTTAGCTGTTCTATAAATTGTTGGTACTGTTTATTGCTTTTGTACCTGTGGTTTTTGGTTTGCTCGGTTTTGGGGAGTTCCCTACTGAGCCAGTGACTAGCGAGGCTCACCCCTACCCCCACAGGTGAGAGCGAGGAGGACGTTTCACGACCGTCGTCCAGTTCAGAGCCGCGCCGTAGCGGTGCAGGGTCGGTACCTCCAGCTGTGTAGTAGCAGCTCCAGCAGTGTAGTGTAGTTAGTTGTTTATTTTCTTCAGTTGTACCTCGGGGTATGCCCCAGGCTCTTGTACTTCTTTTCAGTTTTGTGAAAATATGGCTATGTAACTTGTGTTATATATATAAAATATGGTGTGTTCCTTTGTGTTTACACGGACTGTGGTTTGGTATCCCTTGCGAGGCTTCGGCCCGTTCGCGGGAGGCGGACTCGGATCAAGTACGTTATTGGTTTAACGAGCTTGGCCGAGGCGTTCCGTCACATACCTCTTGGAGGCACACTTAAATAACGTCTCTTCATGGCATCGTCTGTGGGAACGAACAAGAGGCCATGCACCCTACTCGAGCGTCTCATCTTCATGGGACCCGCACACCCTTATCTCACTGGGGGGGCTATGTAGAGGTATTCTTTAGACCTATATTGAATGATAGTGAGAACAAGTGTGCATTTATCAGCAAGAGCCTCACCTCTTCTCCCAAGACTAAGAGGGCCCTTTTAAAGGACAAAACCCCAAACATGGGGACAATACCTCTTGGGAGGCACACTTAAATCACGTCTCTTCATTGGCACCGTCTGTGGGAATGAACGAGAGGCCATGCGTCCTACCCGAGCGTCTCATCTTCATGAGACCCGCACACCCTTATCCTCACTAGGGGGGCTGTGTAGAGATATTCTTTAGTCCCACATTGAAAGATAGTGAGAAACAAGTGTGTGCTTATCAGTAAGAGTCTCATCTCTTCTCCCAAGAGGGCCCTTTTAAAGGACAAAACCCCAACTATGGGGACAATACCTCTTGGGAGGCACACTTAAATCACGTCTCTTCATACTAGCCCTGCAAGCCTCGTCATACACGTACGTCAGCGAACCCTTCTTCCTCAAGCCTTCTACAGTTCACTGACTTAGGCATCGGAGGGTTCCTCCCAGTTCTTCAACCAGGCCCCCCCTGATCCAGTTCTGGTTCTTACAGGCTCCTGTCTGCACTGGCGACCGTCTTCCTCATCTCTCAGTGGAGGCCCATTTGGCTCAGACCCAAATAAGAAAACACCACCACATCTTGGCGTCGTCTGTGGAATGAC
This sequence comes from Colocasia esculenta, assembly GCA_014218235.1. Classification (NCBI taxonomy): domain Eukaryota; kingdom Viridiplantae; phylum Streptophyta; class Magnoliopsida; order Alismatales; family Araceae; genus Colocasia; species Colocasia esculenta. The sequence continues at coordinate 63,936,066 of CM024756.1, forward strand.
ATCAATCATGACTCGCGGACGTTCCTCTTTCCAGAACCCCGGCAGCAGGGCGACGAGATCTCGACAGTCGTGTGTGGCCTTACGCGACAGAGTCCCCCCTGTCGACGTCGTTGTTGCCACCTCCGGTGCAGCCGGCGATGTTCCTGCTATGCCGTGCCAGCGACCGCCCTGGAGATAGCAGAGCTCTGGGGGCAGATGCATCATCTAGTAGGAATCTGTCAGGGTCTCCAGACCCAATTGGCCATACAGCCAGCCTTGACGGTTCCCCCACCACCGGAGCAGCAGGCGGAGTTGTCTCGCCGACGATCCCGCACCCCGCAGGCACCGTAGGAACAGCATGCGGAGTCACCCCGGTAGTCACGCCAGGCCCCATCGACACGTCGGATGCCAGAGTGGCAAGACAACTCACCACGCCGTTCCGCGGTGGTCCCACCTCCCCCGCGTTCCGTCGTGAGCACTAACTCCCACAGGTCCAGACACGAAGGTTCCGCGCACTCTGACCAGGAGTTGGTCAGACGCCTCCGCTGCGTCATCGACCTAGAGCGCCGCGTGGACGCAATGGTCCAAAAGGCGGAAGGTAAGCTTCTGGGGAGGATGACCTGGACTTCCGTTCCCCATTCACTGCGGAGATCCTGGAGGCCCGGGTCTCCCCAAGCTCCCCCTGCCTTCCATCGCGCCCTACGATGGCACCACTGACCCAGCAGACTACGTCCATGGGTTTGAGTCGCATATGGTGTTCCACGGAGCGTCGGATGCGGCCAAATGTCGGGCCTTCCCAGCCACCCTAAAGGAGACTACGCAGGCATGGTTCGAATCCCTCCCCGCTGGATCCATCTCCTCCTTCCACCAATTGAAGAAGTCCTTCTGGCACAACTTCCTGGGCAGAAGGTCTCAGCCGCGTAGAGTGACATCTCTTCTGTCTGTTGGGCAGAAGAAAGGCGAAGCACTCTAGGACTACGTCAAAAGGTTCCGGACTGAGGTGCTTCACATTCCACACCTCGACGTCCCTCTAGACACCAGTGCCCTCATCCAGGGCACTCGCGATGGCTTCCTTCAAAGGATGTTAAAGGTACAGCAACCCTCCACCCTTGCTGAGCTACTCTCCACCGCCCAATGCCATGTGGCGTGCGAGGAGAGTCTGGCTGCCGACCGAGCAGAGCAGGGCGAAAAATCTGACAGGAAGAGGCCTTCCAACAACGGTTCCGACTGGGATCGGAAGAAAGGCCGGTGTAACAGGGACTCGCCGCACCGACCACGCCCCTTCACCGAATACACCCCTCTCACGGTGGCTCCCGAACAGATCCTGGCTGAAATCTGGGATGAGCAGTATGTTCGGTGGCCACCTAGGATGCGCTCTGATCCCTGCAAGTGCAACCAGGACAAGTACTGTCGCTTCCATTGTGACCACTGCCACGACACCTCTGAGTGCCGCCAACTCAAGGACGAGATCGAGTCCCTGATCAAGCGCGGCTACCTTGGACGGTACGTGCGCCGCAACGAAGACCGCCCAAGACGCCAAGAACGATCCCCGAGCAGTCCATCAACAACGAGCCCAATGGGCAGGAGATCAATGTGATCGCGGGGGTTATGGCACAGGCGAAGAGAGTAATCAAAGCCGACGCGACTACACTCGGTGGGTGCACATGGTGGACAGGCCCCCAGCACCTCGTCCAAACCCTTATCCCCTTAATCCCGTACGCGAATGGCCCGAGGAGGCCATAACCTTCTCGGACGAAGACCTTGTAGGAGTTTCAACTCCACACACTGATGCGTTGGTCGTTTCGGCCACCATCAATCATTGTACCGTGCGCCAGATTTTAGTGGATAATGGAAGTGCCCCGGATGTATTGGCCTACGACTGTTATCTGCTCATGGGTTTGAAGACCGACCAGCACACCCCAGTTGGGTCGCCTCTGTTTGGCTTCTCGAGGGTTTCGGTTCAACCCATGGGCCGAGCACGCTTACCAATTACCCTGGGGACGACCCCAAAGAGTGTAACCAAGATGGTAGATTTCTTGGTTATCCGAAGCATGCCTGGATACAATGCCATCCTCGGTAGAGGCCTGATTGGCCGGATCAAGGCCGTACCCTCGTCTCTCCATCAGAAGATGAAGTTCCCTACTCCATGTGGCATCGACGAGGTGCTCAGTAGTCAGCGCGAATCGCGACGGTGCTATGTCCTTTCACTGAGAGACAAATAGCCCCTCGCGGCTCCAGAAGCCATAACCTCACCCGCTGATCAACCCTCCACCAGCCGGGGAACTCCTGCCGAGGACTTGCTTCCTATTCGGGTGGATGACGATCCCGAACATGTCCTCCATATTGGTGCACTACTGCCGGAAGCTGAATAGCAATGCTATAAGGCTTTCCTGCTAGCCAATTTGGACGTGTTCGCCTGGTCGGACGAAGATCTGCTCAGAATCTCTCCGGAAGTGATGGTGCATCGCCTTCGCCTGAACCGAAGGTGCCTCTGGTCCAGCAAAGGTGGAGACCCGTCAATCGCGAATGGCAAACCGTGATCCAGGATCACATAGTCAAAAGCCAAACTGTTGGGCTCCTCCGGGAAGCTCAATGCCCAAGGTGGATTTCCAATGTAGTCCTCATACGTAAAGTCAATGGAAAATGGCGAGTGTCCGTAGATTACAATGATCTCAACATGGCTACGCCCAAGGACAACTTCCCTTTGCCGCGCATCGACCAGCTAGTAGACGCCACATCCGGACACGAGCTTCTCAGCTTTTTAGATGCTTATTCTGGTTACCATCAGATTAGCATGCATCCTCCGAACCAGGACGCTACGACATTCGTCACCGACCTTGGCCTTTACTGTTTTACCAGGATGCCTTTCGGTCTGAAGAACACAGGCGCGACGTACCAACGGTTGGTCAATAAGATGTTCGAGGAGTAGATCGAGCGTAATATGGAGGTTTATATCAACAACATGTTGGTCAAAATGCTTTCGAGCGCCGACCACATAACTGACCTCGAAGAAACCTTCGCAACTCTGTGAAGGTATAATATGAAGCTCAATCCCTCGAAGTGTGCGTTCGGAGTACGCTTGGGTAAGTTCCTCGGTTTCCTCATCTCTAACAGAGGAATAGAGGCCAACCCTAAGAAAATCCGGGCCATATTAAAAATGAGCAGTCCAAGGACAGTGCGCGATATCCAACGGCTCACTGGGCGCCTCGCCGCGCTCAACCGCTTCATGTCCCGAGCAGCAGAAATGAGTTTTAACTTCTTCAAGTTGCTGCAAGTCCCCAAAGGCACCTCACAGCAAGGGGGGCATGTACGGTGGACTAAAGATTGTGAAGCAGCCTTCATCGAGCTGAAGGCGTACCTGGCAACCCCACCTGTTCTCTCAAAACCTATGCTCGGGGAGCCCTTGTTCGTGTACCTTTCGGTAACCGAACACTCCATCAGTGCAGTGTTAATTAGGGAAGAGGCAGCGGCACAGCATCCTATCTACTACATCAGCAGGGTCCTTCAAGAAGCCGAAAGAAGGTACCCCCGAGCAGAGAAGCTCGCTCTGGCACTAGTGACAGCTACATGGAAGCTCAGGCCTTACTTTTAGGCCCATCCGATCACGGTCCTCACCGACCAGCCGTTGAAGCTGATCCTTCAACGTCTGGAGGCTTCTGGTAGGCTCATCAAATGGGCCATTGAGCTTGGAGAATTCGACATCAGCTACCGTCCAAGGATGGCCATTAAGGCATAGGCGTTGGCGGACTTCGTTGCAGAATGCACCCTTCTGACTGAGCAAGATCCCCCATTGGCAGACAAACCCCCATGGGAGCTCTATGTTGATGGATCATCCTGTGTCACAGGAAGTTGAGCAGGCTTAGTTCTTACTTCCCCGGAAGGTCTGGAGTTCTAGTACGCCCTTAGGTTCTGCTTCACTGCCTCCAACAACGTAGCTGAATACGAAGCACTTCCTTCCGGAATTCAAATGGCTAGGCACCTTGGAGCACTCCGACTACGGGTCTTTAGTGACTCACAGTTGGTCTCCATCCAAGTAAGCGAACTCTTTGAAGCGAGGGAGCCCCGCATGGCGCACTACCTCTAGCAGGTCAAGAGCCGAGCAGAAGGCCTCCTCTACTTCGAAGTTATACATGCCCTATGGGAGCAGAATGCGCGGGCCGATGCACTTTCCAAACTAGCATCTTTAGGTGACATCGTCCCCTCTCACTCTATATTTATAGAAGAGCTCGCTGCACCGAGCACCGAAGTGGATGTAGTGGCTATCGAGGCTGGCCCTCTGGCACCAAGCTGGATGGACCCTCTCATGGCCTATCTGCTTCGAGGGGAGTTTCCGCCTGATCAAAACGAAGCTCGCAAGATCAGGCTACGCTGCCAAAAGTTCACTCTCATTGAAGGCCACCTGTACAGATGATCCCTTTCAAGACCTCTTCTGTGGTGCCTTAGTGTAACGACCCAGAATCCGCATTACCGATAACCGACCGGTAACCCGAATCCTGACCCGCTAACCCACGAGACAAGCTCAGAAGGGTAAGAAGGGAACGTCCGAGGAGACTATATAAGAAGATACACACCATGGTAAAACTGAACATTCCACTATATATGTAATGCAACTTGTACAACTCAGAGTCCACACTAAGTATAGAGTATAGGAGGTACAACAAAAAGTACTACTCACAGCAGCTAGAGCGCACCAGCACCAGAGTGACTAGACTCTCCTGGAACAGGAGTTGACGACGACCCACCTAAAAGGGAAGGGAGTGAGTCTCAAGAAGAGAGACCTAGTAGGGAAATGCAACCCCCACTAGCCATAGTACTAAAGTGCGGAAAGTAAAGACAGAAAGTAAATACACGTCGCACCACAATCGAAACCAATGACGACCACTCATCTCCTTGATAGGAGTGCGCTGTAAAAACTGTAAACCTCGCGGCTCAGTAACATACACACTCACACACACTGTAAGTAGGACTCAGCTAGGGTCTGCGGCTCGGCGTCCTGTCACCACAGAGTCTCTCAACCCTAACCACGTGTGCACACTACAGACGCTCTCTCTCACGTCTGGTCCACGACTGGTTTTCCCCTACGCCTGACCCTAGCGGTAGAGAAGGGGCTCCACGGAGACCGGCTCGAAACCACCACAAGGAGTACGCACAGAACGGAGACGTTCTCAACGTCCTGGCTCATTGGCGGAGGACCCCCCACACGCCGGTCAACTAGACGGAGTGTCACTCTACATCCAGGTGACAAACAGAAACAGAAACAGTAGCACGGTAACTCAACTCGAGTACAGACGATAGCACTCTCAACGTCCGAAACACCGTACAACAGACGGACACCCCGTGTCAACGTCTCTAGACACAACACATGACGGAAGGCCCGCTGGGTCACAGAGATAAACGACAACATTGATTGCCGCCAACAAAGATATAAACGGCCACCACCTTGTCATTGACCAGCTATATACGGCATACCCCTTGCCGCTAATGCCTGGTTAACGGCTAGAGACCCTGCCGTTAGTTTCTGTGCTGAAGATCTTAACGTCAACCAATATCCTCAGTCTCCAAGACCCAGAACGGTGCCAAGCCAGTCCAACAGGGCAAATCCACCCTAAAAATGTAAAGCGATGGAGGAAAGCACTTCCTCACATCTGCAGTCACTACTAGGGCTTCGAAAAACCACGATCCAACCCCTGGATCGGCCAAAACACCCAAAATCCGGGCATGAGGCAACCCAACCCAAAACATGATTATCATGCTAATCTATGCAGTTTAAGCATGCTAATCTTCTAAGGAGGGTTTAAGGGGTTAAGTCCCTACCTCAAAATGCCCCAAAAACACCTAGTCAGCCACCAATCGCACCGGAACCCCCCGAAGTCTTCGTGCGAATTACGCCAAATCTCTGCGTTTCCCGCCCGATCTAACACCGCCACACGCACCAGGGTCCTCCCACGAGCTCCCGTCAGCCGCCGGAAGTGGTGGAAACAGACAAAGGTAGAAGTGGAGGGAAAGAGAAGGAGAGAAGGAAAGAAATGGCTGCTCACGGGCTGCCCTATTTCTATAGGCGCAACAAATAGACGTCCATATCTCTTGCCGTCTACTTGAACTGCCAAAGAGTCAACGTCCAAACTGATTGCCGTCAAGTTCATCGCAGGAACACCTAGAACCAACAGCAATGTCCACATCGATGGACGCCAACACCCAGTCAACGGCTAGCCACTGGCCGTCAACACTAGGTCAACGACAATATTCATTTCCGTCAACCAGACCCGAACCTCTACAAGGCCTAATAAGGATCCAATAAGACCCAAGACCTTACAGCCCTCCCCCCTTAAGGAATTTTGTCCCCGAAATTCAAACAACATAAAGGAAGAAAACTCACCAAAGAGGTACAGAAATTGCTCGCACATCTCATCCTCCCGCTCCCGTCGACTCACCCCCTGAGTGCCGCTACCACACAACACAAACTAACGGGATTGCCTTGTTCCTCAGCCTCTGAACTCGGAGATCCTTAATGTGCAATGGAAACTCTTGTACTGTCAACACTAGAGTCACCTCAGACCACTTTGTGCTCGGAAGAACGTGAGACTCTTCAGAAAGGTACCTCCGCAACATCGACATGTGGAACACGTCGTGGACTGCTGCCAATTGTGACGGAAGTTGAAGTCTGTATGCCAAACCTCTGACATGCTCAGAAATGGTGAAGGGTCCAATAAAGTAGGGACTCAACTTTCCACGCCTACCGAACCTCATCACCCCCTTCATAGGGGACACCGGACAAACACCTGGTCCCCTACCTGAAACTCGAGCAGTCGTCTGCGCTGATCTGTGTAACTCTTCTGCCGGCTCTGTGCTGACTGAAGCCTCTGCCTCACAAGCTGTACCACCTTGACTGCCTGCTGTACCAACTCTGTCCTGTGACAACCCGGTCGCCAACCTCGAACCAATCAATAGGAGTGCGACACGGTCGTCCGTACAAGGCCTCATATGGTGCCATACCGATATTGGAGTGATAGCTGTTATTATATGCGAACTCGACCAACGGCAAGTGAGCTGCCCATGACCCCTGCCACTCCAGACAACAAGCTCTAAGCATGTCCTCCAAAGTCTGGATAGTCCGCTCTGACTGACCGTCTGACTACAGGTGGTAGGCGGAACTAAAAGCCAACTCTGTCCCCAAAGCCCTCTGGAAACTGCGCCAGAACCCAGAAGTGAAGCGAGGATCCCTATCTGACACAATAGAGATCGGCCCCTGTGCAAAGGAACAATCCGCTCTACATATAACGTGGCCAACCTACTCACACACCAACTAGTCCTGACAGGCAAGAATCTAGCAGTCTTCGTCAATCTGTCCACAAGAACCACCCAAATGCTGTCAAAACCTCTAGCTGTCCTCGGCAAGCCACACAAAGTCAGTCATCATATGGTCCCACTTCCACACTGGAATCTCTAACGGCTGGATAAGTCCTCCTGGACGCTGGTGTTCGGCCTTCACCTGCTGACAGATCAAACACCTAGCAACAAAAGCCGCTATGTCTCTCTTCATCCCAGGCCACCAAAACTGACGTCTCAACCTGTGATACATCTTGGTCGACCCTGGATGAATCAAATTCTGGAACCATGTGCCTCCTGTAACATAGCTCTCCTGACAGACTCCTCAACAAGAACGTAGAGTCTGTCTCGGAACCTAACAGTCTCGTCCTCGTGAACCTCAACCTCTGGAAGAAGCAACACTCTGTGCAACTCGAGATCTGCCTGCTAAGCCTCAACAACCTGCCTCACAATGGTGGGAGCCGCCAACAAACTGCCAAACACACACAGCTGACGTCTGGACGAAACTCTGAAGGATGCCTCTGCCGCAGACTGCCACAACTGCCACTCTCTCAGCATCAGATGACTCATCTGTGCTTTCCTACTCAAAGCATCTATGACCACATTCGCCTTTCCAGGCTGATGCTCAATGATGAAATCATAGTCCTTCAGATATTCCATCCATGACGCTGCCTCATATTCAAATCCCTCTGAGAAAACACATATCTCAAGCTCTGGTGATCAGTGCAGACTACAAACCTCACTCCGTACAAGTAGTGACGCCAAATCCTCAAAGCAAACACCACAGCTGCAAGCTCTAGGTCGTGGGTCGGGTAACTCTCCTCGTGGGGCTTAAGCTGGCGAGACGCATAAGCCACCACTTGGCCCTGCTGCATCAGGACCGCACCCAGACCAACACTTGAAGCGTCTGTGCAAATCTCAAAACCCTCCTCACCTGAAGGCAACACAAGGACTGGCGCCGACGTAAGCAGCCACTTCAACTCTATGAAGCTCTGCTCACACTGCTCCGACCACACAAACAGAACACCCTTTCTCGTTAACCGAGTCAAGGGAGCAGCAACCTGTGAAAAGTTCCGAACAAACCTGCAGTAGTAACCTACCAAGCCCAGAAAACTACGAACCTCTGACACAGACCTGGGGCTCTCCCACTGCAAAACTTCCTCAACCCTTGCTGGATCCACAGAAACTCCTCACCTGAGATCACGTGCCCCAAAAAGTGGACCTGCTATAGCCAAAACTCACACTTATTAAGTTTGGCATACAAATGGTGATCTCGCAGAGTCTGTAACACGATCCTCAGGTACTCGGCGTGCTCTTCCTCCGAAGCGGAGTACACTAGAATGTCGTCAACGAACACTACGACAAATTGGTCCAAGAACTTGTGGAACACTCGGTGCATCAGATCCATGAAGGCCGCTGGAGCATTGGTGAGCCCGAACGGCATCACCAAAAACTCAAAATGACCATACCTGGTCCGAAAAGTAGTCCTCTCAACGTCAGAGTCTCTGATCTGCAACTGATAGTAGCCTGGCCTCAGGTCAATCTTCGAAAAGACACGAGCTAACTGAAGTTGTTCAAAGAGATCGTCAATCCTAGGCAACGGATACCTATTTTTGATGGTTACTTGGTTCAGCTTCTTGTAATCAATACACAACCTCAGGCTACCATCCTTCTTCCGGACAAACAAAATAGGTGATCCCCAAGGAGAAAAGCTAGGACAAATATAGCCCTTCTCCAACAGCTCCTCAAGCTGCCTCTTCAGCTCCCTCAACTCTACTGGTGCCATACGGTACGGTGCCTGCGCAACGGTGCAGTGCCAGAACCAACTCAATAGTAAACTCTATCACTCTCTCAGGCGGCAGACCAAGCAACTCTTCCGAAAAAACATCCGGAAACTCACACACTACGGGAATGTCCCCCACTCCCGAAGCAACCTAGTCAAGAGACACTGCAGAAACTAGGAAACCCTGACAACCAGAAGCAAGCAATCTCACCGCCCGCAAAGTAGAAACTAAGAAGCGAGAGGTAAGAGGTACGATACCCTGGAAGTAGAACGTCACTCTTCTGGGTATCCGCAAGTGCACCCTCTTCTTCTGGCAATCCACCACTACACCATACCGCTCTAACCAATCCATACCCAAAATCACATCATAATCCTGCAACTGCAAAGCAAACAAGCGAGCCGACAACCATTGACCCTGCAACTGCACTGGTACCTCCTCGAGAGAGTAGGACGTAAGGACAAAGTCCCCCGTTGGCAACTCCACTGCTAGCTCAATGGACTCTCCCGTACTCAACTCTCCAAGGGAGTCCAAAAACTCCTCAAACACAAAAGAGTGAGAGGCACCGGAATCGAATAGAACTCAAGCTGCAAAACCAAAAACTGTAATGGTACCTTCCACTAGCTGAGCTGCCTCCGCATCTGCACGGGTCAGGTGTGTAACATGGCCTCTATCCCTCGACCCACTAGAACCTCCGACCTGCTGACGCTGCTGCACGGAAACTTGCTGCTGCTGCTGTACTCGGGGCTGTGACTGGGTCTACTGCTGCGGCACACGAGGTAACAAAGGGCAATCTTGCACCATGTGACCCAACTTGTAAGGTCTCGGGTCTTTAGTGGATCCTTATTGGGTCTGTAGAGGTCCTGTGTAGTTGACGGCCAGGGCTTGCCGTTAAGTCTGAGTCAGCATCCAGCGATGTGGACGTCTGAGCTTGAACTCAACGACATGGGATCTGGACGTCAGGCTGTAGGCGGTTCAGTAGGCGGCCAGCGATGTTGACGTTGACTGGTCGGGCCTGTTGAAGTAGGGCAGCCCGAGAGCAGAACCTACCTTTCTCATTTCCTCTCCTTCTCTCCACCTTTGCCTTTCTTGATTCCTGCAGCTTCTGTTGGTGATTTGAGCTCGTGGGAAGCCCCTGGATCGTGTGGCGTTGCTAGATCGGGCGGGAAACGCAAGGTTTTGGCGTGATTCGAGCGGAGTCTTCGGGAGATCCGGCACGATTGGTGGCTGTTTGGGGATTGATTAAGCGTTTTGAGGTAGGGACTTAACCCTATAACCCTCCCAGCAAACTAGCATGCCCAATTAAGTGAATTGGAATGCAATTTATGGTTTAGGGTTTGGTTGTATCATGCCGGATTTGGATAAATTAGACAATCTAAGTGTTAGACTGTTTAGTTTAGATGTTCTGATAGTGTAGATTGATGAGAGGAAGTGTTTCCCTCCATCAGTCGGAGTTTGGTTAAGTGTTTCTGCCCATTGGGACTGATTCGGTTCAGTTCTGGGTATGGGGGACTGAAGATATCAACGTCCACATCTGTTGACGTTGAGATCTTCAGGATGAGTTTAAACGACAAGGTCGATTGCCGTTTAGTTATTGTTGGCGGCATAGGGGTTGCCGTCTATCTCTGATTGGCGGCAATCGATGTGGCCGTTTATATCCTGTCTCCCAGCAGACTTGAGTTGTGTGATTAGAGGCGATTGACATGTGATGTCCGCCCTAATAGCACAAGTGGGCCAGGCTTAGAGTGTGACTCCGCCTGTGCATAAGAGTAGTTGTTTGTGGCACGAGGTGTTTACTACTGTACGGGGTTTCAGACGTTGAGTGTGTTCCGTCTGTTGTACGCGCGTTGCGTTACCGTGTACCCGTTTCTGTTGTGTTACCTAGGCGTGGGTGCGACTCCGTCTAGACGACTAGCGTGTGGTTGTCCTCCGCTAGTGAGCCAGGACATCGAGTGCGACTCTGTCCTGTGCGTACTCCTTTTGGTGGTTTTGAGCCGGTCTCCGTGGAGCCCCTTCTCTACCGCTAGGGTCAAGCGTAGGGGAAAAACCGGTCGTGGACCAGACTCGAGAGAGAGCGTCTGTAGTGTGCACACGTGGCTGGGGTGAGAGCCTCTGTGGTGACGGGACGCCGAGCCACATACCCTAGCTGAGTCCTACTTGTGTGTGTGTGAGTGTGTGTTACTGAGCCGCGTGGTTTACAGTTTTGTGTTGTGGTGCGACGTGTACTTACTTTCAGTTTTTACTTTCCGCACTTTAGTTTAGTTGCCGGTGGGGTTACTTTTCCCTACTGGGTCTCTTTCTTGAGACTCACTCCCTTCCCTTTCAGGTGGGTCTTCGTCGACTCCCGTTCCAAGCGAGTCTAGCCACTCCGGTGTTGGTGCTCCCTAGCTGCAGTGAGTTGTACCTTTTTGTTGTACTTCTGTACTCTGTACTTTGTCTCAGACTCTGAGGTTGTATATGATATGTTCATATAGTGGAATTTATTGCTTTGCATGGTGTGTATCTTCTTACATATAGTCTCCTCGGACTCTTAAATTCCTACCCTTCCGAGCTTGTCTCGTGGGTTAGCGGGTCAGAATTCGGGTTACTGGTTGTTACTGGTAATGCGGATTTGGGTCGTTACAGTTTGGTATCAGAGCCTGGTCTGATGAGATATATATAAGGAATACCCATCATGTTAACTCAGAGTCTAAAGAGTACAGTGCAGCTATGTAGCCCGGAGTTAGTTAGTGTATTTATGTGTGTATTCTGTTCTGTGTGTAGTTCTATGGCGCCTAGGCGACGTCCTAGAGAGGGAGTAGCCGAGTAGGCGACTCGTCCGGAGGTTGGAGATGCTCCGCCACCTCAGCAGACGCAGCCTTTGCCACAGGACGCACATAGTGGTATTGTTCCGCCGCCGCCACCTCCACCTCAGGTAGCTCAGGGATTGGACATGACTCGATTTCTTGAGGGGATGGCTCAGTTTGTTGCTCAGCACCGTGACGCGCCGGTACCCCAGGGTGGTACTGGGAGGTGTTGAGGGAGTTCTTGCAGTTTCAGCCTCCTCAGTTTTAGGCCAGCCTGATCCAGATGTAGCGCGAGCTGTTAGATGCAGTGGAGCGGACTTTTCGTTCCATGGAGTGTGTTCCAGAGGAGCGAGTGCTGCTAGCCAGTTACCAGTTGCAGGCGCAGGCGTTGACTTGGTGGTCCGCTGAGTGGGAGACTACTTTCAGTCTCGCCCACTTAGGCAGATTCCGTGGCAGGAGTTTGTTGTTTCTTTGAGAGAGCCTTCTGTCCTACTTACGTCCGGACGGAGAGGTTGTACCAGTTTCTGGACTTGCAGCAGAGGGACTCTACTGTGGTGCAGTACAGGGCCAGATTTGTGGAGTTAGGGCGTTATGCTCCGCAGATTATGGGAGATGAGGGTCTGAGGACTCAGCAGTTTGTGAGGGGCTTGATGCCAGAGCTCAGGCAGGCGCTGATAGTAGCTCGTGTCACAGACTTGGATGCGGCCTATCAGACAGCGGCAGCGTTGGAGGCAGACACCTTGCGGACTCGTGCTCGGAGTGCAGAGGTTCAGACGTAGGTAGTTCCTTCTCAGCCTCGCCAGCAGCAGGGTAGTGTGCAGACGACCCCGAGGACTGCGACTTCCTACGCGTCCACTTCTACTGGGACGTCGGCGAAGTCAGGATCTCGGAGGAAGTTTCGGCGTGATAGGAGGCAGGCAGAGCAGAGGCAGCAGTCGGTTGGGAGTGTTCAGCAGCCGACAGGTCAGCCTTCGCAGCAGGTACAACATACTTTTGCTGGGCAGTGTTACCGGTGTGACCAGATGGGTCATATGGCGCGAGATTGTCCTTTGTTACCTCGTGTGCCACAGCAGCAGACCCAGTCGCAGACCCGAGTGCAGCAGCAGCAGCAGCAGCAGCAGGCACCTGTGCAGCAGCGTCAGCAGACCGGAGGTTCTGGTGGGTCGAGAGGTAGAGGTTGTGTATCGATTATAGGAAGCTAAATCAAGTGACCATCAAGAATAGGTATCCTTTGCCTAGGATTGATGATCTCTTTGATCAGCTTCAGTCTGCTCATGTCTTCTCGAAGATTGACTTGAGGTCGGGCTACTATCAGTTGCGGATTAGAGATTCGGACATTGAGAGGACTGCTTTTCGGACCAGATATGGACATTTTGAGTTTTTGGTGATGCCGTTTGGGCTCACCAATGCTCCAGCAGCCTTCATGGATCTTATGCACCGGGTGTTCCACCAGTTCTTGGACCGGTTTGTCGTAGTGTTTGTTGACGACATTCTGGTGTACTCCGCTTCGGAGGAGGAGCACGCGAGCACCTGAGGATCGTGTTGCAGACTTTGCGAGAGCACCAATTGTATGCCAAACTTAGTAAGTGTGAGTTTTGGCTACAACAGGTCACTTCTTGGGGCACGTGATCTGGTGAGGGAGTTTCAGTGGATCCAGCGAAGGTTGAGGCAGTTTGCAGTGGGAGAGTCCCAGATCTGTGTCTGAGATTCGTAGCTTTTGGGTTTGGCAGGTTACTACCGCAGGTTTGTTCGAGATTTTCTCAGGTTGCTGCACCCTTGACTCGGTTGACGAGAAAGGGAGTTCCGTTTGAGTGGTCGGATCAGTGTGAGCAGAGTTTCATAGAGTTGAAGCGACTGCTTACGTCGGCGCCAGAGTTCTTGCCTTACCTTCAGGTGAGGATGGTTTTGAGGTTTGCACAGATGCTTCAGGTGTTGGTTTGGGTGCGGTCTTGATGCAGCAAGGCCGAGTGGTGGCTTATGCGTCTCGCCAGCTTAAGCCCACGAGGAGAGTTACCCGACCCACGACCTAGAGCTTGCAGCTGTGGTGTTTGCTTTGCGGATTTGGCGTCTTTACCTGTACGAAGTGAGTTTTGTAGTCCGTACCGACCACCAGAGCTTAAGATATGTGTTTCTCAGAGGGATCTGAATATGAGGCAGCGTCGATGGATGGAATATCTGAAGGACTATGATTTCAGCATTGAGTATAAGCCTGGAAAGGCGAATGTAGTTGCAGATGCCTTGAGTAGGAAAGCACAGATGAGTCATCTGATGCTTAGAGAGTGGCAGTTGTGGCAGTCTGCGACAGAGGGATCTTTCAGAGTTTCATCCAGTCGTCGTCAGTGTGTGTTGGGCAGTTTGTTAGCAGCTCCCGCAGTTGTGAGTCAGGTTGCTGAGGCTCAGCAGGCAGATCCCGAGTTGTGCAGTGTGTTGCTTCTTCCAGAGGTTGAGCTTTGCGAGGAAGGACTGTTAGGTTCCGAGATAGACTCTATGTTCCTGTTGAGGAGTCTATCAGGAGAGTCGTTTTGTAGGAGGCACATGGTTCCAGGTACTCTGGTGGCGTTCCTACAAAGGATTGTATGTCCACGCCAGGAGGTGCCGGGAATGCCAGAAGTTCAGACAACCCATCAAGCAGCCTGCTGAACAACTGCATACTTTGTTCGAGCCGCGCCCTTTCGCCAGATGGGGAATAGACATCTTGGGTCCTTTCCCAGAATCTCAAGGGTGGAAGAAATTCCTGTTCATCACCATCGACTATTTCACCAAGTGGATCGAGGCTGAACCTGCTGCTACAATCACCGACCAGGCCGTATGGAAGTTTGTATGGAAGAACATCCTTTGTCGGTTTGGCATCCCTAAGGTGATTACCTCCAACAATGGGAAGCAGTTCGATAGCACTTTCTTCAAGCAAAAATGCTCTGAGCTCGGCATCTACAACCACTTCACTTCAGTAGCACACCCCCAAGCAAACGGTTGGTCGAAAATGCCAACCGAACACTGTTGCATGGGGTACGCACAAGGGTTGAAGCTGTAGGTTGTTCGTGGATCGAAGAGCTCCCCAACGTACTATGGTGTCACCGAACAACTGCTCGGGTGGCCACCGGGGAGACTCCCTTCCATTTGGCCTACAGCACAGAAGCTGTCGTGCCCTTAGAAGTTGCTCTTCCCACCATTCGGACGACACACTTCGACGAAGCGGATAATAACCGTGCGCTCAGGGAGAATCTAGACATGCTTGGCGAATGCCAAAGCGACGCCAGCATCCGACTAGTCTCCTACCAACAGCGACTCGCGCAATATTACAACTCTCGAGTTCGGGAGCGGCACTTCATCGAAGGTGACCTTGTTTGCACTGTTGTTCGGCATCGGACCCCCGAAGGGCAATCGGCAAACTTGTCCCGAAATGGGAAGGACGTTATCAGGTTGCCCAGGTTCTTGGAAAAGGCTCTTACAAGCTGATTACTCCTAGTGGCGAAGCCATACCCAGGACTTGGCATGTATCTAACCTAAAGGCTTATTATTTGTAAAAGCCTCTTGCACAGCATCTTACTTCTCTTCTTTCTGTTCCTTCGGTTTGCTCGAAAGGGTATTCAGGATATCTCTAGTCGAGGCTTCTCAGCTCAAAAGACTAGTGCGATACCTAAACCCTAAAGCAAAAGGTGTTCAGCGTAAACCCCTGGTCGGGACTTTTTCTCAAGTCCCAAACAACCTGTGCGGTAACCACGAACCCCTTTAAGACAACCGACGAACTTCGGTTTAGACAGGACAAACACGAGGGAAAGAAGATAGAGAAAGCCGTTTGAGTACTCAAAAAGAGGGATCTATTTGGATTCTTCCTACAAAAGCACTCATTCGCAACGAGCTATGAAGGGAAGGAGATACATTTATGGGGTATGTTCGGAGGGGAGGCACCGTCGTTCTCAGGGGGCATCCGCCCTGCCTGGAAGTGTGAGAAACGCACTCCATCTAGGCGTGGATCCTGAGTCTGTCATTGGCACTCGCGAAGAGCAGCTTCAAAGGCCTCGCGAGCGTACTCGAGTGTGGCCAGCCGTCGTCCTCGGTCCTCTCCAGCGCCAAGGCCCACCTTATAACAAAGCGTGCCATAGTGCTCCAAGTCTTTCTTGAGGCTTGTCCCCGCCTTGTATTCGGCAATGCCCTGAGCCTTGGCCTCGGACAGAATGTTCGTGAGCGCCTCCTTCTCCGCCCGAGCGACAGCCAGCTTGAGCTCGGAAGTGCGAAGTGCATCTTGGAGGTTCTTCACCTCCTCCTTCAGCTCGGCTTCCCAGGCATGATGCTGCGCCTCAAGCTCCTTGTAGAAAGAAAATTCAGCCTCCCACATCTGCTTGTGGTTGGGAGCACGCTCGGCGAGCCGCTTCAGCACGGCCAGCGACTTCGAAACGCTATCTGATAGTGCCTCCACGTCGATGTTCTCCTCGTCATCCTCCTCGGCATGGTGCCTTGCCCGGCAGACCTCCTCCGAGCGCTCGGAAGTATCCCCCAGGCTCAACCCCTGGCACCGTGTCACGTCCTAATAAAAAGCTATTTATCGGAAGTGACAGAAAATAGGCACAAGAGGTAGTATTAATTTATCCGTTCATAATGTCATAAGCGGAAGTTTATTACATAAGTACTCCTCATAACAACTAAGAGAGGAGTAGATCAAAAACAAACTCTTTCCAATACATCTTGTTTTATACCACTAAAAGAAAACAGTAGAAAGTTTGTTTGGCTTGACCAGCCATTCACTCTGCACACATTCCCTTAAGCTTCACCCCCATCTGAATTACCTGGAAAAGGTAGAAATAGTAAGCTACTAGCCCAGTAGAATTCAAATCCATAATTCAGGGTGAACACATGATAGCAGGGTGAACACATGATAGCCAAGACAATGATAGAACAGATATCAAGGAGACATTACCAGACATGAGAACGGTAAACTTGATATAGTGACAGTAAAACACAGGGCATGTTCAGATATATAGCTCAACATTGGTTCATATATCAGTTACATAATATAGGAATCATGATGACCATAGTCAAAAAGTATTTGATGCAATGCCAGACATCCCAACGCCCTTTATCATTCCGCACGGTCAGAAAATGAATTTGGGTGCTCCTCCCAGGACTGGACCAGGCCTATTTGCACAGGCATATTAATCAAGTGGGGTCCAAGGATCCAATGAATGTCATCATCATTATTAACATCTCATAAGGTATTCAAACATATGAACTCTCAGGTGATTAGGTTTGTGAACTTGGTTACCGAATACCGAAGAGACTCAACGGAGTACCATTCGTAATTGACAACGTTATGGATAATTCAAGGGGTGTAAGGTACATCAAGTGGGTAAAATTTACAGTAGAATGACAGTAAATACCAAAGTAATTAAGGGGGTAACTTTCTAGGCTTTTAGGATGAAGTTTAAGCAAGGATTCAACACGAAAAGTTGCTGAAATACAAGGCAGGACAGTAGCTGTCGACAACCAGGAAGGGGCTGTCGATAGATGGCAGCAGACGGAGTTCAGGTTTACTGGTTCTATAGGTATCTATCAACAGCAAGGGGCTGGTTGTCGACAGCTAGCCACAGTCCAGAGATCTGAAGTTCAAGAAGACTTGCGCCTGTCGACAGCTATGGGCTGGCTGTCGACAGATAGCAGCAGTCCTTCCAAAAACGACTTTAAATTTATCCTAAACACCCTAATTATATAACTTAAAAACCAAGGCATGTTTTATATCAAATATAAGACTTCTAATTGTAGTTCTCACAGTGGTTTATAAGCTAAACAAGCAAGATGAAAGAGGAGTTTACAATTCAAACTCATCTAGCTAGAAACTAAACATAGTGCAGTACTGAAAGTATAGCCTTGATAGCAATGGTTTAATGGAAGATTCCTACATGATGAACACTAAACCACAAAGTGTTTCATGGATCTAAATCAAGGCTTGAAGTATCAATCATCTAAACCGAAGTCTTCATACTATTCTAAAGATGATTGAGACTTCTATAAAACTCTATAGCATGTACAAGGATCAAGGGTGGAAGAAGAGAATAGGAGTTAGTTTCTAAAATGGAACAAGGTTGTTCCTCTTCCAACAAGAGTATTTCTATCATGACTGGAAGAAAAATAGAAGAACCACAGGTATAGCCCCTAGTTCAATCATCTAGAAATTCTTATCATGTGTGGAAGACAGATCTGAACTAGAGGGAGATGAATCCTACCTTTCTAAGCAAGTGAGTTCTCACGTGATCTTGACAAAAGAGTTTAACCCAGTAGAAAAGAACTTCCTCCCAAGTTGATGCCTTGCTAGCCACACAGTTACTTCAACAACAATTTAACACCAAGGAAGAAGCAGCTACAATTGCAATATGAGCAGAAGCAGGAGTAATTGCAGTAGCTATGAAGCCAAGGACTCCAACAGCTCCCCCAATAGCACTTCTAGCAGCACTTCCAGCAGCAAGAAGTAGGAAGACAAGAGCAGGGCAAAACAAAGGGTGTAGAATGGTGTGTGCGAAGGGAGGGAAGTGGCTTTTATAGCCCAGCCAAGTTCCCATGCAAGAGGGCACGTCCATGCGCAGGTGTAACAGTAAAACCCCCTGTTGTTTTTATTGCTTACACCTGGTTCATGCCTCCTTTCACCCCCTTACCCTCAACCCCCAATGTGTAAGAGTTGTATCACATGGTTTATCCTTATCCTAATGTGTGTTGGCTCTTCTAAGCCTCACACGTAAGCTCTTGGAAAAACCCAGAAATTGGTCACCGTAAATGACCCTTAATTCAGCTGGCCCATTGATCTCAATGTAAACCTATCTAAATGGTGTCTATTTGTATTGAAATTTTAACCATAGACTAATATGATGGTTTTACAAATTATGGTGATTTTATTTTAATTTTTAGAATTTATTTTGCAGTAGGTGTAAAAATCACCCGAAAAATGGTCACGTCGACTTAATCTCAAAATCCGAATGTCAAAAAAATTTGGATATTTACATTTCTGATATCTCCACATTTTTTGGAAATTATGGTGTTCTCATATTTTGTTTTCGTTACAATTTTCAGTGTCGGCCTGTGGGAGCGCGCACGTTTGAGTACGACACTGAGTAACGTTAATTAATGCTAATCATTCCTAAATATCATTTATTTCAATTTAAGATTAATACTTAAGTCTAATAACTTTATTATTCATGTTTTTCAACAAATAAAATTTCCGGAGTGTTACAATTCTCCCCCACTAAAAGAAATTTGGTCCTCCAAATTTAAGTACATAAGTATGCAGTTACTGACCTGTAAACAACTCAGGATACTTGCTCTTGATGGCATCTTCCAATTCCCATGTTGCTCCTTCTTGTCCTCGCTTATTCCACTGAATCTTTAGTAAAGGAACTTCCTTGTTCCAAAGTTGCTTGATTTTTTGATCGAGGATCTGTACTGGTCTTTCTTCATATGCCAAATTTCCTTGTACATCCAGATCATGGTATCCAATAATGTGTTCTGGATCATATACATATTTTTTCTTAACATTGACACATGAAAGATATCTTGTACATTGGACAATTGTGGTGGAAGTGCCAGTTGGTATGTCATTTCACAACGACTCTCTTCAGTATTTCAAAAGGTCCAATGTATCTTGGACTCAACTTTCCCTTGATTCCGAATCTTTTGATTCCTCTCCGGGTGACACTTTAAGAAATACATGATCCCCTTGCTGAAATTCTAACTCTCTTCTACGTCGATCGGCATAACTTTTCTGTTGGTCTTGAGCAGCTTTCATCCGATCTTGTACTAACTTGATAACTTATGTCGTCTCTTGGATCATTTCTGGTCCAAGAATATGTGTTTCTTTTAGTTCTACCCACATAATGGTGATCTACATTGCCGACCATACAAGCTTCGAAAGGTGCCATTCGAATAGTAGACTGGTAGCTATTGTTATATGCAAATTCCATAATTGCTAGATGAGTGTTCCAGTCATTTCCAAACTCTAGTACACAAGCACGGCACATATCCTCAATAATCTGATTCACCCATTCAGTTTGCCTGTCAGTTTGAGGGTGAAATGTGGTACTAAATGTAAGACCCGGCCCCCTTGGGCCCTAGGCCCCATCCTCAAGGTCGCGATAGGCGCCCTAGCCGCGACATGGTCGCGCCAGAGCGGCTTACTGCAACAGGATTGGCGGTTCGTGTCACGACGGGGGTGAGCGTTGCGTCCTTGTCGCGTCACCCCTGGCTGTCGCGACTGTGTTCTGACACGGCTTGACCGCTGTCCTGTCTATCAGAACGGTTGTGTCGGGTGGCAGGGTCATGCAGCGTTGACGCGACCTACCAGGCCGCCGCATTTGCTTTTCCGGTCTTCGAGGTTTGACCGTGCTTTTTGTGTCGCGACGTGGCGGGCGGTCGCGACACGGTCGCGACGCTCCTGGGCGTCACGACAGCGTCTGAGGGGCCATCGGTTTAAAACCGACAACGCGCCCCATTTTCTCCCTCTTCTTCCTCTTCCTCTTCTTCTCCCTCTCGAGCTCCTCGTCGTTTCTCTGTGTTTTTTCCTTGCTCGTGGTGCTCGTGCTGAGGCATGGACGTGCCGTTCATGCAGGGGTCATGCTTGTGGCGTGCGGTGCGAGGAGGAGACGGCCATTCCTACGAGAAGGCCCCAACGGGTGCGTTCTTCGTGTGGAGGTAGGGATGTCCGACCCTCTCGCCCTAAGCATGATCCCCTCCCCTCTAGACCGTGGTTTCCTTGTGGTTTGGGGCTTGGGAGTGTGAGAACTCCATGCTCGAGTTGAGTGAGGTTTCCTTCGAGCGTAGATCCATGCTTTTGAGGGATTGTGGGTCGTTTGGTGGATTTATAGCTTTTAATACACGTTGTGCATGATCCCCTTCCCCCCCCCCTTGTGAATGTATTTCGTGTTTTGGGGAGGGTTCCTGGAGGGACTGCTCTGGAACCCTGCTCGGCTGGAAACGCGGAAGCCTCGGAGGCCGCGACCATGTCACGACGACGCGCCCAGTCGCGACGTGGTCGCGACGCTCATGAGCGTCGTGTTAAGGTCGCGACACGCTAGGGCGTCGCGACATGGTCGCGACGGTCCGCCCTATCGCGTTATCGATCGAGAGACAGGTTTTTGCCTGACACCGTTTCCATTTGCTTTGCTGTACCGTGGCACCTGTGCTAGTCCCCTAGTATGGTCTACTCTAGTCTTTCGCCCGGTGCTCGGCACTTGAGGGCCTGCCCCGTGTGAGAGGTTGTTACCGTTGCCTGGGACCCCCATCCTCGGGAGCCTGTTGAGGGAGTACTCCGGGCTACGAGTGCGCTCGAGTTGGCAGCCACCAGGCGGACTCTGGAGCTTAGGGGAAAATGGTGGTTAGGACAGTGGCATGTGAGTCACTTGCAGAGCTCTCGTGGGTGGTCTGGGATGCCGAGGACAGTTAGGAGTTCTACCCGGCGCAGGCCAGCCAGTCCTTCTTCTCACTACCTCGCTCCTTACGGCCCCAGAATCGTTTGGAGAGGTCAGGCATGAGACCGTAGTCCGGCCAGACTACGGCGGTTACTATTGTGTTACTTGTGTCCTACCTTGCTCTGACGAGACGTGAGGGTTAGGACCCGGGTCGAAGATAAGACGTCGATGGACGCACCTGACCGTGACTAGTGGTAGTGTTTCTGTAGCTAGTGTTCCTTGTCCAGGCGGAGTTCCTTCTGTCTGTGTTTACTAGCCGTGTGGTGGTTACGACGAGCAGTCGTACAGAGTTTCCGACTGTGTGTACTTTCCGTACCGTGCTAGTTGTAGTTTTGCTTCCGCATTTCAGTTATAAGTAGAAGATATAAACTGCTGTCATTCATTTGATATTTATATTCTCTTGCCTGTTTGGAGCCAGTAGGAGATTGGTAGTCCCCACTGAGCTTCTGTTGTGAAGCTCATCCTTCCTTTTCCCAGGTGAGACTTCTCAGCAGCGGCAGGGCGCGCGCCGGCGGAGGAGACGGGGCGGTAGTCGGAGTCCCCGTAGCTAGCAGTGGTTCCCCTCTTCTTCAGTGTACGTCACCCTCGGGGTATGCCCCTAAGGGACTTATTCTTCCCCTGCCTTTTACTTGTACTAGCGTGCGTGCGTTGGGACTGTACTTAGAGCGGTACGCAGCGGTCTCGCTCTCTTTATGTTTCCGCTTGTACGCTTCTAGTTTAGCAGTTGACGTTTAATTCCGTTACATATCCTGTTAGACACAGATTATAGCCCTTCCGAGTCCCCGGATCTGTGGGCGGCGACCGGGAAAATCGGGTCCTCGGCGTGGGCCGAGGGTCGGGTTCTCGGGTCGTTACACTAAATTTTAATTTAGTTCCCAAAGCATCTTGCAATTCTCTCCAAAAATGTGAAGTAAATCTTGCATCTCTGTCAGAAACTATATTCTTTGGAATTCCATGCAACCGTACAATTTCCTTCATATATAGTGCTGCCAAAATATTAACAGACCATTTTGTCTTTATTGCTAAGAAATGAGCTGATTTGGTAAGTCTATCAATGATTACCCATATAGCATCAAATCCACTTCGTGTTTTGGGTAATCCCACAATAAAATCCATACCAATGCTATCCCATTTCCACTCATGTATCCCAAGTGGTTTTAATTTTCCTGCAGGTTTTTGGTGTTCTGCCTTAATTTTCTGACATGTCAAACATTTTGCAATAAATTCCACAATATCATTTTTCATGTTGCGCCACCAGAAATGCTTCTTCAAATCCTGATACATTTTGACAGCTCCAGGGTGAATGGTGAAGTGAGACCGATGAGCTTCTTCTAAGATCTGTTTCTTGATTTCGGGATTATCCGATACACACAATCTGTCTCGGAATCGAAGATTCCCGTGAACATCTTCATTAAAATCAAGTTTAGAAGCCAATTTTTCTCTGATTTCTACCAGCATAGGGTCATTGTCTTGTTGCTCTTTAATTTGCTTCAGCAAATCTGACTGCACTACTAAATTGTTAATTTCAATTCTTTTTCTTATGTTTCAACTTTCAAGCTTAAGGTGAAAAATTCCTCCAACAGTTTCCATTCCCTTACTTGCAACCGAAATATCCTGGCTATAGGATTTCTGCTGAGTGCGTCAGCCACAGTGTTTCCTTTTCCCAGATGGTATTCAATCTTGAAATCATAGTCTTTGATATATTCCATCCATCTTCTTTGTCTCATGTTCAGTTCTTTCTGTGAAAATAAATATTTGAGACTCTTATGATCAGAGTACACTATAAATTGATTATCGTATAGGTAGTGTCTCCAAAGCTTAAGAGCAAAGACCACAGCGGCCAATTCTAAATCATGTATTGGATAGTTCTTCTCGTGAGTCTTCAACTGTCTTGATGCATAGGCAATAACTCTTCTATCTTGCATCAATACACATCCCAATCCAATGTGGGAAGCATCAGTATAAACCTCAAATTTTTCCTTCTACCAGTAAGGCTAGAATTGGTACAGATGACAGACATTCTTTTAACAATTGAAATGCTTCCTCACAATTCTCATTCCATATAAAAGCAGTTCCTTTTCTAGTCAACTGTGTAAGAGGTGAGGCAATTCTAGAAAAATCCTTGACAAATCGCTGGTAGTAACTGGCCATGCCTAGAAAACTTCTTACTTCAGTGAGATTCTTAGGTTGCCCCCATTTTTGTATAGTTTCAATCTTTGAAGAATCTACTGATAGACCTTCTTTAGAAATAATATGTCCTAAGAACATCACTTCCTTCAACCAACATTCACATTTACTGAACTTTGCATATAACTTGTGATCTCGTAATAATTACAAAGTGATCCGTAAATGCATTTCATGCTCTTCCATACTTTTGGAGTAGATCAGTATATCATCAATGAATACAACTACAAACTGATCTAAATAAGACCTAAACACATCATTCATCAGACGCATAAATGCAGTTGGTGCATTTGTTAATCCAAACGGCATCACCACAAATTCATAATGTCAATATCTTGTTCGAAAAGTCGTTTTATGGATATCTGATTCTTGAATTCTAAGCTGATGATATCTAGATCTTAAATCAATCTTGGAGAAACACTGAGCTCCAGACAATTGATCAAAAAATCATCAATTCTCGGAAGTGGGTACTTATTCTTTATAGTCAATTGATTTAATTGTCGATAATCAATGCATAACCGCATAGATCCATCTTTCTTTTTAACAAACAGTACCGGAGCACCCCAAGTTGAGGTACTGGGTCTAATAAATCCCTTCTCTATTAATTCCAACAATTGCCTTTTTAGTTCTTTCAATTCTTCTATTGACATTCTGTACGGCGTACTTGAGATAGGCGTAGCTCCTGGTACCAATTCAATTGAAAAATTCACCTCTCTATTAGGTGGTATGCTAGGTAGCTCTTCAGGGAAAACATCAAGAAATTCCCTTACAATCGGAATATCTTCCAATCCTACTATGTTCTGATTTAATAAGGTCACAGAAGCCAAATATCCTTGACAACCTTTCTGTACTAATTTACAAGCTTTCACTGCTGAAATTATTGGTATTCTTTTGGTTTGGGGTTTATCAAAGGTCATGGAATAGATTTCCTCTCCTAGGAATGTCACTTGTCTCAATCGGCAGTCTAAGTTTGTATGGTATTTAGATAACCAATCAACCCCAAGGATTACATCATAATCCCACATTTCTAAACATATCAAATCACTGGGTAAATCATGTCCATTGACCATGATCTAACTAGCAGGGTAATATTCTTTAAGCTTTTTACTCTCACTTAAAGGAGTTGCAACTTCAAGGTGTGTGGGTAATGGAATTGAATGTATCTCCAGAGATTTAGCAAGCTCATAGCTAAAGAAAGAGTGCGTAGCTCCAAAATCAAACAACACAAATGCAGGTTTTGAGTTCACTAACAGTGTACCTTCAATCAATCCACCCTCCTGCGGGGATTCAGGTTCCATTTCCTGAATGGCTTGTAGTCTTCCTTGCTTTACTTGGGGGTTCTTATTTGTTGGTGCTGTCTTGGCCATTGGGCAATCCGGGATTCGGTGTTGAGTGCTTCCACAACGAAAACATGCACCCAATTTACGCCAGCAATTCTCAACCTTATACCGATACGATGGGAATGCTTACAAACATCCTTACTCCCTACCGGAGCTTTGCCTGCCTTCTTAGAAGTTTTCTGAATCTTCGGGGCATTCCCCGACTCATACTTCCTTTTTCGATCTGAAGACCCTTCTCCAGATTTCCCTCTAATCTTATCCACAGTTTCATTCGCAGCTTCCAGTGCCAAGGCTCTCTTTACCATTTCTGAAAAAGTAGTGATCAGGTGAGGAGTTAGCTGCGTAATAAAATTAGGATGCAATCCATTCATAAACCTTTTAGCCTTTAATTTCTCCGTGGTTATAAGATGCGGAGTGTACTTTGACAACCGAGCAAATTGGGCCTCATACTCCGATACCGACATCCGTAATTGTTTTAAACCTGCAAATTCATTTACTTTCTTCTCCTGAACTACCTCGGAGAAATATTGATCATTAAATAATTCCACAAACTCGTCCCAACTAACTTGATTTGAATCCTCCAAGGTAGCTTCTACAGTTTCCCACCAAGCACGGGCATCACGATCTAACTGGAATGTAGTCAGACGAACCTTTTCTTCTTCTGTATGAAGCGCGCGCATTGTTGACTGTGCAATTCCGTTGTCCAGAGTTCCTCGTACAAGTCACGATGCGCACCTCCTCTAAACTGTCTCACAAATATAAAATAGCAAAAAGGAACTAGCACAATGGTGAGAACAGGTCATATCCACGGAGAGGCTGAATAGAGCTTGAATTAAAGCTACTTCAACTTGAAACCTATACCGATCAAATCACTCACAACGGACCAAATTTAATGAAAGAACTAGTTGAACTGAAATGAAAAGAGATGTAATATCAATGTACCCTCACAACTCGAGGGATCAAACAAATCGAGAGAGATCTAAACTAGGCACAAACGGATACACCTCTAATCTGAATTGCTTCGGAAAGATGACGGAATATGAATTCTCAACAGAACATTTCAAACCACTGTACCCTCATAGCTAGAGGGATGAAGAACAAATAAGAAATAAGATGCAATCAATGCCAAAACAACAAGACAAATACAATAAATTTCTGAACTCTCACAGTCTGATGCATCAACCAGAAAACATTAAAAGAGATATAAACCGCAACATCAAATTTCTGATCTATCTACATAAGAGAATAAGAACTCCCACGGAACATAAATCTCCAAGAGATAAAGAAAACAGGAAAAGAACCAAGCTCTCTGATGTCTCAAATCCTAGTTGATCTCTAGAAGCTCCACAGCTCACCGACCAGAATCATAGAAGACGGATCCCATCGCTTCCCTTTCCAATAGCAAGAAGAAACCCACAAAGTTGCAGTCGCCCTCCGGATGAACAGAGGAAACCGCCAACAATCGTCAACAGCACTCCCGGCAATTGTATCAAATCAACCAAGCCTCTGGAATTCCAGACTCCAATTCTCACTGCAGCAGTAAAACTTCTCAGCTCTGATCTCCGGGAGAAATCCCAAAAAATGCAGAACTCAATACCCACCGGATCAAACTAAAAACATATAAAAGAGAACTCAGAAGAAATGCAAACTCAGGAACACAATTAGAAATGAAAAATGCAACCGGATCCAAGTCTCCCAACCCAACCATTCAGAACAAAAGAAACAGAAGAAAAAAATGAAATCTCTGATCTCTCTAACCGTCCAACCTCTGGATCGTTCTATCACAATTTGCACCTAAGAAAAGAAAGAACAGAATAAAATAAAGAACTAATGATCTAAAAGAAAATTTGCTCGAATTAGAATGAAGACTGTAAAGATAGAACTATCAATCCTAGCAATTCAAAAGATAGAAAACTCATATGAACTGAATTAAATGCCACTGAGATGAGCTCGGGAACACAAAGAAAATAGGACTAAATGCAGAAGAAATGATAACATCCGATTCTACTGGACCCTCCTCACAGCAGAAAAAGAAAGGAAGCAACCAAATCAGAAAATGTTGAACCCCAAATCCCTCATAGCTCTGCTCTCCGAAAGAAAAAT
Source organism: Colocasia esculenta (assembly GCA_014218235.1). Classification (NCBI taxonomy): domain Eukaryota; kingdom Viridiplantae; phylum Streptophyta; class Magnoliopsida; order Alismatales; family Araceae; genus Colocasia; species Colocasia esculenta. The sequence continues at coordinate 63,963,011 of CM024756.1, forward strand.
TACAGGGAAGAAATCTGAGAAAATTCCTAAGCCTCGAACCAGCCCGCAAGAACATTCCCTCTCTGTTCTGCTTAAACACCGAAATGAAAATTACAGGAAATGGGAAACTGAAAATTCTAAAAAATTTCTAACCAGACCAACCCCCCGGAGAGGAGGGCTTGGGGTCTTCTTATAGGTACCCGGCATCCTGCTTCCTCTCCCATCTGCACCTCTTCAGCTCCGCACCCGGATCGCCACCTCAGCACACACCCAGATCGCCAACCGCCTTGTACACATCTACACAGCACCGCGCCACCTCAGCTGCTCCTGGTTCAGCATCGCGCCAGGGCCCAGCCCAGGTCGCCAGGCGCCTCCAGCTTCCGGCCCATCTTCCTCAGCCACGAACCGCCATGCCCAACATCTGCCGCCATGCCTGCATCAGCCGCATGCGCAGCACCACCATCGCCTGCATCTGGCCCGGCCCACACCAGCAGCCTGCATCTGCGCAGGTCCAGCACCTGCGCTCCTCGCATGCGCATGCGCCGCCTTGCACAACCGGCCAGCACCACACATGCTCATCCACCTCAGCACCAGCTGCTGCGCACCGCCTCAGCCACCCTGCTGCACACCCCCTTTGGGCCTCCACATGCACAAGCCCTCCGCCACCCTGCATCGACTGCCAGATCGCACGGGCTCTTCCATCACCAGGGCTCCAGTCGCCCCCGGAGCTCCATCTCCAGCGCACACCAGGCCTCTCCAGCGCTGCACACCTCCAGCCGCGCACAGGAGCTCCACATCTCCAGCACACACCTGGTTCTGGCCGCCAAATCCCCGCCCAGGGCTCCGCCCAAAATCGCCTTCCAGCAGCTTCGTTGCTGACCTGTTAAGAAGAAAGAAAGAATAAGTAAGTAAAAAAATTTGCGTGGCCTTTTTAATGAAATCAATAAGGGCATAATGGACCCATGGGGAGAGGGGTATGTGGCAGATTATAGAGTGGGTAAGGTATTTAAGTATTTATAAATCTAAAAAATATTTACAAAACATATTATTGCGATAAGAAATATTTATTTACAATTTATTTACAAATGACTTTATTTCTAAAATGATTCTAGTTAGTCAATATGAAAGAAATGAAGAACTAACATGTGTTCTAACCCAATATCGATTAACATGTTCAAATCTTATTCACGGATGAATTGAGATTAGAGTCACTGTGCACATTATTTACTGACAAAATATGTCTAAAATCAACTATATGCTTGAAATTAAACACTGAAAATTGTGCAATCATCACTCCCCCCTACTTGACATTGCTAGTCCCTAGCAATAAAAATTACTCCAAATGTATGACTAGAAGATGTAATGTCTCATGTGATAAATAACCATCATGTAAAAGATTAATGTAGAAGATATGTCTTTCCTAATTGTAAGGGCTTATGGCAAGAAATTAGTGCACAATGATAGCTCACTTAAGAGTTCACATCAGCCCTTCTGAAGCTCCTCTGCCTCATCAGTAATTGAGATTAGATTAATTCGAGGGAGAAGAAAAGAATTGTGGAATAAGATCCTTGCTCAGTCAGATGGGTTGTTTCTCTCAGTTCCATTCTGCCATCTTCCTTGAGGATTATTTCTCTGAGTTTGAGGACTTTGTCCCTTTATTTGCACTTTGTGCTCTCAGATTTTTTTTCTTTTTCATCCATAATGCTGCACAACCCATCACTTTTCAAGAGTAGCGAGTCCAACTTTACTCAGATCGGGGCATTTTTCATGGATATATTTTTCTTTTGCTTTTGCTTTTGCTTTTGATTTTCCTTTCCTCTTTATGGAAGGATGAACAATCAGGTTCCTTGATCACATTCCTTCACTTCCTTGCAGTTCACTTAAGGGAGGGGAGAAAACCAATCGCCTCTCTCCTACTAGCCTTGACAAATTGCTACATTCGGGTTCAGCTAGTCTAAGTGGCTGTGTAGTGTGTGTATGAAAACTTCTTGCCATAAATCCTTACATAAGGTAGACAATAAGTACGTGTAATCCTTTACTAGAGGTACCTAACATGGATCTTTGCAAGGGAATGTGACAACACAAAATTTTAATGGTTAAAGATCAGACACATAGTCTGGAAAATGACAAGCATTTTTATTCAAAGATTTATTCAATATGAAACATGTGAATTTTATTTGCATATGTACAAGCTCAGAAAAGAAATGAAGCATTGGTTAGGGTGAGAACTATGAATGTGGGCTTAATCTACCTCTCCCCCCTACTTATTTACAGGAAAAGAAAGTAAGATAGAGATTACCTGATAAAGAAATCTGTACACTTGGGTTGCCTCCCAAGAAGCGCTAAGTTTATTTCGTCTTCAGCCGGACGCAATTAGGCTTCGTTTGACTCAGCTTGCTTGCTAGAATCCATTTTTAAAGAAGGTGGGCTTTTAAAGAAATGTTTTGACCACTGCCCATTAACAGTGAATGATTGTCTATTTTGGGATCAAGAATAATGACAGCACCATTGTCACAAGTTTTGACAACACGTAAGGACCATCCTGTCGGGACTTCAATTTTCCCGAAAACAGACTAAGCCGAGAATTAATAACCAGACCTTATCATGCATTTGAAAAGTTTTCATGAATTTTCAAGACTTCAATTAGTTTCTTCTCATGCCCTTCATCAAGATTATTAGCAATTATGATGGGCCAAATCTCGTTCTCTCTTAGAAAGATGTATTTTGAATTAGCAGGGAGTGGTTTTAGTTCAACCTTAGGAGGACATCTAATGGAAACGATGGATCACTATCTTGAAATAAGGAACTAAGTTGTCCTTCCTCTCCCTCAAACCCTAGAGCACAGGGTTGGTCTACTGCTTTTCCTCATAAGATTCTTCCACTAAATCTACCACCAGACAAACTTTCTTTTTCCTTGGATTTTCTTTTTCAAACTTCTCTTCAACCTCTTCTTCAATTTCAATTTTATTTCATTTTCTTTATCCTCATGCAAAGTTGTCATGTGTGGTGAGGATTTATCAAGATTTTTCCACTTCTTATTGTAGACATTGTTTCCATATTTCCACTTGGGGCCCCTAACTTGGGCAGAATGGTGGTCCTGTTGTATAAGTTGATTTTGAATTTGTGGTGCTGAAATATTTGACAAAAATTTGTTGTGTGCTTGTGGTAAAGGTACATTTGGTCTAGCAGATAGTCTGTACCCCTGACCTTGATAGTATTGCTGGTCCTGATAAAATCCAGAAGAGTTGTTCCTTGGGTTTGTTATAGTTTGACTTGGTAACTGACCCAATTCCTCCCTACACACCTCAGCAATCTGAAACTCTATCCTATCCAAATTTGCTGAATATTTTGCTTCTGATTTTGATATTGATTTTGTTGTTCTTGCACAGTTTGGCAAAGAGTCATCATCATGTTTTGAAGTTGATTCATTTTATCTTCCCAATTGGGTTGAGAAGATGGTGGTTGATCGTATGAAGGTTGCTGAAAATTGGTGTGAACAATTTGATCGAAGTTTTGATTTCCATTGAATTGTGGAGGTCTGAAATAAAAAGATTGGTCAAATCCTGAATTCTGATTGGGATAGGATTGACCATACATGGATTGCTTGAAAGAAGTTGAGACACTTCTTCATATTGATTTCTCCAAGAAAAGTTTGAGTGGTTTCTCCAACCAGGATTATATGTGTTAGAATATGGATCATGAGGGGGTTGGTAGAAACCTTGGAAAGTTTGGACTTGTTCTTGATAGGCCATGGGTTGAAAGAATCTCTCAATCGATAGGTTGAGCCAAATCTAAGTTCAGAGAATGTCTACCAAGCATGCACAGATTGAAAAGCCTATATTATGAATTTTGAATTTTTTTAAATTTTTATTGATTTTGATGAATTTTTTAAACAAACACAAACAAACAAACACTTTCAAATCAAATTAACCTAGACACTAAGTGTTCCTTGGACTTATGTTATTTTCTCAAAATCAGATTTATGCTTGCTTAAGTCCAATCCTACTCTTCTTGTACTGGCCAGGTAAGAGGTGGAGTAGAGGGAGGCCCCCCTTGCTTTCGCAAGGACCCAATTAAATAACCTCTAACTCGCTAAGCGTAAGCTTTTTAACCTCTAATCCTAGACACCAGACTTAAAGAGAAGTTTTAGAATTAAGAAAGAACAAATCTAATTATGAACCCTAAGGCCAAGTCTACTGATTTTTATTGAAAGTTTAGGCGAATGCAAGATGTGGAAAAAAAAATTGTGATTTTTGGGCAAAGGAAAGGGTGATGAAATCCCTCACCTTATCTTTTTATTCTAATGGGTGAAGCCCTTAAGCAGTCTCATTTTCAAATATGAAATGCACAGATCAATTTTAAACAAGGATTTTCTAATGCTAAGACTAATGCATGAAATGAGCGATGGAAGTCTTACCTTTCCCCCGCACTCTTCAATGCAAGAAAAAGATGAAATGACAATTAAAATGATGAATGTCCTAAAACATGTGTTTCTAATCTTGAGAGGATGGAAATTTTACTTACAAACAAACGGCTAACATGAAAGAACGATTTGGAAAAAAATTTAGATTTTAAAATTTTTTTTATTTTTATTTAGTTTTTGAACTAAATGAAATGAAGGTAAGAAAATATAAAGTGGTACTATAAGCTAATTCCAAACCAATCAAACTACCAAGAGGCCAATTATTACATGCCAACGTGAAAGAAATCTCTGTACATGCACAGAGAATACATCAAAGCCTCACTACAAAGTTCACTCACACTCTTTTATTAAAATTTGGAATTAAAGCAATTTAAAAAAAAAATTCAGCAAGCTCCTCCTCCAATGGCTTCAAGTCTCCAAGCCCAATCTCCAAGTGTGCAAATCTGAAATGAAAGCCCAATAACAAGTCAAATGAAACCTCAAAGTAAATGAAATCAAATCAAAACAGAATTAAATCAAACTCTAATGCCTCCCCGGCAACGGCGCCAAGATGAAGCGCGCGCATTGTTGACTGTGCAATTCCGTTGTCCAGAGTTCCTCGTACAAGTCACGATGCGCACCTCCCCTAAACTGTCTCACAAATATAAAATAGCAAAAAGGAACTAACACAATGGTGAGAACAGGTCATATCCACGGAGAGGCTGAATAGAGCTTGAATTAAAGCTACTTCAACTTGAAACCTATACCGATCAAATCACTCACAACGGACCAAATTTAATGAAAGAACTAGTTGAACTGAAATGAAAAGAGATGTATATCAATGTACCCTCACAACTCGAGGGATCAAACAAATCGAGAGAGATCTAAACTAGGCACAAACGGATACACCTCTAAATCTGAATTGCTTCGGAAAGATGACGGAACATGAATTCTCAACAGAACATTTCAAACACTGTACCCTCATAACTAGAGGGATGAAGAACAAATAAGAAATAAGATGCAATCAATGCCAAAACAACAAGACAAATACAATAAATCTCTGAACTCTCACAGTCTGATGCATCAACCAGAAAACATTAAAAGAGATATAAACTGCAACATCAAATTTCTGATCTATCTACATAAGAGAATAAGAACTCCCACGGAACATAAATCTCCAAGAGATAAAGAAAACAGGAAAAGAACCAAGCTCTCTGATGTCTCAAATCCTAGTTGATCTCTAGAAGCTCCACAGCTCACCGACCAGAATCACAGAAGACGGATCCCATCGCTTCCCTTTCCAATAGCAAGAAGAAACCACAAAGTTGCAGTCGCCCTCCGGATGAACAGAGGAACCGCCAACAATCGTCAACAGCACTCCCGGCAATTGTATCAAATCAACCAAGCCTCTGGAATTCCAGACTCCAATTCTCACTGCAGTAGTAAAACTTCTCAGCTCTGATCTCGGGAGAAATCCCAAAAAATGCAGAACTCAATACCCACCGGATCAAACTAAAAATATATAAAAGAGAACTCAGAAGAAATGCAAACTCAGGAACACAATTAGAAATGAAAAATGCAACCGATCCAAGTCTCCCAACCCAACCATTCAGAACAAAAGAAACAGAAGAAAAAAATGACATCTCTGATCTCTCTAACCGTCCAACCTCTGGATCGTTCTATCACAATTTGCACCTAAGAAAAGAAGAACAGAATAAAATAAAGAACTAATGATCTAAAGAAAATTTGCTCGAATTAGAATGAAGACTGTAAAGATAGAACTATCAATCCTAGCAATTCAAAAGATAGAAAACTCATATGAACTGAATTAAATGCCACTGAGATGAGCTCGGGAACACAAGAAAATAGGACTAAATGCAGAAGAAATGATAACATCCGATTCTACTGGACCCTCCTCACAGCAGAAAAGAAAGGAAGCAACCAAATCAGAAAATGTTGAACCCCAAATCCCTCATAGCTCTGCTCTCCGAAAGAAAAATTACAGGGAAGAAATCTGAGAAAATTCCTAAGCCTCGAACCAGCCCGCAAGAACATTCCCTCTCTGTTCTGCTTAAACACCGAAATGAAAATTACAGGAAATGGGAAACTGAAAATTCTAAAAAAAATTCTAACCAGACCAACCCCCCGGAGAGGAGGGCCTTGGGGTCTTCTTATAGGTACCCGGGCATCCTGCTTCCTCTCCCATCTGCACCTCTTCAGCTCCGCACCCGGATCGCCACCTCAGCACACACCCAGATCGCCAACCGCCTTGTACACATCTACACAGCACCGCGCCACCTCAGCTGCTCCTGGTTCAGCATCGCGCCAGGGCCCAGCCCAGGTCGCCAGGCGCCTCCAGTTTCCGGCCCATCTTCCTCAGCCACGAACCGCCATGCCCAACATCTGCCGCCATGCCCTGCATCAGCCGCATGCGCAGCACCACCATCGCCTGCGTCTGGCCCGGCCCACACCAGCAGCCTGCATCTGCGCAGGTCCAGCACCTGCGCTCCTCGCATGCGCATGCGCCGCCTTGCACAACCGGCCCAGCACCACACATGCTCCATCCACCTCAGCACCAGCCTGCTGCGCACCGCCTCAGCCACCCTACTGCACACCGCCTTCTGGCCTCCACATGCACAAGCCCTCCGCCACCCTGCATCGACTGCCAGATCGCACGGGCTCTTCCATCACCAGGGCTCCAGCCGCCCCCGGAGCTCCATCTCCAGCGCACACTAGGACCTCCTCCAGCGCCTGCACACCTCCAGCCGCGCACAGGAGCTCCACATCTCCAGCGCACACCTGGTTCTGGCCGCCAAACCCCAGCCCAGGGCTCCGCCCAAATCGCCTTCCAGCAGCTTCTGTTGCTGACCTGTTTAAGAAGAAAGAAAGAATAAGTAAGTAAAAAAATGTTGCGTGGCCTTTTTAATGAAATCAATAAGGGCATAATGGACCCATGGGGAGAGGGGTATGTGGCATGATTATAGTGGGTAAGGTATTTAAGTATTTATAAATCTAAAAAATATTTACAAAACATATTATTGCGACAAGAAAATTTATTACATATTTATTTACAAATGACTTTATTTCTAAAATGAATCTAGTTAGTCAATATGAAAGAAATGAAGATCTAACATGTGTTCTAACCCCAATATCGATTAACATGTTCAAAATCTTATTCACGGATGAATTGAGATTTAGATTCACTGTGCACATTATTTACTGACAAAATATGTCTAAAATCAACTATATGCTTGAAATTTAACACTGAAAATTGTGCAATCATCACTGTACACTTAATCATTCTAAATATCCTTTCAATGTCTTTTAGCCAATTTTCGGCCTCATCCGGATCCGTACCTCCTGAGAATCTCGGAGGATCCAGCTTCGGAAATCCTTGAACAAGCTTGTCCCATTGTGGCAACCATTTCTAGCTACTGCCTTCATTACTCAGTTAGATCATGCATAGAACTCTCCATCTTCCTCTAATTAGCGTCACCTCCGTCCATTACTAAATGGAGAAAGTAGCTTAAACATCCAAGAATACACACATTAATTTTCACAATCATCCCAAGCTTACATCCATCACATACACATTCAAATTCACAGAACACACCATCTCTATAAACAAGTCAAATATTTACATTACAATACATTCCCACGTATCCCGAAATACCATAACCTTTTCCTTCCAAGTTATCATACTTACAAAATTCCAACCCCCACTAACCTCTCACTCCACATACACATTGGAGTTTGATATATACAACCAGCATTTACACAAAAAGAGAGGTTTACAAAAAGACGAGTGGTCTAGATCCATTTCTAGTTTCGGGTCAGGTTTATAACAGTCTCCTCTGGCGGTGCTTGCGGTTCTCCTCCGGCCCCGTGGTACAACTCTCTAGTAGCATCAGTCAACGCCTCCCAATAACCTTCAACTTGGTGGAGCAACAGATCCTGCCCCAACCTCAATTTATCCAGGTTGATCATAACTTGGCTCATAGTTTCTAGAGAAGCACAGGGATTGCCCGCCATAAAAGCACCTGCAGTCAAGTTGAGCACCTCTTCCTTAATTTGCAGGTGGGCTTCTCGCTATGCTTGGGCATATAGCTCTATATCCTGACGTAGCATTTCCATGGCTGCTACCAACCTATCTTGGGCATTCATATCCATTCTGAAATAATTAACAGGTTAAGCATTTACATTGCTATAGAAATCATGCCAACTAATCCCATATTTCTACCCCAACTCACTGATTTCCCTAGGTTTATCGAACTAATGCTCTGATACCAAATTTATCTGTCACGTCCTAATAAAAAGCTATTTATCGGAAGTGACAGAAAACATGCACAAGAGGTAGTATTAATTTATCCATTCATAACGTCATAAGCGGAAGTTTATTACGCAAGTACTCCTCATAACAACTAAGAGAGGAGTAGATCAAAAACAAACTCTTTCCAATACATCTTGTTTTATACCACTAAAAGAAAACAGTTGAAAGTTTGCTTGGCTTGACACGGCCATTCACTCTGCACACATTCCCTTAAGCTTCACCCCCATCTGAATTACCTGAAAAAGGTAGGAAATAGTGAGCTAACTAGCCCAGTAGAATTCAAATCCATAATTCAGGGTGAACACATGATAGCCAAGACAAGGATAGAACAGATATCAAGGAGACATTACCAGACATGAGAACGGTAAACTTGATATAGTGACAGTAAAACACAGGGCATGTTCAGATATGTAGCTCAAAATTGGTTCATATATCAGTTACATAATACAGGAATCATGATGACCATAGTCAAAAAGTATTTGATGCAATGCCAGACATCCCGACGCCCTTTATCATTCAGCACGGTCAGAAAATGAATTTGGGTGCTCCTCCCAAGACTGGATCAGGCCTATTTGCACAGGCATATTAATCAAGTGGGGTCCAAGGACCCAATAAATGTCATCATCATTGTCCACATCTCATAAGGTGTTCAAACATATGAACTCTCAGGTGATCAGGTTTTGTGAACTTGGTTACCGAATACCGAAGAATAGACTCAACGGAGTACCATTCGTAATTGACAACGTTATGGATAATTCAAGGGTGTGTAAGGTACATCAAGTGGGTAAACTTTACAGTAGAATGACAGTAAATACCAAAGTAATTAAGGGGGTAACTTTCTAGAAGTTTAATCAAGGATTCAAACATGAAAAGTTGCTGAAATACAAGGCAGGACAATAGCTGTCGACAGCCAAAGGGCTGTCAACAGCCAGGAAAGGGCTGTCGACAGATGGCAGCAGACAGAGTTCAGGTTTGCTGGTTCTGTGGGTATCTGTCGACAGCAAGGGGCTGGCTGCCGACAGCTAGCCACAGTCCAGAGATCTAAAGTTCAGGAAGACTTGCGCCTGTCGGCAGCTATGGGCTGGCTGTCGACAGATAGCAGCAGTCCTTCCAAAAACGACTTTAAATCCATCCTAAACACCCTAATTATAGAACTTAAAAACCAAGGCATGTTTTATATCAAATAGAAGAGTTCTAATTGTAGTTCTCACAGTGGTTTATAAGCTAAACAAGCAAGATGAAAGAGGAGGTTTACAATTCAAACTCGTCTAGCTAGAAACTAAACATAGTGCAGTACTGAAAGTATAGCCTTGATAGCAATGGTTTAATGGAAGATTCCTACATGATGGACACTAAACCACAAATGTTTCATGGATCTAAATCAAGGCTTGAAGTATCAATCATCTAAACCGAAGTCTTCATACTATTCTAAAGATGATTGAGACTTATATAAAACTCTATAGCATGTACAAGGATCAAGGGTGGAAGAAGAGAATAGAGTTAGTTTCTAAAATGGAACAAGGTTGTTCCTCTTCCAACAAGAGTATTTCTATCATGACTGGAAGAAAAATAGAAGAACCACAGGTATAGCCACTAGTTCAATCATCAAGAAATTCTTATCATGTGTGGAAGACAGATCTGAACTAGAGGGAGATGAATCCTACCTTTCTAAGCAAGTGAGTTCTCACGTGATCTTGACAAAAGAGTTTAACCCAGTAGAAGAAGAACTTCCTCCCAAGTTGATGCCTTGCTAGCCACGACAGTTACTTCAACAAGCAATTTAACACCAAGGAAGAAGCAGCTACAATTGCAGTATGAGCAGAAGCAGGAGTAATTGCAGTAGCTATGAAGCCAAGGACTCCAACAGCTCCCCAGTAGCACTTCTAGCAGCACTTCCAGCAGCAAGAAGTAGGAAGACAAGAGCAGGGCAAGACCAAAGGGTGTGGAAAGGTGTGTGCGAAGGGAGGAAGTGGCTTTTATAGCCCATCAAGTTCCCATGCAAGAGGACACGTCCATGCGCAGGTGTAACAGTAAAACCCCCTGTGCTTTTACTGCTTACACCTGGTTCATGCCTCCTTTCACCCCCTTACACCTCAACCCCAACGTGTAAGAGTTTTACCCCATGGTTATCCTTATCCTAATGTGTGTTGGCCTCTTCTAAGCCTCACACGTAAGCTCCTGGAAAAACCCAGAAATTGGTCACCGTAACTGACCCTTAATTCAGCTGGCCCATTGATCCCTATGTAAACCTATCCAAATGGTGTCCATTTGTATTGAAATTTTAACCATAGACTAATATGATGGTTTTACAAATTATGGTTATTTTATTTTAATTTTTAGATTTTATTTTGCAGTAGGTGTAAAATCACCCGAAAAATAGTCGCGTCGACTTAATCTCAAAATCTGAATGTCAAAAAAATTCGAATATTTACATTTCTGATATCTCCACATTTTTATGGAAATTATGGTGATCTCAGATTTCATTTTTGTTATAGTTTTTCAGTGTCGCCCTGTGGGAGCGCGCACGTCCGAGCACGACACTGGGGTAACGTTAATTAATATTAATCATTCTTAAATATCAATTATTTCAATTTAAGATTAATACTTAAGTCTAATAACTTTATTATTCATATTTTTCAACAAATAAAATTTTCGGGGTGTTACACACCGCGCCAGAATTTCCAACTAGGATGCAGTGGGGCAAGGAGGAAGGTCCCCGGACGCGCTTCCCTGGAGACGCTCCAAGGCGGCCTCCATCACCGCCTCCAAAGGATGCACTGGGGACTTCATCCCCAGCACTTGCGTCATTGGTAGCTGGTCCTCTTCGGAGTCGGCTTGGACCTCGGAAGCGGTATTCGCCTCCTTGACAGAACCCCTCTGCCAACTGTGGTGATGACGTCCCCGGTGGCGACCACCTCCTGGCCTTTGCCTGGTGCGGGAGACCTTCGAGGGCCTTCCTGTCGGTTTCGCCCCCCTGTTGGCCCGGAAGATGTCGCCACCGTCTGTGGCCACTCCTCAGCTGCCGCTTCGAGGGTAGAAGGGACCGCGACCCCAAACGCCGCCACCGCTGACACCTGCGGCTAGCCCTCTGCTGCCACGGCGAAAGTGGGAAAAAGAACTACGCCCCCAGGTGCCTCCTCGGTGCGCGTCACCCCTGCAGCCTCTCCGCAGGCGGGCTCCTGCGCGGTGTCATCTCCGCCCTCCGCTATCGCGCACGGCGCCTCCGCTAGGGATTTGGACGCTTCGTCCGCAACCCCCTCCTTCGTTCAGCTCTGCGGTGCAGTTACCCTCACCTACTCTCCTACGGAGTCTTCATCAGACTGGTCGCTGACTACGACCAGCCCCAGCTCAGAGAACATCCCTTCCCTCGACAGGGGTCTCCTCTCCGTCACAGTTTACGGCCTCGCTTGCTCGGCCGTCTTCATCACCTTGCGCTTCTTCCACGTCTGGAGTTGAGGACTTTCCTCTTCCTCCTCTTCCACGTCCTCTTCGGCCTCCTCTTCGGCCACTGGCTGCAAGGTCTTCTTCGGCACCACCTGTGCCCCGGACTTCTTTTTGAGGCGTATTTTCTGGGGCCTCTTTTCGGTGGCCCGGGGACTGGTCAGACGGCGGTCTTCGGCTACTGCGGCTGTGGCATCCTCGCCCATGTAGGTCACGAAGGATGTGACGATGATCTGCTCGGCGTAACCCGCCATCTCCTCTTGATCCCGACCGGCGGCCAATTCCTCAGCAGCTATGCACGGAAAAGACAATCAGAACAAGCCTCCTAACGACTCAAAGGTCAAAGCAGATATGGATACTTACTCCATGGTCTGCTCAGACCATGCTTGACAAGCAGAAACTCCGTCAAGTAATGTTCGGCGTTCCTCACCAACGCCATGTTCAAATTGTCTGAGGCCTTCGCCTCGTCCTGAATCAAGAACGGGTAGCGTTCCTTCCAAGGTTCCTGAACACGAGTGGGAAACCCCAACTTTGGCACGTCAGCATGACGTCCAACGAAGAAGACGCCGTGCGTCCATCCCTTGTTGTTGAAATGCTTCCCCTGAATAGGATTGCATCCTGTTCGAGCGATACTTGGTGTAGTAGACGCTCAGCCCCGTCTGCGTGGGTTGTGAGGCTGAACTGCGCCTGGAAGATGTCTGCAGAGCCTCGCACTCCCCGAAGCTTGTAGATGATGCAGAAGGCGTAGATCGTCCTCCATGAGTTTGGGGTCAGCTGGATGGGGGCGATCCCCTACGTGTTCAGCAACGCCCTCGCCACCTCCGGAAACGGCAATCAGAATCCTGCCTCCAGAATGTCGAGGGAGAGGGCGAAGCAACCTGGTTTGTTTACCAGGTACGACTCTTCTTCTTTGGCAAGGAGGATGTCATACTCCTCGCCAATTCTGTACCGCTCGTGGAGGCCCTCGAAGAAACGGTACTTCGGCCCCTGCGATGCTGCTGGCGCCGCCCCGCTCGCTCCGGCCACTACAGCACTCTTCCCCTTCTGCGACATCGCTAATAAGGGAAGAAGCGAAGATAAAGACAGAGAAGTAGGAAGAAGACGACGATGAAGGGTGGAGAACAAGAATGGTTTCCGAAATCAGAAGGCGTGAGCCCCCGCCTTCTCCCCTTCACTTATAAGGAAAGAGGGGCGCGAAAATTGAAAGCAAAAAGGGCGGTTCTTTCGAACGGTTCGTTTGAAACACGCCTTTGCGTGTCCCCCGCACGACACGTCGTCCTCACCATGATGTTAGTTCCCATCCCCGAGGGGAACACTAAACGGCGTTACCCCAGTGACCGTTGCAAGCGACGAAGTCAACATCGCATTTAATGTGAATGACTACCGAACAGACCTTCTCTCTCAAGGCACTCTGGAATCCAAGCAGCCTAGAGAGAGTGGGCGCAAGTGTGGTGGCTATTTCTAGCCCCCTAGGCTTGCAGGGCCCATTATGGCCCCGCACGGCCCATCATGGCCCAGCAGGCTGGCGTGACCCTCTGGCAAGATGTCGCGTGTCCTCGGATATCAGCCCATGGCTTCCGAGCACGATCCCTACGCCAGGATACCTCCAAGTCCCAAAGGCAGCCTCCGGACGCTGCGCAACCTGTACAGGTATCGTCTACGTAACATGTCCTGCTCGAAACGCGTTGCGGCCTCCCATCAACACTAGTTGTGCCCCCGAGCACCAGGTACCAGCCAATCCAGCTACCGAGCGGACCCCCTGTTTGGTACCTCCCGACCAGAGAAGAGCAGGGAAGACCTTCGCCTCCTAACGACAATTACGGCAGCAGCGCTGCACGCGCCCCACGATCAAGGGGAGCATTAACCGCAAGGCCCCTCAACGGGCGCCTCAACATATAACCCCCCACTAAGGATGCTAACCGACGCGCCATTTCCGGCGTCATCAAAGGGTGGCACGTCCAACCTCTTCAGGACCTTCGCCTATAAAAGGCGCAGGTAACTCCCATGCAAAGGTACGCAACCCTAGTCATACACGTACATCAGTGAACCCTTCTTCCTCAAGCCTTCTACAGTTCACTAACTTAGACATCGAAGGGTTCCTCCCGGTTCTTCAACCGGACCCCCCTAATCCAATTCTAGTTCTTGCAGGCTCATGTCCGCACCGACGATCGTCTTCTTTCATCTCTCAGTGGATGTCCGTTTGGCTCAGGCCCAAACAGGAAAACACCACCACATACGTAAATATCATCAAATGAAAATTGTGAATCTAACAGTTTTGTATTTATATTGACACTTTATCACCCAATTGACAATGTTCAGAAAGTACAGAGACAGAGCTTTTTACACAAGAGATAATTTTAGTGCACTTGAGTTTTGCACTTTACATTTGTACTTCTCCTTTTTCATTAGCCAATAAAAAAAGGACACAACATACTCATCTAATGAGAAGTAAGAAATACAAGTGCAAAGTATAAAATTCAAGTACATTAAAATTTCTGTTTCACAATGTTTCCAACTTTCTATTAAAAGAAAAGAGCATCCGGACAACATGCATAATATGCATATTGACTTACACCACCCCCACGCATATTTGATTTTGTTTTTCTCGGTGGATATTGATACAAATGCAAATATACAAGTGATAAACCTATAATATATATATATATATATATATGTTATAGGGTGGCTGTGTAAAAAAAAAAGGCAATCCTCAATTTTGAAAGAGGAAAGAGCAACGTGGAGCATTGTGGGGCCCGCACTAGGACAGAAATGGAAAAGAATTCTTCGCCACGGCTGTCTTCGTGCGGGGTGCCCGTGGGGGGTTTGAAATCGGGAAACCAACGCGAACCTGCGAGCTACGCCCAGGAGCTGTTTCTTGTGTCCCTCCTCTGCTTTTTTCGCACACGGTTTTCTTCGTACTTTCCTTTCTTTGTTCTCCTCCGTACATACCGCTATCCACTCCGGTCGCGCGGAACACGTCATCGCCGTTACATCTGACGGCGCCGTCAGAGTTGAATCAAACCGTTGGCTACAGTGCTGGGCTGGATCCACGCTGTATCAGCCCCGCCGAGATTACCAAAATGGCCATTCCCCCCGGCTCCCGAGGCAGAGCCTGAGGGGACCTTGCAAGTGACCTCCCTCTCTCCCTAGACTAGACATATATCTTTATTATATAAGAGAAAGATTTATTACACTTTCACATTGATTGGATAACAAGTTCACGTGACATCCAATAATTAGATTGTCATTTTATCACTCCTCATATGAGGGGTGCCACATAGACTATTATCTAATCACATACACTGTAATGTGCAAGTGTAATAAATATTTCTTATTATATAATGTTATCTAATAGTATAGATGGAGTTTGTATCTTAGCTCAGACCTAAATGTTCTATGTTTCAAATGTCACCTGTGGGATATACAGTTGTAAATAGACCTCTTTGCCCACTTAAGTCAGAGTATTACTGTCTCATAAATTGAGGTGGAATTTGGACACTCAACAAAAGACTCACTGATTTACAAAGGATATGTAAGGATAGGAAAAAGTTAAAGGTCTTGGGAGAGGGTTTCAAGAATAACTCTCCGATAGTCAAGTTAATATAGACAAAAGTAAGGAAAAAGAAAGAGAAGCTTGGGATGTGCTATTATCCTTCACGAGAGTGAATTGTTTCAAAATATCTCACCTACGTCGAGAGAGTCTTTGGTTTAAATAGTGGTCGACTTTCTTAAGAGAAGATAGAAAGAGAAGACAGACACAGATCAGAAGACATCCCCTAGTTAGGGATTGTTGCTTGGGAGTCTGAACGTTAGTTACTCAGAACTCCTTCAAATCTATCTTTATCCTTCCGCTTATATTAGACGTTAGTTACCCACGTGGTAGAGTCATGATGTCATTGGAACAACGTAATGAGCTGTAAAGACCTCTCGAATCTCATATCTCTCGACAGCTTGAGGTCTCGTTTGATCCCTCGGGCTATCCGCCAAGCAACCTTGGCTTCTCGGGGAGTTCTACCTTGGGATGTAGGGGTTCCCATGGCTCAAGAGGGCTTTTGGAAACTCGAGCCGAGTCACTCGGGGATCTATCCCGGGAGTCGTTGGCATAAATACTTGAGTGGCCGGGTCCTAATAGACTTATTAGGCCTTCTCTTCTTGATAGGTTAGACATCCTTAGAAGAGTTGAGGGTACGTTTTGTGGGCCACTATTTTTTCCCCTCTCCACGTGTAAATTTGATGGCATGTCGATGCCTACAAAGAAAGTAATTCATCGTATTTTATTTCAGATCCATCTAATTATATCCTCAAGTCTTTTTCAAGGAGTCCAATGTCTCAAATTGCCATTATCCCCTTTGGTGGGATACATGTGAGATTGGTTTGACTCGAGAGTATCCGCACAGTCTCCTCAGACGTACGTCTGTCGAGCCACTATCATTGCACAAATGGTCTACAACCTCTGATCATAGGACAGGTGTTTCGTTACGATCTGAAAATCTATAATCTCATGCTTCTTCCATCTGGCTAGATCCTGATGCTCTGGAGCTTTGGCCTTAGATGGTTCCTTATTTCATATGTTGGTCACATACTTTTCTTCTGTTGACTCATATGTGTACGGAGATATGGGTCGCTATCTCTGTCTACTACTTGTAGGAATGTAGGGTATGGGATGTTCTTTATCTTTTAAGTATTGTACATCATACTCAGTCACTCTTATACCCTCTGATTTATATAATATAACATCTTATCTTTCTGTCAAAAAAAAAAAAAAAGGACCAACTAATAACATGGAACATTTCGCCTTCTCAGAGTCATACTACCACCATTGTCAGATGGTTCCACCTCCCTATAGACTGCTATAAAGCGAATGTGGATGGTTTGTTCAAGAAGGCTCCAGCCAAGCCGATGGTGGTGGTGTACTAGAAACTTGGTGGTTGCTGTTGCTTTCTCATATCACCGAAATCGAGCCTTGAAGCGGAAACTTTAGTGTTACAAAGATAGCTACAATTCTGCTCGAATCATGTATACTTGAACATCTTAGTGGAATCAGACTCAACTAAAATTGTTGGGGTTATTAAAGGTTGCAGAGTATCGTGAAGTTGGTATTCTGAATGAACTTAAATTTCACACATTTCTAGGGAAGTGAATCAAGTGGCAAATAATTTGGCAAACCATGTTTATTCCCTTTCTTTATATATTTTGCTTCTTAAAGGTGTCTAATTAGATTCATTTACCATATGTTGTTAAAGAGCTACTCCACCTTGATAAGACGGGTTGTCCTTCTATTAAGTTGTAGCCTTTAGTCTTGGTCGTTGTACTTATCTTTCTTTATATTTGAATAATATTTATCTTTATCTCCGATGGAGCGGAAAACATATTCCCTCACTAGAGGGCGACAAGAGTATTATTTTTTTAAAAAATAAATAAATTATTCATTATAAAATAATCTTATTATAAAAATATAATTGTTTATAATTGAGAATAAAAATATACATACAGATGAAATATATTTTCACTTGGTATATGTAATTAAGTTAACGACAAATAAAATAACCTTTTGTTTTTACAATCTAGTCCAGGCCAGAACTCTCCCAATCTTAAGCAGCGACAAGTGGGTGTAACCCAACGCAATGAAACCCCTTAGATTAATAAGGTTTAATAGGCCATACGTTTTATTTTGAACAAGAGAAGTTTACTATGTTCAAAAAACATTGAAATATTTATGGGCTTCATTAAATAAGATAAAAGCACATTTTTCATCAAAATTTTTAAAATTTATAAAAATAAAATGATTTTAGAAACCATTTTTCCCCCTTGGGTTGAACAAAATTGTAGGAAATTTCCATTTTCTTGATAGGAAAATGTCAAAGCCTACGCGAGGCACCGACAAGGGTACGACGGGGATACAAGTCTCCCGGGCAGCCTTCCCGGATCCAAACCAGTTAAGAAAACGCCGGTCTCTTCCCCCCACTTAACGGCGTCAAACCAGCGCCACCCCCCCCCCCCCCCCACGACCATTTCGTACGGCGACTGTTCTCATCTGTTCCTCCTCCAACCTCTTCTCCAAGAAACAGAGACGACGAAGGAGAAGCCCAGCATCCACCCACCCCCTCGAAAAAAAGGAAAGAAGAAGAGGGAAAAAAAAAAGAGGGAAAAATGGTTTTTGGACGAGGACGGGTTTGAGAGGGGGAGAGAAGGCTGTGCGGAGCTGATCTGTGGATGCTCGGAAGGGTGAGGAGAGAGCGATCACTGCGTTCTTCTGAGTTTGGCCGCCGATCGCGGCTCGCTTCCGGCGGCAGCCGGTGTTTCTCTGGTTGTTTTCTCTTCTTCTGGTTAGAATTTCGGAAGTTTGTGTGTGTGTGTGTGTTTTTTTTTGGGTTCCTTCTTCTCTCTTCTTGTTGTTGTTCCTTGGTTTTTGATTCTGTTTACTTTGTCATTGATAAGCCGGCATTTGACACGATTCGATCGATTCTTGTGTTGTTGCTATGGAAAAAAAATGCAGATTCAGAAGATTCTGCTGATCGAGGAAGAGCAGGCTTGCTGTTGGAAGGGGGGGTGCTGGTTCGTCCTTGGGACGAGAGCTAGCTCTCGTTTCTGGGATCTTGCAGGGAGATTCATTCGTTTGATCTGAAAGCTGGGGGCTTGGCCTGCGTGTGGGATAGGGTTTTTGGTTCTTTCTTTGCTGGGAAAGAAACCATAACCCTAGGATCCCAATGGGGAGAGGGTTTTGAGGCTTTGGCACCTCCAGTTCAATCTGCTGATTGTTTCATCAGCAGTTGAGCTTCATATTTAGGGAATTCCTTCTCTGCGAAGATGTCTTCCGCTGGAATTGCTCTCAGCCCTGTCCCAGAAGAGCCTGCGCTCTCGTCCATTCGGTTCGATGGCTCCAGGTCATTGCACTGCGCATCTGAGTCCATTGTCATCTACCTGTCATGCTCGTCTCGTTCGCCCGTGATCCCAATGCGCATTCTTCCATCGGAATCAATCGCCTCTGTGAAGCTCCGGATACAGACCTTCAAAGGGTTTGTTGTGAAGAAGCAGAAGCTGATCTTTGATGGGCGGGAACTGGCGCGGAACAATTGCCTCGTCAGGGACTACGGTGTGTGCGACGGCAACGTCCTCCACCTTGTCCTCCGGCTGAGTGACCTGCGCGTCATCACTGTTACGACGACGTTCGGGAGAGAGTACAAATTCCATGTGGAGCAGGGCAGGAATGTGAGGTTCATCAAACGGCAGATTGCCCAGAATGCAAGCGATTTAGCTGACCTTGAGGAGCAGAAGCTCATCTGCAATGGCGAGGAACTTGACGATCGATGCTTGATTGAAGATATCTCTGATGACAAAGATGGTGTAATCCATTTACTGGTCCACAAGTCAGCAAAAGTTAGGGCAAAGCCCCTTGAGAAGGACTTTGAAGTGTCTATTGTGGCTTCGGATTTGAGTGAACTGAAAGCATTTGAAGATCTTCAGATAGTTGAAAGCAAACAGTTCGAGAAAGATCTCTTACTTGAGCCAGTTATTGTGAACCCAAAAGCTGAACTTCCTTCTGTGGTCAACAATCTTGTCAGTGCTGCATTTGCTGGTCTGAACAAGGGTAATTCACCAGTTAGGACTTCAGAAGGCTCAGGAGGGGCATACTTTATGCAAGATATGTCAGGTCAGAGGCATGTTGCAGTTTTCAAGCCCATTGATGAGGAGCCAATGGCTGTAAATAATCCCCAGGGGCTTCCCTTGTCAAGGGATGGTGAAGGTTTGAAGAGGGGGACACGGGTTGGAGAGGGTGCCTTAAGGGAGGTTGCAGCTTACCTTCTGGACTATCCAATCGGTGGGCACCGGACTTTCTCAGAAAAGGTCATCGGGTTTGCAGGTGTTCCCCCAACAGTAATGATCCGCTGCTTGCATGAAGGTTTCAATCATCCACAAGGGTTCAAGTCTGCACCAGAGAATGTCAAGATTGGATCCTTGCAAATGTTTGTGTCTAACGTAGGCAGTTGTGAGGATATGGGACCTGGAGCTTTTCCAGTGGAGGAAGTTCATAAGATTTCTGTCCTGGATATCAGGTTGGCAAATGCTGATCGACACGGTGGAAACATGCTGGTTTGCAAGGAACAAGAAGGGAAACTATCACTTGTTCCTATCGATCATGGATATTGCTTACCAGAGAATGTGAGTATCTTTCTTGTCTACCTCCTCTTGCAATGAAAAAGGAAACTGCCTCTTTATAGGATAATGCTGCACATAATCTTGTCTGTCATATTGATATTCTCATTTGTTTCAAAGGAAATCTCGACGTGTCCATAACTATGTCTATCATATTGGTAATCCATTTGTCAAATTTCTTAATCGATTTAGGTCTGCTTGGACATTGTCCTTTACTCATGTTTTTTTCCCTAGGGATTATACTTTAAAATGTCTTTCCTGGGTAAATTCTGATAGATTTCACCCTAAAGAAAAGAATCTCATGCACATTCCTGGGGAAAAACATGAGTCCAATATTAGCCATGTTTGAAATTTCAATGTATTGTATGCTTTGCACTTTTTAAGTTTGCATCCCCCCCCCCGCACCATCTCCATCCCTACTTTTGTAAGTTTTGTGTTTATTCTCTGTATGCAATTTTATTCTTTTTTCAAGGAAACTTTCCCCTTGTTCTTCTGTCTTGCATAAGTTTATGTGATCTAATGCCTATTTCTTCTGCGTCTGCACATAACAGTTTGAAGATTGCACATTTGAATGGCTATATTGGCCCCAATCTCGTGTACCCTACACTGCTGAAACAATCGACTACATTAGATCACTCGACGCAGAGGAGGATATTGCACTGCTGAAGTTTCATGGCTGGGAACTATCACTAGGGTGTTCTCGCACCCTTAGGATCTCAACCATGTTATTGAAGAAAGGTGTGGATAAGGGCCTAACTCCTTTCACTATAGGGAGCATCATGTGCAGAGAAACTCTTAAAAAGAAGTCCTTAATTGAGGAGATCATTGAAGAGGCCACTAACTCTGTTCTTCCAGGTACTAGTGAAACAGCATTCCTGGAATCTGTTTCTGAGATCATGGATCTCCATCTGGAGGAACTGTCTATGTAGATTCATCATTTCCCTTCTTAGCATATATTATATATATATATATATGTAATATACATTTGTTGTTGTGAATAGTCTGGAGGATTTGCTTCTCCTGGTGGGTGCAAAGCCGCCTTCTTCCCATTGGTTTGTTCTTTGATGAATCAGATGCTGACCACAATACTACGAGGGGTAAATGGTTGCGAAGACTTTCTGATTTTGAAGGCCTTGCAAATTGCAATCCCTCTTCTCTTCAAAAAGATTTAGCACTCAAATGCAAACAAGCTTGTGATTATTTCTTTTTCAAGTTTTCTCTGATAAGAAGACACTTTGCGAAAGAAATCTTCTTTTCTTGTGCTGTATGTCTAATGCCTTCCCGTTACATTTAATGCTTTCTTTGCATTGTGTTTATGTTGTGTTTTTCTAGCATTCAAGAATCAGATCTGAATGGATCAGGTCAGCCAATTCAATCAGGATTTTTGTCCGCCGGATTTGCCCATCACATTACAGGTATATCGGAATAAATCAGCCGAATTTGCACTCCGAACCACTGCTCGGGTTAAACAGGGAATTAAGCCCGTAAACCCACAATGGGAGCAGGATTATAAACCCCAACCATGATCTTTGCGAAGATCTGGCAACATCTATTTGTCTGGAGCTGCCATTATCTCGTGGTGGTTACTGATTATTTTGAGCCTTGGGCTCTCTCAAATTTTACTCTCCAGGTATGCGAAATAATTAAGAGGCGTTATGAATTATGATGAAGGCCAGGTACATACACTGCATGCATGGAAACCCCCATCCAACAACAAACATATAATTTTTTTTTAATTTGAGAAGTGGATAGTACCACAATTGTATTAATGAAGGAAAGGAATGTACATGTGTGGGCCCTAAGAAAACCCTTTACAAAAGGAAACTCCACATCAAACATATCTTTGGAAACACCCATCCAACAACCACCATGATCTCTGGACAGTTTTTTTTTTAATTTTAAGATTAAGGTAACAGAAAACTTTCATATTGTTCTAATAGTAAGCAATTTCTCATATAATATTATATAATGATATTAAAAGATAAAAAAAAAAAGGAAGAACTCTTCTTATTCATAAAGAAAGAGAAATATTTATAACACTCTCAAAAGTGTCATAGTTAGATATACTTCGAAGAACTTCTATTAGACAAGCACAATACACCATCAGTACATTGGTCAATAAAGAGCCTTCGAGAATACACTTATTACATTTTAAAAATATAATAAATATTTCCCGTGAACAATAGTCATTCCAAAACGTCATCGTGGGTCTATTTGGTTAAGGCGCATTTGTGCAGTCGTCTGTTAAGCACCAAAACTTTAAACCATCCACAAAATAAGTGACCTGCAATTGGTGGGTGAGGGGCTGCGTTGTAGTAGACTGCACTAGTGTTTCCCGAGTGAATGATCGAATGAGGACGATGCTTTTATCTTTTCAGACCGAGTTGCCTCAATTCAGAGCTGAATTCATGAGATTCCAAGTTTATCCAGTTGTGTGTGCTTACCACCACGCACAAATTGGTCCACAACGTGTAATTGTAATCACTGCACTGGACTGTTAAAAAAATCTGTAAGAAAGCCACCCCCAGGCATGATATTCCGGCAAACCATATGTTAACAAGGATTGTGAAATGTAATCATAGTGGTCTATGTATTCCCAGGCATGAATCCATTGTTCTACTGCCCAAAGAAAATTAAAGAATCCATTGTTCTATCTCGTTGTTTAAAAAAAAGATACCATACCATTGTTCTATCAACAGCTTCAGCCGTTCGGTTGGACTGTGCACAATGGTATCAGGATTTCTCTATTCGTGCCCTTGCAGGATCAGAGCACACTCCATATTTCCACCGGTCTAATGTGTGTTTGTCTTTGTCATTTTGGCAGGGAAATGAGAGCCTTGGCCGTAAAGCT
Organism: Colocasia esculenta; assembly: GCA_014218235.1. Lineage (NCBI taxonomy): Eukaryota > Viridiplantae > Streptophyta > Magnoliopsida > Alismatales > Araceae > Colocasia > Colocasia esculenta. The sequence goes on from CM024756.1 coordinate 63,986,168, forward strand.
CTTCATCTTTGGCGGGCCCAAAAAAAAAAAAGGAGTCTGAAGATCCACCGTCGCTCGCTGATACGGGAGAGCTATTATCCAACGTCATCATCACCATTTGGGCGTGGGTGCCATGGCCGTCTACAGCTCTCTAGCAAAAACAGGTAGATGGAAGGTGGACATGACCTAAGAGCTAGCTATATGATGGTTGATTGGCCAAAAAGCCGGATTTGGTCTGGATGGAGATCGAGGTCGGCTCCAAATCAAGCAAATGTAAAAGCTGATACCTCGGTGCTGCTCTGGGAATCCCCAACTAAGTGTAGCATGATCAAATAACTCTCGGAACTGTTTTAACGAATTAAACCCAAACTGGGATGTCTTTGTTTTTTGGTACTTGGAATCAGATTCTTGCAACACATAATTTGCTGTGATATACCAATTGGTATCAGGTGGAACATTTTGCAAAGGACTTCCCTGAAACATCCAACACACTCTGCCCTTGGTCCTGGGTAAAGAAAGACAAACAAAAATGCTCGCACAGATGATCAAAAAGGGTATGTCTGAGAGATCTGGAGAATGGACAGTTAGTCTGAGAAATCTGGAGAATGGACGGTTACACTGATTGTTACAATTGGAGATTTTGGTAGTGCTGGCTTCAGTTTACCCTGCAATAAATCTGTATAATTCGAGTATTTACAGATTCTGCAGCACGCAATGATCTGTTATTTCAGTCGTGAATTAAGTAGAAGGCAAAAGGAGAAGGGTTAAGGATGAAACAATGTTGGTTAAAGGGGAAGAACTTGTGCGACAAACTAGGACTCAAAAACATGAGGGAGAACCTGATGGCACATACAGACGATGAGGAGTAAGAAAACTGATTGAAGTAGCTTGGACATATCCCACACATTCAAAATTAGGAGGGAGGGGGTGTTAAGGTTAATGGTGTGTGATATCAAAGGATAGCAAGGATAATGTGAGCAGTGAGTACAAGTGGTTTGAAGATACTAGAATCTGTAATGGAGGGGCAATATGGTAAGAATCAGTAAAGCAGTAACAGCCATAATTGATCCAACAAGAGCAATCAAGCGACTCTATTTAGGCTTTTCATATATTAAACTTATCATGTATTTCAGATTTTCTTGTGCATACTCCTGCTCCCATCCTAGTTCACATGTGCTTTGCATTTGGGCATAATAGCATGAACTCCTGACAAAGATGGATTTTGAAAGGGAATTCAGGATGACTGCTGCATTACTAGAAGGATTTGTCTTTGAACATTGGGTAATTGCTGGACAGGCAAAAGGAAGAATGCCACAAATATCTGTTCTTGGGATATAGAGGATGATCAGATGATGACCCCACGCAATGCCTTCCCCGAAAGCAAAATATATATATATATATAATCATTCAATGGACTTCTGCTAAATTAGAACTCCAAATAGGAAAAAAAATAAATGAAAAACTCGACCGCCAACTTGTTCAATAATCACCTTCTCGAGGTCTGGTTCTTGGCACCAAATGACCACCCTCACTGCCCCAAGTATCCTGGATCCCATACATAAGCTCCCTATGAGCCCGCCCATCCACTAGATCCCTCTCCTGCAAGTCCCTAAGCAGCACCATCGCATCCTTCACCCTCCCTTGCCTGCACATTTCATCGAGCACAGTCCTGTACGTGATGAAGTCAGCAAGTTTCCTCCTTTCCCCCATCTCCCGGAGGATCGCCACCGCCTCCTCCACGTCCCCCGCCATCGCCAGTGCACAAACCAGCGAATTGTATGCCTTCTCACTGGGAACGAATCCCTTCCCCTTCATCTCCATGTACAGCTCCTTCGCATTGTTCGTGCGGCCTTGCGCGCACAGCCCGTGAACCAGGTAGTTGTAAGAATGCTCGTTGGGGACGCACCTGTAGACGATGCCCATCTGGTGAAACACTCGGAGGGCGTCGTTGAGGTGGAGCGACATCACGTACCCCTTGATCACGGCGTTGAGGGCAAACACATCCGGCTCGATCCCCGCGTCCACCATCTGCCGGAACAGGGACCGGATCGTGTCCATGTACACGTAGTTGATGTAGGAGTTGCTGCCCTTGCCCAGCAGCGCCGTGAACAGCAGGTTGTAGGTGCGGAGGGTGGGGCGGCAGGCGACCGCCGCCGGCGAGTCCCTCATGCGCTTGTACACGTTGACGGCCTTGGAGAGCATGCGCGCCTCGGTGTAGAAGTAGATGGCGGTGTCGAAGAGGTCCTCGGAAGGGGCGGCCGGGGCGGCGAAGGCCTGAGCGGCGACGGCGTCCATCTCCTGGTACAGCCTGGCGGCGCCCAGCTTCTTGATGGTGGCCAGGTGGGTAGAGGCGTCGTGGCGGAAGCGGGGCTGCTGGGAGGCCCAGTGGAAGAGCTGAAGGCAGAGAAGGGGGTCACGCTGGAGCTCGAGCAGGAGGCAGAGGTCGTCGGTGGAGAACCTGGGGGGCAGCTGGTCGATGCAGCCATGGAGCAGGGATGGGTCGGGGAGAGCAGGAGATTGCCCGGATCTGCCGGGCTTTGGGCGCCTTCTATGGTTTACAGAGTGGGGCGGGAGGGTGGAGAGGTGGTGGAGGTGGTAGAGGGCGGGAATTAGGGTTTTGGCGCTGCTCTCGACGGAGAGGAGGGTGAGAAGAGTTGTTCTGGCGAGGGGAAGCCGAGTCACCATGTTTGGTCGGAAGGAAGAGGCGGAAGACGAGGTTTGCCGGGGGAGTCCGAGCTCTTTTCTGGTTGCCGGGCGTGGGGGGCCAAAAAAATTTTTAATTTCAGAATATTAATTAAATAATTAAACTAGAGAGAGTTTATCTTTGATGGTGAAAATCTTGAAGATTAAGATCTAATAAATCCACCATACATATGGTTATTCACCATGTACTAAACTTCTATATACACGTATAAACAAGGTTATATATTGAAGAGAATGATGTTGAACTTTCACATCGTTGGATTGTATGGAGATTTGGAAAATTAAATGACACCTAAGTTCGTTAAGATTGGATCTGCAAGGAGAAACAAAAAAAATTAGAAGTACTGAGAGGTGAATTCTATAGATAACTTTTTTATGCCTAAATCAGAGATAAACAAGAGCACACGTCAAATGGAGGTGATTTGAAATTGTTCTCCGCCAATTTGAGTGCTAAGAATGTCTTACGGAGGAGGTCAATTTTTCAAACAATTTTCCGCAACGTGATGACAATTAAGGCCGATTCGTAATTGTAACACTCTAAGAGAGTGACCATTGTGGACACCATAGTCCGTTAAGAGATTTTTCAAGTCATGATCGCGTATGACCCCTTATCTTCCTCTTTATTATCTTCACGTCCTCGTGAATAACCATCGATTTAATGGGATTCGTTGGCCATAATCTCAAGCAAGAGTCTTGACTAGTTCACTCTCTTTCGGGCCGAGTTAGGAATCTGCTAGTTTAACCTCTCCTATTGAACTAAGAATCCATTAGGCTAAGAGCCTTAGAGATAAGGGCCAATCCAAGGGAGATTAGATCACCAAACTAAGGCCTCGCCGATCTATCAGATTCATTGTGAGTTGAGTTAACTCTCTATCTTAGCACGTCCAAAGACGTCGTTTTAGGAGCATTCTACTTGCCCCGGGTTGTCTTTAAAGACTCCATGTCAAGTTAGGGGGCCTTCGACTTGGGAGATCATCGTAGACTCTATAATGCTCCTTAGATTATGCTTATTATTTAGACTCTCTTTAAGTATACCTTAGTTTAATAACTGAGCTTTGGTTCAATAATTAGGCCGTACAATTTGAACCAGAAGCAATTTGAACCAGAAGCCGAGTCAGAGAGATAACTGAGCTTTGGTTCAATAATTCGGCCGTACAATTTGAACCAGAAGCAATTTGAACCAGAAGCCGAGTCACAGAGAGAGAGAGAGAGAGAGAGTCGAGGAAAAATGATGTGCATGTACTACAGTCTCAATAATACCACTGCTATTAAAAACGGTATCAAATACAAAAGGTTCCTTAGAAAGGCAACAAAGTTGAGTGAAGTTACTGTTCCCATAAATTCTTGTTAACTAGTTCTATGTCCGTGCATCGCACGGGAATATTTTAGGTAGAAATATATTTTATTTTAGATATTTAAATAAAATTTTAATTAATAAAAATAAATTTCAGATTTAATAACATCACAATAGCAGAAATATAAAGTGAACTAAAAAATAACTTCAACACATAATAAATCTACACCACTTATTGGTCTATGCCATGAAACATTGGTTTATAAATATGAGACAATATCTCTACAATTATCTCTTATAAACTTTGTCCATACACCCAACCAACTGTGATAAAAGATCGGATGATATCTTTGACCCTTCACATCTTGCAAAGCAATGACGGATCTTTTCTTCCTTCAATTGATGGCATTAGGTAATATTGCTTCACAAATAATCATTCCATCTTCCAATTTTTATGAGTAGCATGATAGGATCTTCCGTTCAAAAATATAAGATCATGAACTTGATAATTTTTTAATAAAAAATAATTTATATTCTATCTTCCGTATGTAAGTTTCAAGACCCAAAAAATAAATATTTAGAAATAGAAAATCAATTGTTATTAATTTTAATCAAGATCAGTGCCAAAATAGACAGATAAATTATATGAAAATAATAACATATTTACACTTGCGCAACATAACAAATTTACAACTATTACACATACTATTTTCAGGTGTAATATAATAATTTACACGTACAGATGTTAATTTTGTAGAAAATATAAATAATCTTTAATATAGTTTTAGTCTTTATTTCTTTTATATCAATTTTTTTTTTTTTATTCACTGATCGGAAAATATGAAACATCTATTCATCTTTCTTTGTCCCATAACATGATAAATATGTTCATATATGTACATCAGTACATGCAGTTCTGAACAACCGGTTTTGGAGACACCTGCCCGACCGAAATGCTCAACGGGCAGTCCTCAGGCTGCTCTTCCACCACCACTACCTCTGTTGTAATATCCCAACTTGGCGTAGAGCATGTTCGCCAACGCTGCGGCGGGGTGGCATGCGAAGAACACGTCAGGCGGCCGGAGAGGTTGCGGAGGAGCCGGTGCCATGGTGTTCTCTCTCAGTTTCACAGAGAGAACATTGAGTGAAGTAGGAAGGGGAAGCGTATAAGTATGTAATGGATGGCTACCCCATGTAATCGTGTGCAAGTTAACTGCGTCGGAGTTTAGATAGGAAACACAAAGAGAGAGAAATAAAGAGAGCATGATGCGGCCATGCATGCATGAATGGAAGCCACCAGTATTGTTCACAGGCCATGCAGTTCTCAATGTGTGTATACGTACCTTTTTGCATTATTTTTAATCACTCACTCTCACCTGTCCTCCCGCTCTCTAACTCCCCCTCCTGCGCCCTCACCCCGCCGCACCCCATGCCGGCACCCCTTGCCGGTGCTCGCTGCCAACACCTCCTATCCTTCCTGGTGCCCCCAGGTCCCCCGCCGCATCATGTTCTGCCCCCCAGCCCCCTCTGGCTTCCGTCGGACCCCCCGCTAGCCGCTGCACCTCCTCTCCGGCTCCTGATCTCCCTGCAAACAGCAAGAGGCTCTCAGCATGGAGGGGTCCGTCTCTAGTATCTCTATCTCTCTGTCGCCGGAGCCGGAGGCCATGGCGGATGCTTGGCTTCGAAGAGTATTACTCTACCCTGCTTGGAGGTGCATGGAGAGCTTCCGTGGAGCAGGGAAAGCTCATCGTAGATGATGGCTCCATGGTGCTTGTCAGCCCTACCTCAACAATCTCGCAGAACACTGTTTCTCCGTCGTAATGCAAATGGAGACCCCTGTTAGCTGGAGTTGCCCATCTTCTCAGGCAAACCCCCACGCCGAAGTCTGCGCTGCCGCCCTTCAAAGGAACCCCCGGGAACTTCTGGACTGGTAGAGCTCCAACATGTCGTTTGCCTCCGCTAGTAGCTGCTCCACAACTGGGTCTTGAACCATGAACGACTGCGTAGACTCTCATTCCAGCACGATGAGTGCCTCGGCTTGCGCCAGCGTCGGCGACACTTTCCCAATGGACGCAACTGCAAAGGTGAGAAAGCACTGCTAACCAACTGATTCAACGTCGTCTCCGAGTGGCACCGACACAACAGCCACCGTCTCCAAGAGCGCGCGTACGCTCGAGAAGTACTGGCAGCAGATGGGGAAGGCGTGGGCGTAGTTTTGGGAGAGCGAGCAAGATGGAAATCTAAACGGAGACCACCGGAGAAGAACACAGAAAGGGGACGGTGAGGGAAGGAAGAGTCAGAGAGAGCTCACTGTCGGCACAGGGCTAGTGGCGTTGCAGTTGAGCTGGGAGAGCAGCAGCCGCTGGGTGCAGTGTTGCTCTGGGTGATGTTGAAGGGGCGGGCACGGTCGACGCTGGCGCAAAACTTGAGGAAGCTGGCGACCCGGCCGACGGCGAAGCTTCCAGCTTTTTTTTGCGAGGTCGAGGCTGCCTGGATGGGGAGTATGCGAGGGCGAGGGTGTGAGGTGGATTGGTGTAGTGCAGGGAAGGGCGAAGAAATGGGAACTGGTTTCGCAAAAAAAAAAGGAACATCAAAATTGAAGGAAGGTATTGGGTAGAACATAAGGAAGGAAAAATCAAGAATGGGAACAGGTTTCACCAAAAAAGGAACATCAAAAATCTGAAAGGTCTTGGGTAGAACATAAGGAAGGAACGTCGAAGAATCGCTGGCGCTGGGCTTAACGGCGGGTTTCGCGGGAGGGAGAAAGAGAAAAGAGAAGAAAGGCTTCGCGGGAGGGAGAACGATCAGAAAAGAGGAGAAAGGATATACAACAGTTTTGGCGGGATTAACATAAGCTGTAGTATTGCCACGTGTATTTTTAAAACTGAGGTTTATTATAATAGTATAGAAGTATAGATGCGTATATATGACTTTCCTCGGATCAGATACCGAATCTAACTGGTCTTCATATAATCCAATGATCCAACAGAAATTATTAGGGCAAATTAATTAATAATTATATGAGAAGTCTTTGCTATAATATGACTGTAACAGAAAATAATAAGTTACAACTCTATCCGACACTAAAAAATAAGTTAAATATTTAATAAAAATTTCTAATTAATTTACCCAAACTATTATTTAGCGTTGGAGTTGTACCTACATATTCTCTGAATTTACGTGGCCTTGTACATGTTGGAGTTGACCATATGATTAACTTATATGTCGAATTATGGGGTACAAGGATTATGGGATCTAGCTTGACAGCCCATCTCCTTGCAAAGACTGACAGCCATGCTCGAAGTCCCTCAAACCCGACCACAACATGCATAGATACGAAATTTTACATAAAACCACCTTTGCTATCAACTCAAGTTTTCAGTGCAATAGTTGAGACTTGATCCTAACGAGGACATTCGCAATCACAATCATAATCGCCATAACCATAATAATAGGCACAATCTGAACTTGGGCAAGATGATTAACGAAATTTTGTTCCCCCCGTCTTCCGGTCTGAACACATTGCACATCCCCTTTCATTTGAGGTAAATTCCGATTTCCAAAATGATTGCCACAATTTACAGAGGAGGTATGTTATCATATTTGGCCAATTTATGACAAATAGGTTGGCAAGGTTCTAGGGAAGTAATCTCAACCATCATATAAGACAATTCCGAGAAGACTGTGCCAGTCCACACTGAGGTAATTATATCCAGAAAGCTCATCAACACCAGGGGAGGCCCAAAAAAAAAACAACAAAAAAAGGATGTCATTGGTAGCTGGCAGAGCTTTAGAATAAACTGAAATGGTAACTATCAATGCTTAGAAACATGGAGCGCTTAGACCAAGGTATAAATCAAAGAGCAGGTTTACAAGGATTTCATCCCTCCATGCATTGCTTGCAAAATTATAATGTTCCAATTATTAAGATTGAACAAGTACTTTCTAGTTTGAGTTTCAAGTAGCTCCGTCAAAGTAAAACGGAGCCAAAGAGATACCGGGATAATGCTAGCATGGATTTCAATGCAAAGAGATCGAAGAAACCTATCAACAAAATATCGTTTCAAAGAGAAATAATTATCTTGATTCTCCTGAAGCATCCTGGATACAAGACCAATCACTTAAAAAGAAATCTATACAAATAAGACGTACAGACTGCCATAACATTTTTTTCTGACGAGAAGACTACTGGAGGGGAAGAAAACATTTTGACGAGTATGATGCAATTCTGAATAAAGAATTGCTGATGGTTAGTACTCATAATCTTCGGTTGTGAAAGAGGATTACAAAAATGGAGGACAAATCAGCTACCTCTGAACTTCTAAGATGATTATTCCAAAGCTATAGACATGCAGGACCGGATGTTACTCAAAAGACTGCTTCATTTGGCAGAGCCAGGCGATCCATAGCCCCACGGGTTCTTGCTTGCCCAGTTCCACTGATGCTGGCACATATCATCTACGTTATACTTTGCTCTACGAATAAGAAAATGGTTAAGTCAGAGAATAAAAAACTTAATGCGTGCACAAGGCCAAGTAAAAACAGAAGTAAAATCATTTATTCTAAAAAAACAAGTTCCAGCCTCACTAACGTTGGAGGACTTAATGTGGAGAACATATGGTATAAATACATTTATCATTGCACAAAAAAGTTGAACGGGGGAAATCATTGTAAGCAAGAATATTAGACAAGGAAAAGACAATTACTTATGGTACACTTGGGACGTCAGGCAAGCTCAGAAAGAAAAAATATACTTCAAGAGAAAGGAACTGAAAGAAATGAAAAGTTGGTTCATTGTTTGTCAAATGAGACATGGAACTGTTGATTACCACCACCCACCCCCACCGAAAAAAGAAAGGAAAAAAAATCCAAACCCCAAAATCTGGAATGATTGCAAATTTACTAATGGAACAGGAAACAGAAGATGAAGAGGAAGCGGGGGAAGATTGATGTGGATCAAGTCCTCTTCCCCCAAACACCCTGTTCCTTTGCCTGTGTTTCTTTCTTTTCTTCCCCCCTCTTATTCTAATCTATGGGAACCTAGGTATGAGCCCAAACCATTGATCTTACAAAACTCCACCAGCTCCATGAGTCCAGCGGTGAAGCCTGCAACCTCATGCTCCCAATTGCAGGTGGTCCAGAGACTGAAGGAGAGAGCAAAGGTCTTTTGCAGCTACCAAGCAATGTAGTCCCTGCAGCTCCTGTACTCCAATTGAATCCATATCCATCACTAGAAAAGCAGGTGTATCGGCCATGAAGGCAGGTCAAAATTAAGTCAAGAAGGGAGCATGGTGGTGCTATGGCAGAGGAAGAGAAAGGCAAGGAAACAGAGGACAGGAGGAGGATCACAGGACTGAGCCTATGAGGAAGAGGTGAGAAAAAAAGATTGAGAGGAAAAGAGAAGAGGCATGGATGGGAAAGTTGGCACAAGCCAACACCCTGAAGCAGCATCAGCTCTCTTCTGGCAGATGCCCGATCAAGATTCAAGGATGCTCCTTGGACCAGATTTTTTGTCGACTAGAGCTTTATTTATCCAAATAACTCTTTAAATTATAGAAGTTTATACAATACTGTGTTAAACCCTGAATCTCAATCTACCTCCTATCAAACAGACCAAAGTCAAACATCAAGACGATATCATTGCACTTGTATATGGATACGAGTAGCGAAGGACCACCACAACTATCTATACGATAAAGCATATCATACTAGTGTGTCGCCTCACAAATGTCTAAAAGGAATTGACACATACTTCCAATTTAGCTCCTCCTCTGCTTTGGCAGTTGATGCATAAAGAATTTCAGTATCACCAGGTCGACGTCCAGCAATGACAATTGGAATTTTCTGACATAAAACATGGTCAGCATGTCAGGAAAACAGGTAGCAAAAGGCCAGAAATCATCATGTCTACATAGTTCTATGTGCCAATTTTGTTTGCTAAACAAAAACAAACCATATAATATCTCAGTCTTCATGTGCACTGTTACTTTTTAGAACATCAAACAATAAGAGGAGAGGCCTATTACATAATAAACACTATCACAGAACTTTTAACTGCAATGACATTGGAAAGCCAGAGCATAACTTCTGGCAATATTAACCTAGTGCCATAGCCCTCATCTCGCTTACACCACGTGAAAACCCTGTCCCAGTGCTCAAGGCAATCCAAGGGTGAGGATAGTAAAGGGAATAAGCATTTGCAGGTAAGGGGTATGTATATAAATATATATATACATGCAGTATGCTGCCATATTTGGGTCTGCTGGTAGAGTACAAGGGTGCTATGGCACCTTCAGAGACAAAATATCACAGTCGTATAAAAACAAATAAGAAAACTAAAAGGTTTTAAGAAAATTGATACCCTCCGTCAGATTGCACAACGGTGCATCAGATGGTGAATGGCACGCCCATGCTCTGTGTCCCACCTGAGCGTGTGGGGTGCCTCATGCAGACGAGTGATGCCATGTGGTTATCCCTCTTTTTTCTTTTTAAGAAATAGAAACCATTGGATCTTGATAGAGTCTGCTGCACCAGTGGAGCAAACCATGGCAGCGGACTCCATCATTCTCATATTTATATATATAGGGGTGGGAGTTGTCTTTAGGTGTCAATTGTATAGGGGTGGGAGTTGTTTTTTGCTGTACACTGCCCATACTTTTACATTCTATTTTCTTTAATGTACTAGTGGTACTACCCACTTTCAAAAAAAAAAAAGAAAAAAAATATATACACCCCCATGCATATGCACATGCATGTATCTTTGTGTAACCATGTACACATACATATATATAATAATCAACATGGTTTGCAGTGGATAGGTTGAAGAAAACAAAACTGTAGAATGCACCATTTCATGCGGACTGGGCGAAGCTGCCTGGCCACCGGTTTTGTCCAGTTGCCCTAATGATGCTACAGCATCTGTCTTAAATGATGCAATATTGCAGTATCAGCATGAACTGGGAGAAACTGCCCATGCGCCTTGTTTCTCTTTGGAAAAAAAAAAAGAAGAAAACAATAGATGGCTCCTGATTGTTGCATTCACTCTTCCCTCTGAAATTTCTGGCCTCTGAACCATTGATTGGACAGTTCAGTTTCTATCAAGTCTTTTTAGGATGATCCAAACTGTGAAAATGTATATCTTCCTTCCTCTCCATCAGAGATGACACCACAAACGTTGTAGTGCCAAAGGCGCCACAACACATATACTGAAAAGCAGGGTTCCCCATTTAAAAAAAAAATCATCATCTGGCCCCCATATACTTATCCAACCCCAATATTATGACACAGCGGTCATAAAACTGAACAAGGAATTTCCTGTTAACTGCAGGAAATCCATCTGCCTGTGTGTGTAGAAGACCAATAAGAACATGGATCCTAGAAAATGAAACATGAGATTTGCAATGATAATTACCTTCCCAGAAGCCTTCTCAAACGCTGCCACCATCTCCAAGACTGAAGTTCCCTTTCCAGTTCCCAAATTATAAACTTCACAGCCTGTATTGTCCATATAGCTTTTCTTAAATTAAAATGATTTTTAAAGATGCATATTACATTCCATAGGCATGAAGACAGAATATCAAGTACTGAAATAGATAGATAACAACTAGAAAACAAAGCTGCTTAAATAATGAGACTAACAGACAGTAGTAGCAAATTCTAGGGAAGAAGAAAAGAACCGTCTAAAATTTTTAATAAAAGGCACAGCAAAAAAGACAATTTCCCACATACCAAAATTCATAGAAGCTGTCAAGTTGTTTGGGATGGGAAGAGTGTTTTTATGATATTTCATTTTGCAAAAAGAATCAGATCATAATTGAGGAGGAAATCAGCATTTAGGGTATTTTTCTAGATATGACAGTTAAAGAAGCTCTATCCTAAACAGCCTAGGCATTCTTTTTGTCAGAGTGATCTACTGATATTAAAGCACGTCCATTAATGCAAAATCTTTTAACTCAGGCATCCATCTACATGACTTGATTCGACTATCTTTAAAAATTGATTTTCTAATAGCACCACTAAATATTTGATCAACTAAATTACAAAAACAAAATTGCAAAGAAAACATGGATCAAAGGAATGTAATTGACATATTCATCGTAGAACAACTGTACCGTCTATGTTTAAGAGTAGGCCCAAAGATTACATTCGTGGAAGTAGGTTATAGGTTGAATACTCAAACGACATTATGTTCCTATAGATGAGAATAAATAACAAGGACACGTTGGTTATAATCAAGGCCATCCAGAATGAAACCAGTCATATTGCATGACATGGTATGCTAAAATTAGTTTGGATACAAATATCCCAGGAAACCTTTAAAATCAATATCTTCTTCCCAAAAGTTCATGCATAAGTGTTCCAGCAATCTCACCATTAACTAATGGTTGAAACAGGAGAACTACCATCTGTACTTCATATATGTCAAGATTTTTCTTGCAGCTTTACATATTATTTAAATGAAATACCAGGAGAGCATCAGAACATAAACTCAGAAAAAAAACATACAAATGAATCACATAAAAGAAATTATTCCTCATTTATCATGAAGAACATGGATCACTTGAATTTTGCTATTTCACATACTAAATAAAACCAACAAGGACAAGCTGCTGCAGTGGATTTTCTATTATTATCATTAGTCCCCAAATATCATATATAACAAGTTTCACGGAGAATGGAACTCAAAATAAGGGTGACTTCCATCTCATCATATGTAAATGTATCAAACAAATGATAGATCATTCCAGAATATGCACCTATATTAGAATCATCAAACAGCTTCCGCAAGGCAGCAATATGCCCATCTGACAAATCAACAACATGAATGTAATCCCTCACCTGCAGAAAAATATATATGTTGAGATACTAACACTGAGACCATACAGTAAGATGTTACTGAGAGAGGCTTATTTTTCCATACCAAATACCCATCTAAATGACTCAGTTTAGCTTGGAAAAGCACACAAAAGTTTCAGATGAATCTTTGGTAAAAAGATAACCGTTCGACTATTTGTGACATACAAGAATGGACTATCAATATTGACCTATGACTGGAAATCATTAGAGAAATGGACTTAAACATTTCTATCAAAAGCTAATAATGCCACAGAAGATAGAAATATGGCACAGTTCCACTTTTCACATTATGCACTCGATTGTCAAATGACTATCTCATGGCACAAGAAGCATGATTACTATTGGTAAGTTAGGCCACAGAATACAGCACTTGGCACTTGGCCTCAAACACTTGCAGGCAAGGATGGCAAACTCGGTTTCGGTTTCGGATGAGTCTGAAACCATTTCGGTTTCGTTTCGGCCGATTTCAGTCTGGTTTCAGCCAAAACCAATTAAAATATTATTTTTTCAGTTTTAGAATTGCTACAGTATTTTGACCCAGTTTCGTTTCAGCCAAAACTGCCACCTATGCTTGCAGGTCCATCTTCTATATCTGCTACATGTACAGACCCTAGCATACTGACCATGCCACTCTTGTATCCATCTGCTTGAATGAATGAGCACAGCGACATTCAATTTGCTCTACACCGCAAAAACCAAGTGATATATGCTTTATTAAATATAATAAGGTCTTCACCTTGGTTACCTCCTATTAATAAACATAGAAAAGTAAAGCTTTGAGACCAAAGACAAGAATGGGGAAACTCACATCATGTTGCTTAACATACAGGATGGGTGAGAGCCAAAACAGTGTCGACAACAAATATGATGTATAAAAAATTAGCATACTATGAATGAAAACACAGTTCTGATACTTACCGGAGTTTATAAACAAGAGATACATGTTACAACCAAAGTACAGAGTCAGAGATTTCATTCAATCATAGAATAAAACCCTGATGACTCAAAACTCAACTGTAATAAAGTCGAGAAAATTTGCCAACTAAGATGTTCAATGTGATCCCAACTCCCAAGGTCTTTTGCTCGCTGCATATACTTGTTCCATTCTAACATCACATTTTCACCGGGACAGAAAGAACACAACATGACTTACTTTTGCCACAAATTTTAAATTCAAAGTTACTCCATCCCCAGTTGGGATGGTGTCATGGATTGCAGATGGGATGAGCTGTATGAAAGCTGAGTAGACTGGATGTGCTCCTAGCATGGTCTGACCCTCATAATTGCACCTTAGAGGCTTAGAGTAAAAAGTTAAAATGAATAGAAACATTTCAACAGCAGTTAACTAGAGTGAGTTTCTTACATCCAACCAGCACCTTTATGATCTAAGGAAGAGAAAATCCTTTGGCATGCACCTTAGATAGTATATGAAGCAATGCTAAGGAAACTAAACACGATAAAATATAAGGGTTGCCACTAATAAAAGATTGATGCAAATGAAATGTGAGAATTTCAGTACCACATTTCCTATGTGCATATAAAATGGTTACCTTCAACAAAAAGGAAAAGAAAGAATCATTTTTAAAGAACAGCTTGCTCTTGCAGCAGAAGAATTCTGATTATAAAGACAAGCAAGTCATGCAAAAGGAATTCAAGCAAGCAGCACAAAGGGAGTAAACTATTAGCTTACTGACAAAGATCATACCCCAGTACCATCCTTGGTTGAATAATCATTTCCAAATACAGTTAGAGCAGGTCTTCTTCCTACAGCAACTTGTTGTACATAGGGCATTAGGTTGTTTGGAACACCAAGAGGATCCTCACCAATATAACCACTTGGATGTGCTCCAACTGGATTGAAATATCTAAGTAGTATAATCTTCCATTCTGAGTCAGAAAGACAGATATCACGGCAAATGTCCTCAGCAAAAAGCTGTAACCCATGAAAAGTATCATCAGATAAAGCAAAAGATGACGATGATTAGAGATAAAAGAAGAGCCTAGGCAAGCAATGAATAATCATTAGCTTGCTTTGTATCAAATGGATGGCACATTAGCTTTTTCTTAATCAAATGTTGTGCCTACGGTTCCAGAATATTGTTTAGAAGTTTTATTACTATACCTTTGTCCGTCCATATGGACTCATTGTACATAGGTGGATCTCTTCTGTACATGGGATTTCTTTAGGCCACCCATAAACAGTAGCTGAAGATGAGAAGACAAGCTGTAAATTTTTCAAAGTCAATGGTCATAATGAGTTTAGAGTATTCTATACATGATACAAGTCATGAGGAGAAGAAATCTATCATTAGCACATTGAACATAGCTATATGAAAAAAAATGAAAAATTAGAGGCTAGAAAGACAAACAGATTTTAGTAGTTACATAGTTGTTTTATTGGAAAAAAAATTCAAAAGAATCCTTACAAGAACACCTTATGATTAGGTAAAACAAACCCCAGTGAACATGCAGTCCAGTGGAAAACACTCAAGCATATGATAAAGTGCAAAACAAGAAAGTTTGTAATTACAGCATTCTCTTACGTTCATAAATGTGAGGAAATTATGGCCAATGGCTGAATACTGAAAGGAATAAAAATATGGAGAGTTCAAATGCTTCAGGAGAAAGGAATTCTGCAACACAGATTCACCTCCCCCACAATTAAAGGAAATGAACTCATTTATTTTGTCTTTAATTAAGAACACAGATAATTATGCGCATATGCCAATGATCAGAGAAAGAGAGTTCCAGGAACCTGACCAAATGAACCCAATACAGTTCTTAACAAAGTTCACAATTGCAGGGTATACTTTGATTACCATTAACTTCAAAAACTAAGACAGTTCTTGAGCCTGTGGTGCACATGCATGTGCATCTGTGTTGTACGTCTATCTCTTTATATAGTTTAGGGTCATCAAAATAGGCCCAGTCTTCCATAACCACTTGGATGTAATAAGTACAGATTCAGGTACATCTTTTTACTCAATAACAGCCCCATTATCATATGTTAGACATATGAATACAATTTTATGAATCTAGGCCTCAAATCAAGAAAAAAATTGCTAACCACAGTTACCACACTAGAGTCGGGGATAAATGTATTTTTTTCCCTTTTTATGCCTAGTAGATGCTTCATATGAAACAAACAAGAAGCAGACCCAACACTCCAACAGTCCAGATCATTTATCCATTTACCCAGTAACTTACATGGGTTTCGGGTCACTTACAGTCCAAATCAATAATAGTATATACATATACAGCCAGTGAAAGTCATACAGCAGACTACACCACCATCATATGACTCGTAAGCTGAACACCAAAACTATGATCCTGGATCAGTGGGGATTAAACAAACTGTGTTTTCCACACAGCAAAGTCTTACCTTTTTGCATCCATGAGCACCCATGACTTCCAACAGGTTTATTGTGCCAATAAGATTATTGTGATAATATAACAATGGTTTCTGCACACTTTCACCCACTGCCTTCAGTCCAGCAAAATGCATAACGGCATCAAATCTGCATACATACATAATTATTAGAGATTAAGGTATGACCTGTGATTTAGAATCCTTTTTGGAAGTATGTGACTTAAGTCAAAGATGAGAGTCCTAATTATGGATAGATTCAGCCCTAGGGATTGAACAAGAGACAAGCGGGACTATAAAAAAAATATGGATGCCTTCAAGTGAATAATGTCATGGAACTTATCAGCTCAGGAGAAGCAGGAAAAAATCACTTGAAAATGGAGAGAGATACTTAAACGCTTGTTAAAGGCCTTTAAACCAAATGTGAGGTTGAAATAACTTAGTTTGCAGCCTACATAAGGAGGTTGTATGTGCAACACTTTTCAAGTTTCAATAACATATCTCGGTTCCTCCATAGTCTACTCTTCAAGTGAACAAGCAATGAAGCAATTCCTGTTTCTAGTCAACCAATGTGGTTGTTATATATTCTTAAGTAACTTATAAGAATTCTAAATTGATTTTCCAGTGCATGGTATTTAGTAATAGCTGGAAAATACAAGAAGAAATAAAAAATAGCAAAAAATAATAAACAAAATATGTTAAATTTGAGTCACCATGAATCTAAGGAAATACTGGACACTAGTGAGGAAAACTGACATTTAACAACTCGGATACCACATACTGAGCACATAAAACAGGATACACCATAAATTTCAAGTAAAGTGACAATTAAAGTGGAAATGCACTAAGGAGAGAAACAACACTTAAAGAAGATATAGCAAAGATACCAGAGAGGGGTAGAGCATCACATTGTTTGATTGTCAAACTTTCCAATATATGAAATGCAAATAATTATAATGATCCATCAGATCAGGTGGGTGAATTGGTTATTCTTAATTCTGGTCCCTAATTGGACATCATCAACGTAAATTGGTAGAGGAAAGGATCTTTAATTCAGCATTTATGAAAACAACATACCCAGAATCAGCTGATCCTGGACATAAACTTAAACCCTTGAGAGCAAATGGATGGCTCTTTAATGAAAGCAATATGGCAGACTCATGGTCCCTAAGTTTGATTTGAAAGCCACGAACCCATCAAGATGATAAATGACTTCAGAGACAGCAATATAAATGGTAGCTTTGCTTTTCTTTCCTAGAAAATTTAACAGCGACAGAAACTTAAGTGGAAATGATTTGCCTTCATGTTTGCTTTTGAAATTGGAAATAGAATGGAAATGGAAGTTTTCAATTCGATTATCATTACTATAATAGATTTTCATGTTTGACTACTTCTAGAAAAAATTTATTATCTCGATGTCTCATATCAGAAAAATATCAATAATGCCATCTCGGCTCCTGTACCTAAATAATTTGCTGCATATTCTTTAATAAATTAAAAATATAAGTCAGACATTGTGTAAATAAGATAGTCCAGCAAAATGGAGAGATGTTTAAATCTCTGAAACTTGCCGGTTTATCCATTGGATTAAACTTTTCCATAAATATTTTACATGATCAAAACAGGAAACAGATAATAAAGTGTTGAAACATTTGTTTGTCATTCTAATTTCAATAGTCATCAGAGTTCTGATTTTTTGTTTCCAATGAATTATTGGCTGCATCTTATCAAGTTCCACCAACCAGTTTTAGAATCAGAACTAGGTCAGGTAAAGAAATCATGTTTGCAGCCCATGAACTCTCACTCATCTCATTCTTATTTCTGACCTAGATGGTCAAGAAACCCCTCTTTTCCCCCATGTTGGCCGGATCAGAATCGGGGGACAAATCGGGAAAATCCTGATTCGCCCTGATTCCCCTAAATCGGTCTGATTCGGACTGATTCGCATACATATATATAATCTTATATTATATATACAATATATCACATGATATTTATATATTACATATATTACAAATATATATCATATGATATATGTAATATATATCATATTTATAATGTATAGTATATATTACAAATATGATATTATATATATTATATATATGCATGTATATTATATGAAGGGAATCGACTGAGTCGGGCGAATCAGGGATTGATTTTCCCCTGATTCTCACTGATTCGGGGGAATTGAGCCGATTCGCCCTGATTCGGCAAACCATGCTTTTTTCCCTTTGCGGAAGAAAATTGAAGCAAGAGGATGAATAACAAAAGACAAAGGCAAAAAAGAGAGAATGACCAAGGATAAAGATCCCTCCATTGATTTGCTAAGCCTTTTGAAGAGTTTATCCACTACTACACTGGAAAAATAAGGAATATGACTTTCTGTCAGTTTTTATAATCCATCCAGGGTTTTCAGAATCAGCCGATCTGGTTCAGGACTGGCTGATTCTGTATCGGATTGGTCTAGGCCAATCTGGACCGATTCAGTTCGATTCCGGCCAATTCTGCAGGAATCGATCTGGATCGGGATCGGGATCGACCCAGGGCGATCCCTAGGCTGATCGGATTCTGTTTTCCATGAAAATCCATCAAGTGGTAGAGGTATTTTCTTCTGCCAGATGAATAACCCAGCCACCAACTATGTGTCTTTTATTGGATGCCCATCATGGATGGAGAAATCGGGTCGAGTGGCTGGGTCGGCCCCAGCCAAGGTTTGCCGGATTAGAATCGGGAGGCGAATCGATTTTTTCTTGATCCGATTCGATTCCCCCCGAATCGACCCGAATCGATTCTCATGGGTATAATATATATTATATATATATATATATTATCATATATATGATATTTATAATGTATAATATATATTACTAATATGATATAAGAATATTATATATATGAGGCGAATCGGACCGAATCGATGGAATCGAGAATCGGGTTTTCCATGATTCGCCCCGATTCGGGAGAATCGGGCCGATCCGATTCGATCCGCCAAACCATGGCCCCAGCCGATCCCGACCCGAGTCGGGCCGGAGTCGGGCTGAGTCGTGCAGTAGACTTTGCAAACCTAGTCCCATGGGTGGGTGTTCCACCCCCGCCAAGTCGGGTCGACATGGGCCGATTCCGCTCCGAGTCGACCGACTCGGAGAGGAGTCGGTCGATTTTGCCATCCATGATGTCCATAGGGGCACAAATTTGATGAAGAACAAATTGACAAAGGATAAACTTAAATCCTAGGTACCTCCATGATGGTGGGAATAGCCACCCTTTTACATGTGAATTTTGCGGCAAATACCCACTATCTCTACACTAATGACAGTCTATATCTCCAGAATTAACTTTTGCCTCACTCTGGATGGGGGCAGGGGTGTCACCATTTGGTAAGTAAACAATGGTTTGTAACCCAACAATTACATGATGAGATCATAGAGTAACATTAAACCTATTATTAGAGGGTGACCTGACACCACATTGTATCATGCAGGGTTCAAAAACTCGGCCGGATTGGGATCAGATCGGCCGATCCGAGTCGGTTTGGGGCCGACCGATCTGATCCGGGGTAACCTATCCGGTCCTGGCAAGCGGATCGGACCGGATCGGCTAGGCTCGGACGGATCGCCGATCCCGGCCCGATCCTCCGCGGATCGGGCCGATCTGGTTCAAATGGCTGGTTTGAACTTTGAACTATCCGTTTCTAGCCGTTGGGGGGCGCTCCCCAACGGCCAGAAACGGCTATTTTTGGCCCTTGGAGGCCTTGGGGGTCTATATAAACCCCCCAAAGGCCCCCATTATGCTCCAAACTCAAGTGTTGAGTTCTCCTCCCCTCCTACCAATCTTTGGACATTCTCTCTCTCTCACTCGGGCGCTCTTTTACACTATTGCGAGGCAATCTCATCTTTCACTCTCTTGCTCTTCGTCTTCGGGCTCTCTCACACACACACTCAGCCCGAACTCTTGGCTGCGATTGCTCTCCCTCTCTCTCAGCCGCAAAAAAAAAAATATTTATTTTTTGTTTGTTTATTATTTAACTTCTTTTTTGTGTTCTAAGTCCTTTCATTGTAAATTACAAGACATAAGTCATGGCCGCCGAGGGTGGTGCTGCTCCCCAATCTTCAAGCAACCCTCCCAACGCCGATCCTACTTGGGCTCATTGTACTGTTGTAGACATGGGTCAAAGGAAGGTCCAATGCAAGTATTATAAACGGGTCTTATCGGGCGGCGTGGGGCGTTTGAAACAACTTCTAGCATGAATTAAAGGTAAGGTGGCACCATGTTCGAGAGTTTCTTCTGAAGTTTGAATACAATTTTGCCAATACATGAAGGAGAAGGAGACATCCAAAGCGAACATTACTAGAAGACACCAAGAAATCCGAGAAGAGTTGTTTGCCCCTCCTCAAAGGTCCGTGGATGAGATACATTTATCAAGAGGGAGACAAACAATTGATCTTGATGACAATGAAGAAGGTTAGTTAACTTAGTTTAGTAACTTTAGTTCAAAAACCTTCATTATAATTTATACATTTTAATGTATAACATCATCAACAAGTTTTTTACATTATCTATCATTCTATCTCATATTATAGAACAATTTCGTTGGACATCGCAAACAAGTCAAAGGTCTTTTGCGAAAGAGGACTATCTCTGACGTACTGGTCAACTCCAATCATGGAGGAGATGTCAGCAATGTACCGCCACCGACACCGCCACCAGACCCTATTGTATTCACTGGAGAGCGAGACTTCATCCATGCTACTCAAGATCAACACCATGGGAGTAGGCAAAGGAGGGAAGCACAAACCTCAAGTCAACATTATGCACAGAAGGGGAAGAAAGTGGCATCTCAATTCTAAGGGCAAGGCCAAGGCCAAGGCCGACAAGCATCCGAAGATTCGGGATACAATCCCAACTTCATTCTGCATAGACAAAATTGGTTAATGAAGAAGAAGAAGATGCAAGAGGAGTGGGAGCGTCCAAAAAAGCTACGGATGGAGTTTGAGACCATGGAGCAAGCCTCAGATACATCATCTTATGCTTCCACTGAAGGATACTACCAAGGGCAGGGAGGCTACTTGGCATATCCTCAATACCCGGATGCATCGTATTACATCGGAGGCGGAGCATATGCACAATCCACGAAGTCCGATTCGCATTCACATGACTCATATGAGTCATATGGCTCATATCAAGTACCTGAAATACCTGGATACACACTAATTACTATCATATATGCGAACACAGATGCATATAGTCAATATTTGACTCAATATGAAGCATATTACCAACATTATATGTCTTGTACAGATTATGTAAACCTTATGTCCAGACAATATAATGTGTGATTCTAATAAATATAATTTTATTCCTTTTCCTCCCACCAATGATGTATCATGTCCTATTTTTTCATGTATTTCAGTTCATAAATACAATGTTTATGTTTTTCCTATTTTTTCATATTTTTCTAATTATTTTTCAATTTTTTTTAGGGGCCGATCCAGCCCCCTTTAGCTCGGCCGGGCTCGGCCCAGATCGGCCGACTCGGGATCGGGATCGGCCGATCAGATCGGTTTGGGGCCGGCCGATCCGGGACCGATCCCCGGGTTCTTGAACCTTGGTTTCATGTTGTAATGGGAGTCCATACCATACACCTATCCTCTAAAAAAATGATGATGGAGGAGGTGCTAATTGAGGAAAAGTCAACCATATTACCATGCAGACAACCAGTTCATCCCTCCCAAAGGAGGGAAAGCTTTTAGTCCACTCAGAGAATCAGAAGCAAGAGAGAAGAGAAAACACATAAAACACAAGGGAGGGAGTTCTGTAGAGGGAACTTGAGAGATTGTAATTAGTGTACTTTGTAACTCATTCCTACCTTTTAATATTTGAAGATGGACCACTCCTAACATTTAAGAATTTCTCGTAGTCCACAGGAACCAATCATTTTATATTTAATAGTGCCTTTCTGCCCACCTCTTAATGTTCAAAGCTGCCCTCTCTTACATTGCAACGTCTTTTGGAAGTCACAAGGAACCCACATTTGGGTGACACTCTAGCACTATTTTTATTTAAAATGACAACTGATGGCCTCTCTTAACAGAAGGATCTAGGACAAGTCCATGAACATACACTTTTGGAAGCTTAGTGATGGCATTGTGACCCACTTTTGAGCATTTAGCCGCCCCTCCAGTCCACTTTGGATATTTGATGACAACCAACCCACCCCATATTGGATATTCAGAGGTGGCATCCATCAACTTCCACGAAATTAGCTATATGCAAAGCAATTCATTTTTTGATGTCCACTCATAGCCTCTATGCTGGAACCCATTAATGAATCCTGAAATATAAAAGTATCCTAGAACTTTTGACAAAAAATATCAAGCATCAAATGACCTTCATACCTTCTACCATGCCCTAAATTGTCTAAAATACCTCCTTTTCTTCATATGCCAACCAAACTCATCTTAAGTTACAAATAACAGGACAAGAATATCCACTCGTGGATGAGTGGTGGCATGTATGGACGGCCTTTCACAAAAAGAAAAAAAAAGATCCCAAAACAAACCCCAAATACTCAAATGTCCAAAAATTCCCAAATACCCCTATCATCCAAAAATCCTAGGTATTCCCTAAGTATAAAGGAACAGTCATGAACTCTAAGAATACATTTATGGCTTTTATGGCTGTCCTTGGTTTTTTTTAGAAGGTGATAAAAAAACCAAGAAGATCCACAAAAATCAGAAGTTTCCAAAATGCTCCAAAGGTTATCAAGTGCCCGCAAAAGTTAGAAACTTCCAGAATCATCCCGAACTTATCAAAATTCCTAGTATTCACCTAACCACCTCCTAAGTTCCAGAATTTTCAAAATACCTTGTGCAGCTATAAATTCC
Source organism: Colocasia esculenta (assembly GCA_014218235.1). Taxonomy (NCBI): domain Eukaryota; kingdom Viridiplantae; phylum Streptophyta; class Magnoliopsida; order Alismatales; family Araceae; genus Colocasia; species Colocasia esculenta. The sequence goes on from CM024756.1 coordinate 64,009,251, forward strand.
CAAACTTCTTATGATATCTTGGAACTAAGAAAAAACCAAAGATTCTCATAATAACCAAGAACTATCTAAAATCACCAGAACATCCTTGAAAACTCACAAAGTTCAAAATTTCTAAAATGTCCTTGGATTCTCCAAATCTATAGAAAGTCAGAAATGGTCCTCTAGGCCATCACAAGGTGGCCAAAGACACATTGCTTGGCCTTCAATGCTTCACATTGAACTTGCATGAAGCCATATATCAAGGGTTTTCTCTATCAAACAAATGGTATTAACACCTACTGTACACTGACTGAAGAATCCAATTCAGATAATGAAGAATTTCCTTCATTGGGCTGACTCAAGAACAACTTTAAAAATGTGGCATCTCACCCCACACCCAAACCTTTTCCTCAGACATTTCCATGGTTCAATGTTCTAACAGATAGAAAACTATACACACTCCACAAAAGAGAAAAAAAGAAAGAAATTGGAAAGCTCAATTACATGGACAGCCACATTTTAGCTATTCCAAATCCAAATCCAAAAACAAAAACAATGTTGATCCTAAACAAGTGACAATCTGGCCTATATTCCTGAAAACATCCCAACAAACCTTCAAAAGAAAGAACCTGCAAACTAGTTAGGAGACAAACTGGATAAGGTATGAATTCTTTCTTGAAATATACAAGGAGAAGTTGATAAGGTGGATTTCATCAGAACTTATGTAGAAGGTCCAAAGACAGAAAGATAAGATAACCAAATTAAATTATTAAACCATATTTTACAGAGCAGCAAGAATATGATAATGGAAACATGAACTTATGTGTTTTGTTGTTTGCTAGTTCCACAATAGGGAAAAGACCAGTGAAATAGGGATCCTTTTAATGTCCAATGCACTATGTTTTTCATATGGTGAATGCAGATCTACGTGGAAAAAGAGTTCTCACAAATACCAAGCCATGGAGAATCTCCCTTAATACTTAGCTGATGAGCCTTCCATATAGGCTATTCCTAAAAGTAGCCAGTTTTTCCATGCTTCCAGACACACCAAAGAAGTTCAAACAAATATCAAAAGTGATATGTTCTCATTAGGAAATTTAAACGGATGAATGCAGTTGGAAATATCAGAGAAATTAGCAACTACTTTTACACAAAACGAATGGTTTACTTGATCAGTAACTGAAAGTGACGCTAAAAGTTTGTTTACAGGATTAGGTGTTGAGTTCCTACTGCATAGCATATATCAAAGAATGTTGTATGCCTTACCTTGTAGAAACAAAGACTTCCTCGAGTGCTTCTCTGTCCCGAAGATCAATCTATGGAGACAAGGAAACAAGTTAATTGGACGATAACAAACCTTCCACATAAAACAGTATTAAAAATGCTGAGGAACCACCAAAACGTAAAACGCACGAAATAAAACAAAAAAGTAAGACACAAAAAGGTTTCCACGGCATCTTTCGTTCAATTCTCCAACTTTCACATGAACGCGCATGCACAGATTCGAAAAGAACAGAGAGCGAACAAATGAAGACATGCACAGATCTTCGATAGCGTCACCCACACCAGTAAAAAGATATACCACCAATTCGTACACAAGCTGGATTCAAATCTGCCGGATCACATCATCTGAGGAATAGCAAACGCGCGGACAGAGCAACAGACAAGACGCGGCAGAGGTCGCACTCCACCCCAATGCCAAACAATTGAATCAACACCATTCGTCTACAGAAAACCCAAAAGATCCAACGAAAAAAATGAAGAGGCAAGGGATGACGCGCAAGGAGCACAGGATCCTACATTGCACCCGTTCCCCCCCTCCTCCGACCCCGGGGCACTCCCTGTCATCCGCTCACCTTGTGGAAGACGAGGTTCTTGCCGAAATCGCCGGCGAGCTCGGCCACCCTGCGGATGGCGATCTCGGAGGAGTTCTCGAGGTTGTCGACGACGACGGCCCTGTAGCCGCCAAGGAGGAGCTGCAGGACCGTGTGGCTGCCGATGTACCCCGCGCCGCCGGTGACCAGGACGTTCTTCGCCATCGCCGGAACGCGGAGCGCAGCCAGGCGGGAGGAGTCTGCGGCGGGCGAGGCGCCGACAGAGGCAGCAGCCGTCGCCGCGGACGATGGGCCAACGGCTTCCGTCTCGCCTTTATAATAACCGCCCACTCCTCTGTCACCATCAAACAAAAAAAAAAAAACACGGCACGCCACCCCCCAGCTCAGACTCTATTCTCTCTCGCTCTCTCAAAAATCACTAAAAATTCAAAAAAGAAAAATAATTACCTTAAATCATAATAATAATAGAGAAATATTTATTATAAAAATATGTTTACATTTGAACTACAAGAATACTCTCCTAGTGAAAGATAGATCAATATGTTGTTATTTTATGAATTCAACTCAAATATTTATGAATCTAACTCAATTTTTTATAAATTTACTTACAACTCAAATACAATAGTATTTGTGTACTAAATATTTCTTATAATAATGAATTCAGGTTTCTGTTTCCTCCAATGTGAGATTTAACGTATCGCTCTGCTGTTGGATCAACGTCATTAGGCTTTAGGCCAGAGTACCCGCCGATTCGTTCAAGTAATTAAACCAGTAAGGATCTTTCGCTCTTTCGCTTTAAGCCTTTTATACTGTAGTAAGTTTTGCATATTTAGGGATCGCTCCTGCAACCCGGATATTTATTTTCTAACCCCCTTGAAATCACACATTTATTCGATTAACACGGGCTTTTTCTTAAAAGACCTGAATGGATGTGAGGTTATTGCTCCGATTATATATATATATATATAGATAAATTAATTAAGAGTTTTTATCAAATATTTTTGACTTATTTTTTTATATTTGATAATATTATAACTCATTTCAATAAGTGTTATTCTATGTTACAATATACGATAAATTTTATTACGAAAAAAAATCTCTCTATTACAGTTAGATATTTTTAATTAATTTATTATATATATAATATTTAAATTATGTTTGATAAGTAAATCTTGAAAAATAGCAAAATAAATACCTAAACAAGAAGTCGGTAGATGTGAATCCCAACAAGAAAACACAGAAAATAACTTGTTATTAGACTCCCTACGGTGAGTAGTGGGTGACTCGTCTTGCTGCCGCTTCGGCACGATCGCCGTCTACGAACTACGAACGCGGTGCGGGGTGGAGGGTGGGGGAGCACGCACCTGCGTGAGGAGCTGGGCCGCGGCTGCGGTGGCACGCCGACGCCACTCCGCGAGCAGAAGGCAGCACCGGCGCGGGGCCGCGCGCGCTGGGCCCCCGGCCGGCCCTCGCCTCTCGCCCTCTGGGAGGTCTTCATGTAGAGTACTGTGGGGGGAAGACGGGCGGTCATCTGGATGGCGGCCATTTAAACCACCGCCACCGGGAAGACGAAGAAGAGGAAGAAGCAGAAGACGACTGTGCTGCCCTGCGTCCGGCGATCGAGGTGATCGATGGGCCTCGTCTGCGATCGCTGGGAAATCCCACTTCTACGCAGCCTGCCTGATGCAAGTCTCAGTGGCCGGCGTTCGCTGGAGTCGGACATCGGAGTGGGGATTTGAAGGCGAAGACGGTGGGCGGTGGAGACGAGAGGAGGATCTAACGATGGGGAAACCTGCGGGAGAAGTAACGAACATGGCTTTCCCATTCCCCAAGTATGGAAGAAGCGAAGAATCTTGTGGGGCAGCAGCAATCGGCGTTCTAGACCACTTTTGATAGCCCGCCGATTAATTCACGGGTTCCTCGTTTGATTCAACTAAATTTTGAGGAGAAATTAATTAGAAGTAATAGAGAGGTTTTTCATTTAACATATACTGTAATTAGATATAATATTTACTGTTCGGTTAGGAATTAGAAAATAAATTAAATATTTATTAAAGATTCTTAATTAATTTATCTTATTTTTAAGAGAGAATTAATTGTTGATCCGGATCTGACATTATTTTCAGGTCTCAGTCAGATTTTTCCACGCCGTCCGATCTCTGTTTTATGTAAGATTTATTTTTAAGTCCCTACTGTTAACCCTCTGTTATCCTCTCCTGTTATCTCAAAAATGTGTAACCGTTATCCAAAAGTATGTAATTGTGTAAGTACGTACTTACACAGTTACATGTGTAACTGCGTAAGTATGTAAATCAAGTAACTGTTTAAGTATGTAATTACATACTTATGCAGTTGCACATGTAACTCTGTAACTACATAGAAATTTTATAAGTTTGTAACTCTGTAAATAGGGCTTACCTAGTTACAAACTTATATAGTTTCAAAAGGATTTACTTAATTATCAGGGCTTACCTAGTTACCAAAGGTTACCTAGGACTTACCTAGTTACAGAGTTACATATGTAATTCATGTAACTGCGTAAGTATGTAGTTACAGAGTTATATGTGTAACTCTATAACTACATGTAAGTGTGTAATTACACATATACATACTATGTAACTACAAATGTAATTCTGTAACTACATACTTTGTAACTATATATGTAATTACAGAGTAACATAGTATGTAACTCAGGGACTCTGTAATTAGGTAAGTCTCTGGTAACTAGGTAATTACATAGTTACAGAATGGCTTATTTGCGTAAGTGTGTAATTACACATGCAACTCTGTAACTAAGTAAGTCTCTAGTAACTAGATAAGTCTTTATGAAACTATGTAAGTCCCTTCTTCTATAATTATATAACTCAATGACCTTAAGAAATAAATCCCCCAAAATTAGGGACTGATTGGTAATTCTCCCAGTAAGTAAGTAAATATTTATTTCTGTAAGTTATTAAGTATTTAAAAAGTTATATGTGTAACTGCATAAGTATACTTACACAGTTACATGATTTACATACTTACGCAGTTACACATTTTTGGATAACGATTACACACTTTTGAGATAACGGGGGAGGATAACAGTGGTTAACAGCAAGAACTTAAAAATAATCCTACATAAAGCAAGGACCGGACGGCGCGTGAAAATCTGATAGGGACATAAAAATAATGTCAGATCTCTGTCAGGGACCAACAATTAATTCTCCCTAATTTTAATAAACTTTCCGGAAAAAAAAAACTTATTCTTGATAAATAATACAAAATTACAAATAACGATACTAGAAGAGTACGAAGAAATGCTGTCGGAAAGGAAAAGAGAGATTTAGGAATGGTGTCCGCAAAGAAATTAAAAACATTTTCTTATGCAAAGCGTCCACTTTGCGTTAATTTAGTTTTATATATATATATATATTGCGTATCGAAATTGATAAAGCATACCCAGACATCCAGTATTATTAAGAATGATAGAAACATGCAAATGTAACCAAACACTCCCTAAGTACTTCAAAGCCAGCATCAAATGGCCTTATTCCTTTTCACTCCCCGAAGTGAGCAAAATTCTCTTGTACTTCTATAAATACAATAACGTCACGTCTAATTATATTTTTAGATATTTATTAGTTCACCTTGTGCCGCTCATTATAGCACCACGACATTTTTTTTTTGGTTAACCTAAACTTCTTATTTTTCACGTCAAAAAGATTTTTTGGCGCCCAAACTTCTTTTTTGGCATCCAACTTTTTTTTGACATGATGTAATCCAGTGAGCCGAATTTAGATGCAGGAAGGAAAACTTGGACCTAAAATAGAAATTTAGATGCCAAAATAAAAAATTGGACTTCAAAGATTTTTTTAAAAAATAACGTGCTGTGATTGCAATGAGCCATTTAAGATGGATCAATGCAAATTCAAAAGTGCAATTAGATGTGGCATTACGTACTTATAATTCAAGTGCATATACTTTTCTCCTCCGAAATATAACAAAAAAGAGAGTCTCTCTTAATGCATAAAATATCCCTTTTTCCAACAAATGCGTTAACATGAACAACTATATATTGAAAGGGTAAAAACAGAGTTAAAAAAAGTTCTGCACTAAAACGCCCACATTCGAAATACGATGTCCGCGTACTTAGATACACAAGGAGATCTGAGGCGAGAACGAGCTAGTCTGCTCATCATGCATAAAAGCGTACAACGACGGAGTATATATAATTTCCAGCAGAAATAACTACAAAAAGAATAATGCCGCATGGGCAGCTTAATTTCTCTGTCGGGCTATGCGAAGCTTTGTCATTTCTCGATGGGGGCTCAGAGAAGAACAAAGATGTCCTTTTGTCCCGAAGCTTAGTCCGTCATCCCCAGATTCGTTATTTACACACAGCTGACAGCTCTGGTGTGAGACGAAGGGGCCTCGGCGGTACATACATAAATCTTGCGCGCTTTGCCAATTTTCTGGAACGGGCGCGATTCGAAAACTCTTGCAGGCGCTTCTGATCTGAAGTCTTCTTTGGCGGCGAGGGATGGCGTTTCAGCTAGTTGGGTTAAAGAAGAGACGGATGGCTGAGAAGGAATACCATATGATCAATCGACCATCAAAGAAATTACCACCGTGTTTCGGATTCTGTCAAATGTTATTGTTAGATTTGTGAAGAGCATGCTAAGAGGCAGAGCTGGCAACCTTGATGTGAAATTAGCATCTGAAATAGTTCTGCAACAGTACAATTGGCTAGTTTGCGGTAGATCAAACTTTTTTTTTCCCCGTTCACAACTCTTTAGTGAGAGTGATCGGTGATTTTTAGGTAAACAGAAAAGTATGAGAATCATTGGACAAGATAAAGAACCAGCGTTCCTGAATTCAGCAGGACAGACACGATGAAAGGTCTGCAAGAGGTATGAAGGTCAAAACCAAAATTTAACATGATGAATCTACGAAAAATCCACAAAACAGAGTAGCAATTGCTCTCCCGAAACTCCCATTGCTTCACTGCGTTCTATTTGGTTAAGCATGCACAAACATTTTAAATTTAAGGATTGAATGCATGAAAAATAACAAGGAAACCAACAGCCCTGTGAACATTCTGCAGGAACCATCGAAATGGTCCCTCACTGTCACATATGTGGTTATAGTTGAGGGAAAAGGATCAAAAGAGCGCGGATACTTCTACAGCAAGAATTCTACAACGTTTCCTCATATCACCTGTGGGAGTATTATCTTTTGGAGAAATGCTTATTGCAAGAGCACTCTCCCATTGGTCTACCTAGGATGGACAAATGTGCCATGACGCATCATTTTATGAGCCCAACTCAAGAATTTATGAGTCCAACTAAAAAAATTATAACTTCAACCTAAAATTTTATGAGCCCACTTGCAACTGAAATGTAAGTGTATTCTTGCACTAAGCATTTCTCTATCTTTTGAGGGGAAATGCATAGTACTCTATGTTGAAGATATCTGCACAGCGCTAACACATGCTGTTCAGCGGGCCATTCTAATAGCCAAAGTACCTAGTAGAGAGTGAGGGAACTATTGCAAGGCCAACAAACCATTGCAAGGCTATGCACATACGTTTTTACATTGCTAAGGATATCCGATCTCTATTTACTATCTTAAAATGATGGTACATCCCTTCCTCACTCTCAAAGTGTTTCCACCTAAAAGGGTTTAATATAGGAAAGCGAAGGATGTGAAATATTTGTTGTTTTGTCTGACAGCTAACTAGTGTCCTTACCAAGAATATAACTACACGACTTCCGTCGGCATAGGCTGGGATCTGAGAAGCCTTTCCACCTCATCATTCGCCTCTGCTTGGATTCGCCACCCCTACATGAATTCAAAAAACAAGAATAAGAAAAACATTCTCATATTATCAGAAAATGCAGCCCAGAGGCAGCAATATTTTGCAAATAGCACAAAACTCATGCCTCTTCAAGGTTTTCAATCTCCATAGCTTGCTGTATCTGTTCAGCAATACTTTCCTGCAAATAACAAAGGAACATCAGGCAACCAAAGAAGAGAATCAAAGTTGTACAGACGGAAATTTTTATGTAAATCACTACAAATGTAAGAAAGACGAAACTCACAGCATTACTGACTGCCTCCGCAGCAAGCACGTCAGAATCTAATTCGACTTCTATTTCAATCATTGAAGAGATCTGTACATAATAATCATTTACATTCATACAAGAAGTCTCTGAAGGTTCATGAGGCAAGTGTTAGCAACCTTATCAAACTTCACCATGGACCTACTTTTGCATAGCTTTCAATTAGTTCAATCCTTCCCGTAATGGAGTTTTCCAAGCTCTCACGTACCCTCTTCACTCTCTCTCTTCTGGCACTGTAACACCCAAATAAAGAAATTTTACAGTCAAAAATTCCAACTGTAGTGTGATATCATATAGAAATTATTAAATCATCAAAATATAGATCAAATTATGCTGTCTCTTCAAACCAAAGGACAACAGATATTCAAAGGGCTAACCGATAAGATGGCTCCCCAACAGCTACAATTTTGTTTTCTAATTGGCACATGCGAGCGAGCATCCAAACCTTGAAGAAAGAAGTATTCACCCAAATATTAGGTCCATATACCTAGATATTTTTCAAGTAGCAGCAGGTACCAACTCTGGTAAATTAATTTAAAGGAAGACACCTCTTCTTCTGCGACCTTAACAAGGCCCCTGATGCGGTTCTGCACCAAGTCATACTGAGATAAAAGCTGCTGCTTGAGTGCAATTACATCCACCATTCTTTTGGGTAGCTGTGACCAATATGAGATACAAAAACATGTCAGATAAATTGTTATACATGATAAACACATAAATGACTAACCATCATAGCAAAGCCTACTGATGATTTTGCATATCTATAAATGATTAACATGTAAAAAAGTGATCCATTAATGATGGGCACATTTCTCAATAGCTTTTGTGTATTTCTTGGGTATCATCATCCGTTGCTGCTCCTGGAAGCAAAGAACATAGTTTCCCAGTCTTCCAAGTTCCAAGAAGCCATGCATAAGGTGAAAGCAAGCAACCTGCTTTCCTGGCTTTCTATAGAACCATGAATAAAGTTATAGCTCGTCCTGATGCTAAGATTCAATGGATATAATAGTTGCTACAGGGATGATTCCTATCATAGTTTCCTCACTTTGCACTGAACAACAGAAATGTCATTTGTTTTGCTTTTGACCCAATGATGCTCAAGCATATGAAGCACAATGAGCTAGACATCCACATTCCTATCCCAATATCAAAAGGATTATCCATCTTACATCTACCTATGACTATAAACGTGCTAATCACCAACAAACCAAACTTTATTCAAATAATCATTTGTTCTCAAAATCCAGTGCTTGAAAACCTTTAATGTCTCAGGTGGGTGAAGTGTATTAAGCTTCATAATGTATGTGTTGCATATACAGCACATGTAACAAGGCATAACCTTTTCAGCAGTTTGCCAATGTAAAGAATAGACCCACATCAAGTGATAATCAAACTATAAATGTGCTCATAACAGTGATTCCCCCACCACTCATAGCCTTGAGCTTTTCAGTTTGATGGCCCAATCCGATAACTGTAACATGGTACTCGATCCCATGGTATATTATCTGGCTGTGCATCCTGAGTTTACCATGATCCATGTGACGGAGCCTAAGATCAGCCTCCATGTGAGAGGGCATGTAAAGAATAGTGACTTGTCAAGTTGTGATCAAAATATAAATGTGCACAATGGTGCCCACTGCCCTCTCCACTTGTTGCCTTAAGATTTTGAATTGGATGTCCCAATCCAATAACATTAAGATACAGTAAAACAGCATCATCATTGGTGAAGTGAACAAGGCACATCAAGTAGATTGCACTTATTTTTCTTCTCTTTTCACCAAAAACTGTTATCCAGTCATGATACTGACAGTGGAAGAACGACTTAATCAGTAACATGTTTGTCCTTGCCTTCCCTGCTTCAGAATGTGGAGCTCATGGAACTAATGCTTTCTTGGTGTACACCATGAATAATACAAAGACATGTCAGTATAGTGATTTTCTTTTAAAAAGCTCCTAAACAAAATATTAAGCTATTTTCACCCAGGCATTCGAGCCTATAACTGAATTCCAGGTATACCATTCAGCAAAAGTTGGCTGTTTTATCTAAATGAGCCCTCTTTGTCTTTTAAGCAGCTTTAACTCTAGGACAGCCAATATCTGGATCCAGGTAAGGAGCTTTTTTGTTCATAACCTCTCTCCCAGCATAGCCACATCATTTTGTCCCTTCTGCAGAAATAAAAGTTTTCCATTGCAAAATTTCCATTCAATATATCCATTGGCATTCCAGGAGTCAATATTCTCTGTGGGAAGATGATTGCCGAGCTCTTTGCCATATTCTTTGACACAACAGGGAACGGGTTACTGGGCATGTTGGATCAGGCCTGCCAAAGTCATTTCACCTCCAACTTACCTGTGATTGAACGATTCTCCCTTCTTGATTAATGCAATGTATTGTTGATGCAGAACAGAAGATAACTCTGGCAAAATCATCTCAGGTATTTTCAGTTTGCATTCATGCATTAGTGAACTTGCAGAGTTGAAAAGCACAGAACTATAGTGACTGTATTTATTATGTCAACAGTTTATTGGGCATATTTCTGTACAGGCTTAAAATTTATGTCACATAATAAAATTCATCATTTGGCAGCATATAGGGTCCAATATTTATTTTCACTTTCAGAGCATGTTTGACTTTCAAATTTCCAGAACGAGCTAGTACTTGTGACCTCAGTTACATGCATATGTTGCCACCTTTTATGCCCCCATGTCAGTCTACGAGGAGTAACAAAAATTTTTATCAATATTTGCGTTGTTTGGGTGGGAGCAGGACTTAAATAAAAGCCAAATGGAGAAAACTGCCACATACCTGACTTAGTTGTGGAAGAATTGCACGATTTATGGTGGCTCCCACAGCAACTGATGTAATAGCAACAATTGATATGAACCTTGGTAGGCTAGGATCAATGATGCCCGATGCAGCATCACCAGTAGCCAACAAGGCAAAAGCAGGAAAGAGAAAAGATGGATTGAGCAAAAATGACTTTCCATCTGTGTCAGGTGCCCTTAGCAACTCTGACTCCTGACCATTTGTGTGGTTTGTCAAACACATGGATTCACCTGGGCTAAACTGAGGAGGTCGTGGATTGACCTTTAAAGGACCTCGAGAAATTTTTGCTGCAGAAGCTAAAGTAATGGTAACTCTTTCTCCCTCTTGGGCAGGAAGCTCAACTGTTTTAGTGGCAAACCTGTGCGTGCGGGCTGCCCCTGCTGGAGTCCTAACCTAAGGAAAAGAGCAAAATAAGTTGTTCAAGAACTGTTGTAAGTTGCAACTATGTCATGAAAGCGGTATATGCTAATACTTTTTATCATTCTCTTCTCACTTTCCCAGAAATTCCTTTTACCTATCCTCGTTAGAGATCTGATGAGAAAATCCATTACATAGATCGACTTCAAAACATATGAAACCAGTATGCATGCTTTCTATTGTTGTATGAAAAAGAAGTTTAAGACTTTTGTTTTTAGTTTCCCTCTTTGAATACATTCAGCAGCACTTGTACCATCATTGAAAAGAAACAGATTACATATGCTTATACCAAATATAAAGTTAAATTATTACTTAAATTTCAATTCTCTCTTTTAGTTCAAGTTCAATTTTAGCTTTTAGAGAAAATTAGACAACTTTGTGTTGTTTACTATTTTATAAGTTAGGCAATTCTTTCTTTCCTGGTCTAATTGTCTAATAATCCAAATTTATTTAGATGCATGTACAAATTTACAACCTTTAGTCACATATCACATAATGTATTTGTGCAAAATGCACCATTCAAATAGCATATCTCAAAAAGGACACAGGAAACTGGAATTTTGGAACAACAAGATCCATAATCTACATGATGAACAAATGCTCCTATTTAATAAAAGGATTACCACAATGGAGTGGATGGCAGCAGGGAAGTCTTTGTTTATTATCCGCAGAAACTTCAAACCCTTTTCCCAAACTGAAGCTTCAATGCTGCGTTCGGCAGGAGCATACCCTTAGAAAAGTGAATGTCGAAAATCAATATAGTATCAGAATATATGTATGGACAACCTATCAGGTGATCATCTAATTTTAGCTCAATCAGAAGAGATTATTAATGATAAACTAACTCATAGCAACTGTTTGAGAAAAAAAATGTCAGCAGAGTTGTGCTAAACATCCTATAACAAAAATGCAGGATGACAAGGAAGTACATAAATACAACTAACTGACTATTTGTAACTGTAATCAGCCTTTGGGAAAACATAACAGAGAGCAAAACATGTAGTGTTCATCCAAATTTCAATGGGCATCACAATTATATTGGATCCGCCTTTTTACATACAGCGACTTCATCCTGTTTCTCACTAGCCAACACAAAAATCGGGATGACAGTACTTGTGTTTCATTCAGCCTACTTTGATCAAAAGTACAAAGAAGAAGAATGTATACCTTTGCGAGCAAGAGGCTGGCAGCAACGACAACATGCTAGCCACCTGCATCCCCAATGCTCTGTTTCATTTAGGCTTTCATTGTAATAGTCCAAATGACAAGCTTTCCTTTGCACTTAACGAGATGGCTAGAACTGGCTTCTTGGTTGTTCCAGGGAAGGTAGCATTCAGAATTGCATAATGGTCATTATCACTGATAATAAGGGGATAAGGCTCTGATAATGATGACGATGTTGGTTATTATCACTGATAATGAACTGATCTGCCAACCTAAGGTCTCATTGTTAGGTGGGGAGATGCAGAGGGTTTTTTATTAAAATTCATAAAACAATGACAATACTAAAATAATCACCATTGAAAAATATTTCCATAAATAGTCACCAACTTACCACATAGGCAAGTTGGTGACCAGGTAACCTAAAACAACATGCAAAGTTTAATGGCAAAGTTACCAATATTGACATCAATGTCAGCGATGGCAATGCCGACATTGATGTTGACATTGCTATCTTCGACTTCAGAGGCTATGGCTCAGGCAAGGGGAAGGTACCACGCAGCATGATGTTAGCACTTAGCATTGCCATCTCCGAGTTCAGAGGCTTTGGCTCTAGCAAGAGGAAGGTTGCAGCATGATGTCAGCATTGCCATCTCTGACTTCATAGGCTTTGGCTCTAGCAAGGGGAAGGTTGGCACCATGCAGCCAATGCCGACAATGATGTTGGCATTGCCATTTCTGACTTCAGAGGCTTTGGCTCTGACAAGGGGAAAGTTGGCACCACATGGCTGCCCGAGATGGATGGGTAACAGGAGTGCACAATGCCACAATGGGAGAGGGGGGTGCCTTTATTCAATTTTTCTTGCTTTTATGAGAGATGTTCTTTCTGGATCATCTTTTATTCTTGCATTGGTTTATGCCTTTATGGATTAACTGATTGGAATGCAGAGAGATGTCCTCATCCTGGAGCACTTCTGATTCTTCATCATCATAAAGATCCTCACATTTCAAGTAAAGACACCTGCTACAGGATCAACAGCCCTGACAAGGAAGCGAGAGCAAGCAGGAGGTCTTTTTAGCAAGGGAACATGGCTGGTCGGGTAGCTGGGGACACTGCGGCTGGCAGGGAGGGGGTCGGTGCATTGCTTGCCTAGCTGCCGGCCCAATGCCCACCACCATTCCCCCCACCCCCTCCAGCCATGTTGCTTACTTGCCACGCACGTCCCCCCTTCACCCATGCATGGCATGTGAAAATTTCTAAGTCCACACTTGCTGACATGGCAGTCGATTATGTGTTCAACAGTGTGAAAATTTCTAAGTTCACAGAAAGACTCGATGATCGATTAAGTATCACTCTATATACTCAATAATTGATTATATCATGGAAAAAAGGATTGGACTGACCCAGGTTCAGATCGGACCAATTCCGGCCGGGATTGGCCTAGATCGGCCATGGCCGATCCGATCCGGAATAAGCCAATCCAATCTGGGAGGGGCCGATCCTGCCTTCCATGGATTATATCTTCAATTGTGCACAAGCGACTAAGCCTCAGTTTGGTAATGAGTTAACTTAAAATTAACTCAAAGTTAACTCAGAGTTAACTCAAAATGTAGTTTGGTAACAAAAAAAAGTTAACTCAAGTGGGTCAGATGTGAGTTAACTCACAATTTTCCAACCCACCTCTAGAGGTGGATTGGAGTTAACTCAAGTGAGTTAACTACCTTTTTGTCTTGACGGTACACAACATTAATTGCTACTTTTTCTTTTCTCAACACAACATTAATTGCTACTTTTTTTCTTCAAGTCACTTTTTGATATGAAAGTGGGTTAACTAACTTTATCTTGCCAAAGCAATCCCAAGAGAAAGTGGGTTAACTCACTGTAGTTAAATTGGGTTAACACACAAGAAAACAAACTAAAAAATGAGTTAACTCTGTATAACTTTAGTCATGGGTTGGAGTTATCTCTAACCCCAACCCATTGCCAAACTGAGGCTAAGTGCACATAATCGATCACCTTGAATACTCTATAATTGATTATGTTTCAATGTTGAGATTGTTCTATGTCCAAGAGATATGCGATAATTGATTATGTGTTTCTTTTGGGGTAAGCAACTAGGTATAAGTTTCTCGAAAAGTGATTATGCATTTGTATGAGTGGTAGCATAACTTAAGTTTGTTTGAATATCTGAAATGACCGTTGCCTTGACTATGATGTTTTACATTATATAATCATTCTTTCTGGATAGATGAAAGCTTTTGATAGCTAGACATGAAATATCTTGTTGTCTAAATATAACAATTGTTTATCATTTAAATTCAGACTGTTCAGTCTCAAAAGGTATGATCTAACATCTTGATGCTTACATTGTAAGATCAATTTATTATGGGCACTGACTTGTATTGAGCTATGCATGCCAACACATTTTCCATAGAAAATCTTATCTGATAGACAGATGTCGTCATTTCACAAAAAGACAAATGGAGACACGATAGTACAAAGACAAGTCTCCACTCCATGCACGTCCCTGATGTCCTGGTGTCCTGGCTACTAACATCATTTCTTTCTGTAGCACTTGGGAACAAAAAAAGGATATAAACTTTGATATAATATCTTTATCCTGAAATTTTTCTTACCAACTACAAAAGAGTTAAAAATCTTTTGTCAAATATTTGTCGATCTTATTGTCAGATCTCGAGCGACACATCTACCAGACAAAATGGAAGATCTTAGGCCTACTCGAATAGGTATTAGATGTTGCACCAACTCAGATATGCAAAATGGCTATTTTCACACTCCAACAGTCATCAAGTTCAAGCATCTATATATACAACTGGAAGCCTTCAAAATGAAGCTGACGACGAGAATGAACTACCAGAGAATAGAAACCACAACAAGCTTCCAATCCAAAGAAGATTGAGGGTTCCTTCAACTTCTTCAAATCTGCTCACCTTGAGAAATGAGCTCTCCTCGACAAGCTTCCGTGTGATCAACATCGAGGAAGAGAGCTGATTGGCAATAAAGATTCATCATCACCCTTGCAATCAGCCAAGGACATCGAGCTTTGTACTTTATATTGCTAACTCATCTTTGGCTTTGAGCATCTTATTGCTATTTTTGTCTTAGAAGAAGACTTTCCATGGCATTACATCCTTGTGAAGTGTAAGCTTGTGTGCCCAGTGTTTGCCCTCTTGTGCAGGGAAGACCTGATAGTGGGGAGCTTCAAGTGGTGTCTCTTGTATAGGGAAGACCTGGGTGCGGGTTGTGCACTGGTAGTTGTAGCCTTTTGGCTATAGTGAAATCCCGAGGATGTTGCTTCAAGGACTGGATGTTGTAGGCTGAAGTGGTTCAACTCCGAACCAGGATAAATTGTCATGTGTATCTGTGTGATTGTTTAACTTGCATGCATATCTAATCTCGATTAACACTGATTCACCGATTAACACCGATTCACCCCCCTTTGGGTCTCCATAACATGACCAATAAAAACAACCAAGAGGAGATTGTATAATGTATAGGTTTGTATTAGACTAATAAACCTGCACATTGACCTATCGTTTGGTCCCAGTAGTTCATGTGCCAACATGATCATCTAGGAGATTAGGGGTTCACACAGAAAATTGCTTATTCATACAGAGATTGGATATTCAAATAGCAGAAAACATCAGGTGACAATATTAGGTTTTGACTAACCTGGTTTGCTCGGAGTCAATGCTGACTACATTCCCAGAAACAAGTTCATACTGGTATCGACATTTAGAACATGAAGCAACCTGAAAGAAGTACATATAATTAAAGAAGTTTAAATAGAGGGTTAATATACCAAAATTAAAAGCACATGATTATGCGCAGAGAGTCCTTTCTGAAGAAAAGAAATGGATCTGGATGTATCTCTACACAAATCTTCTAGGCCTTCACCAAAACAAAGCAAACACAATAGTCATAGACAACCTCATCAGTGAAAGATAGCAAGATTGATGGGCAGGAAAATTGTTTGAGGCCAGGCCAAAACATTTGAATCCTATGTTTCACTAATTCACAGGAGCTGGATCTTCTCAGTTGTGTGTGCAGATATTCTTACACAAATGGTGGCAGGGGGAAGGAATACTGACCCACTTATTTTTCTACAAAATTTTATCCACCTAAGGTCTTAAGCTTTTAAAAGCACTTAGTGCATTTCTCTGCCCCCCTGAAGATGAAAGAAACAAACATCATTATGCATGTTGTTTAAGAGGCACTCCAGAACATGGTTTGGCGTGCCGGATCGGATCGGACCGATTCGGGCGAATCGGTGCGGATCAGGGGAAGTCCGATTCGCGATTCGGTCCGATTCGCCTGGTTCTGTTCAGGCAGGGTTCACTGGACTCATGATCTTGTTCAGGCAGGGTTGTCAGGATCTGCTTATTTACCTGAATATCATTTAAGTAAATGTTATAATTTGTTGTTTCATTTACTTAAGATATTACATGTAAATAAGGAAGTACCCCCCATTTGAATCCAATAAAAATATCAAAAAAATCATATCTCTTACCAATAAAAAGTCAACTCTCCCATCGAAGAACAAAATCGCGATTTTGGTGATTTTAGCGAAATGCTAACTTTTTAATCTCTCATAATTTGGTCTATCTAAAAATTTGACAATTTAAATAAACCATATGGAACACTAAAAATCTAAAGTCCGGTAAAAAAAGTCAAATGTGCATGTGACTTCTCCAAGGGAGCCGCTCTCCTACTGACAGCACTTAGTTTGCTCGAGGCATCTCAAGATTTGGTCAAACTTAAGTTATCATCATTCAAACTCATAAGAATTGTCACTTTCTAGTTTCTTTTTCAATTAGAAAGTGAAAATTTTCATGAGTTTAGGTGATGATAACTTAAGTTTGACCAAATCCTGAGATGCATCGAGTAGACTAAGTGCTGTCAGTAGGAGAGCGGCTCCCTTGGAGAAGTCACATGCACATTTGACTTTTTTTACCGGACTTTAAATTTTTAGTGTTCCATATGGTTTATTTAAATTATCAAATTTTTAGATAGACCAAATTATGAGAGATTAAAAAGTTAGCATTTCGCTAAAATCACCAAAATTGCGATTTTGTTCTTCGATGGGAGAGTTGACTTTTTATTGGTAAAAGATATAATTTTTTTGATATTTTTATTGGATTCAAATGGGGGGTACTTCCTTATTTACATGTAATATCTTAAGTAAATGAAACAACAAATTATAACATTTACTTAAATGATATTCAGGTAAATAAGCAGATCCTGACAACCCTGCCTGAACAAGATCATGAGTCCAGTGAACCCTGCCTGAACAGGACCAAGTTCTGACCGAATCCAAGCGGATCGAACCGAATCCAAGCGGATCGAACCGAATCGGATCGATCCGCCCGAATCGGATCGGATCAGGATAATCCCGATCCGGTCCGAATCGGCGATGCGCCAAACCTTGCTCCAGAACACCATTCCTTTCTTTGTCTCTTGCAAGTTCATTTATTGCATGAGTTCCCTTACAGATATGCTATACTCCTTTTACTGTGACTTGACCCAAGAAAAGAAAGGAAACTCTGGCCCCAGCCTAGAAGTTGTGCAATGGCTTTTTCCTACCTCTTGTCATTCAATTGCATTATTCTTTTCAGATTTGTCTTCAAATGTTCTATCTAAACCAAGTATACTTGAGGAATTAAAACCAGATCAAGAACGAAATGGCTCCTACCAGTACTTGGGTCAGTTCTGTTCCAAATCACCCTAGAAGCCAGTTGGTATAGAAAGTTTCAAATCAAGCCAAGAGGGAGGCCCTCTGTTAAAGAATAAGAAGAGGTAGAGAATAGAAAGAAACAAATGACACAGGCATGTGCCAGATAATAGGGCAGCAGCATATGTGAATGATGATGGCACCAGAAGGAAGACATTGCTGCTAAGCAGCAGGTAGCATAAACAATTATTCCATAGCCAAAATTGATGGTGAGCCCATTCTGCTTCTCCCCCCTCTATCCCGCCCAAATCACAGCTAAGCAGTAGAAAGGTCAGCAACTGCAAAGCAGTGGTGAGAAGGATTGGTTGATCTTAATAAAGAGGTACAAGTAATAAACAATCCTATTTTAAATAACTCACACACTACACCCCCCCCCAAAAAAAAAAAAATTTGTAAAAACTAATTGAGTACTACTCCTCACTGATCAACAAATATCCACACACACAACAGTCCCAGTATCTGCAACAGGGAATTTTAGATTTACTAGTCTATACAAAATTATGAAACTCTATAACTTGCTTTCCAACTTTTTGGCTGGCTCAAGTTAACACATGAATCAGATTGTTTCCCACTGGCTTTGAGCTGAACTGGACAACTTCTCAGTTCGTTAATTTGTTTCCTTAAACAAGAAATATAACATCATTACTAGCCTACCAGGATGCAGATGAGATACTTGAGAGGGCAAATCCAATTGAAAATGAAAAAGCACCAATGATACTCAGACAAGGAAGCATGCATGCAGAATCAAGCCCAACAATGTGGACAGAAAAGGCAATGCTTATCATTCTACCTTGAAGTACTGGAAATATTTTCCCCTTTTCTTTCCTTTTCCTTTCTAATCAGGCTATTAGCATCCCTACCAACATTGAGATACTGAAACCTCTCTCATTAATATGGATGCACTTGAACAAGCATGTTAAACGTTCTTTCCTCATATCATCTTGAGTGCAAGCGTTATCCCATCATCTTGGGTTGCCAGATTCAATGAAGATCCAAACAAATAAAGAGAGTTTGCTAGCCTGCAGCATATATAGTGTCAATCCCTTAGAAGGTACATACTTGGAGAAAAGGCATTTTCAGACTGTATAGTCTGCAGCAATGCCAGTGAATAAGAAACCCTTCACAGAGGCCAAGATCTGTTATACCATGTTAACTGAAGCCATATTATTCCAGAAATTTGATCATCAGATTCATCCTAAGTACCATCACGAGCACCTTGATGTAAAACCCACTCAAGAATAATTAATGAATACTATTTCAACAGAGAGAGATGTATATAAATTTACACAAAAATTGGACATTTAGAAATAAAGACCAAGAATCTCAAGGATATATCATTAAGAAGAGTGTAACAAGAGGAGTAAATACATAAGGAAACTAATAGACATATTGTATTAGCTTCCCATCTGTGGATGAAGAGATTATTTTCAGAAATAGATGATAAAATAGAAGTATACAAACATGGTTGGCATTCAAACAAAAAGCAACTTACTTGAGTTCCATGCTGAGGCTGTGCAACAGCAATCGCTATCATACAGGTTGGACATCTCACAATCTTCCCAAAGGGCACCTACAATCCAAAAGAGCTCATGCTTAACTGCTTGTCAAGAAAAATAGTAAAATAAAATACAAAAACCTTTGATGATTATCATTGTCGCTTTGATTGACAGGTGCAGAAGAGAGTATTCCCATCGATTTGGCACAGAAATAAATAATAAACTGCTTAAGGTAGAAAATGAGTAATATTTAACTGGGGAGAGAATCAGAAATGTTAACTTTAGGATCAAAGTTCTTAACAAGTTATAACCTGTGGCATCATCTGGACCCGCACTTTTGTCTTGCCTTGGACATTTATAAAGTAGCATCCAGGAAATAAACAGTAAACTGCTCAAGGTAGAAAATGAGTAATATTTTTAACTGGGGAGAGTATCGAGAATGTTAACTTAAGGATGCAAAGTTCCTAACAAGTTATAACCTGTGGCATCATCTGAACCCACACTTTTGTCTTTCCTTAGGCTTTCATAAACCATCATCTAGGAAAAAAAAAACAATAAACTGCTTACGGTAGAAAATGAGTAATATTTGACTGGGGAGAGAATCGAAAATGTTAACTTAAGGATGTAAAGTTCTTAACAAGTTGTAATCTGTGGCATCATCTGGACCCACACTTTTGTCTTTCCTAAGACATTCACAAAGTAACATCCGGTATGTCCTCGATGTCTCTTTTTTTAGTTTTTGACCCTCTATCCATCGATTTTCCATCAAATGATGGCCTTCTCATCAGCAGTCTGCCTCTCCAACTGACTTGTCAGCCACAGTGTCTGCTACAAATCATAGAACTTTGTAAGTCATAGTCGAGAACTACTCAATGCCATTGCAGTATCTCATGCAAACCCAAGCACTGTGCCCATTTCACCTTTCTTCTTTCCCTTCGTATTTTAGGTCTTCTGTTTCTGTACAATCCTCTGCAGTGTCATTAATAGTGCAGGAGTTGCTCAAGCATGGTGACAGCAACAGTACCTCCAGGATTTTCATCCGTCCTTTCTTCTGTACCAATCTGCATTTGCCAGGTTCAGACCTCCCATTTTGACCCATTCTTCCCCTCACCAAGTTCTAACTCTGGCTTCTTATTTCATTGTTTCTTACATCCAAGTGCCATCACTGCCAGACTCCTGTTTTTTTCTTTTTGGGCTTTGCTAAGTTTCAACTGGTTTCCGGAATAATTAATAGAAAATGGCAGGATAGCCAGCACTGTTGATTAGATGCTTAGGCGGGCAAAATCTGCCAACTAGCTGCTACCATGGTTGACAACAGTTGCCATGACTATCCAATCTGTTCAGGCATGAAGGTGCATGTGCATATCGTAGCAGCTTTTAAAATCCTGATCCAAAATTACCCGCTTGCTCCAACCAACCAGGTCTTTTACATTATATCCTGGCACTGATGATTCCATGAAAGAGCATTAGGTATTGCTCATTCTGATCCTGTTGATGCAATCTCAAGATTTTGTACCTCTCAGAAGTATGTGCATCCTACATATCTCTGGAACTTGGGCCATGCCTATATGTCATTGTTGTTATGCCGTTCACTGTGACTTCTTGTTTTCAGAGGATTCTTTGTAAATAATTCCCCTTTTCTTCCAGTAGACAAAAGGGACTTGTTTGCACTTCATGTTGGCACATATTAAGCTTAGACTTACTAAGGAAAACGACTCATTGCTCAAAAACTCAAATAAAAGGTCATGATGATGGTAAGTATATGAACATCTCAATGTAGATTCAAATATATGTTCAAAACATGTCTACAGTTCTAATCTATCAAAAAGATGAATAAGAATGTGATGCCATGATAATGATCTTGTTTATTTTTTTTCTCTCTTTAATGGGAACATGCAAGAGAAAAGATAGCTGTACAGGTTCTCAAAACTTATCCACCATATAGGTAACTCCCCAGAAGTGGATGATCTTATCATTATTCCATGTTGCAATGAGTTCTAATTTCATGATTCAATGTATTTTATTGCTCCATATTTTTAAATAAGATGTCTTCCATTGGCTAGTGTTTTTATGTATCCATGAGAAGAAAAAATAAGTTTAGTCGCCCTCTATCCCATCCTAATCAGTGGCAGTTGACCCATGGGCTAAGGCAGACACTAGCCTCAGTGTTTTCCATCTTCTACTAAAAGGCATATCTAACCATAAGAAAGCTCTCCATTACTGGTCTGTCCTTGTGAGAGCTCAAACAGCATGAAGGTCAGATCCTGACATAATGTAACTTCAGCAGAATAAAACACAAGCAAATTTCTGCATGATTGTTACTCCTGTATCATTTCCATTAACAAGTTTATAAATGAGGGTATCCCAGACTCCCAGTGACACAACTTTTCCTATGTCATTTAACACAGTTCATATTCCAGTTTTTCCTCCTAACCGCAGGTTATTGTCTTTAGACATGGCAGTTTCAGTTGACGTGTAGCTACAGTGTTACATGTAGACTGTCAATCCCACTCTTCACAGTTGTTTGCCATCAAATATCTAAACTTCATTATTGGACCATATGAAGGATACTACCTATGGTCTTTGCTCGGAAAATCAATTAGAAAAATTCATAAACCTTCCCATGATCTATCTCTCACTCCGCAGTTCATATCATTCCATACATTATTTGGCATCTCAACTAAACAACGTCCATGGACATATATGCAGACCAAGTGTGCGTGAAACGGTTATGTTGATGAGTAAGGACTCAGGGAACACAGTAATGTTTTTTTAAATCATAACTGGGATGCAGAACTTGTTCTTGTTCATACCAATTCACAAAAACAACAAATGCGAAAGAAAATGAAATTTTCTTCAAAGACATACCTCCTCCCCTGAAGAAATTCCTGCCTGAGAGACATTAGCAATAATCCTAAAAGCATCTGAAACTTTCAGGGCTTTTGCAAGCCCGCGAACCAGCAAGCCGTACGTGCGCACGTCTGGCCTACCCCACTTCCATCTCCCCACGTACGACCCCTCCTCACCCAGTCCTGCGCACCCTCCATATGATTAAAAAAATACAGAATAACAGCATTCAACTATGGTTGAGAACAACTAGTCTCATCAGCCTTCAACTGTCACTTCACAAGGTTTAACGCCTCTCTTGTGCCTCCATTCTCATGCCTTGCGCATGCGAACGGGCCAAAAAATCCTAACACGGATCAAGAAACCAAGCAACTCACTCCATCGTTACCCTCATACCTTCACCAGAGCTCGAACGCATGGCAGAAAACACGGAGAGGGCCAGATCGGTGTTGTCCCTTTCGAGCGCCGCCTCGATGATCGAGCAGCACTCATCAGTGCCCACGACTCCAATCCCATCGCCCCGGCACTCTGCGATCACCTCTAGGACCTGGTCGGCGTCCTTGCCGCCGGCGACCCGGCGCAATAGTCCGCCGTTCAACAATCCGGGGCCCGTGCTTCCATTGTCCGTGCCATCTCCGCTGTGGGAGGAAGCCCTGGATGCCGGGAGGCATCTGCGAGCTGAAGAGGAGGTTTCGGAGCACCTTGTCAGGAGGAACAAGAGGGAGCTGCTGACTGTCGAGGAGAATGGAGGCGCCCTGAAGACGTGCCGGGAGGGAGGAGGAAACCACAGCAGGGAAGAAGCCAAGCTCACCGCCATCGCCTCCCTCTCTCTCTCTCTCTCTCTCTCTCTCTCTCTCTCTCTCTCTGCGTGCGAGAGAGAGGAGCAGCCAAGTGGGATGGGGAACGAGAGGCAACGAACGATGCACTGATCCGTGCGAAAAGACGCAACAAGTGGCAGCGTTATAAATGTAGCTTCCTTTAATCGATAACTGCAAAATTATCCTTCCTACATGCATAATTGCACAAGTACCCATACATGTTAATGAGCAACTCTTTTACATTTATGAGTGCAAAAATATATCAGCATTTACTGTCGAGATAGTGTGCAAAAATATCTACATTTGTGCAACAAAATTTCTATGTATTGTTGTTATAAGAGTGTTATATCTTGCACACTTCTCTCTATTTGAAGCATAGTTTGTCGTATCGCAGCAAATCGCCGCGATATGTGGGAACCGTCGGCGTGCTAGACGTGTCGCTGCGGCACGACGCGGATCGGTAAATCTTTTTTTTTCATTCATCTCTCATATCCGGTATATTTATGAAGTTTAATTGGTGTCTAATTAAGATGAAATTTTAAACATAAATTAATTAATAGATAATGTTACTATTATAGTAACATAGCTCGGCTCCAGCCGAGGTGACCGTTGAGGTACTTCTCGTCGGACGGAGCCGAGACGACCAAGCCGATGAATCCTTTTGAGGCGCGCTTGGCCGACGTGCGAAGCTGCTCCCGACCTTCCGACCTAACCTGCAAAGCCCGCCGAGTGGGCTCGGCGAGGAGACACTCCGATGCTCAAGTCAGGCGCTAGCCGAGCAGAATGGCGTAGCATGGGGGAGAACAGCGTACCTTGGCCTGTGGAGTGTTTACCCTTTATATAGTGTTAGGACACGTACGTGTGAGCTGGACGAGCCGCCAATCTCGCTGGGGAGTTACCGAGATTCCCGCCGGATTGGGTGTCGTTACTTCTGCTGAGTTGCGATGATCGTGGTTGCCACCTGTAGGCCTGATCGCAGAGATCGTGGCCTTAATGACCGTGACTTGCGGTTCCGTGATCCTCAGCCCTTGCCTCATTCGCCTGTTGACCCTGTGTGGGCTGTGATGGGGCACATGAGAGGGCCGAGCTCCAGGTCGGTGCGACCCGAGCTTCGATGACCCGAGGTACAAGAATGTGAGTTCTCGCTTGTTGGATTTGCAAGACTGCCTGGGCCGAGCTGCAGACAGGACCGCCTGGGCCGACTCGCAGACGCCCGAGACATACAGACCTGCTGACGTATAACTAGGTGAGACCGTAGACTGGATGTCAGACAATGCCCTTTGAGGTTGGTTGATCCGAGGCCCGAGAACCGAACTGGTTCTCATCCGAGGTGAGGTTCATGCCAATCAGCCACAACTGCTGAATGTCGGACTTTCCTCAGATGTGGTCGGCTATACTCGGGTTAGCCGACCTACTTGGAAACCCCCGTAACACTGGCCCCCTAGGTTCACGTCGGACCGTGAACGCGGGCCGAGGTGAAGCTAAATTTTTCCTTTTGGAAGCAGATGCCCCGCCACGTGGCGCTACTGACCCACGTGCTCACGAGGACGCCGAACGTCAGAGCCGCCGAACGTCTCTTCATCTGACAAACCGCCTGGCGTCGCTACGGAGGCTGCGCTGACATCATTGCGCCGCCTCGTCCTCCGAGCGCACTCATAGCTCTCCTTGCCTCTTACGTTGATCAGGATCCGAGGGGTCAGCCCCCAACCAATCCGGAGATGACACGCGGGTCGATCTTAACCATTGGCTTAAAAGTTGGATCTCTTCCGTTGGATTCGATTGGCATCCTGGCTTTATAAATATTGGGGTCTACTGCTGAAAGCTTGCCCTTGCTTTCGCGCACGACCACAAACCAGACGACTAGGCGACCAGGCGACGTGTCGACGTCTCCGTCATCTGTCCAAGCTTTCGTTCGTCCGTTGCTTGCTTCCTTCCGAGGTAAGCGATGTCTTCGAGTTCTGCGTCTTCTTCCTCTCGTCCTCATCTTCGAGAGGGATCATCGTCTGGAGGTTCTCCTTCCGAGAACTCTTCCTCTATAGCAGGGGCGGTCTCCTCTAGGGGAACGTCTCAATCTCCTCGGCCTGACGGCGAGCCGTCAGACCATTCCGACGATTACTTCATTGTTGATCCCGGGACCTATGTTCCCAAGGAACCTTCTTCTCACACTTCTGGGGCTCGCCGTCCGGCCGACAATGTTGCCGACGCTCAGTGTGAAACCACCGATGAGACCCTCCAATGGATGAGAACTCATCCTGGTCTTGTATTTTCGGAAGGTTACTCCATGTATCATTCAAGTCAGCTTCGTGCTCACTACGTGGCCGAGGGCGGGGTTTGTATTTACGCTGAGGCCGTCCGAGCTGGCTTCTGCCTCCCTTTGCACCCTTTCGTTATCTTTCTCTTCTTCAAGATGGGAGTCGCTCCATCGCAACTGACCCCCAACTCATGGAGGTCGGTCGTCGGCTTCCTGGCGGTCTGCCTTGGCTAAGGTCCTTCCGACCACACGTCTTTTCTTTTATTGCTTCTCGGTCAAAGCTTTTGGGGACTGGCTGTATTTCGCAGCTCGGTCCGGCCGACAAATCCTTGGTCGAATGCCTTCTTCTGTTCACAACTGGAAGAGGCAGTTTGTTTTTATTCATAGCCCGTCGGGGTGGCCATTTCCGACCACCTGGACGGAAGTGAATGTTCACCAAAAAGCCTTCCGAGCTCCGAACCTCATCGAATCCGAGCTCGCGGAGTTTGACTCTCTACAAGTGTTGGATCCACCCGACCTGTTTCAACTTGACAGTTTGTTCAAATTGATTGCCAAGGCCGACCAAGGTCATTCTCCTTTCCGACGTTATCTCTTCGTGATTTGTGAGTGAAAGCTAACTCTGCCTCTTACAGTGATGGCCGACATGGGCAAGTCGTCGGCTGTTCCCGATGTTGGCCGCCGGCGCAATACCTCGCTCGCTGACCGAGCAACGGAAAGATTTGCGGGGCGTGGTAAAAAGAGCGCCACGAGGCCACCGAAGCATCCGAGGGAGGAAACCGAGGATGCAGGTTGGGGGACGAAACGTCGGTCATCGGATCTTCGTCCGACATCACCTCAGGGACGAGACGAGCTGTCGGAGCGACCGTCTGCAGACCAGCATATCGCGAGCCCTCAACGGCCTTCGGTGCACTTGGGGCTCAATGCCACTGAATGGGCTCATCGAGCGTCCCCGGTGGAAAAGTTGGCTCAGTCTTCGGCCAGAAGAGCCAACGAGGTCGTGGAAGAATTCTACGATTCCGTGCAGACTCAACTGGGCCTGGTCGAGGCCTTGTTCAGGAAGGCCGAGAAGGCTCAGGCGGCACCCGACCAGCGGGTCCTTGAGGCTGCAAGCAAGACTAAAGAGGCCAAGAAGAGAGCGAAAACTGTCGAGAATCTCCTGGCCGAGGAGCGGCTGAAGGTGAAGAGAGCCGAGGATGAGGTTGCTCGGGTAACCAAGGCAGCTGAGGATCTCAAAGAGACTCTTCGCGCGAAGGAAGAGTTGCTCGAAATGGCCAGGGCTCGGAGCTCGAGGCTGGCCGAGGAGGAGTGCGAAAGGATTATTGCAGAGTACTGCGACTCCGAGGAGCTGAACGAAGAGGTTGATAAGCTCTTCGAGGCGGGATACGATCATTGCATCAAGCGCATCTGAGAACTGCGTCCCGAATATGATCTGTCGGTTTTGGAAGATGCTGCGGGTGAGGACACTGGAGATGCTCCTGACCAAGCCGAAGTCGTCGACGAGGCGTAGGCTGCTACGGCCGAGGCGGTGCTTGGTGCTGATGAGGCTGCCACGACCATTGCTCCCGATCAGGCTACTACTATCGAGACTCTGGTCGTTGCGTCTGACGACATCATAATTGACTAAATGTCTCGCGATTGTACATGGCGGTCAGCCCTCCAATGTACCTTATCGTTAGTTAATAGAAACTTCCAACTCTTTTATCTTTGCTCATTTTTTGTTGTTCGGCTCTAGCTATTCGTTACGTCGGATGCTGCATCGGTCTCTGGTGATTGCTGAAACGTTTCTGTTCATGTCGTGTAGGTTCGCTACGTATGTTGAACCCTTCTTTCAATACACATCGAACGTTGTCTCGGCTTCTGATGAATGCCTAAGCGACCTCTGCGTGTGCCGAAGCGACCACGCCTTCTGATTACGTCGGACGTCGTCTCTTAGTTCCTGACAAGTGCCTAAGCGACCTCTGCGTGTGCCGAAGCGACCACGCCTTCTGATTACGTCGGACGTCGTCTCTTAGTTCCTGATGAGTGCCTAAGCGACCTCGTCCAGCGAACATGATGTTCATGCCTATGTATGCCGAGGGGACCTTGTTTAGGTAGCTCGGAGTACCGACACGACCTCTCGTGAGCTCGGATATGGTCTTCTTGGTTCCTGGGGAGTGCTGGAGCGATCTCGCCTAGAATCACGTCATTCGTGTTCGTGTATGGAAGTGATTTCGCACAAGAGACCGGACGGATTTGTGGGCCGATGCGACCGCGCCTTCGAGAATTCGAACTTGCCGTAGCGACCTTGGATGAGCTACGACGCGTACGTGGGTCGAAGTGAGCACGCCTTCAAAAGCTCAGAGTGCCGAAGCGACCTCGGACGAGCTGCGATGTACGCGTGCCGAAGCGACCGCGCCTTCAAGAGCTCGGAGTGCCGAGGCGACCTCGGACGAGCTGCGATGTACGCGTGCCGAAGCGACCGCGCCTTCAAGAGCTCAAAGTGCCAAAGCGACCTCGAACGAGCTGCGATGTACGCGTGCCGAAGCAACTGCGCCTTCAAGAGCTCGGAGTGCCGAAGCGACCTCGGACGAGCTGCGATGTACGCATGCCGAAGCGACCGCGCCTTCAAGAGCTCGAAGTGCCGAAGCGACCTCGGACGAGCTGCGATGTACGCGTGCCGAAGCAACCGCGCCTTCAAGAGCTCGGAGTGCCGAAGCGACCTCGGACGAGCTGCGATATACGCGTGTCGAAGCGACCGCGCCTTCAGGAGCTCGGAGTGCCGAAGCGACCTCGGACGAGCTGCGATGTACGCGTGCCGAAGCGACTGCGCCTTCAAGAGCTCGGAGTGCCGAAGCGACCTCGGACGAGCTGCGATGTACGCGTGTCGAAGCGACCGCGCCTTCATTTTACCGCATGTCAGTTTCTTCATTTCTGGACAGCCGAGGCGGTCTCCTCGAGAACCTACTTCCTGAGAAAATGTCACGAGAAGACCTTCTAGAAACCCAGGGAATGGATTGACAGACATACCTCATCGCCCTCATGACTGAGGACATTAAGTGTGTGATCATAGCCTCCTGTTTAGAGGGCTTGGGCTTCCCAAATCGGAGATGACTGTTGATAAGAACTGCAGGATTACCACGAACTCTGGAACTCGTCGGCTCCCGAGCCGACCTCAAATGAATCTTGAGAGGCTTCACGATACTTGAGATGAGCCGGGCCCCCGAGCCGACCTCAGGCATAGGGGCTTACGATCTCTCGGTCGGCCCCCTTGCCGCTTGTGCCAGGCCTTGGCCGCCTCGGCGATTGCGATAAATGCTCCAGGGGCTATTTCGTTGTCTATGCTTGGAGGATTTCTGTTGAGAATAAGAAAGGGGAAACCGCACTGACCTTTGGTAACGGTTCCCACAGACGGCGCCAATGTTACTGTTATAGTAACATAGCTCGGCTCCAGCCGAGGTGACCGTTGAGGCGCTTCTCGTCGGACGGAGCCGAGACGACCAAGCCGATGAATCCTTTTGAGGAGTGCTTGGCCGACGTGCGAAGTTGCTCCTGACCTTCCGACCTGATCTACAAAGCCTGCCGAGTGGGCTCGGCGGGGAGACACTCTGATGCTCAAGTCAGGCGCTAGCCGAGCAGAATGGCGTAGCATGGGGGAGAACATCGTACCTTGGCCTGTGGAGTGTCTACCCTTTATATAGTGTTAGGACACGTACGTGTGAGCTGGACGAGCCGCCAATCTCGCTGGGGAGTTATCGAGATTCCTGCCAGATTGGGTGCCGTTACTTCTGCTAAGTGGTGATGATCGTGGTTGCCACCTGTAGGCCTGATCGCAGAGATCGTGGCCTTAATGACCGTGACTTGCGGTTCCATGATCCTCGGCCCTTGCCTCATTCGCCTGTTGACCCTGTGTGGGCTGTGATGGGGCACATGAGAGGGCCGAGCTCCAGGTCGGCGCGACCCGAGCTTCGATGACCCGAGGTACAAGAATGTGAGTTCTCGCTTGTTGGATTTGCAAGACTGCCTGGCCGAGATGTAGACAGGACCGCCTGGGCCGACCCGCGGACGCCCGAGACATACAGACCTACTGACGTATAACTAGGTGAGACCGTAGACTAGATGTCGGACAATGCCCTTTGAGGTTGGTTGATCCGAGGCCCGAGAACCGAACTGGTTCTCATCCGAGGTGAGGTTCATGCCAATCAGCCACAGCTGCTGAATGTCGGACTTTCGTCAGATGTGGTCGGCTATACTCGGGGTTAGCCGACCTGCTTGGAAAACCCCGTAACACTGGCCCCCTAGGTTCACGTCGGACCGTGAACGCGGGCCGAGGTGAAGCTAAATTTTTCCTTTTGGAAGCAGATGCCCCGCCACGTGGCGCTACTGACCCACGTGCTCACGAGGACGTCGAACGTCAGAGCCGCCGAACGTCGCTTCATCTGACAAACCGCCTGGCGTCTCTACGGAGGCTACGCTGACATCATTGCGCCGCCTCGTCCTCCGAGTGCACTCATAGAGCTCCTTGCCTCTTACGCTGATCAGGATCCGAGGGGTCGGCCCTCAGCCAATCCGGTGATGACACGCGGGCCAATCTTAACCATTGGCTTAAAAGTTGGATCTCTGCCGTTGGATTCGATTGGCCTCCTGGCCCTATAAATATTGGAGTCTGCTGCCGAAAGCTTGCCCTTGCTTTCGCGCACGACCACAAACCAGACGACCAGATGACTAGCCGACGTGCTGACGTCTCCGTCATCTGTCTGAGCTTTCGTTCGTCCGTTGCTTGCTTCCTTCCGAGGTAAGCGATGTCTTCGAGTTCTGCGTCTTCTTCCTCTCGTCCTCATCTTCGAGAGGGATCGTCGTCTGGAGGTTCTCCTTCCGAGAACTCTTCCTCTATAGCAGGGGCGGTCTCCTCTAGGGGAACGTCTCACTCTCCTCGGCCTGACAGCGAGTCGTCAGACCATTCCGACGATTGCTTCATTGTTGATCCCGGGACCTATGTTCCCAAGGAACCTTCTTCTCACACTTCTGGGGCTCACCGTCCGGTCGACAATGTTGCCGACGCTCAGTGTGAAACCACCGACGAGACCCTCCAATGGATGAGAACTCATCCTGGTCTTGTATTTCCGAAAGGTTACTCCATGTATCGTTCAAGTCAGCTCCGTGCTCACTACGTGGCCGAGGGCGGGGTTTGTATTTACGCTGAGGTTGTCCGAGCTGGCTTCCTCCTCCCTTTGCACCCTTTCGTTATCTTTCTCCTCTTCAAGCTGGGAGTCGCTCCGTCGCAACTAACCCCTAACTCATGGAGGTCGGTCGTCGGCTTCCTGGCGGTCTGCCTTGGCTAAGGTCCTTCCGACCACACGCCTTTTCTTTTATTGCTTCTCGGTCAAAGCTTTCGGGGACTGGCTGTATTTCGCAGCTCGGTCCGGCCGACAAATTCTTGGTCGAATGCCTTCTTCTGTTCACAACTGGAAGAGGCAGTTTGTTTTTGTTCATAGCCCGTCAGGGTGGCCATTTCCGACCACCTGGACGGAAGTGAATGTTCACCAAAAAACCTTCCGAGCTCCAAACCTCATCGAATCCGAGCTCACGGAGTTTGACTCTCTACAAGTGCTGGATCCACCCTACCTGTTTCAACTTGACAGTTTGTTCAAATTGATCGCCAAGGCCGACCAAGGTCATTCTCCTTTCCGACGTTATCTCTTCGTGATTTGCGAGTGAAAACTCTGCCTCTTACAGTGATGGCCGACAAGGGCAAGTCGTCGGCTGTTCCCGATGTTGGCCGCCGGCGCAATACCTCGCTCGCTGACCGAGCAACGGAAAGATTTGCGGGGCATGGTAAAAAGAGTGCCACGAGGCCACCGAAGCATCCGAGGGAGGAAACCGAGGATGCAGGTCGGGGGACGAAACGTCGGTCATCGGATCTTCATCCGACATCACCTCAGGGACGAGACGAGCTGCCAGAGTGACCGTCTGCAGACCAGCATGTCGCGAGCCCTCAACGGCCTTCGGTGCGCTTGGGGCTCAATGCCACGGAATGGGCTCATCGGGCGACCTCGGTGGAAAAGTTGGCTCAGTCTTCGGCCAAAAGAGCCAACGAGGTCGTGGAAGAATTCTACGATTCTGTGCAGACTCAACTGGGCTTGGTCGGGGCCTTGTTCAGGAAGGCCGAGAAGGCTCAGGCGGCAGCCGACCAGCGGGTCCTTGAGGCTGTAAGCAAGACTAAAGAGGCCGAGAAGAGAGCGAAAGCTGCCGAGAATCTCCTGGCCGAGGAGCGGCTGAAGGTGAAGAGAGCTGAGGATGAGGTTGCTCGGGTAACCAAGGAAGCTAAGGATCTCAAAGAGACTCTTCGCGCGAAGGAAGAGTTGCTCAAAATGGCCAGGGCTCGAAGCTCGAGGCTTTCCGAGGAGGAGCGCGAAAGGATTATTGCAGAGTACCGCGACTCCGAGGAGCTGAACGAAGAGGTTGACAAGCTCTTCGAGGCGGGATACGATCATTGCATCAAGCGCATCCGAGAACTGCGTCCCGAATATGATCTGTCGGTTTTGGAAGATGCTGCGGGCGAGGACGCTGGAGATGCTCCTGACCAAGCCGAAGTCGCCGACGAGGCGCAGGCTGCTACGGCCGAGGCGGTGCTTGGTGCTGATGAGGCTACCGCGACCATTGCTCCCGATCAGGCTACTACTGCCGAGACTCTGGTCGTTGCGTCTGACGACATCGTAATTGACTAAATGTCTCGCGATTGTACATGGCGGTCAGCCCTCCAATGTACCTTATCGTTAGTTAATAGAAACTTCCAACTCTTTTGTCTTTGCTCATTTGTTGTTGTTCAGCTCTAGCTATTCGTTACGTCGGACGCTGCATCGGTCTCTGGTGATTGCCAAAACGTTTCTGTTCATGTCGCATAGGTTCTCTACGTATGCTGAACCCTTCTTTCAATACACATCGAACGTTGTCTCGGCTTCTGATGAATGCCTAAGTGACCTCTGCGTGTGCCGAAGCGACCATGCCTTCTGATTACGTCGGACGTCGTCTCTTAGTTCCTAACGAGTGCCTAAGCGACCTCTGCGTGTGCCGAAGCGACCACGCCTTCTGATTACATCGGACGTCGTCTCTTAGTTCCTGATGAGTGCCTAAGCGACCACGTCCAGCAAACATGACGTTCATGCCTACGTATGCCGAGGGGACCTTGTTTAGGTAGCTCGGAGTACCGACACGACCGCTCATGAGCTCGGATATGGTCTTCTTGGTTCCTGGGGAGTGCCGGAGCGATCTCGCCTAGAATCACATCATTCGTGTTCGTGTATGGAAGTGATTTCGCACAAGAGTCTAGACGGATTTGTGGGCCGATGCGACCGCACCTTCGAGAATTCGGACTTGCTGTAGCGACCTTAGATGAGCTACGACGCGTACGTGGGTTGAAGCGAGCACGCCTTCAAAAGCTCGGAGTGCCGAAGCGACCTCGGATGAGCTGCGATGTAGGCGTGCCGAAGCGACCGCGCCTTCAAGAGCTCGGAGTGCCGAGGCGACCTCGGACGAGCTGCGATGTACGCGTGCCGAAGCGACCGCGCCTTCAAGAGCTCGGAGTGCCGAAGCGACCTCGGACAAGCTGCGATGTACGCGTGCCGAAGCGACCGCGCCTTCAAGAGCTCGGAGTGCCAAAGTGACCTCGGACGAGCTGCGATGTACGTGTGCCAAAGCGACCGCGCCTTCAAGAGCTCGAAGTGCTGAAGCGACCTCGGACGAGCTGCGATGTACGCGTGCCAAAGTGACCGCGCCTTCAAGAGCTCGGAGTGCCGAAGCGACCTCGGACGAGCTGCGATATACGCGTGTCGAAGCGACCGCGCCTTCAAGAGCTCGGAGTGCCGAAGCGACCTCGGACGAGCTGCAATGTACGCGTGCCGAAGCGACCGCGCCTTCATTTTACCGCATGTCAGTTTCTTCGTTTCTGGACAGCCGAGGAGGTCTCCTAGAGAACCTACTTCCTGAGAAAATGTCACGAGAAGACCTTCTAGAAACCCAGGGAATGGATTGACAGACATACCTCATCGCCATCATGACTGAGGACATTAAGCGTGTGATCATAGCCTCCTGTTTAGAGGGCTTGGGCTTCCCAAATCGGAGATGAATGTTGATAAGAACTGCAGGATTACCACGAACTCTGGAACTCGTCGGCTCCCGAGCCGACCTCAAATGAATCTTGAGAGGCTTCACGATACTTGAGACGAGCCGGGCCCCCGAGCCGACCTCAGGCATAGGGGATTACGATCTCTCGGTCGGCCCCCTTGCCGCTTGTGCCAGGCCTTGGCCGCCTCAGCGATTGTGATAAATGCTCTAGGGGCTATTTCGTTGTCTATGCTTGGAGGAGTTCTGTTGAGAATAAGAAAGGGGAAACCGCACTGACCTTTGGTAATGGTTCCTACAAACGGCGCCAATGTTACTATTATAGTAACATAGCTCGGCTCCAGCCGAGGTGACCGTTGAGGCGCTTCTCGTCGGACGGAGCCGAGACGACCAAGCCGATGAATCCTTTTGAGGCGCGCTTGGCCGACGTGCGAAGCTGCTCCCGACCTTCCGACCTGACCTGTAAAGCCCACTGAGCGGGCTCGGCGGGGAGACACTCCGATGCTCAAGTCAGGCGCTAGCCGAGCAGAATGTCGTAGCATGGGGGAGAACAGCGTACCTTGGCCTGTGGAGTGTCTAACCTTTATATAGTGTTAGGACACGTACGTGTGAGCTGGACGAGCCGCCAATCTCGTTGGGGAGTTACCGAGATTCCTGCCAGATTGGGTGCCGTTACTTCTGCTGAGTTGCGATGATCGTGGTTGCCACCTGTAGGCCTAATCGCAGAGATCGTGGCCTTAATGACCGTGACTTGCGGTTCCGTGATCCTCGGCCCTTGCCTCATTCGCCTGTTGACCCTGTGTGGGCTGTGATGGGGCACATGAGAGGGCCGAGCTCCAGGTCGGCGCGACCCGAGCTTCGATGACCCGAGGTACAAGAATGTGAGTTCTCGCTTGTTGGATTTGCAAGACTACCTGGGCCGAGCTGCAGACAGGACCGCCTGGGCCGACCCGCGGACGCCCGAGACATACCGACCTGCTGACGTATAACTAGGTGAGACCGTAGACTGGATGTCAGACAATGCCCTTTGAGGTTGGTTGATCCGAGGACCGTGAACCGAACTAGTTCTCATCCGAGGTGAGGTTCATGCCAATCAACCACAGCTGCTGAATGTCGAACTTTCCTCAGATGTGGTCGGCTATACTCGGGGTTAGCCGACCTGCTTGGAAACCCTCGTAACAGATAATATAAATTATAATAATTTTATTTTAATATTTTTACTTATTTTGTTCGTCAAGTAAAAATTATCCAAAAAATTATTAGGTCGACTTAATCTCAACATATATGCATCAATAACTCTTGATATTTATATTTTTAGAATCAATATATTTTTCTAATAATTATAATGACTTCAGATTTGACTTTATTTTCGGAACCAAATGTCGTCCCGTTAAAGTGTACAGATCCTGTGTGCACTTAAGGGGTTTAAATAGTGTCTAATTGAAATGGAGTTTCAAACATAAGTTAATTAAGATATGATACAAATTATAGTAATTATAGTTTAATTTTTAAAATTAATTTTTTGTCAAGTAAAAAGTATCCCAAAAATCATTACGTCGACTTAATCTCAACATATATGCATCAATAATTTTTGATATTTTTTATTTTTAGAATCAGTATATTTTTATAGTAATTATGATAACTTCATATTTGACATTATTTTTTGAACCGAATGTCGTCCCGTTAAAATGCACACAATCAAAGATAGTACTAAAATTATATTAATAATATGAAAATATTTTAAAATTAAAGATAATTATGTTTTATATAAGTAATCATGTCTTACGTATAATTTACTCTCTTTTAATTTCTTAGTGTCATATTAATATTTTATTATAAATTTTAAGATGTTACAGTTTGTTTCTATTTTTGGATTCTTAGTGTTGATCTAATGGAATACATTGGTCATATCATGAACAACTTTCATGAAAAGCTCAAAGACTGGATCACCCTCGTTCAGGCTGTAGAGAGACCACACTCACTGCTAATTTGGATTGCGATATGTGAGAGAAAGTCAAGAATAATCTAATGTATCTTTAAGCACAAACTTTCATTAATTTGATGTGATTCTAGTTAGAGCTTGTACAGGAAGTCGCGGGGAACAACTTTCATGAAGAAGCCTCGAAGAGATATGCCCTCGTTTGAGATGTGGAAGGCATGATAATCTTGTATATGTAGATCATGATATGAGAGAGAATGTGAAAAATAATCTTCTATAACTTTGTGCACATACCACCAATTGAGGTGATTCTACTTCGAGGACGAAGCTGAAGAAGAGTAGAACAACTTTGATGAAGACCTCGTGAGTATATCAGTCCCTTTTCAGGCTGTAGAATGTGTGATATCTCTGATGGTTCTAGAGGATATGAGAGAGAAAGAGGAGAGAGAAAGGGTTCAACATTGAGAATGATTTCTCCTATGGCTTTGGGGATTGGTGAGCAGAGCCTCCATGGATCTCTTCACGTGGTGGTAGTCTTTTCCTATCCTATAGAGTCCTAAGATGTGTTTAAGAGAGAGAGAGAGAGTACAATCTCGAGTTAGAGAGAGAGTCCATACATGAGAAGAGATGGAGAGTTTATCTTGAGTTTGGATGGAGAGTCTTCTTTTGAAGTTTGCTCATTTTAAATATTCATCAGATCACAAAAAAAATAAAAATAAATAAACAAACATTTTCCCCACCGTATCTCAGCAGTACAGTACGGTACCATATCATATCACGAAAAATATGGCACGGTCGATTCAAGCAGTACGAAGAACCTTCATCTAAGGTATATAATTTTGTGATTGCGAAAAAAATTACTAAGATAACTATATATGTTTGCGTGAAATTAAAAGATTTTATGGTTTTTTGCTCGGAAACTATTGTTATCCTTAAACAAATACACATTTATCATTTTTATTTTATATAAAGACAAATATTATTGAAAATCTTCATTTTGTGGAAAGACATTTAAGTTGGTGTTTTCATCGTGGCTCGCCGTGTTACATTAGACTGGTAAATAAGAATACAAAAGTAATATATCTTATGATTTTGATATAACATGTAATAGTTTATAGGGAGAATTAATTATTCGTCCCTGGGAGGGGCGAGCCATTATTTCCCGATCCCTGTCAGGTTTCCCCTGGACGCCCGGTCCCTGCTTTATGCGGGACTTATTTTCCAGTCCCTGGGCGCTTAACGGACGTTATCCTCCTGTGTCCATTACCCATTCTACCCCCAGCCCACCCACCCGTGACCTGTTCGACTTTAATGTCTTTCGAAGGAGGCAATGGCGGAAACCTTCTTGCCGCGGCATTGCAGACCAGCGTGCCCCGTGCTTGTCCGCTGCGAAGAGGAGACCTGCTGTTTGGGAGCGCTGCGAAGAGGACACCAGGGTTGCCGTTTGGGTGCGCTGCGAAGAGGACACCAGAGATTCTCACTGATTCTCACTTCCTTCCTTCTATCCCCCGTGTAGGTGAGTTTTTCTTGCCGTTCCGATGCATATTGGTTCCACCGATCCCCTTTGACCTCTGTATATCCACATCCCTTAGTCGCCAGATCTTTTTCTTGCCAAGAATGTTTCATCCATTTCCGTTCTTTGTTTAAGCGAAGAGGAGACCTGCTGTTTGGGAGCGCTGCGAAGAGGACAC
Organism: Colocasia esculenta; assembly: GCA_014218235.1. Classification (NCBI taxonomy): domain Eukaryota; kingdom Viridiplantae; phylum Streptophyta; class Magnoliopsida; order Alismatales; family Araceae; genus Colocasia; species Colocasia esculenta. The sequence continues at coordinate 64,046,463 of CM024756.1, forward strand.
TAGGGTTGCCGTTTGGGTGCGGTGCGAAGAGGACACCAGAGATTCTCACTGATTCTCACTTCCTTCCTTCTATCCCCCGTGTAGGTGAGTTTTTCTTGTCGTTCCGATGCATATTGGTTCCACCGATCCCCTTTGACCTCTGTATATCCACATCCCTTAGTCGCCAGATCTTTTTCTTGCCAAGAATGTTTCATCCATTTCCGTTCTTGGTTTAAAAATAGTTACATACATTAACTTTTTAATTATGTCATTACCAACTTTTTTTGTACATAAGTGTCTAACTATTTGTATTTCTAATTCTTGAACAAGTTGTCGAGTACTTACATATCTTAACTGTGTAACTCTGTAACAACTTTGTAAGTAACTGTGTAACTGATGAAGACTTACATATATTAACTGTCTAATTATGTGATTACAAAATGTTTTTGGTATGTAAGTGTCTACCTATTTATATTTCAAAGTATTTACCATGTTCTCAATTACTTACATATCTTAACTGTCTAACTCTGTAACAACTTTGTAAGCAACTGTGTAACTGATGAAGAATTACATATATTAACTGTGTAATTATGTGATTACCAAATATTTTTTGTACGCAAGTGTCTACCTATTTATATTTCAAAGTATTTACCATGTTCTCAAGTACTTACATATCTTAACTGTCGAACTCTGTGGAACTCTGTAACAACCAGTTGAAAAACTACATATGTTAACTCATGTTCATCTCAGGCTTATTTGATTCAAGAAATTTGGGAATGATTCCTGCTCGATGTGCATTTGGGAACGATTCATTCATTTTTTATGTTGAAGATGATATGGGAATATCATAAATAAGGGAACGGATATTCTAAAGATGGAATTTGAATGGTCCTCATTGGTGTATTAAGTACCAGTTACCTGGAGAAGTCAAATATCACGTTTTCTTAAATGTGAATGATGACATAGAGGTTATGCGTTCATTGCATAAGAATGGGAATGAGAAATATGTGCTAATGCAGGTTGCTTGCAAAGAAGGGTAAGCTTGTACATGTTCTCTTTTTTAGTTTTATACGTGAATATCATCGTTGTTTGTAATGATACCATGTGTTTTTTTGTAGGTGTACAACAGTTCGTTCATCAGGCCAGTCTGGACCGAGTACGTCAAATTGTAGGAAGAGGCGTATGTATCATGTTCGTCCAATTACGTGTTTGGAGAATGTACAAAACCGACGAATTCGGAAGCGTCAATATTTTAGAAATGGGACCCGTGGACACAGTGTTTAAGTTCGTGTTTCCTTTTTTAAGCACTGGTTGGAGTATTGTTATGACTTTGTTAAGTGAGTACTCGGTGAATGTAATGATGTTGTGATTGCTATTGTTTCCAAACAACGGAGACATTTGTGCTTTAATGATAGATATTGTCACTTACGTACCGAATGCAATTTGTATTTAGGCGGACCTACATGCTTACAGATTTCCAAACAACCAAGACATTTGGGAACAGAATTTTTCTTAATCAAACAGATATAGAAACATGTACTTAAACACTTACATACATACATACAAATTCATCATCACTTAAAGACTGTGATGTTGGTAACATTTACAAATATAGTAGCATAGGAACATTGTTTGAAAGTTAATAAAGAGATGACATTGTTTTCAAGTTAATGATGGCATGGCAATGTTTATGCCTCATCCGATAATGAAACAATTTTTTCAACTGCAGCTTCACCGTTGCTTCTGTTTTCTTTCTCCCCGTTGACCTCTTGAATAATGGCCGATGCCAGTTTCCCCCGCATTAAGTCCATATCAACCTATGTGAATATAAATGAATGAGAATATAGAAATTTTTTTTGTTTGCTATGATGTGGATTATAGACTATGATGTGGATTATATACATGTGTGAACACAGTTACCTGGGAGAATGGCAAACCGATTATGTTCTTGTTTGCTAAGCATTCCATATATTTGTATACAAACAGTGCACAGTCGTCCCCAGCTCCTTGTTGTGGACAAGGACTTGGCACGATGATTGGCCATTCTGTTGTATCCAGGCCAAGAATTTGAAGAAAACCTTCTTTTAGAAATTGCACCTACAGTAAAAAAAAAAAAACATAAGTGAACATCAAACTTCCTGCATACATAGAACCCCTTGCACAGAATTAGATGAATCAAAATTTAACTGATTGTATGGAGGAGTACGGGCACTTACATAGTTGTGGAAATCATTTTTGGGATGCTGGATCATTGAGTCATAAAGTTCATATTGTTTAGTTCTCATGTTGATGACCAGCAATGTCCAATGATTTATGAAATGCATCGGGGAGAAGACCATGTCTTTGTCTACTACAGGTGGCTGCAGTGTTTTTAGAATGTACTCCAAGTATTCCTTCCTTTTTTCATTTCGGGTCCTCCCCCACCCCGCAGGGCACCCCCCCCCCCCAACCCCGCCCGGCACTCCCCCCCCCTCCGCCAAACCTCAACATAAATTTTAAAAATTTATTCATTTTTACCAAACACATAACAACATTTTTTTATAATTTTAAATTTAAAATTAAAAGAGAACTCAACATCATTTTTTAAGTAGAAATAGTTTTTTTTTTTAAATTGCTCCCAACACCCCATAAGGAGCACAATATTATATCAGTCATCTGTTCATTTTAAATGGTGAAGGGAGTCAGAATAGTATGAATGGACCACAAATCTTGCCATAGGCAGGCAGACAATCATAGTCATAATATTCGGATGGTTGATCATCTTTTTTTGTTTGCAATAGAAGAAGGAACATATCGATTATAGTAGATTCTAACTGTTTTTCAAACAAGAGGGAGATCATGTGCTCTGGGTTGAGATAGGCCCCCCGGCCATCCTTCTTTGGTTTGTAGATATTGTCACTACATGATGCAACAAACATGTTTATAATGGTAGTTGATGTAACTGTGTCGCCTTATTCATAATAGTGTAAAGTTTATTACCCATCAACTCTGGTGGTATCGAGGAAGTTGTCAATAACCCGAACCTCATATGTAGAAAGTTCATTTCGTCCGCGATAATCTCGACGGACTTCAAACTGGGCAAACTGAATTATGAGAAATACATGAGACAAACATGCATAACGAAAGTTTATGAAATAACCAAAGCAGAAACAATGGAACATGCTTGATGGTGACATGCCTGGGTTAATTGGGTTTCCTGGGAAGGCACAATGATTGGAACATCCTGCACCTTCTTCTTCTTCCTTCCATCAAATTCGTAGTCCAAGTCCTTCCATAAATATACATGACTTAAGCACTTACCAGAAATATGTGATTACACAATGGTTTGGTTACACAATTGTTTTGTTACACCAATATGAAAATTAAATGGTCACATAGAAACAGAATTGTCAAGTTACAGAATTACTTATCTACCTTGAATAAAGCGGACTGTGACCTGGTCCTTCGTCCTTCCTTCACCCTCCTTGTCAGCGACGAGGGTGAGATGGCTTTTACCACCTTTCTCTTCTTCTCCCCTGCTGGAGGCATCTTTGAAGTTGCTGTGGGAGGCACAATATTCTCAACCAGTGCATCTAGGGTCTGCATGATAGTGTCCATGTCCTGGCCCACATCCTTCTTTGGCGCTTCTCTGCCTTCCTCCTCCATGATGGAGAGCTCCTCATGTTCCTCTCCTCCTTTCTCCTTCTCTGTGGACATCACATCCACCTCCTGACCTCCCTCCTCCTTGGTCCTGTCCACCATCACCTGTCCTTCCTTTTCCTCTTCATCTCTTCCCACCTTCTCCTTTTCTTCTTCTCTTCCATTTCGCTTAGACAAATTTTCTAATTTTTTCTGTATTTTTCTCTCTTCTTTTCTCTCTTTCATCGTGATTATTTGTCTAAGCATACTTCTAATTTCAGTGAGAAGAATGATTATTTGTGAAGTTTGGGAGGGTGTTACTGCAATTGATGCTGATGCTGGCTTCTGCTCTTCTTCTTGCTGCTGTGCTGTGGCTTGTCTGGCTGATATTCTGACCTTCATTTTCTTGCTTTTAATTTGGGCTTCCTCATCCTCAGAAATGGTAAGATCGGAGATTATCTGAGAAGATATGCAAACATATAAGTTATGTGCTGGTACTTACTTTCGACAACTAAGGAATGAACCACTACTTGTCGACAAACAAGTTTCAGCTGTCGACAACTACTGGTTTCAAACAGTACTTGTCGACAAACAAGTTGTCGACAACCCAGGATTGAAACAACAGTTGTCGACATCTGCTTTACAGCTGACGACAACTAAGGATTGAACTAGAAGTTGTACACCAGCATGGATAAAAATATATAAATTTTAAACCAGTCGATTGAGGTTGAGATACAATTACTTACAGAGTCTGTGTTCATTTCCTTGACAAAATTCTGCCAATAGATCTTTCTCTGCCGACAAACCCACCTGAATATACGTGGAAGCCTCTCTGGAAAGTCTGGCTGAATCCTCCTCTGGTGCTCCAAGAACCAAGCCTGTCATGAAAATATCACTTTGTTGTAAATCAGATATATTGTGATATATATATTATTATTGATAGTATTTGACAAACAAAAGACTTACACCAAGGACCGGAAAGCATCCCAAAATATAAACTGCTTTTCCTGACTTTTCTCTATTTTGTTTCTTCAAATCGTAGGCAATTTCACTCATTTTGCTCATGAGGAAATGGTGCACAGCACCTGCCCAATCAACTTTGTTGACTTCATTTAGATTCTTCACGTAATGAAGAATTGCCATGGGAGAAGCAAATGCAGTTGTTGTGAACAAAAAACTAGCACAAACTAAGGCTATCCAAAGCCCAACAAAATCTCTAATGTCTTGCTGCCGATTCGAGTTTGCTAAATACTGCATGGCCTTTAGAATATTATTCCTGTGCACTTTGTGACTGTTGGGCAGCAGCTTATGAAGGCGGTTGTCTGCACTCTGTTGAGAAAATTGTAGCTTCTCTCCAAAATCTGGAAGGCCAACAATCAATCTTACATCTTTTGCAGTGAATTGTAGTTTCTGACCTCCAATAAAAAATGTGTCATCTCCAACGTAGTGCAAAATAATCTCCTCTACCAATGGAAGAGGGATTGACATGTGCTGTTGACTGCTGAAGACATTGAAACATGTTCTCGACATAAGGGACTCATGGCAATGGCGAATGCCGGCCACCTTGAGGGCGTCCATATAGTATTTCCAGTTAGAACGCCCATGTAAATTGCATACGTTACTCTCTTCAGTCCCTGTATCAAAAGTATTTCACATTACTAATAAAACATTTAAGTCAATGCAAGGTGTAACTAACATGATTACGAAATAAGTGTGTAACTGTGTAAGGGCTACACACTTATACACACTTATTTTCGTAAGTGTGTAACTGTTACAGACTTACGAAATAAGTGTGTAACTGTTACACAGTTACACACTTACGCTACCTTATTATGTACACTGTCTTTATGAAAATTTATTTAAATTAGTAATAATAAATGCCATGTGTTACTAACCTGATGATGAAGTACAAGTATTCATACTAATTTATTTAACTTACATACTTACATACTTCTTACACACTTATTTCATAAGTGTGTAACTGTTACAGACTTACGAATAAGTGTGTAGCCCTTACACAGTTACACACTTACGAAAGACTGTAACAGTTACACAGTTACACACTTAGGCTACCTTATTATGTACACTGCCTTTATGAAAATTTATTTAAATTAGTAATAATAAATGCCATGTGTTACTAACCTGATGATGAAGTACAAGTATTCATACTAATTTATTTAACTTACATACTTACATACTTCTTACACACTTATTTCGTAAGTGTGTAACTGTTACAGACTTACGAAATAAGTGTGTAGCCCTTACACAGTTACACACTTACGAAAGACTATAACAGTTACACAGTTACACACTTATTTCGTAAGTGTGTAACTGTTACAGACTTACGAAATAAGTGTGTAACTGTTACACAGTTACACACTTAGGCTACCTTATTATGTACACTGCCTTTATGAAAATTTATTTAAATTAGTAATAATAAATGCCATGTGTTACTAACCTGATGATGAAGTACAAGTATTCATACTAATTTATTTAACTTACATACTTCTTACACACTTATTAATTGTTACAGACTTAAGAAATAAGTGTGTAACTGTTACACAGTTACTTCGTAGCCTACCTTCCTCTTCTCCTTCTTCATCTGTTGTGTTTCCTCCCCTTCTTCTCCTTCTCGTTGTTGTTCTGTAGGAGAATGTTGTACTTTCTTCTTTGTGTGGCCAACGTCTTCAACGCCTTCCCTTTCCGCTGCAATAGGTGAGAGTTAAAATGAGAAAATGTGATGCATGTATGAATCTTTCCTGGTTTTGTAAGTTGAAATAATACACAAGATACCTATGGAGAAATCCTTTAAAATCTTTGGTGTTCTTTCTACGATGAAATGAGACTTCTCCACAAACACGAAACTAAATTACCTGCATGTTCTTCTTCACGGGTTCGATCTATGAAGGCTTGCAGCTGTTCGTCGCTGCCAAGACACGCTTCTGCTTCCCTTTCCACCCTGCTCTGTTTCACGGGGCGGACGCTGATTGCTCCATCTCGCCTCGTATATCCCTTTAAAACTCTTCCTGGCGAATGCTACCTCCGTTGGTTTGATCGTGCAGAAGGGAGAGGAACGACAGAGTGGTGTGTGGTAGAAAATGTTGCCCAGCTAGCTAGCCCAGAGGGGGGGGGGGGTGAATGGGTTATTAAAACTTCGATCTCTGATTAAAACCTGTTTACTTAAAGGATTGCACAACTTAATAACAAGGTTAGAGTTAGAGCAAACAAGACAACAATCACACAAAACACATCCACAAGACACAAGGATTTTTATCCTGGTTCGGAACTCCTCTCCACAGGAGACCTACGTCCAGTCCCTGAGCAATACCTCAGGATTTTACTACCAAGGGTACAATCCCCCTTAAGGATCCTTACACCCAGCCTCAACTGGTCTTCCTTCAGCCTGAAGGGAACAACAACCACCCTGGATACCACCAGGTCTTCCTTCGTCCAGAAGGGAACACAATCTAATAAGAAAAGGGTGTGGAAACAGGCTTCAGACTCTAGCTTGACCAGCTACACACTGAAGCTCCTAAGCCCGAGAGAGAAAGAGATTTAACAAGGTTTTTCTCTCCAAGGACTACACAAGCTCTCACAAATAAAAACTATTTTTGATCACAGAGAGCTAAGAGCTAAGAGCTAAGAACAAGGTTGGAGTGGAAGCTTCGCTCTTGTTTCAATCTTCTGAGGACTCGAAGAGATGGATTTCTTTCTTCTTCTGAAGTCAAACGTTGTTTCTCACTATGTCAACTCTTTTCCGTCTTGAGTCTTCTATTTAAACTGCTGATTCAAATTCGAACGTTGAAGTGTCTGTTGTCTCTTATCCTTGTGTACGTTAGACTGGTCACAAAGGAAGCTTCTGATCGTCAGTCTTTTATCCTTGTGTACACGCAAAGAGATGTCATAGAACTTTGTATCTTGTGTCCAACGTTGTCCAGATGAGTCTTGTCAGATATCTGTAAGCATATCATCAATAAGTAGAAGACAGCTAAGACTGCTGCCTATTGTTAGTTGAGATGGAACAGATATTGCAGTATATAGCAAGGCTCCTTTCTGTCTAAAAAAGTACGTAGACAGAGTAGCATAGAAATGGAAGATATTGTCTGCATGCATGGGAGATACGATCAGAGAGCATTTAATGCATAGCAGTCAACGGACAAGATATGACTTTGACTTTTCAACGCTATTAAAAGGCATTATACTGATGCATCAAGAAATTCGATAAAAAGAATCTTGCTGACTTCATAACTTATGAAATCGTTATGAATTATAGAAAGTCGTTATGAACTGTAAGGAAATCGATGTGATAACTTATGAAGTCGTTACAACAAGCAGGTCGTTGCGAGTTCTGAAGAAATCGTTACAAGAAATCGTTATGACTATCGAGTTGTAAGGAAATCGTTACACAAAATCGTTATGACTATCAAGTTGTAAGGAAATCGTTACACGAAATCGTTATGACTATCAAGTTGTAAGGAAATCGTTACACGAAATCGTTATACACAGCAAGGCGTTATGATCAGTAAAGAAATCGTTATGAACTCTAAAGAAATCGTTATGAACTCTAAAGAAATTGTTATGACTATAGGGTCGTTGCGAATTCTAAAGAAATCGTTACGAGGTCTAAAGAAATCGTTACGGCTAGAGAGTCGTTGCGAGTTTCTAAAGAAATCGTTACGAGGTCTAAAGAAATCGTTACGACAGAGAGTCGTTGCGATATCGATTTGTTTTGAGTTTCCCGGTCAAAGAGGAAATCGATCTGCTTATCAAAGAAGTCGATACAAAGACTTGGATAGAAGTGATGAGACTTACCAGATTGTCTTGAACTTTCATTTTTCTTTTATTTCCTGTTCTCAAGGCTCAAGTAATCCATTAGTGTTATTTTGTTAATCATCAAAATTAATATATAAATAAATGGAATATTTATTATGGGGACAGTTTGGTCATCAGAAAATTGTGTAACGCAGGAGTTACCTAGTTTTTGCGTTACTTAAACGTGACGGGAAATCGAAAAGACTAGTGGCGGTTCGAGGGCATGATGGTAATTTACAAATTTGAAAGGACTGTTGACGGTGACAGTGGAGAGAGAGAACCCGTTTTCCCGCCGAAACACCACTCCCATTTGTACATCCACTTAACAGCAAAAATGACACTCCCCATTTCCCTTCCTCTGCTTACTCCTCCAGCCATCTACTTGAAAGGAGTGTAAATTCTGAGGGATACATGGAGAAGATTCCAGCCCGCTGTTCCTTTGGCGAGGACTCCTTTGTGTTCTATGTCTTCTGCGGAATGAAGCTGGAGGCACTTCGTGCTCAAATCTTCCGTCGATGGTCATTATCCGGCCGAAGATGGATCATCAAGTACTGTCTCCCAGTCTTTCAGATACCTATTGCCCATTGTGTGAAGATGGGGACGTGGACATCATGTATGACATTCATAAAGAACATGCCACCAACCCTATCATTATCATGCGTGTGGAGAATAACGAAAGCACTATAATGGATCCTACTGAAAAAGATTATAGGTACGCACATGTTAGTATGTATGACCAGAATGTAATTCCTGCTGGAGAAGATTACAGTTACATAGTTAGATATGTGCATTTGTAAGTATGTGTATGCTCCTTAAATTTTCTAACTTTGTAACTCTGCTAACTTTCCAGATCATCACCATTGATTACAGTAAGTCCAAAAGAAGCAGATGCTAGCAATACAAATAACAGTTGCCTTCAAATATACACACAGTACACAGAATGTGAAGGTGGCAGCTCACATGTAGTTCTGAGAAGTGAATTGTGGGCTCATGCATTAACTGGGACGGGGCAAATATTTAGCGACAAAGCTCACTTTCAGACAGAACTGACAAACTATGCTGTGCATCGAGGTTTTGACTGGTTTTATATTAAGAATGATCAGAGTCGTGTTACTGCAAGATGCAAAGGACAAGGTTGTCTATGGCAGGTCCATGCATCAATGTTGGGAGATGGACCTGATTTTGCGATTAAGACAATGAATAATGTCCATACATGTGGCTGTGATTTGAAGAGCCAACATCATCCAAGGACATAAAAAAAATGGATAGCTGAGCTAGTGAAGAAAAAAATGGTACACACTCCACAATACCGTCCATGTGATATGGTTAAAGACATTGCTAGTGACTATGGAGTGCGTCTGCCATACCATCAAGCTTGGTGCGGTAGGGAAGTTGCCGTACGAGATTTGCATGGAGATGTACGAACAAGTTATGATATGCTTCGTTGGTACACCTAAAGAGTAATGGAAACGAATCCCGGAAGTATCATAGATTTGGTAGTGGATGAGGAGACTCATCGATTTAAATCATATTTTCTGTGTTTTGCCGCCTGTGCATATGGTTATGAGGTTGGTTGCCGACCTTTGATTTTTCTCGATGGATCACATATCACTGATAAAATGCAAGGTGTCATTCTTGCAGCAAGTGCATTAAATGGAAATGACGAGCTTTTCACAATTGCATTCGCTATAGCGGACTCGGAGACATATGAAAATTGGAAATGGTTCTTAAACAACCTCAAGAAAGCTCTTCTCACTGAAAGACCGACAGTGTTCATCTCAGATAGAGCAAAAGGTTTGAAGGAAGCGGTTCCTGAAATATTTACATTGGACCATCATGGATATTGTCTAAGGCACATTAAGGCAAACTTTATGACTGAAGCTGCAGCAAGATACCGAAAAGCCCTTAAAGATAGTATGGTGAAGACACTCAACAAGGTTGCATTTGCACTGAATGAAAGTGAATATGTAGCTGCATTGACGGAAATGCAACGAAAATCCCCAGAAGCAAAGGACTGGATCCTGAGAAATGATGTTCAACATTGGGCAAACACTCAATTTCCTAGAGAAAGGTACATGTGTCACTTTGATAGTATGTAACTACAAATTTTCACTTGTTCCTATAACTTTTGACGTACTTGTCTAACTGTTTTCAGGTATGGCCAAATGTACTCCAATCTAGCAGAGTCTTTTAATGCTTGGATCAAACCGGCACGTGGCCTTCCCATTCTTCAAATGGTAGAGACTATACGCCGTCAAATTATGGAAATGGGAGGGAGGAGAAGAATAGAAGCTGCAAATTAGGAGACCACCCTATGTCCTAATATTGAGAAAGTCTTGGCCAAGATAATGTCCAATGCAAGGCAAAACTCTGTCATTCCTTCCGATGGCCGACTGTTTGAGGTGGTGAATGGCAACAAAACATATGTTGTCAACATCCCAGAATAGACATGTTCTTGCCATAAGTGGCAACTTCTCAAGATCCCATGTGAACATGCATGTGCAGCTATAGCATGTACTCATAAAGCTTTATATGATCATGTGTCTCCATTCTATACAACCAACACTTATAGGGCGGCCTATGCAACAACAGTTAACCCCGTAAATAACAATGACATGTCATGTATGAACATAATGATATTCAAGTGAAGCCGCCGATTACAAAAGATTGCCCGGACGGCTGAGGAAGAAACGAATACCATCAAGAGGTGAAGCAGAACACATATACATTTGCTCAAGATGCAAGCAAGAAGGCCATAACAGAAGGACCTGTAGAAACCCAATGATATAGGAAGACATTTAATGATGTTTGTGTCGTCTATGACAATTTTAACTTCGTCATTTTTTGTAAGGCAATTGAACTGGATGTTCACCCTCTTGTAAATGAGGTCACAGATATCTTTGTAAATGCAATACATGAATCTAAATGTACATACTTCTTGTAAATGAGCTCACAGATAACTTTCTGAATACTGTTTTATTGGGTTGTCGACATATACATATTTGGTGTCGACAAGTACTGCTTCTTTTGGTTTTGCCAGAACCTTTTTGTATCATGGAGATTACTGGTTGTCGATAGCTATATCCTTGGTTGTCGACAGGAACTGCTCATTTCATTCAAAAGTTTGAGCATATGTACATATTTGTGATTAACATTCAACAGGATGGAAAGTACAATAAGTCATGAAGGAAACAAAAGTTAATTTCATTCAAAATATTGATCATTCATTACATGTGACTGTGATGCCATACATCATACACAGATAATTCAAGTGAAGCCGCCAATTACAAAGAGATCCTTGGTTGTCGACAGCTGTACCCTTGGTGTCGACAACTACTGATTTTCTTTTGGTTTTGCCAGAACCTTTTTGTCTGATGGAGATCACTGGTTGTCGACAGCTATATCCTTGGTTGTCGACAACAACTACTCATTTCATTCCAAAATTTGGGCATATGTACATATTTGTGATTAACATTCAACAGGATGGAAAGTACAATAAGTCATGAAGGAAACAAAAGTTAATTTCATTCAAAATATTGATCATTCATTACATGTGGCTGTGATGCCATACATCATACACAGATAATTCAAGTGAAGCCGCCAATTACAAAGAGATCCTTGGTTGTCGACAGTTGTACCCTTGGTGTCGACAACTACTGATTTTCTTTTGTTTTGCCAGAACCTTGTTGTCTGATGGAGATCACTGGTTGTCGACAGCTATATCCTTGGTTGTCGACAACAACTGCTCATTTCATTCCAAAATTTGGGCATATGTACATATTGTGATTAACATTCAACAGGATGGAAAGTACAATAAGTCATGAAGGAAACAAAAGTTAATTTCATTCAAAATATTGATCATTCATTACATGTGGCTGTGATGCCATACATCATACACAGATAATTCAAAAGATGACCACTTCATATTTCTACTGAACATTTGTTCCTTTCAAAAAGAAAATTCTCCGTATACATGTAATGTCTACGGATTGTCATCCCTCGGAGGAGTGGGACGATAGGGACCCTGAGCAACATGAGATGGAAAGTTGGAAAAATTGTCATCTGTAGGGTAGGGAGGATTGTAAAAATTTTGAAGATGTTGAAAATCATCCCGAAGGTGCATTAGACCATAATCCATGCCATCCAGATGCCTTTGAAGATGACCATGACTCTGTTCAATGGCATCCATTCTAGTGTCCACGTGTTGCTTCAACTGATCCAAATGCTGGTTCAACTCACCAAATTGAGTATTTATATGCTGTGTGATTCTTGTTTGACATTGAAGCAGTTGTTCAGAGATGAAGTCTTTCATATCTTGAGACAATGGAACTTGAGATGCACTCTGAATATCTGGTTCACTTGGAATATATGGTACATCCTCATTGCCTCCTGAAATGTCCATATTTTCTTCTGATTCTTCTTCTTCCTCACTGCTGTCTTCTTCTTCGGAATCTTCGTCTTCCTCAGCTGCTTCTTGCCCTTTAAGGGTCCTTGTCACTCTGCCTTCAACCATCTTGTACCCCATCCTTTTAGCTGTTGCGAGATTATATGCACATCTTGGTTTAAGGGAAACAGTGTCACCTGCTCTAAGGGGAATGCCAACATAACATATGACGGATGTGATGGGACAGGCGTAAGGCATTGAGCGTTTTGGATCCTTGTAACAATGCATGATGAGGTCAAACATGAGCTGTGGCAAGTTGATTTGTAGGCCATTAAGAAAAAAGTAGAACAGATTTTTGTGAACTTCAGTTACAAGTTCTCTACTACCATCTTTTGGAACAATGAGGGTAGTGAACATATGATGAATCATCCGATGAAGGGGCGGAAAGGTGTTGGCATTCAATTTGGCAATGGCTTTTTTGGAGTCATAGGGTTCCTGAGTGATAAGAGTATAGTAGTCAGTAGGATGCAATTGTGTGTCAAGAATGCTAGCCCCATTGTTGGGTATTTGAAGGGCACGGCTGAAAAGATTGGGGGTAACTTGAAAGGTGATGCCTTTCACTGTAGTGTACAAGTTTTGTTCTTTTGACATACCCAAGTTGTTGAAGAACTCAGTAACAGCAGTTGGTGAGTACTCCTTCTGCCATTTCACAAGGCGAACCCAGTGTTGCTTTTGGAACAGGTCTTCCAAGCCCTCAAACATATCTTCAAGGGAGGCGAAATTCACATATCGTGGCTGCATTATTTTCTTGAAAACACCAGCAACCCTACAGAGATCCAGGTTCTCCGGTACATGTACCTCTGGGGTGCGGTCTGCCGTATGTTTGCTCCGCCGCTCTGCAGTAGCCCTAGAAGTGTCGCCTGCCTCTTCTGACGGTTTTCTTTGACGAGCAAAAACCATCTTCCGCCTCGTTGACATGGTGATATGGCGCAAATGGAGGAATGAAGAAGATACTAGAAGGATAGCAGGAGAGAAAGTGAGTGGAGATGGCGCAAATGGAGGAATGGAGAAGATACTAGAAGGATAGCAGGAGAGAAAGTGAGTGGAGATGGCGCTCTGAACAGAAAACGGTGGGATTTGTGTTACAAACCTCGGGATTCGCAACATACGGGAAAATGAGGTGTTCAGGGGACGTCTGTGACGACATTTAGGGTTATTTATAACCCCTTGCGTGAAACGACACAAGAAAAAACGGTCTGAAACTGAACCGGTACAAGTTTTCAAGTGAAACGGTTTCCGGTTGTCGACAGCCAGACGTCGTCTGTCGACAACCACTGAGAATATGAGCCGAAGTTGCTTTTCCTCTGCATTACATAGTTACACAGTTACATACTTAACTGTGTAACTATTTGGAGAGTTGGAAAAATGTTACTATTACAATACTTATGTACTTATGTACAAAGGAAGTAAGTAATTATATACTTACACAGTTAACTATGTAAGTACTTAATACGTAATTAAATACTTTGCACAATTACGCAGTTAAGTGTGTAAGTACTTCATAAGTTGTTACACAGTTACAGAGTTAACTGTCGGTAACTACTTCATAACTTCTTACACAGTTACAATTAACTATATGTAAGTAGTTGGAAAGTTGTTAAACACTTACAATAATAAGTACTAAAATACGTATGGAGGAAGATAATAGGTAATTACATACGCTTAAAATACTTCCATAGTTGTTACACAATTACTCTCATAAGTACTAACAGTAAATTTTTTTGGTGGATTTGCATGCGTACAACTGTGATTATAGTAGTGAGTTACAAGCATTTATGGATCCTGTTATATTTATTCAACTAAACAACATTACCCAGTAACCACATGATCTTTCTCATACAGAAATGTGGGTCAGTACATATGTGTTTTGCGTAACACAATATGACATTCTCAATGTATACAATATTCTAAAAGTAAACAAAATGGAACCCATTCTAGAGAGTACACATATCTTTGCCTTCACTAATACAACATTGTGAATTTACATTCATTTGTTAACTGACATGTGACATACAACAAGCATAAAAGTCCTTTAATTATCAGCCTCCTCTGTTGTCAACGTGGAGATTACTCGACCAAGGCTTGCAGTGATCCTAGTCTTCCTCTCTAGCTGAAGTTGAAGTTCTTGTACTCGCTTTCTTAAAATTTCATTCTCTTCAACTAGTTTCTGCATCACCTCATCACATTCACACTTTGCACCGGATGATCGACCAAGAGCCAAAAATTCATCACACCACATAAAGAACTTGCATGATCCTTTCTACACAACAAAGAAAATTCAAGATGTTACTTCAACAATGTCAGACCTCTCACCTATACTAAGCATTACAAAGAAATAATGACTGCCACGAACTCCACACCATATACACACCTTGCACTTATAATATTTGCGATTCGGATTGTTAGTAGTGTGACTTGTAAATATATCACACCACCCATATCCCATGGACATCGCAAAGATGGTATTGTCGTCGAGCAAGAACCAGCAGATGCCATCGCCAAAGTGGTACTTTCTCTATACCCTGCAATTTTCATGTGTATAATGATCACATTCTTGTGCAGTACAAATACAAGTTCATAGACAGAGATTGCAAATAGGTAGACACTTGCGTACAAAAAAATATTTGGTAATCACATAATTACACAGTTAATATATGTAATTCTTCATCAGTTACACAGTTACACAGTTGCTTACAAAGTTGTTACAGAGTTAGACAGTTAAGATATGTAAGTACTTGAGAACATTGAAATATAAATAGGTAGACACTTACATACCAAAAACATTTGGTAATCACATAATTACACAGTTAATATATGTAATTCTTCATCAGTTACACAGTTGCTTACAAAGTTGTTACAGAGTTAGACAGTTAAGATATGTAAGTACTTGAGAACATGGTAAATACTTTGAAATATAAATAGGTAGACACTTACATACCAAAAACATTTGGTAATCACATAATTAGACAGTTAATATATGTAAGTCTTCATCAGTTACACAGTTACACAGTTACTTACAAAGTTGTTACAGAGTTACACAGTTAAGATATGTAAGTACTCGACAACTTGTTCAAGAATTAGAAATACAAATAGTTAGACACTTATGTACAAAAAAATAGTTGGTAATGACATAATTAAAAAGTTAATGTATGTAACTATTTTTAAACCAAGAACGGAAATGGATGAAACATTCTTGGCAAGAAAAAGATTGGCGACTAAGGGATGTGGATATACAGAGGTCAAAGGGGATCGGTGGAACCAATATGCATCGGAACGACAAGAAAAACTCACCTACACGGGGGATAGAAGGAAGGAAGTGAGAATCAGTGAGAATCTCTGGTGTCCTCTTCGCAGCGCACCCAAACGACAACCCTGGTGTCCTCTTCGCAGCGCTCCCAAACAGCAGGTCTCCTCTTCGCTTAAACCAAGAACGGAAATGGATGAAACATTCTTGGCAAGAAAAAGATCTGGCGACTAAGGGATGTGGATATATAGAGGTCAAAGGGGATCGGTGGAACCAATATGTATCGGAACGACAAGAAAAACTCACCTACACGGGGGATAGAAGGAAGGAAGTGAGAATCAGTGAGAATCTCTGGTGTCCTCTTCGCAGCGCACCCAAACGGCAACCCTGGTGTCCTTTTCGCAGCGCTCCCAAACAGCAGGTCTCCTCTTCGCAGCGGACAAGCACGGGGCACGCTGGTCTGCAATGCTGCGGCGAGAAGGTTTCCGCCATTGCCTCCTTCGAAAGGCATTAAAGTCGAACAGGTCACGGGTGGGTGGGCTGGGGGTAGAATGGGTAATGGACACAGGAGGATAACGTCCGTTAAGCGCCCAGGGACTGGAAAATAAGTCCCGCATAAAGCAGGGACCGGGCGTCCAGGGGAAACCTGACAGGGATCGGGAAATAATGGCTCGCCCCTCCCAGGGACGAATAATTAATTCTCCCTAGTTTATATGCACAAAAAAAACCAAGGTCCAAGGAACAATTTTATAACTAACGTGGATAAGAGTAACATTTTTTGTACTTCGATTGTTTTCAATTATCCTAGCTGTTAATCTTAGAACCTGAAAAAATCTACGGATTTTTCTAATGAAGATTTCCTCAAATGTATTATGGTAGTTAATGTGTATAATAAAAAAAATTATTTAAAATGCACTATATCAACGGATTAACTCCTCAAATCTTGACATCTATTTACAAATTTTAATGAACTCCTTAGAGATATGAATAAATATTTTATAATGTTAAACTAAAAAAAAAGAGATATAATTGATCAAGTTTTCTTTTAAATAGATGAGCAACAAATGTGAAAAATTGAAAGTCTGCTAGTAAATCTTCCCTCCGTATGTTCCTCTCCTTCCGGCATTTTATGAAGTTGGTAAGTATGTTCCCCTACATTTTTTTTTTTTGTAAAAGTAAGGTTGGGCGAACCGTTGTGTATTGGCAGTATGTATCGCAGTGGTATGATCGTACCTTATTGTACTTGAGTATTTGTTAGTCCTTACACGATCGGCACGATATGATCGGTCTACCGATTTTTCTAATGAACACCTTCAGATAACTAACAGATCAAAATTTAAAATCGATTGATTGATTTCTTTTTATCGATCGATCGATTCTTCTAGCGAGCAGTCCTAAACATCCAACAACTTAAAATTTAAAATCGATCGACCGATTTCTTTTTATTGATCAATTAATTTCCGTCAAGATAGCGTCTAGATTTCATGATCTATTTGGTCTTTAAAAAGAGACGAAAATTGATCGATCAATTTGATATTTTGATAGACCGATAGATATAATATAGATCGTACCATATCATATCACAAAAAATACGATACGATCAATCCACACGATAAAACCAACCTTAGTTTGATAGAATCTTATTTTGTCTAATATAATATATATGATATTAGATATATCATATCATATTAATCCGATTCAAAACTTTTAACTTTTATTATAAAAATAAATAAATAATATTATTTGTGTCAAATCATGTTGGGGACCGAAAGATCCCTATCAACCATCTGGAAAATTTTGTAGTACTATTAAAATAGGCAAACTTTTACGAGACCCTGCGCACGTACAACTAGACATCAAGAAATAGAAAATATTTGCACAAACAAATTCATATATATATATATATATTCAATTGTAGTTAAACTGTATCTTAAAATTGGTTTTATTTATATAATAATAATTTATGGGAAGGATATTTTTGTACGAGTGCACATATACATGCATTTACTTATGTAATTATGGATATAAAAGGGTTACTTTTGCAAAATCTATTCAATTCCAGAAATGGACATTCGTGTGATGTTTTGCATTTTTTTAAGATAAGTTTGCTAATTGTGATGTTTCTTTGCTCAGAGAAAAACCTTATTAAATTTGTCTATTCGAATTGTACATAATTCTTTCAACCAAGTTGTATAAGAGGTCCAATGGACCTTGAACGGTTGAATAGTAAAAACAATGAAGTAATATTAAGAGATTAGAAAAGTTTATTGCACTTGAAATTTCTATTTCTATTTTTTATTTTTTCATTGGCCAATACACTAAAGACATATTTGGTATTAAGATAGATCGGAGATAGAGTGAAGATATTTTTAAAATTTTGAAGATGTTTTTAAAATTTTGAAGATATTCTCACTCTATACCCGATCTATCTTGATACGAAAACATGTCTTAAAAGCACAATGTACTCATCTAATGAGAAGTAAAAAAATATAATTAAGTACAAACTTCAAGTGCACTAAAATTTTCTCATCTCTTAATATTAGTTCATTGTTTTTACCATTCAGCAGTTCAAGGTCCATTAATTGGACCTATATAATAGAGATTGACAGTTTGAGGAATTAAATGGTCACACTTTTTGTGTAATGGAAGGATTTATCTCTTGGAAAAAAAATTACATCTTGTTGTCTAATTAATTCCCATCAAAAATATATATTTTTACATACAGATATTGTGAAAGAAAATACATAGATTACAAATTACAGCCACGCTAAGAATGCTATAACATGCTAAAACAAAAGTCACTAGGACGAATGTAAAAAAGGCTATCTTGTGGCTTTTTTGGCTTATTGTTCATAGTCTTAAATAAACAATAATGGGACATGAACTTATAAGATCCTAACTTTATAATCCTCACTTTTGAATAACAGCTTACATGGAAAATATCTAATTAAGTACTAGATTGGCTATGTTAAGTTAGAGAGATCGGGGTTTCCCAATAAGGAAATGTAGGCAGGAATATGGTCCATCTAACATCTTTTAGTACTACTACAGCGGACATTATAAAAAAAGTATATAAATAAATAGGTATTAATTTAAAATACATTACAACATTAATACAAGAAAACAAGTCAGCAGATGTTAGTTTAACAAATTTTTTTTTTTTTAGTAACAAGGAACTCTAGGTTAACAAATTATGAAATAGAAAAATAACGGCACGTGCCAGAAAATAAAACCCTGACGGAAAATTTCGAACGGCAGATGGGAACGGACACCGAACGGCTATCCGATTAAAGTATCCTTTTTGTTCCAGCGGATGATGACCTCAGACTCCTGACAGCGAGAGATCTACGTATCCGTTAAAGTCCGCAGTCCTCATTCAACGCGTTCAAACTTGGAAAGCGTTAGTATCCGTGGGATTCGGACTCGAATCGAACTGGCTCCGTCCTCGGTTACCGAATCGGTTGGGCCTCCCCACCCCCGCCGGGGGCGTGACTCCTCCCGGCCTTTCTAAATACCACCTCCTCTCCTCCGTCGACCCTTCCAGAGTTCTTCCTTCCTGGAGGACACGGTCGCCGCCGCCCTGCCCCGGTCGTGCCCGCCTGGGGCTGCGCGCATGTACTCGTTTCTCTGCTTCGCTTTTTGTTTTCTCTGTGGATTGCAGCGGGAGGGCTTCGGGGAGCAAGCTCTTTGCAGAGAGGAAGCCGGCCGGGATGGGATGGTCCCCAAAGTCGGCCGCCAAGGCGTACCTTGATACGCTCAAGCTGGTACATCTTTTCTCTGTCTGTCTGTCTATCTGTGTATCTATCTATCTATCTATCTATCTATCTCTTTGTTTGGTTTGGTATGGTTTCTGTTTGTATGATATATGAATATATGAAATGATGTGATTCTTTCTTTTTATGAGGCTTTAGATGAAATCTGATCAGATGTTGATTGCGGGGATGTGATCATCGAACAGGGTTCTTAGCGGTCGATGGGTATGCATGACGGGGGTTGTTCTGGTGGTGTATGTGATGTGATTGGTTCCGTAGAGATAGATAGCCCTCGTGCATGTTGCAATATATATTAAGATAACAATCTGCCATGTGAATGCAGAACTGCATGCGTGAGGGTCATGGGTGTCATCACGGTCTTAGGTCGACCAATGATTCCACATGCCTTTGGTGGTTTAGTAGATATCTTGGGGGATGTGCTGGGTGGTAGCGTTGGATGTCCATGCCTTTGTGTTCTACAACAGATGAGTGAGTAATCATGGTGGATTTCGTGTCTCCATTGTCTCATGATCTAATGTTCATTAGTACTTTTTTGCGTTACTATACGAATTAAGACGTACCTAAGAAAAGAATAAGTGTTACAACCCTATTCTAGGACAAGAAAAAGTGGAAGATGCAACAACGGCGTTAGGAGATGCATGTATGGCACGAGGGGATGTAGTTTTCCATGATACATGGTTAAAAAGATAAAATTGCTTATATGCATTAATAAGCTGGTAGCTTTCATCCATTTGTCCACATTTCGGGACCTCTTGTTTGTCCCTCTATTTCATTTATTATTTGCCTGGAGCGTGAACGTGCAATATAATAATAGGCTAAACTTAACGTTCATCAGGTTGAACAAGCTAATTATGACAGCGACTAGTACATGTTCAGGAAAGATAGCTAGGTCTGAGGATCTGCCTTGGAGAGAATGATCTCTTGATCAAAGACTCAAGATCAAGAGGAAAGTAGCCTTCTGCATAGTGGCTAGTGTAAAATATTTTTTTGCTGAAGTAATTGGTATAGTTAGATGATAGAATATAGTTGGATGATAGAACAGCACATGCATTTTTATATCACATATAACAATTAAACCATGTACATTCATTCCTATCTGGGTAAGGGTTGCGCCATCTGCATTCTTTGAACTAATTAAAATATTGATGCAACAATGAAATTTACAAAAAGTAGGAGATATAAAAAGATTTTGTGAAGGGAATAAAAATACTGGGCAGTTTCTACAAAAATTTTAGTCAGTCTTGCTGTAGTCTTGACCTTTGAATCAGATTTTGGGCACTCTCTCATTGTACTAATTAGTTGAAGGGAAAAAAGCATATATTAAAAGAAGCATGTCAAACATATGAACCCCCATTGGTTTCAGGAACAATCTTGCATATAGCTCCCTCTGGACACTATATATGCGAAAACCACCTATGGAATTGGTATACGTACGTAGATAATCACAATGAGCGACAGTGCCTAAGCATCCAGCAGCCAACCTTTAGACCCTCCGATCAAACCTCAATACAAGCACTCCCATTAATTAGTTTTTTGATGTTTTGAATTTTATTACTGTTGACAGGATTTGCTATGGTATGGTTTGGGGATGCATGTTATTCGCACATTAATTTACATCATACATTATGGACTGGCTCTCTTATACTGAGTGAGTGATGTGGGCTTGTTTTAGTTGCTTAATTTTCAGCATAATGTAAGGGCATCTTGGGAAAGGCTCCTTAAGGATCCTATATATATATATATGTGAATAACACCTTATGAAGTTTTTGTGCATGTAGCGCATCACAACAAGCTACAAAAGCCAGGCGTCCAGCACTACCCAACAATATTTAGTCCCTTGGCCCAAAACTAAATACAAGCACTCCCATTGGTTAATCTTTAATATCATCTTGTCTAATCTTGACGGGCTGTGCTATGGTACGGTTTTGTTGTCTCCATGTTTAATTATCACACATTTACGTCATAAATTACGGATAAACTCCTATGAAGTAATGATATTAACTTGTTTTAGTCATGTACTTTTTAGCCTAATGTCGTGTAGTGGCATGTCTGAAAGAGAACTGATTTGTTCCGCCACATAATCGTTAGCTGTGCAAAACACACAATAAGATATTTGATAATATGACCTTGATGGGTGAAAATATCGCCCAACCGGTGGAAAGTTCATGTAGGGCCTTGATATGATCATGCTTTTGTGCTTTAACGAATGACCACTACAATGGCCTGTTGCATAATTTTTTGATTAATTGGGCAAAACAAGCATGCTTTGAACAGTGAAACCCATACTGATGGTCCTAGAGCCATTCTGCCAACTTCATTATGTGTGATGAATCCTTAGGTAGCTTTTTTAATTCTGACGCTCAATTAATGCATGGTAGCAGCCTTATTTTAATCTCCATGATATATATATACTGATCGATCCAGCCCTTTTCTTTTTGTATATGTACCTACCAGTGCAAGGATGATAATGAAAGAAAGCACGAGCAGTCCAAGTCATTAGAACCTGAATGCACTGAGTTTCTCTCCGCACTAGCAGCTGGCATGCGTGCTCAACTCATTGTGGAAGTCTCAACAGAAGCATCTGCCTCAACCATCGCCCTCGCAGCTGCAGCTCGACAAACCGGGGGCCGCCTTGTTTGCATCCTCCCAAAGCCTGACATATTGGAGGAATCAAAAGAGGTCATAAAGGAGTCTGGCCTGAATGACATGGTGGAGTTTAAGGTCGGAGACCCCTACAAGCTGTTGCCAAGCTACGAGAACATAGATTTCTCACTTGTGGACTGCACGACTGAGGCAAACACAGGGCTACTCAAGCTGTTGGATATGAACCCAAAAAGGGCAGTTGTCGTGGCAAACAATCTGATGGGAGGGAGAGAGGGGCTGTGTGGGGTGATCAGAGGTCTTAATGGGAAGGGTTCAGTGAGGTCTATGAAGCATCCCATAGGGAATGGCATGGAAGTTACAATGATAGGGGATAGCGATGAGTTTGCGGATGTGGATACCAAGGAGGTTCCGAGAGAGAGGAAGAAAGGCAAGGCTTCTTTGAGGAGAAGGCCTAGTAAGAGCAGATGGGTGATGGAGGTTGATAAGGAAAGTGGAGAAGAGCACATCTTCAGGGTGCTTCAATAGTAGCAAATTAATTTATAAGGTCCTTGGCGTTTCAATCTTCAGTGCGTCGTGGTGGATGGATATAGACAATTTTGATATAATAATAGTGCAGTTTCCTGGATCGATGCAAAAGGAGAGAAAAAAAATGCAGATAGTGTAAGCATGCATTTAAGTTCACCAGATATTGCTGATCAGTTCGGAGAGGACCTTTTTCCTATTCAAATTAAGGTTTGTTTGGTGAAACTTGTTTGTTGGAAACCACTGCCGGTTCTTAATTATTTTAAGATTACACTGAGTTGATTGATTGAATGCAAGTAATTTTAAATAACCACTCTGGCCAATCCCTCCATATCATGAGATTATAGTTGCTTTGAATTCTCGATCTCAATAACTTATCCAGATCGTCCATCTCAAAAAGAAGAATAATATCTACCTTTTAACCTTTTTCTCACATTTCCTCTTATTGTACAAGTACTGATGAAGAGATACATATATATATATAATGCACAAGGATGTGAATCATGCGATAAAAGGATGACATATATCATCATTTTATGCATCATATTAACGTACTGTATGTACGTACACCTTGTCAGCTGCACTAGATTTTGTCAAGCTCTAATTAATCATCCTTAACAACAACGTCCAGGCTGAGCCATGAGTACTTCTTCCGGGGCCAATCACCGACGTGAAGACGTCGTCGGGATAATTATGTCTCTTTATATAGGTAAAATTTTCATTTTTCTTAATTAGGGTTCCCGTTCTCCCCCATATCATGAGGAGTACTCTGTGTTGTTGTAATATATATCCTGATCAGTCTGTGAAGTGATTCCAATATATATACACAATAAACGCTACGCCTCTCATCAACCTTCGCATCTTCGAGGAGGCCGCAGCTGTGAGACAATTAAGATCCCTGTGTTGCTTCCTTAATTAGGTGGTAGAAACGTAATATTGATGACAGTTTGCAAGTGTACTTTGTACATAAATAAACAGTTGTAATTTGCTGGTTTAATTGTTAGCTTCACTATTTGCTTCAATAAACGGAGACCATGCATATAATATGCAATATATATATATATATATACTCGTCAAATTCTGAAAAATATATTTGTTGTGTATATCCTTGAGTAAATAAATGCTACAAGTCGTTATAATTCAGCGTCATGACTAGCTAGGTGCTTCTTCATTTGATTGTCAAATATTATAGAATTCTATAATTATTTTATCTTCAAAATCTAAAATAGAAGAAAGATAACTATAAAATTTACATCAAACTAATAACTATCTTATTTCATTTTATGGCCGACCCAATAAAATACTTCCGGTTTTAAATCAGAGAAATACAGTAAATTTTAAAAGGGTGGGGGAATCCGATACTGCATATGTATGTGGCCTTCGCAACAATACAAAAGAAACATCACCTAAACTCGTGATGCATGTGACACGAATGTACGTGGAGCTGATGAAGCCGGTCCGTGCTTGCACGGGGGTAAAATGGGCAGACTTTTATATATTAGGTCATGTTTGATACAGAGATAAATTAAGAATAGAGTGAGGATATTTTTTAAATTTTGAAAATATTTTTAATTTATTTTCAATCTATTTCAATATCAAACGACACCTTAAAATCTGAGGTAATTAGATGATCGGATGTTGATGGAGATTTGGAAAACAAAGTTGTGAGCCGACCTTGATTAATTTAACCTGTAAAAAATCAATCTCGAGAAGAGATTCTTGGAGTCGCAATCTAGCTGAAGTCAACCTGGCCTATAAAAAGTCAGTCCTGAGAAAGTTTTTTGGCCGACCATTCAACTATCAAGTCAAAAATTAGCTTGAGATAAAAAGCAAATTAAGGAAGTGGAGAGAATGTAGTGGGTGATCCCAGAACTAATACAAGGATGTGACATGAGTTCTTTCTGCCCCATTTTGTCTATGCACATAGCTCTACTTTTGTAGGTTAAAAATAGAGGAGAAGAGTTCGAAATTTCCGATGTGGGACTAATCTTAAGATTTTCTTCTAGACAATTGCAGTTCCGAGATCAGTAAGAGTAATTGTCAAGTCCATCCTTAGTTGTGTTGATCCCTCTAGAAATTGTAAGATTTGCCCTTCAATTCAATGGAGTCCCCGATTTGATTGTAGATATTCTCCATGTGGACGAAATTGGTTCTTGATTTGGACTTAGAGCTGACTTGTCATCTGAGCTATCTTAGCTATATTGGTCTAGAATTGCTACTAGACTGGGGTTGAACCTAGGGCTGCAAATGGAATATAAAATTCTAAAATTTCGATCTAATTTCGATAAAAAACATCAATTTCGAAATTAAAAAATGATATCAATAGTTTATCGAAATCAGAATCAGATATTTCGATAAGCTATCGGAATTGGAATTGAAAAACAATCGGAATAGGAATCGATCATTCCAATAAATTATCTATTAACTCAAAAAATAAAGTCATGGTAAATAACTTAATTTATCAGAATTTCAGTTCCGATAATATAATCAGAATTGGAATCGGAATTAAAAAACAATCGGAATCGGTTATTCCAATAAATTATCTATTAACTCAAAAAATAAAGTCACGGTAAACACCTTAATTTATCAGAATTTCGGTTCCGATAATATAATCAGAATCGGAATCGAAATTAATTATTCTGATTTTGTTAGAATCGTAATCGAAACTATATTTTGGTTATCGGAATCAGAATAAAAAACTGTGTTTTGATTTCGAATTCGATCCATTTACAACCCTAATCGAACCAAACTACGCCGATTATGAGAGACCATCAGAACCTTTTATCTCTGAACAATGCATATCACAGTCAACCACGTCAAGTGGATTCAAAATATTTTATATGCATCATTATGGTTCAAACATGACATGACGATTTAGATTTAGACTTTGGAGTCTTTTGGTTTGGCATGTGATATCTAAATATGAGAATATCTTGTTGCTGTCTCAAGTGGGCTGTCCACTGTTCATTCGTCTCAGTATAATTAGAATAGGGCCCATAATTTGAGGTGGGTAAGGGATGGCCCGCCCCAGACAGGTGGTAAGTCGTTCTCCCTATAGCTAAGTACTAGTTATAGAAATCATTGGATCTAAAATCAGTATATTACAATCACTATAAGCCCACAATCACTCTACATGCCTACTCTATTACTAGTATGAGTAAAACTTGTCGCATATATATGTAGATACACGCAAATCTAATTTAACTTTTCCTATCTTTATATGATTAGCCTACACGAAAGTGATAAGATTCTATATCTTATAATTTATCATGCAATATAAATCAATCATGTAAGAGTTACACAAAACTAAACTTAATTAATCCACTCGCATTATGCAGCTTTTTTTAGTCCAATTTTGTGGGCATAAGTTGGCATGGCCTTCTTGACAGTTATTTCACATGAGTTCAACCATTTAGACCTCTTTTTTACCAATAGCAATTTACTATTCAATTAATTGATTAATGCTAAGCATCATATAATGCAATCTCCAAACACATCTCTCTACCACTAGCACACAATTCAACTCGTAGTCAAACCATATATATATATATATATATATATATAACCTTTATCTGCACTAATACTATTTCATCCTAACTCAGTCAAGAACAGCTAGCGTCATTACCATCACAAGATCCAACTTAGATAGTCGTATTAATCATATGAGGCGTTTGAGAGGGTGGTATATTGGTCAAGTCTAGCTCTCTCTTTCCTTGTTTCCCCTTTGGTCTCAATTGCCCCCATAAACTACTCCAAAGGAACCACTTGGTTTTTGCATTTTTTCCAACATCATACAATTATTTTGTACTTAAAAGGAAAATTTTACACTAGTTAGTCAATAGATCAATAATATGTTTTAAGCTCTAATTAGATTTTTTTATTCAAGTTAATCGGCACAAAGCAAGGTGTACACTTTGCATATGTGCTTATGTAGCCGGGTTTCCGTAATTATGTATGTAACATGATTGTTTTGCTGTTATATCCCTTTTTTCCCCTTACTTATACTATGAGCATGCCACTACAAAGGAATAGAAAGAGAGACTTAGGGTCTGTTTGTTTAACCGTAAAATCTCACTTGGAAAAAGTTTTTCAGGAAAACTTTATGTTTTAGGCCATTTGGTAGTCATGAGAAGTAAATATGAAAAACCATTTACCAAACTTTCTGGATTTTGGCATCCGCGAGAAAAACTCGGATGCCATTTTCCTTAACCGCTGCTGCTCCGTTCTACTGTAGCTAATTTAGGCACTATTCATTTAAACTATATTTTTATTTTCTTTCCACTCATTTAAATAGTATTTATCAAATTTAATTATTTTCATTAGTTAATTTATTTTTACTTTTTTTATCAAAATATCTGTAGAACACTATTTATTTAAATTGTGTTTTTATTTTATTTCTCTTACTTTAAATTATATTTGTCAAAGTTATTTATTTTTCATTAGTTACCTAATTTTTTATTTTTTAAAAATAAAAAAATAAAAAAATAAAAATTTTGATGAATAGTATTAATACACAAGGAGTATATGACTCTCTCTCATTTGAGTAGATCATAAGATCTCATACTCCTCCATACAACTTAATTATATTTTCCTAACAACCAAATAGATAATTACGTTTTCGTTTTCACGTAAAAGTTTTTTCCGTGGAAAATTATTTCCCTCTAAAACTATTTTACATGCAAACAAACAGACCCTTAGGTATCCCATCATTCCCAATAACTTGGATTAGATATTGTGTTAACAATGATAACATTGTGTATTCCTCCCATTCATTGAGGAAATAATTAATACAAAAGAATACATGGATCAATTTAAGTAGACTTGTTGATACCATATGGTCAAACGGACCATATCCGAGAAGTTGACCCAACCTAACCTAGCATCTACGAAGATGATGGGTGGAGGTGTCCTTACCCCGAGTTCGAGGCCACAATTGAGAATAAGCAAAGTCATGACTAGATAGTTACTATTAGTCTAGCAACATAAAAGCCACAACGAATAAATATTGGACCATCGTAATACCCACGACTCTCTAGTGCAATGCCTAAGCAAAGCCGACTACCGGTGAGTGATGACACAAAATCGTTTCGACACCTAGATCTCCCGTCCGAAATGGATACAAAGATTATATTATCATACACAATATCTGAACTCTCCGCACGTGACCACAACAACAACGCCTTGCAAATTTGATCGAATTTGCGACGAAAACACTAGAACGGCCTCTACAATACCCTTGTCTTCTTCCCTTTTTACTTTCTCTTGTCCCTGTCGAAAGTCCGGCTCCGTCGGGAAACGCATGACCTGCTAGCGGCTGTTGAACCGAGCATCTTCTCCTGTGCGACCTGCTGCACCTCTTCCCCTGGAGGTGCCTCCTACGCTGCTGCTGCTTACTCACACTGCAAGAGACGCCTTTTTTCTTCCTCTGCTAAGCCGCTACGTACACAGCAGAAAAAAAACCCTTTCTTTTTGTCCTTTTGTTAAAAGATCCCATCTCCACCGTTGATCAAATAGAACGGATTCAAAGATCATGTGGGCTATGGGTTGCTAAGACCCACATGGGCTGACCAAATGGGCCATGGGGCCAACACAAGGCACTCTTTCTAATCTAGAATATGCAACATGCTGGTGCCATCTTTTCTATTGCCGTGTTCATCTTTACCACAACCATCCCATGCTGCCAAGGGAGTGAGGACAACCTAGAACACTGTGCTGTGCCCTCGTTAATGCGTGTCAAAAGCTGATGGGCCACCTTATCAGAATGGGATTCAACTTGTCAGGCTCTTACATGATATATGAAGTGTTGCGGAGCATCCCATCTTACCCTGCCTAGGCAAATTTATCATCTTTGGATCATTCTAGACCCTTTCCTCCTTTTAAAAAGAAAATATCCTTCTCTAACATGTCTTGGGTGTCGTTACAAGTTTTTTTTTTTTAATATTTGTATATGCTAGGATATGATGTGATGGGATAAGATAATTCTTATCAGACCAAGGTATCATTAGTCAACAAAAATAATGGATTAATTCGGCAAATGATCAAGATATGCTATTCGAATCCTCTATGGATGCATCCCCAACTTTATATCTCATTTGCCCTGCAAGCATTTGCCATATTTCTGCTCAAAATTTGCAAATTAAAATTATGGGAATATTGAACTATTCTCTTAGATGGTTTTGTTTGTCTCACAACTAATGTGGCATCTCTCATGGGCATTTGTCATAGTCCCAAAGTCATTGGAATATCTCATTCAAAGTTTTATAAGCCAAAGAATGGAGTGAGAATCTCCTTTAATTATATTTTGTTTTACATCTGAAATTAATGTGAGGCTATTTTGACTGCATTATTACATCTCCTTAATTGCAAGAAGCTTGAATTTTATGGGAATAGTAACAGATCATACATGGTGCATGATTCAGAATATGACCTTACATTTTGATGCCACAGCAAAAACTACTATATTATATAAAAAAAACTCCATCTTAAGATGAAGAGTGAAGAAAGTTTCGCTTTCAAATGTACTTCATTTTGTCTCTTAATTTTCAAACATTTTGTTTACTTAAAGGGGAAAAAAACTGTCTTTTTATCTTCATCCCAAGGAAATATCTGATTACAGGCTATACATGTTCCAACACACACAGTCAAGTGGGTATTTTTCCATCACAATAAATGTTATCCTTGACATGTTCAAAACCCAATTTCAATTATGCAGACAAAGAATTGTCTTCGGTGTCGTGAATTCTTAATTGATACATAAGAAAATTAAGGTGTGACATACATATATGAGACACGACGTGTCATTAGAGAACGATGTTATAACAAAATTTTTTCTTTTCTTTATGACAGTGATGAATGCTCTTGTCCTTACATATGACATGTATTTGGCTCTGTAGGGGTCAATCATTGGGACCAATTCACATGCAACATGTTCTTGGAGATTGAACCCTATTATCTAGGTGTTGTAGTACTGTTTGCCAATAATTAATGGAGGGTTAATGTATACATCTTTGTTAAGGTTAATACTTGACAACATTTAAAGTTTTATACCTCAAAATAGCTTGTCATGTCCTCAATTCAGCTACACTTCAATTCATGACAGATGATTGGATACTATTATTATAAAAATGCTAAAGATATATATCACATTCTTTACTCTCTCTTTTTTTTTTGGCATAGATATCACATCTTTCCTATGAAGAATATTTGTTGTGATTCGTGCACGTAGAGTATAAATTGATGGGACATTGGAATATGGCTGCAAGTGTGAGACCCATCCTCTTGCTTGAGGTGCAGCAATGGGGGCAGGGGGGGTGCAACAGTGATGCACTCGCACGACGCCTTGTGGCCTTGTGGGTGCTTAATAAGTATTAAACACTTGTTGTTCTAATTGAAACCTTTTATTATGAGACAGTACGATTGAGTTAAATAACATAAGTTTTCCAACACTTCAAAGCATGGGAGTGTCAAATATAAGTTACTACAGAAAGAGGCGAAGAGTGGTGACATTTCTAATACAATTAAATTCCTTTAGTAAATTCTTAGAACATTTAAGGAATATTCTTCCCACAAGTGCTACCACTTGAGGTTGAGGAGAAGGTACTACTCAAATGTAAGGCCCAATTTAAAGTAGAAAATAAAACAAAAAAAATATGGCACTATAGAACCTCTCAAATATCTTGGGTTGTACTTTTTTCTGAGTCGAGGAAAACAAAAAGGAGATTTTTTTTTCTCACTCTAGCAGCAGCTTCTGGTATGTTCATGCTAATTTTATATGCAAGAGGGGCGCGACGCACGAGACGAGAGCGCAAGATTCCAAGTTGGATCCTTTCTTCGCGTTCCCGTCCTGTTCCCTCCATTGTTCTACGTGGGCTGCTCCGGATTCGTTCACACTTCGTACTGTCTGCTGCTTCTGCTCCGGAGAAGTGGGTTGGGGTGGAAGGGCGAGCCCCTGGTCGGGGAGATGGGTCTGTTCATCCCGCAGCTGCAGGATCCTTCGCAGGAGCTCCACCCATTGCCGGAGGAGCTGTTCTGCCTCCTCCAGACCGGCGACGGCGGCGCGCTCCTCGTCGATAATGCCGGGGTAATCATCCCATACGTGACTCTCACACAGAGCACCCCCCCCCCCCCGGTCTTCCTTCTGGCGCTCCTCCCTTCACGTGCCCGCCCACTTTAATGTGTCTGCGCTCGATGGCCTCAATTCTGGTTTTTGAGACTTCCCACGTTACCTACCTTCGATTCCATGTTGGTGGCTGTTTCAAGCTTGACATGAGAGGATCTGCCATGGAGCACGGCCCTTTTTGGGCTCCTCTAGAGGAAGGGGGAGGAGTATACAAGTTTGCTTTAAGCATTAATGCTCCACACCCTCCACCCCCAAACGACAAGGACCGACTAAAGAATTTGAAATAGAACGCAAGGTAGCTTGATTAATCTATGATACTATTTCTTCGTCGTACCACATAGGTGGACAAGCTGGAAGCAGCAACATATCTGTAGCTTCTAGCAGAAATGGGCAAGGCCAGCTAACTTGATTTTGTCAGGCAAACGAACAGGATCTTTCATCTGATTTTAGCTTCATGACAATCTTCTATCAGTTGTGTTCATCGCTTGGTAACATGCACTAGTGGGCACCGATGTACGTTATACCTCCTTTGGAA
Organism: Colocasia esculenta; assembly: GCA_014218235.1. Classification (NCBI taxonomy): domain Eukaryota; kingdom Viridiplantae; phylum Streptophyta; class Magnoliopsida; order Alismatales; family Araceae; genus Colocasia; species Colocasia esculenta. The sequence goes on from CM024756.1 coordinate 64,078,113, forward strand.
ATGCCACACAACTGGTGGAAGATTGTGGCATGGTTTGCCATACACTGGTTTTTCGCAGTCATATCTACTGAAGGAGACAATAATTTTCGTGTGATCACCTTTCTGTTCTATGAAGGGAGGTTTAGATCTTAAATATTTGATTATAATGCCTCAAATTGTCTTCTGGACTAGCGTGTTTAACGTTCAAGTCAATTATTTCTGATACAATTTTCTCATCTTTCTCGATAGCGAGACCTGGTGCAGAACACACCAATTTCAGATTATGAGTTGGGTGCAGGCGATCTGTTCAAAGCGCCTGAGGCCATCTTAGAAGAACCAGTTACAGAATTTGATCCTGTGAAAGCTGCTATTTCTATGATGTCCAATGATGGTGCCATTACTGCAGAAGCCATGAAGGTTACAGACATTGATCCAACTGAGGGTGAAGCATTACTGAGTGAGGTTCTGTGCGACTGCAATGACCCACTGGCAAGCTCCGCTACTGAAGATACATTGATGAACCATCAGATGTCAAGATTCCTGCCCTGCAGATCGAGGAAGGGAAGAAAAAAGATGATGATGTAGTGAGGGATGGAACCACACAGAGGAGTGTTAGCTCCAGTTGTCTAATATCAGTGGACTGGACTCATGAAGGATCTGCGAGGCCAAATTTCCTTGATCTCCAAAGAATGGATCTTGGATCTTTATCTGGGATAAGGAGAACATATAGCGAAGGGGACATTCAGGTTAGACTAAATTCCTGTCTTGATTTGGTAACTTTGTTATCTGCTCTTTCTTTATTGGTTTCAAACTTTGCTGGAAGCTCCTACATAGATTTTCTTGGAAATAATGAACTTTAGGATTAAATCAAAATTGATTCAATAAATAGAGAACTAGTGAGCTACCATGGTAAGTTGCCTCCCAAGTTCACACAGAACAGCATAAACCAATAACAATGTTATTTCAAAAGTTTTTGGGCAACTATGAACAGAAGCATAAATTCTTCATGAGATCCGGTGCAGCATCTACCCAGCAAAGTTGTTGCACATTGGAGGAGAAGCTTTACTTTCAAATATCAGCGCTCCACAGCCAGTTCTTGAGACTCTGCTTATAGATGAAGACTTGCCTTTTAGTCTCATTAATTTCTTGTACTCATGTCCTATTTGAGTACCTGTCTTGAAGTACCTAATATATCCAGCTCATCTTTACTTCGACCCACAAACATCTTGTATTTTCATGGTCACTATTTGTCCCTATTTCATCAATCTTTTATCTCTAACTTGTCCAGTGATGATCTATGGCTGAAAACAATAGTATGTCCTGGTGCCCCTACGTGCAATAGTTTTCATAGACTTGAGATGCCTATGATAGTAAAGTATTTCCTTTAACGGGTTGTTAAAAGCTGGAAATTAAGCATTGACTTTTTTACATATGAACCTGTCATTCAAAAAAAGACTCCGAATTTTCAAGGGAATTTCTTTTAAAAGCTCAAGAAGCATCTTAACCTCTGACATTGAAAAGTGGAAAGAAGTAATGTCCACAGAATTTGCTTCCATACTATCTGCCCATCTATGTAAACATGATATCAGCTCAATCAACTAATGTTGGAGACATTGTCAGTTTCACATTTTTCTGAAAGACTTGAAAATGGTAACATGATCTATAGGAATCTGAATAATGCGTTTGATCTTGATCGTTTTTGGGGGATCTTCGGACAGTCTGCTTGATGCTTAGAATGTTAGATGTCTGGAATTTTTACATAGGATCGTGGAGATCATTAATTTTCTTCCTTCTTTTCTTGGCAGGTTCTTGGAAATGGTAACATGAGCCATGCTAATCCAATCATCGTTTATCCTCCCTTGGGAAACTTGTTGTCCACTGGGGATCACAAGATTGAGGAGCGTAGACGAAAAATTTCCAGGTACAGGAAGAAGAAGACCAAGAGGAACTTCGGCAGAAAAATCAAGGTAAACAATGTCTGGCCTTTCCTCTGGTTCATCATAGTAGACATGATTTACCAACTGAAAAAGCTAGTCGATATCCATTCTCCAATTGGCTTATCATTAGTCTAAGTTTGGTATCCATTCTCCAGCATCCTATTGCTAGCCTAAGCATAACTCTTCATCCATGGAGATTAATTGTTTGCACATAAACTAGCAGTCAATATCTAATTGAGCAAAGAACTAAGTGACATATTTGCAACAGCTGTTCCTTGCCATTGTCTAAACACCTCTGTGGGTATGAAAGGGATGCCTGTGTTCTTAATTCTCTCTTCATCTACCACGACTTGCCACTATCGCCATACATACATTTAGCAACACTAGCTGACCATAACCTGATGAGAACTTGTTCTGTTCTTTCTTTCTTTCCAGTACGCTTGTAGGAAGGCTTTGGCTGACAGCCAGCCAAGGATACGTGGAAGATTTGCAAGGGTCGAAGAATGCGAAGCATCTAAATAATGTATATCGAAATGTAAGACGCCTACGAAACGGTAGAACCTTGTTACTGTGCCATGCTGAAGTGGTTGTGCTATAATACTAATGGTAGCAACTTGTAATCGGATGATGGAGGGGAAATCCATGCTTGGGAGCATCCAACCTAACCTTCACTATCCAATGCGCACCCAGCTTAGCATGACAGTGTGGCATTGCTCAAGTGGAGCAAACTGTAGTGTACCCTGAAGTAAGAGGATTCCTAGGGTAGTTTATGCTTTAACTACCTTCTTAAGCAGCTCCTCTGTGATGATGTCTGTCAAAGGATGGCAGGATTTAAGATCCAAAACCCTAAAAGGATATGAACTCATTCATCAAATCATGGTAACAATCTGAGAATACTTATTCCACTTTTTAAAAGACTAGTCACCTTTTTTTCTCGCTTTTAATAGATTTTAATGATTATCATATAGGTTAAACATGTAAATGGTCAATTTATTTCTTTATTATTGTCAAGAAAGTTCTAAAACGGGATGGTCATAAGAAGGTCAAACTAAATTCTAAATCAAATCAAGTAGTAAATGCATTTTTGTTTGATTCAGGTTCACTCCTATAATTAATTGGGTTCATGGTGATCCTCAGAAAGCCAAACCCAATCAGACACTTCCAGCGGATGAACCATGAACGAGGTTACGCTGATGCACTGGATCATGTTGTAGAGTTCGATTTCACTGTGAACAATGCACTGTGCTCATTTGTTTGTCCGATGGTGCATTCATTTTTTTATAAAAAAAAACTACAGTACAATCATCGATCATAAAAATGTAAATGAAACAAAATATAACTCTTCATGATCCCAAAGTGACAAAATGATAGACTCATTAATTAGAATATACAATCTTCATTTTTTTTTTTTACATGTCTGATAAATGATCAGATTGTAACAAAAAGAAACTCATAATGAGACCATCGTTTTAAAAAAAATTGAAAAATTAAATGCACCACCAAGTTAAGTGCACTTGGAATGCACATATTGTGATGGGAGAATTATATGTATATGTTTTGAAGTCTTTATATTATGTTCTATATTCATAAAATAAAAAAAAGCATCAATTATAACTATATGATCGAAGTAAAAGAATATTCTATTAATATGTGAACATAATTATTAAATAAGAGGTAAAAAATATTAAAATGCTTCTCTTCGAGAGAGCAGAGAAAGAGAGAGACGACTCAATAAAGCTGACGAGTGTGATTGACGTCCGACAATAATGAGAGAAAGAGAGTTGTGAAAAATTATTTCTTTTAGAGTTATAGAGGATAAGTTAATATTTTGCCTTTTTAACTCAATTATGATTGAATTAAATGAATAGCATAAAAATTATACATTATGAAATATATAGAATACACCGGTAGTGGATATAGTATGCAGATTTTAAGGATAGATGTATATCGAAGACTCCGATTGGGTCGATCGGTTAGAACTCTTGGTTAAAAATAGGAGGTCCCGAGTTTGATTTCTGGGGGGTGACTTACCTGATCTATATACAATTCTCGAGGTGTGTAGGTCTGAAATTTTTTCGATCAAATGGGGTAAGAACAATACGGGTACATGAAAAGTAGAGACTATCAAATCTTGACCTTGGAATTCACGACACCAATTCCTGAGCCCACAGAACCACACGGGAAGGGGTTCGAGTTCCTCGTTATAAAAAAAAAATAGATGTATATCTGGAGCATATATATAATTTTTCCTACTTTTATTGGTCCATATACAACTGAAATTTGAGTAAGATCTCATGCGGACAAATAAAAGTTCACCGTACAAAAAGTATGGAGCCAGCATTTTTACACCAAAATTTATTGGTTCACGCAGAGCTGATGGGATTTTGAAGTAAACCAATAAAGTTCGATACTCAAAATAATTATTACTCATCCAAAAAAAAAAGAGAAAAGTTTAGTGCACTTTCATATTGCACTTAAAGTACAATATGACTAGATACTCATCCCATGTGGCACCCAATCATTGGGTTGTCACTTTATCACCCCCATGTGAGTGGTGCCACATGGGATGAGTGCCTAGTCATATTACACTTAAGTGCAATAGAAAAGTGCACTAAGTCTTTCTCAAAAAAAAAAAAACACGGGCAGACAAGTTTTATGCCAAGATCAGATTTGGATGCACTTATAAGGTAAATCCTAACCAATGCTTCATGTAGAACACCAGATTTAAAATACACAGCCCAGAATGGTTTAGATTCCAACTCAGAGACTCGTTTGATCATCCCAAAAACGTGAAGAGAACTATCAGGCAGCTTCAAATTCGTCTAAAACCGGAAACTAGTAGGTAGTCCGACCCATTTAACATCTCGTCCATGATGTCTAGTAACAAAATAGTAGACCCCTAGAGAACCCCAGCGGACTCCATCCACAAAAAGAACCCTATCATGCCAATGTTCAAGATAACATATATACCCTATAAACCTGGTGTTTAGTACTTGTTTATATACTGCCCACACTGACGAATTTTCCAAGGTCACAATCAAACCGATGGATAGAAAGAGAAGCGACTGAGAAACACACTAATCAGACAACGCAGATCACTTAAAACGTATTCTGATATAACAGCAGATTTGCTTAGGCTTACAGAACACCGCCATCCGAGAATAACGGAGAATTATTCAACTCGGACAGCCACGATGTGAAGGCAAAGGGAAAGATGACAGACCTGAATTCTTACAGAAGCGTGTGGACGTTGCACGTGAGGAGATACATGGAAGACTTCAGTGCTTCACCAGCTGTTGCGAACAAACAGATGTTTGGTAGCAAGTCAGTAGTAGATCGGGGGTAAACAGTTTATTGAAAGTTTGCCGGTCGTTGTCCCCCGTTAAGGGTCCGTTTGTTTACTTGTAAAATAAATTTATAGGAATTTTTTTTTTCAAGTATTATTTTTTACAGAAAAATAAAAACACAATAGATCGCCTGATGCTGGGCGCCGGGCGCCAACTATCGGACGTCGGGTGCCGGATGCACAAGCGTTGGATGTCGGGCAATGGACGCTTGACACCGGAAGACGAGCGCCGACAGCCAGGCGTCAGACGTCGAGTGCCGGCCGCGGGATGCCCGCCGCGAGACACCGGACGTCAAATGCCGGACGCCAGCCACCAGGCGCTATTGGCCGCCGAGTGTCAGCTGCTGGACAGCGCCGATAGCAGGACGGCGCCGAGCCCCAGACGCCGACCGCCGGTAGCCGGACGGTGCTAGACGCCGACCGCTGGGAGCCAGCCGCCGGATGGCGCCTGCAGTCGAACAACGTCGGACACCAGATGTGTCGGCCGCCAGACGGGGCTGGATGCCGGGCGCCGGATGCCGGCCGCCTGACGCCGGCAGCCTGGAGCCGGGCGCCAGACGACGCCAGCAGCCGGACGGCGCTAGACACCGGGCACTTGCCACCGGCCGCTTGACATCAAGGCCGGGTTGCCAGCCGTCAGCCGTCGAGTTTTAAGTATCGGATACTAAAAATTATAGTCGAAATTGTAGTCACATTCATGAAAATCCTATATAAAAGAGAAATTCAAGAAAATAATTTACGGAGTCTTATCTTGGATGCCAAAATCTATAATTTTAGATAAAAAAATTTTATAGATTAATTTTTCAATAGTACCAAATAAATTATTGTATGAAAATTTTCACGAAAATCTTTTCTGATATGAGCTTTTACGTGGAAACAAACGGACCTTAAGTGGAGCACCAAGTCTTTCACGCTCCTGTCTCAACTGCCGGCGACGGCGCGAACGTGGATTTGCACTTTTATCACCGGATGGTATCTGCTTATTCATCATCCTCCGCTGTTTCAGATTTGCAAAGAGCGCATCCAGAGTCTGTGATCGTGGCTTCACCGATGCACTATCCTGCACTTATGAAACAGAACTGAGAAAAACAATCCTCACTAATTTGTCCGAGACCCAAAAAGAATAAACACCTCCGTTAACCAAAGAACAGTTCTAGAAAAGAATTGTTTAAGAGAGAATTTAGCAGAGCTATAGAGGAACAGTACAATAGAAAAATATAAATCAGAATGCATAAGCCACATAGAAGCATGATGTTAGCAATTAAGCAAAACATCATGATAGTCAAGAACCCACGTCAAGAATCACGAGTTTTCGTGCCAAAAACATTATGCAAAATTTTGATCGAGAATTCCTATGTCTGCAAAGAGGTGCATCAGGTAGCCAATCCATAACTTCTTGCTAGAATTAATTGGCCCATTCAACGTGGACCATAATCGGGTATTTGCATACAAATAAAACACGAGTGTGATTTTGCCCTGAATAGACCATACTTTTTCTGTATCTTCCCTTAAGGATGTTTGGTTGCAGTATTGAATAAGAGTTTTCATATTGCTCTTTATAGTTGGTCCGGTTATCCTGTATCCCATTCTATACTAATATTTCAAAAAAGTTGCTATGACAAGTTCACAACAAATCTTAGTATGGATTTTCTATATTAAAGTAGAATATGCACCTGAGAAGAGTTGATGTTACCTTTCCATCAGAAGTGCCTTCAACCACATTCCTCTGAACAGATGGACCAGCAACTCTGCATCAGCAAGGTTATTCGTTACTGGTAAACAAGCACCATCACAACAATTACCATCGCATACGCTGTTAGATTTGATAAAAGTGAGACTGCCTGATGAGAAAAGAGAATGCGAACAATTCAAGTTCGAGATATAATTTATTCATGTTCACTTCAGAACTTATCATCGGTTTTGAACAAACAGTTCAATTTTTCCAAGGATATAAACAAACTGAGTCGTGCAGATGAGCGTGCCTCCCATGATTAGTTCAATCTATTCTGGATATTGCAACCTATTGCAAAAGGATGTTTAAAGAAATACAGCTCTACTGAGCTCCAAGGAACTTTCCCACTTTGAGGCAGGTATATGCATTCTTCTCATAATTAGTAAACAACGAAGAAGTGTTGGCCCACGGCAGCACAGTAGGGGGAGGGGGGAGGGGGGGGGGTGAATGAGTGCTGCAAAATTTAACACTTGAAAAACAAAATTTTGATGTGGAAGCATGCGTTAGAAAATAACCGCAGTGAATAAGCAACAAACAATCATAAGGACAATCACACACAGGGATACAAAGATTTATCCTAATTCGACATTTCCCTCAATAGAAGTCCTATATCCAGTCTCCAAGTAAACTCTTGAGATTTTACTAACTCAAGATATAGTCCCTCCAATGAACATACAATGCCCAGCCCCTTACTGGTCCTCCCTTCTATACAAGAGAAAAGCTGAGTACAATCCTTCAGGTGGACACAACATCTAGCACCCCAGCTGGTTCTTCCCTTCTACACAAGAGGAAAGCTGAATACAATCCTTCAACTGGACACAACACCCAGCACTGTAGCTAGTCTTCCCTTCTACACGAGGGACACGCTGAGTACAGTCCCTCAGGTGGAAAAACCATACAGCACACCAGTTGATCTTCTCTTCTCGCAGGAAGGGAAACAAACTTGTCTTTCTTAAGAAAAGAACGAGCAAGCTGTCGAGATCAAGTTCATCAATAATGAACTTGACTTGATCTCGACAGCAACCTAAGAGCTAAAGAAAATGAACAAGAAGCTCAATCTCTCAGGCTCTCACAAACTCTCCCCAGATTTACAATGTCACACAGAGAGAGATGGAAAAAATAAAGACTTGAACGTTTAAACAGATTTCTTGTTGCCTTGTCATGTATGTTCTTTGTCTGAATGCTTTGAAGTCTTTTACTCTTTATAAAGCTTCTGAAGAAGACCGTTGAAGAATATATCTGTTAGGGCTCCTCCTTCCCGTTGCTCTTCTTCTTCTTCTATTGCTCTCTTTGTATCTTCCATCTGTCTTCTTGTGTCTACCGGTTACTTGGAACAGAAGAGAGTCTTCGGCTTATGTATGTTCCAAGGTTGTCAGTAGCAGGTCCAACATAGGTCTGCGTGAGTAACATAAACCTACAGACATTTAGCCTCAGTTTGGTAACGAGTTAACATAAAGTTAACTCAAAGTTAACTCAGAGTTAACTCAAAATGCAGTTTGATAACAAAAAAAAATTAACTCAAGTGAGTTAGATTAAAAGTGAGTCAGATGTGAGTTAACTCACAATTTTTCAACCCACCTCTGAAGGTGGATTTGAGTTAACATATTGAGTTAACTACCTTTTTGCCCATGTGGTACAGAACATTAATTGTTACTTTCTCTTTTCCCAACACAACATTAATTGCTACTTTCTCTTTTCAAGTCACTTTTGGATATAAAAGTGGATTAATAGTGGGTTAACTCACTTTATCTTGCCAAAACAATCAAGAGAAAGTGGGGTTAACTCACTATAGTTAAACTGAGTTAACACACAAGAAAACAAACTGAAAAGTGAGTTAACCCTGCATAACTTTAGTCATGGGTTGGAGTTATCTCTAACCCTAACCTATTGCCAAACTGAGGCTTAATGCCAGAAGAGGATAGAAAGAGGGAAAGATCATATGTCAGTCAGCCTATACCTCATTTGTCTTTAGTCCGCAGGTTCTGCTGACAAAGCTGCCATACAAGATAGTCATTTTTTACCTACCACGAAAAGATAGAAAATACATAGCATGCAAAAATAGTTTTAGTCTGAATGGATTTCTTGGAGACAACTATATTTCAAGAAGTGTGCTTATAGTAAACATACTTTAAGACTTTGAATAAGCGGGAAATAATGTGTTTGAAAATATAGAGAGAGAAGGATTTGAATTATACTTGGCATCATATATTAAAATCATTGTGATATGATGGAACATTATTTGAATATAATATATCACTAATTGTTGTGAGAATCATGAGTGATAATCGGTGCATCCAATGCATTTAAAACATTTTGTTCACTAATCGATATATTTGAAGTCAGATTAACACTAATTGGAATAATATATGACTTGTATTCATCAATCGATACGTAACCAACACTAATCGAAACTATATATAACTTGTATTCACCAATCAATATGTGAACAACACTAATCGGAACAACATAACATAAGTGTTCACTAATCGATATATGAATAACGCTAATCGAAACCAAGGTTTGGCGCATCGCATTGAATCGGCCCGATTCGGGCAAATCGATGCGAATCATAGCTTTCCCGATGCGCAATTCGGATTGATCCGCCCAGATCCGGTCGTTCAGGCGAATCGGACTTAATTCGTCTGATCCAATCTGACACTATGTGAAACGCAAGGGACTGTACAGTCGTTCAGACGAAAGGGACTGTACAGTCCCGATTCGCAACGTAGTAGGTCAGAACCCTCTTTCTCCCCCTTGTTTTCACACTTTCTTTGAAAAAAACCCTAGATCTCCATGCCAAAACACTTGGGAGGGTTCCTACGTGAGTTTGAAACTATTTGGATGTGGATTTGGAAGCATTAAATTCTTGTTCTTCAAGTTTTTTTGGAGTTTCTACAGGGTTTGAAGGTAAGCCACCATATTCCTTCATTTTTCTGATTTTTTCTTGGTGTATGACTTAGATCTTCATGGGAAATGATGTTGCAAGTGATTGGTGTACACTAGCAACTATTTCTCATCAAGATCTACAAGTTTTTCATGTAGATTTGGAGATTTTCCCTAAATTTTACATTTTTGAATAAATTTTAAAAATATTAAAAAAATTTGAAGAACCAAAATTTGATAGCAATATTTGTATAACTTCTAAATCATGGTTAGAAATTGATTCCATATGAATCGGAGCTAAAATTAATTTGTGTTCCTGTGTGACTAATAAATGTTTTATAATTTACAAAAAATAAATAAAACTTGAAAAATCACAAACTCTCTACAGAGGTGTAAATGTTGTTGTATGATGTCCATTGAAAAAATTATCTCCACCATATGAGAACATTTTTTTTTAATGTCCGAATTTTGAAATTTAAATTAATTTTATGTTAATATATTTCATTTCTATTTGTCCCTCCAGAGAAGAAGGGCTCTACTAATGATATTGTGTGGCAGCATGGCACCATGTTGGGCAGTAGACACAACTTCAAGTGCAATTATTGTAACTTTACGGGACAAGGAGGTGGCGTCTCCCGGTTGAAGAAGCACTTTGCAGGTGGCCAGCTAGCAGGCTACCATGATGTGCAGGGTTGTAATGGTGCCAAGTGAAGTTAAAAAACTTATGATTGAACACCTTAAACATGTTCGAGCGGAGACTGCAAGAAAGAGGGCGGATAAAGAGATGCAGGAGATGATCATATCAGGAAGGGAACGAGATGAAGACGTTGAACATGAAGTAGAAATGTACGCAGAATATGTGCCTGATCCTGATGTGCAGGAAAGGGCCAGAGCACAGAGCAGGGCTGAGGCATGGGAAGCTGACCAAAGGGCAGCCTACAGAGTCAGTTTTCAGGGAGCTCAGCATGAGGTTGGCAGTGGCAGTGGCTCGGGGGTAGGGGGAGCCGGCGGAAGTCAGTCTCGTCGATTTTCTAATGTGGGGGATTACTTCACTCGGCCCCCTGCCACACAAGAACAAGGAAGGAAAAATAAGAGACCCACAGGTGTGCAAATAGAGGAGGTGGACCCTTATGTGTATCCTAGGGAGCATGGCAAGCAGACTAGGATTGAGGATGCATACAACTAGTAGGGGCCGAAATACAAGTTGGGTCGAGCAGTTGCAAAGTGGTGACACCATGCAGGGTTACCATTCAATGCAGCGAATAGTCCTTATTACAAAACTACTATACATGATGTTCAACGTACAACACTACATGTGCAGCCTCCTACAGCTAGGGACTTGGCTGGGAGATATCTTCAGAAAGAAGTTAATGAGATCAAGTCCTATATTGACAGTTTTAAGAAGAAATGAGAGAAGGATGGTGTCACATTGATGTGTGATGGTTGGTCGAGCACTACCAGGAGTAGCCTCATCAACTTCCTTGTGTATTGTGATAGACAAGTCTTCTATCACAAATCTGTTGGTGCATCAGATAGAGTACACAACTACGAATACATTTTGAGTTTGATGCGGGACGTTGTTAAGGAGATAGGTGAGTAATACATTGTGTAGGTGGTGATGGATAATGGATCTGCCTACACAAAAAGCAGGGGAGGAATTGATGAAGATTTATCCTCATCTTTACTGGACCCCATGTGTAGCCCACTGTGTTGATTTGATGCTAAAAGAGATTGGGACACTGCAAGCCGTCAAGATGGTGGAGGTGGGGCAGAAGATTACAAGGTTCATCTACAATCATCATGTTATCTTAGTGTGGATGAGAGAGTCCATATGTGGAAAGTTGTTGAGGCCAGCTGTCAACCGCTTTGCAACAAACTTTGTCGCATTACAAAGCCTATTGAAGTACAAGGATGGATTGAAATGCATGTTCAAGAGTGATAGATGGTTGCAAAGCACTTTTGCAAGAACATTGGATGAAAAAGAGGTGGAAGGCATCATCAACAGCTCGAATTTTTGGGATCGGATGTTCAAGCTGGTTCAGATCATTGAACCTCTATATGAGGTATTGAGGGTGGTTGATGGGGACAAGAGACCTTCTATTGGATTGGTGTACGCAAAGCTTGAATCCGCGAAGAAGAATATCCGCGAAGTGTCATATCAGTATGCACACTTGGTCTTGGACGTTTGAGGTCCTTGAGGATAGATGGGATCGGTAGATGAGTAGAGATCTACATAAGGTGGGTAAGGAAACTGTTGATTTAAAAGTTATAATAAGTATTAATGTATTTTGCAACCATGATATTTTATACGTCAATTGTAGCATATTATCTCCACCCTACTTACCATTACACGTAGAAGCTGGCATATGAGGATGACTTGACGGCTGCTTTTATAAGAGTTGTTGAAAGATTGTCAAGAAGTCATGTACAAGCAGCGGACGCCATTGATGAGGCAAGTATAGATTATCAACTTCCATCCAAATAAATACTTGAATTTGATATGCATGATCAATTTAATGTATGTATGATCAATACATTTTATGCAGATGAAGAGCTTTCGGGAGGCTATTGGGGGGTTTGCTGAGCCATCTGCCATTGCTGGTCGGGAGCGTGTTGAGGGCGGTAATATGCTTTTCCTTTCATTTATTGTCATTGCAACTTGATGGTTGAGGGCTAATTGAGTATCACTAACTTGGTTGCAACTGATTGGTGGTTTAACTTTGGGCATACTGCGTCAACATTGAGAAAAGTTGCAGTGAAGATCTTATCGCAGACATCCTCATTCAGTGGATGTGAGAGGAACTGGAGTACATTTGCATTGATACACACCAAAGTCCTGAATCGATTGTCATATAGGCGCTTGGACAACTTGGTGTATGTGCACTACAATAAGAGGTTGAGGGTCAATATCTCACAGAAGATCCAAAGCAGCGTGGGGACATAGACTATGATCCTGTTGACATTGGGTTCCTATGAGATGAAGATGACCCAATGGTTACATGGGTTGCATGAGCAACCATAGAGCAGGGGGAGTATGAGTTAGATGAGTAGGCAGATGATCCTGAAGATCCACCTCGCCCTAACACTTTCCTGACAAGGGCAGTAGTAGAAGCAACAACAGAGGAGGAGGGAGATCGTGGAGATGTGGGACAGCCATACTCCCCTCAGTTTCAAACCGATCCAGAGGCTGAGGTAGATCTTCTTAGGGACATAGAATTGGAGCGTGTTGAGCGTACTATAGGTGGGAGAGTAATCCCTTCGTTTCATTTTACATATTTTATCAATTGCATTTGTGCTAATGTATCATGTTGGAGGCTGTTACAGGTGGAGGACATGGTCATGATGATGATGATTTTAAGAGGTTGATGGAAGGCCTCCCCCGCACACGATCTTTGAGAAAAGCACCCTCACAATCCAGAAGGAGGGGTCATCTACCCAGATTGTTGTTCCCTCACAATTTAGAAGGCCTTCCACATCATCTCAACTGGTAAAGGGGAAGCAGATAGCTCAAGAATCCCGCCCAAAGAAAACTAGTGCAACGGAGTCTCGCCCCACTAAAGGCATTGTTATACGAGAGCCACCTCCCCAGCATAGAAAAGAAGGGTTGGTTATCTGGTTGGGGATCCAAGAAAGGCAAGAAAGGTGCTACCCTCGTTGAAGATCCACTTGACATTGCAGATTAGAGATCTTGGATCCAAATGCAGAGGATGACACACCATCTCCGTTGGATTCACCCCGGTTGCCCAATAGCGCCTCCCATGATTCGATGACTACTGGTGGGTCATCATTTTGTATTGCGCATTACCTCAGATATCTTTTGTGCTAACCTATCATAAAATCATATTGTATTTGTAGGTGGTTCTTCTTCAGATGGTGGAGATGGCGGTGGTAGTGACACACCTCAGGGAGAAGGAGATGGTGACAGTGGTCAGGGAGGAGGAGATGGTGACAATGGTCAGGGAGGAGGAGGTGGTGGGATAGCATTCACGGAGGAGCAATTTTTTCGGGTTGCAACCCAAGATAATCATGGTGCCCCACTGTAGTACAACAGAAGGTAGAAGTTTAGGTCGTGGCGGTCATGTAGAGGTTCAGTACTGGATTCCAATAGTTATGACACTATGATATCAAACTTCGAGAGGATGAGTACACAAGAGTCTGTTGGATCCTATGGCGGCCATAGCTATCACCCCGAGTCCACTAGCACAGAGCCACAGACTACTTTAGTGGGTACAGTGGGTATACTACCACATCAGGCTACCTTGGTCTATATATGTATCCTCCTGCAGCATTTTCTGTTCTTGTTCCAGTTCATGTTTTTGCTCCTTTGGAGGATGTACAGATGGCACAACTGAACGTAGTCCATCCCGACTACCAAATGTGGGACCATTATTTCAGGCTATTTCGATAGAGATACCATACCATGATGACATGGGATGAGTATCGTAATTGTGTCTGAAAGAAAAGGTTATCACATTATTGGAGAGCTACCCTCAGAGTCAGATAGGTTAGAGTCAGTGCCTAGCCAGGGCCCAGTCCCAATGGAATGCATATGATCCATATCAGCAGGGGCATTGGGAATATTAGAGTAAGTCATTGTATTATGTATTTGAATTTAGAGTTTGATCGTTGTATTTACTTTGTGCAATGTAAATATCTTTCTATTAATGAGTTTCAATTTTTTTCACTCTTCTAATAATTTTTTGATTGAAAATAAATGTTTGTATAACAATACATGACATAAATATCATCGAATATGATGAAACATATTTACAAGAGGCCTAAACCAGAGAATCAGTAAAAAAAAGGCCAGATTCAAAAGAATCGGCCAAGAAATGGACCAGAAACCAGGTTTCTGGCCGCATCCATGCGAATCGGACCGAATCGAGAGAAACCCGATTCGATCCGAATCACCGATGCATCAAACCTTAATCGGAACAACATATAGCTTGTATTCACCAATAGGAACTAGAATAACGCTAATCGAAATGGTGTTCACCAATCGGAACGCTTATAACACTAATCGAAATACTTAACACCAATCGGAACGATACTGAACCTTTGTTCACAAATCGAAAGGATATTGAATCTTTGTTTAGTATCGGAATTTTTATAACACCAATCGATATAAACTTTGTTCACTAATTGGAACAACACAACAGTAATCGGAATAGACTTTTGTACTCTTAATCGGAACACTGCTTCTTCAATAATTGGTATGAAACTTTTCTTCTCTAATCGATAGAAACTTCCTTTTGTTCTCTAATCGGAATACTATGAGACTTCTTTACTAATGGGTATAAAGCTTCTTTAGTAATCAATGTGCGCACATATCGTATGACGAAGTACATGCACATATATGACGAAGTATATTTCATGATAAAACAAAGCAGTCTTCGTGCATGACGAAGTGAACTTCGTGCATGACGAAGTGAACCTTCACATATGATGAAGTAAGCTTCTCCATTAATCGGTACGAAAACTTGTTCTATAATTGTTGTGGCACTTTAGTCTCTAGTCGATATACATTGAACTGTAATCAATATGAATTTTTAGTGCAAATCTTTAAAGCGATAGAAATTATCTTATTTCTTATACACAAATATCTTGAAGATATATATTTAAATATATTCATAATTAATGAGTTTTAATTATCACCAAAACATAAGGATAAATACATGAGTGGTTCAACAAGAAGCACGCCCACCATTGTATCATGTACCAGTCCTTTCACTATCTGAGCCGTAATGGCCCCACTTTTGTGGGGACTGAGGTCCACGGACCATAGTACAATAGACTTTCTAATAGTGCACAATATGTAAAGATACTTCTCTAAGCACAAATAGAACATAGAAGTATTTGAAACAAAAATCTTTCATTCCACCAAACATGTCCATTGATGCACCGAAAAGTAATCCAAGATCATAGAATGCATATGTATGTTTTGCAGTTAGACTTGCATCTTAATTGGAAACCCCAGCCTTCAATTCTAACCATCCATTCTATTTAAAATCTTGCTATAAACCCTAATGTCACAACAGAAATTTAATATAGGTCTTCATGGGATACTCCTAGTCCACCTTCCAGTCTTCATTTCAATAACAAAATACGATAAACCTCCCCTGTTACATCATTTTATACACACCAAACCCATCAAGAAACCCAAAAGAAATGAGGTAACTATAATTTGTATCACTCTTCTTCTGTAAAGATCCTAGATTACTGTAGAGGAGTCCTTTGGCTCCTAGACAACTGATGGAGACGTCAACAGCATTCCTGTTTTGCTGCACATCAAGTAGCCATATCCCTTGATGCTAAAGTTCTACAATAGATTGAGAGAGAGGAGTTACCTTCTCTGATAGGTTGCTTCTCGGTCCATTGATGAATTCTCTAATGCATTATCTTTCATTTTCTACTATATCCAGAACCAAGGAATGCAGAATCGGCCGATCTGGATCGACCAATTCTGGATTGGGCAGGCCTAGGCCGATCCGATTCCAAGAGGGAAGCCCTTGGATCATTTAAATTCCAGCCAAATTGGCCGAATCAGCCTAGATCAGTCCTGATCAGCCTGAATCAGCCGATCTACCACACAATTTTTTTATACATTAACTAATACATGTATTAAACTATCATTTCACATATATAAACTAATACATATATATACATACACACAAATTAATATGTCTAATATGATTGTGTACATTAATTTACATATTTATGTATATAAATACACAAAGGCATAAAGACATATATGGCATACACATACATGCATATATATATATAGTGGAAGTCTGTGGTGCGGCGGGGTCTGTTGGTGCGGCCCCACCACACCACACCTTGGGCACCCTCGGATGGGCATCCGAGGGGGCCCAAAAAATAATAATAAAATAGGACGTTGCCACCCCCACGTGCTACGTGGGCATCACAAGCGCACGTAACAAGCAACGAGGCAAAAATAATAATAATAAAAAAAAAACGGGACGTTGCCACTCCCGCGTGCAACGCGAGCACCACAGGCCCGCGTAACGGGCGACGGGGGGCAACGTCCCATTTTCTTTTTTTTTTTTGGTGCCCTCGAATTTGGCGCCTTGGATGGGCAGGTGTGGTGCGGACCCTGCCGCACCACAAACTCACTATATATATATATATATATATATGATTACATATTCAAAATATCTATTATGCATGTGTATATATTCATTGTCATATATATATGCATTAACTATATATATGTGCACTTTCAAAAAATAATCTATATATATATGTGCATATTGTCATTGTATTTACATTCATATATGATCTTACGTACATGAACACACACACAAATTCATGAATATGATATATATGTATAAAGTGCTCAACATTTCAACACTATTCACAATCATTAGAGTGTCATATATGTATAATGTATACATTTATAAGGATATACATATTAATTATGTTATACATTAATCATCTTCAGAACCTTATCTCATTATTGGGGCTGGCTACATGAATCTTGTTCTGCCAAAGATTCCATCAAATGCTATATTCATATTTAAACCCAATAAGCGAATGCCCCTTCCTAATAATATTGCACTATCTCATTTTAGGCCTACTCTGAGCTCTTTTACTTGTATCCACTAAAATTTGGTTACATTTTTTAACCGGACCCACAAGTTAGGAGGACGATGCATGTGTCTAAACCACTTGAGTCTATTTTCTTTCATTTCACTATCAATTGGAGCTATCCCCAAGTCCTCAAAAAAGCGCTCATTCCTAATCTTATATTTCTTAGTTTTACCACACATTCATCTCAACATCCTCATCTTTACCACACACTTTGTTAATATGTATGTTCCTTTCGTACTGCCCAACACTCTGTACCATATAACAAAACAGGTCTCACAGCTGTTCCATAAAAGTTCTCTTTAAGTTTCACAAGTATATGATGATCACAAAGGACTCTTGATGCACTTCTCTATTTTAACCAGTCTGCCTCAATCTTATGTGCAACATCGTCATAAATCTCCTCATTCTTTTGAGTGATAGATCCTAAGTACCGAAAACTACTATTTAATATGATATGTATATAGTGTATGATTACATATACATTATATATGTATATATTAATGGATAAATTTATGAACATGATTACATATATCATAAATATATGTGTAAATATTGAAGACACTTTTTCTTGATTTTACTTGATTTTTTTTCTGATTCTCCCTATTTTTTCAAACAAAACTATTTTTTAATCTAGCCGATCCTGGATCGGCCAGACTTCTTGAGGATCAATCCAATCCAGATCGGATCGAGATCGGCCCAGGCCGATTCCTGGGCAGATCTGATTCTATATTCCATGCATAGAACAGATTTTCCCAGTTCCACAAATTCATCTCATACTCATGCATTGTCATGTTCCTTTGAAACAATACTATACATTTTGTTTCCTTCATGGATCTCAGATGTTCAAGAACGAAGGTTTCATTAAAGACCTACATAAAGTCATCCCAAGCAATCTCCTCAACTGGGCTATTTTGAGAAATAGCCACGGCTTACAGATGCCATCAGTCATTAAAGACCTACACGGACTCATCCCAAGCAAGCTACTCAACTGGCCTATTTTTGGAATAGCCACGCATTACAAATGCCATCAGTCATTTGCACCTTCTTTTACATGGACCACTAAAGTCCTCTATTCACTATCCAAACAATGCATGCCATCAAACGTTTTTTTTCTTTCCAATTTATCAGTTCAGTGGTTCCACTTCATCTGGACTTGGTTGGCCGTGAAAGTTGGATGGTGCAGCCTTAAAAGCTTATAGCCTTATACAACCCATTGGTTTCTTCCACTCTGGGGCTTGAGGTCTCCATTAGCTCCTTATCCTGTGGGTACTTTTGCTTCATTGTATGTTACACAGCCTTCATAAATTATGGACGAGGCAGAAGTAACCAAATGGTAAGGAGCAGAGACAAAAGTGACTCTTACAGGAACAAGTGTAGGTGGGACAATCTTGTTGAGCTCCACCGCTCAAACACCACAAAGCATTTAACTCCATTATGTAGTCAACCTATATATGAATGACTTGACAAGGAGCCACTTTGGCAACAATGCTATCTGCCTCGCAAAATAAGATCAATGGAAAAGTAGGGATTGTGGATATAGCATAATGAACATCCTGAAGCTAAATGGCATACCAAAACAATGTAGAGAAGCAACTATCTGCTGTTTATAAGAACATTGGTTACTCAAGTTATGTTGTTCAAAGACTCAAGTAGTAGCTTATATGCCAAAATTAACAATACTGCCGTTACACCAGCATGATCCATGTCTTCAGATATTCAAACATTAAGAATAAAGAAGAGTTCCCAAGACTGAAAGGAGGGGAACAACGTTTACATATAGAAATATGTAACACATGCAATGAACATAACAAAAACAAAATAGAGCAATAAAAAAACAAACAAAATCAAATAGTGACAGAATTCTGCCACCAAAAATACCTTAGCTTATAGTTGACCACCCTATTAGGAATAGGAGTAACAGCAGCTTTTCTGGCAACTTCAATTGTTAATGGAAACTGATTCGCTTGAAAATTAGTTCTTCTCTTTGCAAGCACACCCTATGATGGATCTCAAGTTGAACCACAGAAACATCAGATAATGAGCTAACCCCCCCCCCCCCCCCCCCCCACAAAAAAAAATGAAAAAAATATATTTGAAGAAGGACCAATACCTGTCTAATAGATGACCTAGAATCCATGAATTTTTAACTTTGGAGTTTTTCTGGGAAGCAACAATGTTTTGGAATCCTCGACTTTTATTCTGTTACAGGAATAAATGAAAATGAGATTGTTCTACAAAATCAGGTCCAACGAGGAATCTATTCATGGAAGCAATAGACTCACCGACAACCTTGGAGGCCTCTTCCCTCCGAAGGTGTTTTTCTTGGACATCTTGATAATATCATCTTCAAAATAATACAGGAACATTATCCACATACACATCAAGACCACACTACATGAACACTGTTTAAGCTCTTGAATGACATACCTAAGCTCATGTGCATTTTCTTCTCAGTCAGAGCTATTGCTTCAGTTGTTAAAAGCTTTTCTGCCATCTAGCTGAGAAGCAAGTCAATGGAAATTGTATCATATGGGCTTCTTGCTGAAAAGTATAATTAATGAGAAACATCAATATCATCATTGGGCCCTGTTCATAGCTATGGAGAAGAAAATTGTCTAGAAAACAATATGGAGGGGAGGGGAGATTGGGCAGATGCTATATAACAATTTTTGCAAAGAAAGTGGTTTCTATGCCGAATTTTATTAAATAAACAAATGCAATACAATCAAAAGAGTGGGTACATGCCATATGGAATATGTAAAATGAGATCACAATGGATAGAGGCATTTGTTGCCAGCAAGCAGGATCAGTATGACTTTTGAAACTAAACCAACAACAACTGATAGCTATCAGTTACGCTGATCATATTATTTACACACTGAAAGGGAAATATAACAATGGTAAAAATTTATCCAGACAGTATGTGCCTTCATGTTAAAGATGAACATATCTGGAGATTGTGGACAAGGTGTTGTCCAATGTTTAGATTAAGGCATTTGCGTCATAGTGAAACAGAAGAACTTTTTGTTCTTTTTGAGGTCCCTGCCATAGTGACAAGGCACAGTCAACAGAATGTAGAGACCAAGGTTAAAATCCTGGGCTTCCCCCTAAACCAGTCCACCCCAATACCAACTGAGATAAAATCAGCCAGTGTGAAACAGGAGAACTTTAGCGTACTCAACTATTTTTCATTCCGATCCTAGGTGTATCATATAAAAAGTTGATTAAACATAAGTTACATCCGGAAATCTACAATGGCTCCGTTTCAAAACCAAGTCCTTGCAATCTACTGGAAAGTTCACCTACAATGTTCCTTAGCAAGTCATCATAAAAAAGGAACCACACAGATATCAGAATGCCATAATAAAAGGATTACCACCTCTCAGACGGTGGCACACTTGTCCACTTGTTTACAATTGCTGTTTTCCAATACTATAAATCGGTAAGTATGTGCTAGCTATCCAATTAGCTTAAATGCTTTGGCAGAACTGTCTAGATCATAACCTAGATTAGTACCAACAATTCAGAAAAAAACAAAACAAAGGTTAAAAATAACAAACGGCCTTTTAGCTAATAAACAGACTGTCCTGTCAAGCCACAGGCCCGCATGATGTTAGATACTTGCGTAATGGCATATGCACCTGTACACCAAATAAGATGCCAAAACAATCCCACATTATTTACAAAGGCTGGTCTCCTTCACATGCTGAGACTACCGATCATTCAGAGCAAGTATCAAGTTCAAAAGAGAGTTTGCTTTCACACGCGGGAAAGTTTGGCTATATAGACCACAATCTCTGACCATGACAATCACAATACAAGAACATTCATTCCGAATGAAGGATACGATGACTTAATAACATAATTAACTACGAAGAACTTGTGTCCGCATTCGACACTTATGGTACTAACTATGTCTGTCCAAACAGACTATCGTGTGACATCCTGAACCCCATAACCTTTCAAGAACTCAACAGTGCCAACAGACTGGACACTTCCGCAACATCTATCAGCTCAAGCAGAGCACGGTGAAGCATCCCATATTTCAGATTAAAAACCTTTTCACCACCCCAAACACAAAAAACATTAAATCACTTCGGACTTCCCCCAAGCTCTAGAGTATAAAGAAAAACCTACTCCGACACATCCGACGGATGAGAAGCACTCTTGCAGATCATCAGACATAAAAAGAAAACGAGAGAACAGAAAAGGAATCGCAGGTTCCACCGCGCACTCCAAATCGAGACGCCAGCAAATCAACACCGCAGCCAAGAAAAAGAATCCGATCCAGCAGCACACCAATGGCGAGATCACAGAACCGCTGACCTGCTCGCTAGATTCCGTCGACTGAGCTTGATCTGCAACTCAGTAGAGCACTTGCAAGCAGCGCCTCACCTCGAGCACTTTACAACTGCTCAGCATGCCATGGAAGAGCAGAGCATTGTGCTTCTCTGTACTTGGCTCTTCACCGAGCAGCTTCTGGCGGAAATCGGACGAGAAAGGACGAGAACGGGGGCGGCCCCCTGGAATCGGCAACAGAAGATTCCGGAGGAGCGAGATGCAAAAGTCTAAAAACCGGATGTGACGAGACGAGTCAATAAATCCGACCCAGGAATCCCACGATGGTGGCAGCTCGCGAGTGGAATCTTATCCAAACGGACTGCTCATATGCCACGTTCTTATCTTTGTGGACACACCATATTTCTAGAAATAGGTAATAGAATACATATTATTTATTAATAATGTTTATAAACATAAACTACTATTTTTAAGTACAGACTGATTAAAGTAAGCTGACGATATTTTAGGATTTTTCACATATCCTCCTGTTAATGTATAATTAGATCACAATTCACCTTATTTTTGTATTTACACTAAAAATTCTGATAGATGAAATTTTTTTCCACCACAAATGTTACGATCACTTACCATGTTAAAACTATAAAAAATAGTCAATAGAAATACACAGCGCGACCATAATATCCCTTCATCAAATAATCTATTTAACATTTTAAGAGTAAAATATCAAAATAATGTTTAAACCTCACCAAAATAGCCAGAAAAAAATATTCCAAATATGTATTTCACAGTTCCTTGATGGCAAGAAGATAGATTATGATCTTATATACTTCAAACATATGCCAAGAACCAAGAGAGTATTCAAGAGCTTGAACTCAGCTTAGGGAGCGAGGTCGGTGGTTTTCAAAAGAAACGAAGTTAAGGCAATTCAATAACCGGATGCCATTGAATAAAAATACTTTTTTTTGGGTTTTTTTTTTTCATTTGACACCAAAGTCATTGTTTCAGTAAGATATAAGGTCCCCTTATAATTATATGGGATAGTCTCGAGTAGAAAATTTTGGAATTTTATTTTATTTTACTTTTGATAGTCTCAGATAAAATAATAAAGATAACCAAACTCATAATAATATAAGATACATAGCCCCCCTCTATAATTTAATAAAATAGTCTTTGAAGAACGTAGCCAGGATCCCATGAACATCTTCCACTTTGCTCATCAAGTACTAAAACTTTTCCTCGAGGCCTCTCTTCAGGTCGTGGCACCAATGTCTCAAGAGAGTTACGAAACATTCTTAAAAAGAGACATACTTAATTGGTATGTCCGTCTCAAATGGGCAACTTTTTTTTTTGGCTCATAAACCTGTTGAATATTCAAATTTCTCTGCAAGACTGTGAAAAGGTGGGCAGGTAAAAGAGCTTGGGTAAAAGGATTTTGAAAAGCAAGTGACCATTATTATTAGAGGTATCATAAGGGGAGGGAGAGTAGATGCACAGTTGAGCACAGGATGCTGATCATCGCCTACAGCCAATATAAAATGATATATAGCACACACAGGGGCATTCTAATGGCATGGCTTATCCCAAGTTACAAATATTACAGATGGACTCATGATAGGCTTCTACTTGCTCTTGTCAGGAGTTCTCTTATCCAGCTCCATTTCACTCTTGGAAGTCTACCGGAAGAGCCTGCGCACCGATCTCTTTGGTACCTTTCCTTCAAGCTTCAGCCTCCTGTAAGCTTCCCTTATGTGGCAAGGCCTGATGGGACCAGTCTCTTTTCTCTCTGACATGACTATTTTACCTGGCAGTCACAGAAAAAAAAATAAAAAAGAATAACAAGTTCTGCTACAGCCGCTCTGATGCACTGTAGTAACATCATTAGCTTCAAGAACATCCTAAAAAAGAAGAAATGAGTTTTGAATCTGGAAAGCTAGAAGTAGTGTCAACTTGCGATTTTCCCTCATACATCATCCCAAGCTCAGCTTTATAATTTTGTTTACATTAATAGATAACATGAATAATTAATCCCACCCAACCAAACTAATTGGTGGCCTAGAGTGCAAAACATCAGCGAATATGACATCCTATACGGAGATTTAGATATTGTTTTGAACAGTGTGTGAAAAGACAAATTTCCAACTAACAAACTGCACTTCACATATAGCTGGTTTTGATGGTTAAGCTTTCTGCTAAAGTTGTCATCAGCTTTTCATCAAAATCAGCTTATAAATCTCTGATGGTACTGATCATAAAAAGCAGATTATCACAATCCAAGGCAACAACAGGTACAGCAGTGTGGAAAGAGGGATTCTTCGCCACATGAGAAAGAGAGAGAAGGGAGGATAGCGATGTGAATCCAACGTTCTAAAGTAAGATGGCTCTAAGTGACCTTAATGTTCCACTGGTCCATTTAGAAATTGGCTGGAATGGATAGAAAGAATCTTCATGGTTTGCTCCCACCTTGTCATCCAACATGCCAAAATTTGGGCCCAAGGCCCCAAGCTGGGCCAATCTCAAGCCAAGAGTAGCGAAGGAGGGAGTTTTTGGTTGGGTCAATAACAGGTAATGGACCTGGATTGGCTGATCCAATCCATTTTCTGAATAACCAGACTCGGAGAAAAGAAAAGTTATCAATAAATACGAATTTCAAAACATGAGAACATAAGGTTCACATATGTATAGTTTTAGTCCACATGAGAGCATAGTTTATACAGAGGAATGGCTACCAATAGAAGTGGCACAAGGAAGAAAGAAGATGCTTATCCACAGGCAGGCGTTTACTTCCACGTAAAGTGTGCTTTTAGTACCATACATACCCACAAAGAAAAGTGCGTGCATAAATGATGAGCTAGTGTTAGAAGGCATTCAACCATCATATAAGATAAATGACACGGTTGAGAAATAAATATGGTTACTTGCCTGTTTCAACAAGCTCCCCAACAAACATCTTTGCTATTCCAGACACCACAATCGTCATTGGCATAGAAATTTTCTGACTTCCTGTTATGCTTGTCAATAGCTGTCGGCAAACAACATTCCATTTCTTTAAAAAACAATAACTGCAATGAAGTAATGATAAAGGATCTATGTATAACAGAGAAACATATTTAATAAAGTCAAGATGATCACCAAGAAGCATGCCAAGCAATAATAATAAAGTTTTTGTTATATAGGAAAATTATAGAAACATGATTATCCTTGACAGCTCTATCATAATGTTATAAACATAATGAACTGTAGAACAACAGTCAAACACATGTCCCATGCAGATACGGTATACAGCCTAGAAAAAGGCACTCCCCCCCCCCCCCCCAAAAAAAAAAAAAAACCAACAAAAAGAAGAAGAAGAAAAATATACTACATATATAAAGCCAGAGCAAATTTGGCATCAAAGTCCGGTGGTGCGGTGGTGCTCCTAGGTTATCTTATGTGTAAAATAATGATACTTGTTTACTGTTAAAGGCTTGAATCCTAACCCAAAACCTAGGCATTACATATATAGAGATGAAATTTCCATGGATTTTTGATAGGGGACTAAATCACACACCCCTGTCATGCCAAATCGACTAGTTTGGGATGCAACATAGGTAGGGATAAGTGTTCACATATGAAGGGAGTAGCCAATGGGTAAACTTGCTTTACTACCATGTTGAAGGCCCAAACTCTAACCCAAAACCTAAGAGTGTTGAGTTGAAGGAATCCTCTATATATGCAGATGTGGAACTCCCACGGATTTTCGATGTGGGACTAGATCACAACCCCCCCCCTTGCATTTAACCAACTAGTGTGGGATGCAAAACGGGCAAAGACAAGTGTCCACATACGAAGAGATGATCCAATGGGCAAACCCGTTCTAATACCATGTTAAAGACCTAAACTACAACCCAAAACCAAGGCGTTGAGTTGAGAGAATCTTCTACATATATAGAGGTGAAACTCCCATGGAATTCCGATATGACAGAATCACAACAATACCAAAGGAACAGAAATCCACATTACCCTTCTCATGTTAGATTTTTGGAAGTTGGATCTTCGAAAAGATTCATATCTGCTCATTTGCTCTCCTGTAAATTGAGCCAAAATTAACCTGTAAGAATGGGGCATCAAAATGATCAGGCAAAACTCAGTAATATCGGTAATAAGCTAACATTATGTCCAAGCTGCTGGTATAAAACCTTCTGAGACCATCAACATGGATCTAATGAAAACCTAATTAAAACAGTGTATCTAGAGATGAAGTATCAATACAAGTAGGACATAGATGGCTTTTAACCGTTATTGGTCTGAAGGTTTCACAATGTCAATAGTCAATACCCACTTCCCAGTTTTGTCAAAAGTTTGGACAACATAGATAGATGGCTTTTAACTGTTACTAGTCTGAAGGTTTCACAATGTCAATAGTCAATACCCATTTCCCAGTTTTGTCAAAAGTTCAGACAACATAGAGAAGGAAGTGCAATCTCTAGTTTCAAAAGAGTACCACTTGAATTCAAATCCTCTCCCACCCTTCCCCAATGGCAATGATTACTTCATTCCAATGAAATTGATGTGGTACTACATTACATAGTGAGGTACAACCCCATTTCATGAATTAATGCAGACACCACCCGCTTAATCAGACAGTTTGGCTCATGCAAAATATTCTGGGGATGTTGATCATATCTTATCACTTTAATGGCTCAAATTAACCACACTTTCATTCAAGAACAAAAATATTTCAAGAATCACGTTCTCTATTAAATAAGAACAATGATTCATTATAATAGTGTCATAAGAACGCTTTGGATCTACATGCACATCCAGATTCATGTGAGGAAAAGTGCTGTGATCAGCCGCCCAAATGAAATGTTCCCTACATGCTCTGCCAGGATGACATGCTTCTCCATGACAGAATGCATGATGGAAAAGCAATTGTTTCTAACTTTCCATGCACATTCCCCCACAGCAAGAAACATTCAATACCGGTGGCACCATGAAAAAAAAATTCTTCTAACCAGCACTTAAAGTGTTATCCAAGAGCTCAACACTTGGATACCACTGGGGAGTGTTAACTGCCCTATTATGCTGTATAAGAAAAATCCCTATTATGCTGTATAAGAAAAATATAATAAGCTCGAGAGAACTGTCTATTTCCCTATAGAACAAAAATGCATCTTAGACTAAAAAATGATCTGTTCAAAGTTACTCATAGGTGAAGAACAGAATATTGCGGGGCTCGACTCTTAAGACTAATAGGATAAATTGGTGCTATCTTTGACCATGTGGCAGAAAACTTTCTTAATTCTAATAAAGTAACAAAGTGGTACTTTCATCACCCTGGCCTGCAAAGGCATGCATATACTGGAAGTGAAGATGTTGACAACAACTGACGAAAGTAAAATTTTACACTCCATGGTAATCCGCATAGATGAAGAAAGAGAGAGATTAGAGCTCCCAAACAGTAGATAAACTAGACATAACAGACACAAGCTTAATATTATTGTCGTCTAAACAAAAGTTGCGAAGGCTATTCCAAACAAGAATAATGCAATGTAAACAGGAAAAGCATTCAACATGTCAAAGAAGCTGGCAGACTCATCCCGCCTCCTGTTGAAAGTCGCAGTAACAAGGACATTAGTTGACCGATATAAAGATGAAGAATAACTCTGCTCTTAAAATTTTGAAACTTTAATAGTCACCAAGTTCCAAATACGTGTAGAGGATTTGTGAATCTACTAGAAAGTCTTAACAGCTACCAAAACTACAGAAAGCAAGAGGAGTATTCAAAAAAAGAAAGGAACAAGATTGAACAGTTTCACAACTCAACTCCATCTTCGAAAGCTTGTCAGGGTCGCCGGACGGGAACTTGCTGATCTCCACGTCCATATGCTCTTCGTCCTCCTCCTCGTCCTCCTCCTCCTTCGCCCTACCCGAGCCCCCCTTGCCAGCTCCCCCGGTGGCAGGCGCCGCGGCCGCCACTGGCCTGGGTCTGGCGTCCGCCAGCAGCTGCTCCTCGGCCTCCTCCTCGCCGCCCTCCGTCTCGCCGCGGCCGCCGGTTGCGGCGTTTCCATCCTCAGGCGGGGAGGGGAGTCCGGCGGGGATTCCTGCTCCTCGCAGGCCGCCTCGAACGGGTCCTTCATCGGCCAGTGATCTTCCCACCACCCACGCTAAAAGTCGGAACTAGGGAAGAAGACCGAAGTCACGGCTTTGGGGTTGTCGGTGGACTCTCTCTCTCTCCACTCCTCCGCTTCTCCTTCTTTGCAGAGGACTTGGCTGGTTGGGGGTACTTGAGACTACCGGTTTTACGTCGCGGTTTTGGGGGAGGAAGCAGTTGCTCCGGCACAGGTCCTCCTCCGTCGGCGGCGGCGGCAATGGCGCGCTTGGGCGCTCGTGTCGGCTTCCGTTTCTACCCTTGTCGGGTTAACGATGAGTTGGCACGTGAGGACACACACAGGTGATCAAACGCGGCACCGGCTCATCTCTGTTAAATTATGGGAAAATTAATTCCCGATCTACGAAAGAATTTTCTAATCATGTGTCAGAAAGTTTTATTTTTCGTGAATCACTCTATAAAATACAATTTCCCTCCGTTTATTTAGTTTTTCATTTTGCCCTTCCATGTAATTAAAAACTCACATGTCGCCTTTTATTTGGCTCCTAGTCTGGATTCCTCAACTCCGACGGATCTCCTCAGGATTTTCACAACTCCAAACGAACCTCTATTCAGGATTTGCTTATTTCGCAATGCTAGCCAATGTCTTCTGAGTCTCCTCTTTTCACAATTTCGGTGAAGCTTTGTCGGATCTGCATAGCCGCTTGTTACTTAGTTGCCTGCTCCAAAGATTCTCTGTTATTGAGTCTTAAGATTTTCTTTACCGCTAAATCCAGGTACCTTGAATCATTACATCCTTTCGGATATGCATTTTTGTTCTATGGTCGTTGCTACGTTGCGTCATAGACACTATTTATCTTATTTGTTTCTTTCTTTTGACTAGCAATAGATGGAATGGAGAAGATGGTTGTGAGGTACATTTATAGTGATGAGGTTTTCATTTTTTTCGTTCGCCCAAATATGACATTGGATGAAATGAACGTAGTTTATCGAAGAGAGAGTTTGAAAAGAGGGAGATGATCCATAAGATATATGTTACCTGGGTCATCGAAGTACGACGCTTGTCTAATTGTGAATGAAAACGTGCATGCTATACTTGAGTTGCATAGACTACATGAATGCATATATATTTTCATACAATTGATGTCAAATAGAAGATACTTCTCTAGAGCATCAGAAGGTAGGTCACGATAAGTTTTTTTGATAGCTTTAAAGTATATCAAGGCCTTTGTTAAAGTAACATAATGTTATAGTATATTATGTTATGTTTTAAATTGTCTGTTTTACCCACTTAAAGTTATTCACATGTTATGTTAATATAATAGTAATTGTTCCAAAATATGATTGAATTTTATGGACTGAACTGTTTGAATTGTACATGTTATTACTTAAAGTAATATGCATGTTATTGCAATCCAGTAATCATCGTCGATTCTTAAAGTAACCGATGTAATATTTTAAAATATTCGATTTACGTCGTAAAGCAAATTACACAATCTGTTAAAGTAAGGACAATACGGGTAAGGACAATACGGGTACACGGAAAGTAGGAGCTGCCAAGTCTTGACCTTGGAGTTCACGAACACCAATCCTTGAGTCCACAAAGCCACACGGGGCGGGGTTTCCTCGTTAGCAAAAAAAAAAAAAAAAAGTGTCGCATATTGCTAATGTAACTGATGTAATGTTTTAAAGTATTCGTTTTACGCCCTTAAAGTAAATTGCATGATATGTTAAAATAAGCGTCGTCTATTGTTAAAGTGAATGATGTAATATTTTAAAGTATTCATTTTTCACACTTAAATTAAATTATATTGTATATTAAAGTAAGTATCGTCTATTGTTAAAGTAACTAATGTAATATTTTAATGTATTCCTTTTATGCGCTTAAAGTAAATACCATGGTATGTTAAAGTAAGAGTCATCTATTATTAAAGTAAATGATGTAAGGTTTTAAAGTACCTATTTTACGCACTTAAAGTACATTACATGGTATGTTAAAGTAAGCGTCATCTATTGTTAAAGTAACTGATCTAATATTTTAAAATATTTGTTTTACGCAATTAAAGTAAATTACATGGTATGTTAAAGTAAGAATCGTCTATTGTTCAAGTAAATGATTCAATATTTTAAAGTACATGTTTTACGTGCTTAAAGTAAATTATATGGTATGTTAAAGTAAGTATTGTCTATTGTTAAAGTAAATGATGAAATGTTTTAAAGTACATATTTTATGCGCTTAAAATAGATTACATGGTATGTTAAAGTAAGAATCTTTTTTTGTTAAAGTAAATGATATAATATTTTAAAGTACATGTTTTACGCGCTTAAAGTAAATTTTATGGTATGTTAAAAGTAAGCATCGTCTATTATTAAAGTGCAAAAAAGTGTTAATAATTCTTGTGAATAGTGACATTAATTCCCAATCGCTTTATCACAGATTTGGCGAGTTGTCCTCCAATCTCATCAAGTCGTTCAATGTTTGGATACTAAATGCACAGACTCTACCCATTCTTCACATGGTCGACAAAAGCAGAGTGCAAATCTTGCAAATGGTTGCTAATAGGAAAGATCTCCGTGAGTCATGGGACCATTCATTTTGCCCGAAAGTGCAAAAAGTGATTGCTCAGAACATAAATGAGAAAAGAACCTTGGTAGTATGGGAATAAGACAGAAATCTATACGACATCATTGAAAATGTCAGGCATACGTTGTCGACCTACATCATCAATCTTGATCCTGCGGCTATTAGCAGCTTCAATAGATTCCTTGCAAAAATACATGTGTTGCAATAGCCTGCAACGGAGAGTCGATATCTTGATATGTATTGCCAGTTTACAGCAAGGAGATGTACAAGGCTGCATATCAACAAAACATTCAACCAATCACAACATTTGACATGTCAGATCCACCTTAACTAAGAGATATGCAAATCAATCCCCTATTAACGAAGAAGTTGCTCGGTAGACCTAAAAAGAAGCAAATACGTTCAAGGGGAGAAGTGGAACATGTGTACATTTATTCTAGATGCAAAGAGACGGGTCACAATAGAAAATCATATAACAACCCCATACAATATGATGAATGAACTAAGTTCCTACATCTGTTAACAATATACATCTCGTGTCAAGAGTAACTTTTAAACTCCAACATACTTTAACTCACAATCACACATATTTTATTGACTTTGAACCCTTACTTTAAGTATTTCAAACTAATACCTTCATGGACGGACGCAGCACATAGGCAGTGGGGTCACGTGACCCCACTGATTTTTTCCCCCCCAAATGACCATGGGCGTTGCAGGTTTTTAAATTTTTTTTTTGTGAAGGGTGACCCCACTGAATCATCCGAAGGTGAACCGATTCAAGTCCCAAAATAAAAAAAATTCTTTTGCCAATTTGCCCTACCTCCGCTTCGCCTTCTCCCAGCTCGTGCGTGCCTCTTGCTCCGCACGGCGGAAGAGGAAAGAAAGCCCCGAAGGCCGAAGTCGACCTTGGCTCTCCTCGCCTCAGCGGTCGCCGGTCAGATCTCGCCGCCACGCCCTCCGGAGGATCCCAATAAAAAATTGTCGCATTGTTATCGAAATATTTATTTTTTATTCTAAATATTTATTTATATTATTTTTAATATATATAAATATATAAATATTAAAATATAGTTTGAGTGACCCCACTGGATAAAATTTCTGCGCCCGTCCCTGAATATCTTCATAATGTTAATAGTGACTTTAACTCTCATATACTTTAACTCGGCATTACACATACTTTGACGTCCTCCAACTCCTACTTTCAGTATTTCAAATTTATACAAGTCATGTTAAGTTTTACTTTAACTGCCATATACTTTTAACACACCAAAACATATACGTTAATGACTTCGAACTCACACTTTAAGTATATCGAACTTACACTTTAAGTCATGTCAAGTATGACTTTAACTTATGTATATTTTAACTCACAATCACACATATTTTGACAACTGCATACTCATATTTTAAGTATTTCGAACCTATACTTTAAGTCATGTCAATTGTGACTTTAATTCCCGTATACTTTAACTCACAATCACACATTTTAATGACTTCGAACACTTTAAGTATATTGAATTTGTACTTTAAGTCATCTCAATTATGACTTTAATTCTCATATACTTTAACTCACCATCACACATACTTTGACGAGTTCGTACTCTCTATAAATTAAGTCATGTCAGCTGTGACTTTAACTTCAACATATTTCAACTTACCGTCACAAATATTTTAAGGACTTGATACTATTACTTTAACTCTTTAGAACATAGCCTTTAAGTATTGTCGAAAGTTACATTAGCCACGTGGACTTTAGACTCCAAAACTACTCACCATCCTCCATAAAATCTCTATTTTCACATCACAATATATAAGTGTTCACTTCAAAACAACTGTCTTTACGTTAGCTCGCATAGAGTTAAGGCTTCAAATCAAGTACCATTTACTTTAACTCATTACGTGTTTACGTTAATTGGCTTACTGTCTTACTTTAACTCACTACGCGTTTACGTTAATTGACTTACTGTCTTACTTCAAAAAAACTATGCCTTCACTTTAACTCGCGTATTGTCGCAATTCAACTGCAAAATATGAAATGCTTTAATTGCTACAGTGGCCAGACTTTAAAACTGCATAATTTTTACTTCAAACGCAAGGCAGGATGCCGTAAAAGGAAGCACGAGAACCCACATAGCCAACGAGGGTATAATCGACATTTAAAAAGATTGCTCACGATCAGATGACGAAAGCGTCGCTCGAGTACCGTCCAACGTGGATCCCAAAAAGTAAGGACTAGAAATTAACATTCACAAAAAAACATGGACTTCTTAGCGCTCACGTTATAACAGAGACCTGCAGATAAGGCGCGCTGCTTGTTAGGGACCAAGAATTAATTTTTCCTTAAATTATTCATTGAGTGGGAATTCGGTTGTATTTAGATTTGTTAATATACCTCTGTTATATATATATATAAACTAGTTCTTTGCCCGTGCGATGCACAAAAAATTCTTAATTTTTAAAATTTTAAAAATATATTATTTAAGAAAATAAACATAGTTAGTTGTTTATGTATAAAAATATCTTTTATATTAAAATTGGATTGAATTACATGTTTAGTCTACATATATTTTTTATGATGGCTGAAAAAAAAATTTGTCCAAAATTATATATGAATATAAATTTTCAAGTTAGATGTCAAAAAAGTACAACTTCACAAACAGTCAAAGAAATCAAAGCATACAAAATTTAAGGAAATATATATTCTTTACATAAGAAAATGAAAAAAATGAAATTTATTTATGCAATGCAATGTTTGTAATAAATATTGGAATGTTTTACTTTTCCTATTACATACTTTCCACCTAGGTGACACCTAGGTACATGCCTTGATAATAATGATTAGATGTAAAAATTTGAGTTTTGTTGGTGTGCTCTTGGGCATTTTTTTTTCTACTTTTGGTGACTAAGATCAAGATAGGAGATTTTCAACTGTCCCAGCATAATCAGATGAGGCTAGATGAGAGCATCAAAATGAGGAGAAAAGTTCAAGATAAATACATTTTGCAGCATGTGTATAATGCCATATTTTGGAGCCTATGGAAAATGCATCTGCAAATTGTTATTTTCAAAGAAATATGTTAACACTTGCTTCTCAGAAGAAAAAAAAAAAGGTTTCATAAGACTTCTGCTAGGTTCCTGTCATAAAAAAATATCGTGTATTGATGGATATAGTAAATCTTTTTATCCTGAAATTAACCACAGATCTGTCCCAGATAAATGGGATAACGAACTTTCATTGACCTCAGACCATATGCTTGTACAGTCTATGCATCTGATTTTTGTCCTAATTTTAGCATGTGTCCCTCCTAAGTGACAAATCAGGTCCTTGTTGATGTTTTTTTCTTGAGTTTTACCCTGTCAATCACTTAACACTATGAAGGTTTTCATTGAATCTCTTACCTATATATTCCCTAAGTTGGGCATATCATTATCTAATCATTTTTCCTGAAACTTTCACTTTTGAATTTGGCCTTACCTTTATCATTTGTTATTGGTGTCAACTATGGGATCCAAAAAGTGCATTTTCATATTCAAATGCATTCACTCATCTACCATTAGTTCATTTTTGCAACAGAGAGAAAGGTCGATACAAATATGCAGGGCAATGGAAGCATGGAAGAATGCATGGATGTGGTGTCTATGAAGTGAATAAGGAAATCATACATGTTTGACATTTTCTTTTCCTCTGACTGTCTTCGTCTAATTTTGCTGCTGTCTGCTTTCATTGAATTGAGATTTTAAGAAGCACTTTGTTGGATGACCCAGACTAATGGTTCATATAGTGTATAAAGTAATGGAGCCTTCTGCACACATAGCATAAGTTTTTGAGTTGGATGACCCAGCCTAATAAACTCCAATATAGTGTCACACAGGATTGATCTGATTTCTAGGGATTGTTCTCTCTTAATGCATCTGATGTGAATTTTCTGCTCTTCTGCCTATGTCGATGACTGTCCTTGTCCTCTTTCTTTTGGAGTTTATTTCCTATGCATTCGCCCAGTATAATTCAGTTTGGATTTTTGCCTCTGTTTGATTTCTTCTGTGGTGCATAATCAGATTAACTGAAAACTCAAAATTTCCAAACATCTAAACAGAGTTCTCTTTGAAAAAAATTTAAATTCAGAAATTCATTCAAACAGTTGTATTAAAAAAAATTTCCATGGAAGTTGCTGATTCGAAGGAAGAGGTAAGTAGGATTGCACAACCAATAACTGTATTGAAACACCCAGCAAAAATTTGTATTGAAACACCCAGCAAAAATTTGTATTGAAACACCCAGCAAAAAGCAAAATTAACCGCCAAACCTAAAAAAAAATTCTGCATAATCTACTTCAAAATGGACACTTCCAAACTATTTTAACTACTACAATTGATCTTAAGGGCCTTTTATATACAAATTCTTATAAAGAGCTAAATTTGCATAAAAAAACATCATAGCTCCAACACAGGAAAATATCATCAAAAGCCCCAGTCGGTTGAAATTCAGCAAGTAATTGATGAGAAGGTGATGACTCATAAAATGGCCAATTAAATCGAATTTGGATTCGATTATATATATCTGATAAACAATGGGAATCAGATAAGGAAATATTAAAAACTATAGAAGTCCTACTTAATATTTAGATAAGCTCATTTAGATGTTTGGTCCAGCTATGTAAACAGATAAAATGTCCAAACAGATAAAATGTTTGGTCCAACTATGTAAACAGATAAACAGATAAAATGTCCAAACAGATAAAATGTTTGGTCCAACTATGTAAACAGATAAACAGATAAAATGTCCAAACAGATAAAATGTTTGGTCCAACTATGTAAACAGATAAACAGATAAAATGTCCAAACAGATAAAATGTTTGGTCCAGCTATGTAAACACATGGTTTGGTCATGCTATGTAAACAGATAAAATGTCCAAACATCTAAACAGAGTTTTCTTTTAAAATAATAATCAGATTAACTGAAAACTCAAATTCTCCTAACATTTAAACAGAGTTCTCTTTAAAAAAAATTAATCAAAAATTCATTCAAACAGTTGCATTAAAAACAAACTATATATACCAAATGCAAAGCAAAACAAACTGTGCAAACTATACATATATAAAGCCATGGATGTTCTGAACAAATTACCACAAACTATATATACAGTAGGTCAAATAGAAAAGTTGTATACATATTCTACTGTCACTACTTACTGCCTTATAAGTTTATTTAGAATCAAAGGCACCAACTTAAAATAGGGATAAAGAGTATGTTATTTAACTACTCTATAGTTATTTAACCATACATACAGGCATAAACATCTAGCAAGGGATATATTTCACTGTCTTTGTAAGGGTCTTAAATGGTTAAATTAAGAGCAAAATGGACTTTTTTTTTTGGTTATTAGCCCAGTGGTATCCGCCACTGGGAAAGCTCGGCACCACCCGGGTTCGATCCGGGTGGAAGCGCCCCCCCACCCCACCCCAATGTCCATTCTGAAATTGTGGACTGGAAGAAGAGGTAAGAAAGAAGAAGCAAGGCAGGCAGCGAAGGTATAGGGCCTCTTACCCTGCCACCTTTTGGAGCACTGGAAGAGGTGCACTGGAAGGCAGCGAAGAGAATGAACAAACTTTCACTGGATGAGCAGCAAGTACTTATATACTCAAACCTTCCTACTTGGACTCTAAAATAAGGAAAGTTGTGGACTGGAAGAAGAGGTAAGAAAGAAGAAGCAAGGCAGGCAGTGAAATTAAAAAAACAAATAGGCTGGTAAGCAAGCTGAAAGCTAGAAAATCCATTGAATGAGGGGGAAACCTTTCCATTAACTTGGTGACCGGAAACTAAAGGGCAGTCTGGGACGGCGATGCACGGAGTTTGTTTCGGCGACGGCGCAAGGGCGACGGCGCAAGGGCGACTGCGCAAGGGCGACCGCGACGGCGATGCACAGAGTTTGCGTCGGCGACGACGCGAGGGCGACGGTGATGGCGCGAGGGCTTTGGCATGAGGGCGACAGCGCGAGGGCTTTGGCGCGAGGTCGACGGCGCGATGGTGAGGCTGCGATGCAGAGGGCGAGGGAAAGGGCGAGGCTGCGAGGTTGGGAGGCTGTGAGGGCGAGGGAAAGTGGCGAGGCTTCGCGGGAGAGGACGAGGGCGAAGCTTTTTCTGAAGACATGAGAAGGCGTACAGCACGCCATCTGCACAGGGAAGCGGCGAAGCTCTGTTGCAGACCTGGGAAGTCGAAAAGCCCGGCCCTTTTCACCGGTAACTGAAAGGGTATGTATAGGAGGGAGGAAGAAAAAGAATAGAATAGTAAATGTAACGCACGAAGAAAGAAAGAGACTATTAAATGTGTAGACATCACAGGGAGGAAGAGAGACTATAATATGACAGTTTTGGCGGGATTTTGGAAGAGTCTAAGACTGCCACGTGTACTGATAAGACTGAGTTATATTATAATAGTATAGATAGTATAGATATATCGTTCCAGATTTTTTTACCATAACAACCCTAACTGTGCACAACGGGTCGGGCATTCCACTTTCAAAACGAAATGACAAGGATAACCTTATGCTGACCATCCCGTCTCCCCCCACCCCCCTCCCCTGGTTATTTTCTGTCTTGGCTAATTATCGCAAGGTTTTTCAAATCAAAACTTTCACTATGCTACTTCTTTCATTAGGAAGTCATATGGTAGGTTACTTTAAAATAAATCTTCAAAATAGCTTTGTAGATGTATACTAGTCCTACACCCATGCGATGCATGGCGATGTATCACAAAATATTAAAAATAAAGATATTATTTATAAGAATAATAGTTATTTAAAAAATAGTTATATTATATAAAAGGTAATAAAAATATAAAAAAGAATAGACCAATAAAATATAATACATGAAGAGATCAAAGTCCAGTGCAACGAATCTTCTTCGTGACATTTGTTGAACCACTCACATATATTTATATCGATATTTTGATGATAATTAAAACTCATGAATATCATAAATATATTTAATAATATTTTCACTCTTAAATATCATGAATATATTTAATAATATTGTTTAAAGATAATTTATTATCAAAATATAAGAAAATTCTTATTGCTTTAAAGATATGTGAAGTTTAAGTGTCATAATGATTATAGAAGGTTTCTACAGATTAGTGAAGAAGTCCACTTCGTCATGCCTCATTTGTTCATCAATCGGTATGAGTGCTACATTGATTACTGAAGAAGCCTCTTATCGATTGGAGAATAAATCGTTTATTGATTGGAGAACAAAAAGCCTCTTATCAATTGTTGTGTAAATCGTTTTGATTACTGAACAAAAATTCAGTATCTTACTGATTGGTCTTATACATGTTCTGATTGGTGAACATCGTTCGGTTGCTTTACACTGATTGGTGAACGTTTGTCTTATCTTATCGATAAGTGTTATGATTGTTTAGATTACTAAACAAAGGTTTACTATCTTACCGATTGGTGATATAAATGTTTCGATTATTGAACAAAGATTCACTACTCTTCTGATTGATGTTATTTACATTCCGATTAATGTTAATATGACTTCAATTCTATTGATTGGTGAACAACATATCGATTACTGCTATTTTACATCGATTGGTGAATATTTGTCTTATCTTACCAATTGATGTTATGATTGTTCCGATTACTGAACAAAGGTTCAGTATCTTACTGATTGGTGTTATAAGTATTCTGATTACTGAATAAAGGTTAATCCAATTAATATAAACATTTAAACAAATATAATAGTGAAACTAAAATAGAAAGAATAAGAATAAAAATTATTTATAATTATTTATTCATCTTTTCAAGGTCAACTTTCTAATGCATAACATAATCTATACTATATATAGTATACATAACCAAATTAAAATAAGAAAAAAAAATTATGCATAGAAAGACAATATTCTTTCTCTCTTTCACTGTAGCTTCATAGCTTTGCTATAGTAGCTACAGTGCCCTTCGTTTTCTTTTTCTTCGCCTTCTCCATTTTCGGTGTTCACGGTGTTTGAGCACTGAGCCCGAAGTCCGGCCAAAGTGGAGATGTGGTCTTATCTCCAAGTCCGTCAGTTGCATCTGCATCCTGGCCTCATCTAGCTTCAGCTTCCAGTTCCCCCTCTAGACTAGAGCATAGTTTGTCGCGGGGGAGGCAGTGCTGCTGCCGATGCCGGGGTGGTAGAGGAACTGGGCAGAGGCGACGGAGGCAGAGGAAAGGAAGAACTAGTCATAGTGCCCACGGTTCATGGTGTTGCGGAGGTAGAGCTACTTGAAGTAGAGGACCTGGATGGCCATCTGGACAGGGAGGCTCTCATTCTAGGCAGTGTGGCTTTAGGCTTTCGCAGCAAGAAAGCCTTCCCCATGTGCTTGGGCTTCTATGGCGACACCACCCTCCCCCTCCCTACCCTTCCCAGCTGTGAAGTGGGACAACCGAGGCACTGGGGAAGAGAGGGGGGATCCGTGGAGGTAGCCAAGTAGGGGTGTTCATAATATGGTCCAAATCAAAAAAGTGAACCGAACCGACCGGTTTGAGTTGATTTGGTTTGGTTTCACAGACATCACAGTTTAGTTCGGTTTCAGGTTGGGGAGCCAAAATGAACCAATATATCTATACTATTATTATAATACTCAGTTCTAACACTACACGTGTCAGTCATACATCCTATCTACATCCCGCCAAAATTGTTATATGGCTAAAACCCTCTATTATCTTTGCTCTTTCTCCCTACCGCGGTACAAAAAATCAAACTTCTGTCAAAACCAGGAAGCCCAGCGCACACACCTCTTTCTCCTCCTCAAAACCAGGAAGCCCAGCGCGCCAAACTCTTTCTCCCTCATAACCAGGAAGCCCAGCGCAGCGCACACACCTCTTTCTCCTCCTCAAATCCAGGAAGCCCAGCGCGAACTCTTTCTCCCTCATAACTAGGAAGCCCAGCGCAGCGCACACACCTCTTTCTCCTCCTCAAATCCAGGAAGCCCAGCGCTCTAGCCATACCTTCTGCAAACCAAAGCTTCCTAATGTTCTACCCAAACCTTCCTTAATTTTTGATGAATTTTCCTCCTTCTGAAAAAATGTTAACATACCCGGAAGGTCCGTTTGCTCTTACTACCCGGCGTCGCAGCTCCGGCGTCACATCCGCGTCTTCCCTCCGTAGTCGGCACGTACCGCGCCGCGCTAGACACCGCCCAGAAGGCGACGACCAGCAGCACCAGGAGCATCGTCCCCCACCGATCCCCCATCGTCGCGCCCACGTACGTCCCCTCCTCCTTTCCTGTGTTTTGCCCATT
Organism: Colocasia esculenta; assembly: GCA_014218235.1. Taxonomy (NCBI): domain Eukaryota; kingdom Viridiplantae; phylum Streptophyta; class Magnoliopsida; order Alismatales; family Araceae; genus Colocasia; species Colocasia esculenta. The sequence continues at coordinate 64,117,859 of CM024756.1, forward strand.
GCAAGTAATCACATTTGCTAATCAGATTCTGCAAACAATAAGGTTTCAGAATTGCTAAAAGTAATTTTCTTTTGTTCTGAACGGGTACATTGCATAGGCTAATCACCTGTTTCTTTTGTATATCTCCTTAAGTAGTTAATATATAAATTTATAGATATTAACATTTAATGTATAAATATATAGTTATATAGAAAGAGGAGCATGCAAAAAGTAAATTTTTGCGCATACAACAGCCTCCCTCCCTGACTGCTTCACACCCTCCCCCCTCCCCTCCCTCCCTGACTGCAGAGATTCTGGAAAATTTAGATGCATATATTTTTTGACTACAGTAAAAAAGAAATTAGAAGGCAGACCCATATATTTTTTCAGACTACATTGCCTTGATGATATTTTTTTAGATACATATCAAATATGCATATACTGTAAATCTTATTTAGATGCATATATTTAGATGCATATATTTAGATGCTTTTTACTGGATTTTTATAACTGAGATGTTAAGGTTTTTAAAAATAAATGTTTTAACACCATACATGCATTATAACTGGATTTTAGTAAATTTAAAAAGAGTGAGGCATGAAAACCAAAATTATGCTAGCCTCATCTACATGTGCACTAAAATCAGATTGACTGAATTTTTATTTTGTTTACTGGGGAGGAGATGGCAAAAACCTTTTAGAAACTTGAGAGCAGCCCATTGATGTAGTCATTTTCTCATTAAATCCCAGGACAACCATATACTAAGCTGCTGAATTTTCATGAGATATGTCATCTATAACCTTAACTGAAGCATCTGTGAATTTTCCGAAGCAGTTATGTTTATGTTCCTGCTTTCCTGTCTCACATATTTGCCATCCTGTATGTCACATACTTGATTTATGCTTATATATTTGCCATCCTGTATGCAATCCTGTTTCAAATCTTTGGTTCTGTTTAAGATTTATCAGTGGTATCCTTTTCAATAATTTTCTCAGTGCGAACTCTTTCTGTCCATTTTCTTCCAGAATTTAAATTGCCTCGCGCTCGCATCGTCGATCTTGAAGCCTTCCCATCGCAGGCTCACATTCGTCATTTTCAGAGAGGTACTCAACGGTTTTTCCCCAAATTTTTCCCCGTTCATGCTGTTTGTTCCCCATCGTCGAGTTCATATAATTTGAATAACTACATATATGCAGCTGCTTAATTTTCCATGAGATATGTCTGGAATAACCTTCACTTAATGTTATGTAGCCCAAAACGGGGAAGGATCAATTAATCTTTCCTTAATCTTCTCCTATGTTTTAGAAAACATACTGCCATATCATCATCATCATCATCATCATCAGAGCCATATCCCATTAGAAAACATACTGCCATATATGGCTCTAAATATTATATAGTGTAGATATGTGAGTAGGACAATTTTTTTACGTGTATGGATTCGCCGTTTACTATATAGACAATTGACTACATAACACAGATCAAGAGGATCTTCTTATTATGGCAAGCAAACACTTCCTTTTTTTGACACACAGCGAGCAAGCACTTGAAGCACCATTAAGTAGAATTTCTGAATCAGAAAATCTGAACAAGAATGCATGGATAAGAGTATTGTTTGCATGTGCACAGATATGTTGGGATTATATAATTGAATGCATAGATCTGTTTTTAAAGGGCTTAAGAAAATGATAGATAAAATTTGCACCTGTTAAAATTCTGAAATATATAATTTGGAGCCTACCAAGACCACTGAGGACATATAAATTAGCCGACCAGGACTACTCAAGCAAAAATGTGCATGTTAGACACGCTATTACTTTCAGTAGCAAAGATTTTTTTTAAAAAATATGTTAGACACGCTATTACTTTCAGTAGCCGAATAGAGACAGGTTGCTCCTGATAGACCATGCCATAGTAGTTTGTGGTGAGAGTCATTGCATTTTCATTCTTCAATTTTATATTTGAATGCATTGATAAATATGTAATGATGACTGTTTACATAGCTGGACCAAACATTTAATCTGTTTGGACATTTTATCTGTTTACATAGCTGGATCAAACATCTAAATGAACTTATCTAAATATTAAGTAGCACTTCTATACTGCTTTTTACTGGATTTTTATAACTGAGATGTTAAGGTTTTTTAAAAATAAATGTTTTAAAACCGTACAAGCATATGGTTTGAGGTCAAGGAAAGATTGTCATCCCATTTATATGGGACAGATCTGTGGCTAATTTCAGGGTAAAGGATTTCCTATATGCATCAACACAAGGCATTTTTTTATGACAGGAATACTGCAGAAGTGTCATGAAACCTTTTTTTCCACTTTGATGACTAATACAATAGTGAACAAACATAAGAAGGGGCTAAAAAGGCAAAGGGACCAACCAACTGTTATACAGATATGGGAAAAATGTTAGATGGATTTTCCGTTTACTATATAGACAATTGAAAACATAAAACAGATCAAGAGGATCTTCTTTGTATGGGAAGCAAACACTTCCTTTTTTTGACACACAGCCAGCAACCACTTGAAGCACCATTAAGTAAAATTCAATAATCCTTTGCATTGAAGCACCATGAGGAAACAAGCACTTGAAAAAAGGTAGTTAGCTCTGTTTCTTTTGTCTGCATGTACAAACATGTCTCTCCATGACACCCATCACTGTCCCTCTCTACATACAGAGAGGACCCAGCCAACACATAATTTGAATCCCAAGGATTTACAGCCATCGTCGAGTTCATATTATTTGAATAACTACATAGCTAGACCAAACATTTAATCTGTTTGGACATTTTATCTGTTTACATAGCTGGATCAAACAAATAAATGAGCTTATCTAAATAAAAAGTAGGACTTCTATACTGCTTTTTACTGGATTTTTATAACTGAGATGTTAAGGTTTTTAAAAAATAAATGTTTTAACACCATACATGCATTATAACTGGATTTTAGTAAATTTAAAAAGAGTGAGGCATGAAAACCAAAATTATGCTAGCCTCATCTACATGTGCACTAAAATCAGATTGACTGAATTTTTATTTTGTTTACTGGGGAGGAGATGGCAAAAACCTTTTAGAAACTTGAGAGCAGCCCATTGATGTAGTCATTTTCTCATTAAATCCCAGGACAACCATATACTAAGCTGCTGAATTTTCATGAGATATGTCATCTATAACCTTAACTGAAGCATCTGTGAATTTTCCGAAGCAGTTATGTTTATGTTCCTGCTTTCCTGTCTCACATATTTGCCATCCTGTATGTCACATACTTGATTTATGCTTATATATTTGCCATCCTGTATGCAATCCTGTTTCAAATCTTTGGTTCTGTTTAAGATTTATCAGTGGTATCCTTTTCAATAATTTTCTCAGTGCGAACTCTTTCTGTCCATTTTCTTCCAGAATTTAAATTGCCTCGCGCTCGCATCGTCGATCTTGAAGCCTTCCCATCGCAGGCTCACATTCGTCATTTTCAGAGAGGTACTCAACGGTTTTTCCCCAAATTTTTCCCCGTTCATGCTGTTTGTTCCCCATCGTCGAGTTCATATAATTTGAATAACTACATATATGCAGCTGCTTAATTTTCCATGAGATATGTCTGGAATAACCTTCACTTAATGTTATGTAGCCCAAAACGGGGAAGGATCAATTAATCTTTCCTTAATCTTCTCCTATGTTTTAGAAAACATACTGCCATATCATCATCATCATCATCATCATCAGAGCCATATCCCATTAGAAAACATACTGCCATATATGGCTCTAAAATATTATATAGTGTAGATATGTGAGTAGGACAATTTTTTTACGTGTATGGATTCGCCGTTTACTATGTAGACAATTGACTACATAACACAGATCAAGAGGATCTTCTTATTATGGCAAGCAAACACTTCCTTTTTTTGACACACAGCGAGCAAGCACTTGAAGCACCATTAAGTAGAATTTCTGAATCAGAAAATCTGAACAAGAATGCATGGATAAGAGTATTGTTTGCATGTGCACAGATATGTTGGGATTATATAATTGAATGCATAGATCTGTTTTTAAAGGGCTTAAGAAAATGATAGATAAAATTTGCACCTGTTAAAATTCTGAAATGTATAGTTTGGAGCCTACCAAGACCACTGAGGACATAAAAATTAGCCGACCAGGACTACTCAAGCAAAAATGTGCATGTTAGACACGCTATTACTTTCAGTAGCAAAGATTTTTTTTAAAAAAATATGTTAGACACGCTATTACTTTCAGTAGCCGAATAGAGACAGGTTGCTCCTGATAGACCATGCCATAGTAGTTTGCGGTGAGAGTCATTGCATTTTCATTCTTCAATTTTATATTTGAATGCATTGATAAATATGTAATGATGACTGTTTACATAGCTGGACCAAACATTTAATCTGTTTGGACATTTTATCTGTTTACATAGCTGGATCAAACATCTAAATGAGCTTATCTAAATATTAAGTAGCACTACTATACTGTTTTTTACTGGATTTTTATAACTGAGATGTTAAGGTTTTTAAAAAATAAATGTTTTAAAACCATACAAGCATATGGTTTGAGGTCAAGGAAAGATTGTCATCCCATTTATCTGGGACAAATCTAGGATTCACAGGAAGAGAGAGATAGAGATAGAGAGAGAGAGAGCAGCAGCAGCAGCAACAACAACACGAGGGGGAGACAGATGTGCGAGAGTTCAAGGGAGAGGGGGCGCTAACAGTGCATAGAAAAAAGAGGCAGGCGAAGGGTCCGAAGGAGTTCAAATTCAAATGAACTGCTAGAGTATAGTGGTAAAAATCGCCAAAAAGAAATTGGGATAGAAACCTTTTAGGCAGATTAGGGGGAAAACTCAGTTCTTGTGGTGCTACCACATGTCTACTCTAGGACTGAATTTTGGTGGTGGTAGCGACAATGCTTAGGCTTCTATGGTGACGCCACCCTCCCCCTCCTAGCCGTGAAGTGGGGCGGCCGAGGTGCTGGGGAAGAGAGGGGGGATCGGTCACACACACACACACACACACACAGAGAGAGAGAGAGAGAGAGAGAGAGAGAGAGAGAGCAGTGCGAGGGGAGACAGATGTGCAAGAGTGCAAGGGAGAGGGGGGCTAACAGTGCATAGAAAAAGGAGGCAGGCTGTAGCAACTTGAATTTTTGAACAAAAAAAAAATTTACATAACATTAAAAATTTTGATTTATTAGAAAAATCAATTACAAGAAAATAAATGACATAGGAAATTAATGGAAGGAGAAATAAATAAAACCCATTAAATGAAAAGAAGTATTAGGTTTTATTAAATTGACCCAATAGAATTTAGTGGGCCAAAATAGGAATCTTTAAAAGGGGAATAATGGGAAATTACTCTAAATTCGTAACTAAAATAATACTTAATTATAAAAGAAGCATTTAATGCATTAAAAAGGAAGTTTGAGTTGGAATGGGATTCCTAAACCTACCCTAATGGGTTGCCCACGAAATTAGCTCCCATCCTAACCCAATTAGGAGATCTCATGCCTAAAAAGGGGAGAATGAATTAGAAAATTCTGAATAAAAAGGTAATTAGAGTCATAGTAGGAAATAGAATGGGGAGATGCTTAAATACTCTCCTAAAACCCTCATGGCCGGCCCTAGCTCGTGCCAAGGGGTTGCTGGATCAGGAAGCGAGGCCAAGAGGAGGAGAATTCGTGGAGAAGAGGGATCTCCCAAGTTCTTCCCTTAGTTCTTCAAGTTCTTGCCTTAGAGAAGTAAAACGTCTAAATGTAGGCATTCTCACAAGCATAATTCGTATAATTTTAACTGTACGGTCTTCCTATCATCTGGAACCATGCCCCCCAATTTCATATTTTTTCATCACCTCAATCTCATGTTATAAATTTTTGAAGTTCTGCAACTTGCATGACCCCGACCCTTCATCTTTAATCTTGTTCTTCATGTGTACTTAATTCCAGGCCACGAAATTTTTACTGGATGTTCTGATGCATGTTAACTTTCTTTTTCCCCTGGAAGCCCTAATTTTCATCTTCTTTAGTGGGAAAATTAATTCTTTTACTCCAACTGATTCTTGTTCCATGTTCTTCCTGTTTAACCTGACTGAAGTATGTCGAAACCTCTATAGTTTTCAAATTCCTATTTATTGCATGTACCTTGGCCTGTCTAGAGTCGTTTAGTTTTGGTTTCGCAATTTTTCATACACTATACAAATTGTTCTCAATTTCTAAAGCCTTATGTATCATTTGGTTTAAGTTTTGGCCCGCAATCCAAGGTCCTGTCAAATTCCTGTCGGAATCAGGCATAGACCACCAGAACGCGATGGGCCGATAGGCCGCGTTCAGTGGTCTGGTTGCGACAATCTGCCAGTTGCGTCCTGAACGTGACAGGCATCGCCGTCGCGATAGCTGTGCCTGGCCTGACCGACTTGTCGCGTTCCATCTAAACACCTGTCGCGATCTACCCTGTACCCATCGCGAGCCTTACTGGGCTGCGTCGCATTCACAGGATTTTGCAGAAAAACCCTTGATTTGAAATGCTCTAATTGTCTATTGTGCTTATACCCTTTAATCCCAGATATACCCGCAGTAATTTCACTTATAATATACATTGAACATTTCTATGTGATTTAAAATACATACACTCGACTAATTTCCATCTATGATTTCTTGCCACATGCACACACTCGAACCATCCAAAATGCGGCTTAATTGGCATAATCTATCTGGTAATTTATGCGATTAAATTGCCTTAATTATAAATGAACTTGTTCTTGATTTCCGCATTATTTTGAAACACCGATCTCGATGCTCCACTGTTCTAGAACTCCTCTAGAACGTCGAGCACTTGTTTCCAAAATTACCCTCTTTCTTGACTTGGACGAACTCTCCGTTGGATATTCCTTCTGCCGGACTAGTGAGTCTTTGTTCAAGACCTCCGTAAGTCTCCTCTGTCCATTGATTCCCACATGGTCGACGAGCTGGTTGTACCCTAACACCTATGATACCCCTTTAAGGATCGATATGATCCAAACGGCTATTAGAAGCTCGCTCTTATCTTGAATCACGTCGGACCTCTGGACCTGTGCTTAACATGACCAGTGGTAGGGTCGTGAATTCCACCTGACTACCAACACCGAGTGCGTGTGTTGTGCAACTGTTACTATCGCCTGTTTACTCGACATGTTACGTGCAATGTCCACAAGCTCTTGTCTATACTCTACTCGCTCATCTATTCACATTCACACTGCTATGTCGTCTATTCATCTAGTGCTCTCATCTATTTTCTTGGTACTCCATATTGGCCATTGACTGATTGTCTAAAGATAAACAATATAACTAATGCATGTCAATATATAAAGGGCCCGATCTGGTCCTGGGATGTGCGCCCGAAAGTGCTAGTGCCCATGGGAGTTAAATGATCAGAGTGTTTGGCATTACACTCGAGTGCTATTTATCTCGACTATCTAAATGACAATAAAAAAGTGCTATATTCTCTCGTTGTCTACAAGACCAACAAAGTGCTATACCATACTCGTTGTGCTATTGCTATACTTCGTACTATTGTGCTATGGCCATCTTGCTATTTTGTGCTATACTCGACACTCTTGCTATAATTGGAATGTTGTGCTATTTCATTCACATGCTATCCTGCTATCTTTTACTTGACTCTCTCGCTCTATCATTAGTTACTCTACCTTTTAACACATTAATCATTTAAAGCCTGCTTGACTATTGAGATTTAAGTCCTGCTGGGCGTTATCGCTCACCCTGTGTTATTTATCGTTGTGTTCTCAGGTGAGACCGAGGATGAACTATACACTCAAGAGGAAGGGAACGACCAGGAGTGACGTCACGAGTGCCCTAGTGTCCTAGTACTATGATAGAGTACTAGTTTAGTCCTTTACTTTATTTCAATGTAATTGGGCCCAATAGATTGGCTATGATATTAGTGGTTATAACTAGACATTTGAAAGATTATAAATGAATGAATTTGCTTTAGTATTTATTCTTGTTCAATGGTTTGATGTCTAGTCCTCGCTCTATACCCGTCTACTTGCAACTGCCTCGCGTTCCAATATTTCACGTCGGGGCGTGACAATTTTATGGTATCAGAGCCTAGGTTATTCTTAAGTATAGGATGATCTAGGTTAACCTACCTCGATTAGAATCAATTATCCTACCTATGTGAGAGGTGGTTAGAGCCAAGGGTAACTAGCTAAAATAAACTCAAGCACGCACAAATTAAATCTCACATCGATATCATGACAATAAATATTCTTTTGTAGGAACTAAGCAATCAAGATGACTGCTAAACGTGCTCAAATGAGGGGCATGCAACAAACCATCCAAGAGTTGACTCGTGCCATCATGCAAGCTACCCAAGGCGGGGGTAATCGTGCCGGTGCAGGCGATCTGCATCGTAACTTCAGAAGTCTGAACCCGCCTAGGTTCAGTGGATCCACAGATCCAGATGAATCCGAACACTGGCTGAAAGAAACGGAAAGGATTTTTCGTGTCATGTAATGCGCAACGGGAGATAAGCTGCTGCTAGCCACTTTTCAACTGGAGAAGGACGCCCGCGCTTGGTGGGATTCAGTGGAAGCAACTAGGGAGAATGGTCAATTCACCTGGACCGAATTTAAAGAAGCTTTCAACTCCAAGTACTTCTCTGAGCGTGTCTAAGAAAGGAAGGCTGCGGAATTCGCTGCTCTGAAACAGAGGAGCCTGACTATGGCTGAATATGAGGCCCAATTCTCTAGGCTGGCAAGGTATGCGGCACACCTGGTAGCTACTGAAAGAATGAAGGCTAAGTGCTTCCTCAACGGCCTTAAGCCACAATACATCACCCAACTGGCACCTCTCGACATCCAGACCTACGTCGAGATGGTAAAGAAAGCTCAGCTACTGGAAGATGCTACGAACTTCACCGACCGTATAAAATGGAAGTTCGTGAAAAAGGAAATGACCTCAGGTCAATCATCTGCTAAGCCTAACAATGGCAAGAAGCATCCCTTCAACATCACGGAGGGATCCAGCCAAGAAAGGAAACTAAAGGTCTTTGTACCCAACACTCCAGCCAAGAGCAACTGCAAGCATTGTGACAAGCCAGGTCACACCGCTGACGAGTGCTGGAGGAAAGTCGGCCCGTGTCTGCACTGCGGAAGTCACAAGCACCGCATCCCCGAGTGCCCGCTACTGAAAGAGAATGAGAGGCGTCTGTTCTTGTGGTGCTGTTACATGTCTGCTTACCAATTTGGGATGGATGCCACTTTTCTATGGCATCACGCGAGCAATCCAGGTGGCAATAGTGGATGATAGATAGCAGACGATTGTTAATGATTCACGGTGGTGACCAATAGTGCTACTAATATGATAACACCAACGACATTGGTCACTGACAACGACGATGGATAATGTCAATAAAATGATGTGGCACCCATGTTTGCATGGTGTCATACGGACATTCATCTGAGCAGACAATGTAGACCCAAATGGCTAGAAAATATTTCTTGTGTAAAACAACCCAACTCACATACCCCACATCCTGCAAACTTGAATGGAGGTTTTTTTTGAAATAACTCATCTTATGAGGTTCTGATTATTCTAATCATATTTATATTTGGTTACTGTAGAGGCTATTTCTAGCCTTCTAGGCCCACGGGTCCATCATAACCTAGTAAGGAAGCAAGGCAACGTCTATTGAGCCACGTGTCTTCGGAAGAAGCTAAAGATTCTGAACACGCCTCAATCACCACATGCCAAAGGGCACCGTGGAACCTAGCTTCCAAGATTATCTGAAAAGGATAAGGTCATCGAGCACTAGCTGCTCGGTAGGAGGTCCAGAGCCTCACCAAGCAATCCTCCAGACTTCTGTTCAGATCTTTCACAGTTTGACAACAGGAAGCCAACGACTACACCGAACACCGAACAGCCTCACCGAGCACGTCCGTAGTTCCCTGTTTGGCATCTCCCTAAGGCAATCATGATGAGAGACCCTTGGCTTCCAACGAAATTTAATAGGACGGCGCTACACGCCACCCTATGAACTGGAGCAGCCCAAGTGTTGGTTCCCAAGGGATATCTCAAACAGACATCCCCCATATGGGGAACTCAATAGTCGCACCCTTTCAAGCACCATTCTTGAAGGACACATCCGGACCTTTCAGGTCCCCTTCCTATATAAGGAATAGGTAACCTTCATGCAAAGTTATGTGCAATCAACCCCTCATAATCGCCCACGTGCGAAGCCACACAAATAGAACCTTCTCCAAGCCCAGTGACAGTAATCCCTGACTTTGGCATCGGAGGGTTCTTCCGGTTCTTCAACCGGGTTCCTCTGACGTCTTCTAGTCTTGCAGACTTCTATCCGCACCGCGCGACCGTTCACTCTCAACTCACAAGTGGGAACCTATTAGACCTGTTACCGAACAGGGATAAGACCCCTACATTTTGGCGGCGTCTGTGGGAATGACAATAGCTATGGATCGCGGACAATCCTCTCACCAGAACCACGGGAGCCGGGCGACGCTATCCCGCCAGTCGCAGGAAGACTCTTGTGATCAGGCCCCTCCCCTCAAGAACAATGCGGTCCCCACCGAAGCAACTGCTAACGTCCTTGCGGCCGAAACCCCAATCTTGGTTCAAGAGGTTGTAGAACTCCGGGGCAACTTCAGCAGCTGGGGAGAGTCTACCGAGGGCTTCAAGCCCAGTTGGCAAGGCAGCCAGCCTCGCCAGTCTACCAGGTGTAGGTTATGTTTTTCGCTCCTTTTCGATGGGATGAAAAATAGTAGGCCCACAAAGAGGGGTGGAGAATGAAAAATGGGTGGAAAAGACAGAAAATAAAAAGATCGTGATTGCCAGGCACGCGAGGGTGCCAAATGGAAATGCACGTGCGAGGGGTGCAAGATGGAAGAATGATCGCGATGTGTACCTTTTTAGTGGGGAGATTGCGCGGGGGATGATGTGGGTCCTCTCTTCCTCTATGAGCACGACCGGTTGTGGTAGAGGGCGTTTTCCATTGATGATTACCCTGACAAAGAAAAGGACAAAGAAAAGAAAAGGGGATTAGCCACGTGTGTAGTATATAATTCTAAATAAAATAAAAGAATGAAGGGCATGGGGAACGACTTACCGGATGGTGGCTTTAAACCCCTAAAATAGGTGTGTGTGTGTGTGTGTGTATGAAAGAAAAGGGTGTAGAATGGGCCACGTGGGGCCCGGGAGGAGTAGATGTAAAGAAAAAGGGGAGAAAGGAAGGGGGTGCTTCCCAAAATGGATGACGTGGTGGCGGCATTGCCGATCGGGCAAAGGAAGAGGAGGAAGACCGCACTCCTTCCGCCTCACTCCGGTACGCGTGGAATGGTAGACGGACTCCGAACACCGATGGAGGAGTTGGGTCGCCGATCCAGTAGGGCTCCACCGTGGGGAAGTCGCGGGAAGAATCCGGCAGGGCTTTGCCGGGGTGGAGGGGGATTGTTGAAATGGTTACCGTCGGGGGTCTATTTATAGGCAAAACTTCATTAAATCGCGTCGGTAATAGAAGACGCCTATTAAGCATGAAACACGTCCGCGTGGCGCACTGCGATTCAGAAGATTCCTTGATTTCTGCTCGATTTGACATTTGAATGATGTTTGTAGCTTATAGCTACGTTGTAAATCGAGTCCGGGCGGCCTGCCGCGTTTTCTTAGGGAAATCAAATCTCTGATGAAATTTGATTTGATTGCTTATAAAACGCGGCGTCTGACGCGGATGCGATTCCAACAAACATCATGATTATTGGCGTGGCACCTCTTAAATGCAGCTGACAGGGCTCAGCCCAAAATTTGACTTTTAATTGCGGTGGATTAGACGGATGCGGATCAGAAATAGACCATGTGCCGAAAAAAGAGTGTTATTCGCGTCGCCTATACCAACCGCAGATAAAGTCTTCCAAAAAGGCGTTTACTGTAGCGAACGCGAATCAATGAAGTTGTCCACGGGCCTTAACCAAATTTAGCTTCCGAGGGTGTTGCCCCCGGAGACCCCCGCGACCTGACTGCGCAGGTCGATCCGCGACCGAACCACAGTTGAAATGAAGGGGAAGCACCGAGAAAGAATGGGTGAGATCCAAAAATATTGGGAAAGTACTCTTGCAAGGCAAAAAGAGGGACATTTGTGGCATTATGGCGCAATATGAAATTTGCCCACGGTGGAGTCAAATTTGCGTGTCTACACCAGGCGCCTGAGCAACAGGCAGAATCAGCTCGACGGTCGCGACCAGTACCGTCGGCGCACCAGACTCTGGAGCATCATGAGGAGTCAGCCCGCTGGTCGCGGCACGCCCCGTCATCCTGCCGAATGTCGGAGCGCCAAGAAGAATCACCTCGCAGGTCTATTATGGCTCTACTCCCTCCACAGTCTGTTGTCTGTGGGAACTTCCGCAGGTCCCGACGGGAAGGCTCTGCGCACTCTGACCAGAGCTGGCGTGGAGACTCTGGCGCGTCATCGACTTAGAGCGGCGGATAGAGGACCACGCCTGCCATATGGACACGATGATTCACCGGGCAGAGGGAAGAATTCCAGTGGATGATGACCTTGACTTTCACTCCCCCTTCGTGGTGGAGATCTTGGAAGCCCGGGTGTCAACGAAGATGCCCTTGCCCTCCATCGCGCCCTATGACGACACTACCAACCTGGCGGACCACATTCACGGGTTTGAGTCACACATGGTGTTCCACGGAGCACCAGACGCGGAAAAATGTCGGGCCTTTCTGGGTATCCTGAAAGAGACTGCAAGAGCCTGTTTCGAAACCCTCCCCGCAGGCTCCATCACCTCCTTCCACCAGTTGAAGAAGTCCTTTCGTGACAACTTCCTGGGCGGAAGGTCGCAGCCCCGCACGACGGCCTCTCTACTGGCCGTGTGGCAGGAGAAGGGCGAAGCCCTCTGGGACTATGTCAAGAGGTTCTAGAGTGAAGCCCTGTGCATCCCACGTCTGGATGTCCCCCTCGTCACCAGTGCCCTCATCCAGGGCACACGAGATGGGTTCCTCCAACGGACGTTGGGGGTGCAACAGCTGGCCATGTTGGCACAGCTCCTGTCTACCACCCAGTGCCATGCTGCATGCGAGGAGAACCTTGCAGCTAGCCGCACCGACCAGGGCGACCTAGTTGACAGAAAGAGGCCTTTCGACAACGGTTCCGATCGAGTTCAGAAGATAGGCCGTCGCAACGGGGATTCTCCACGTAGACCATGCCCATACAGCAAGTATACTCCCCTCACGGTGGCACCCGAACAGATCTTAGCAGAGATCTGGGATGAGCAGTATGTTCTATGGCCCACCAGGATGCGCTCGGATCCCCGCAAGCGCAATGCCGACAAATATTGTCGCTTTCATCACAACCATGGTCATGACACCTCTGAATACCGCCAACTCAAGGATGAGATTGAGTCCTTGATCAAACGCGGCTATCTTGGACGATATGTGCGCCGAAATGAAGACCTCCCGAGATGCCGAGAGAGGACTCCTGAGCAGGCCATCAACAACGAACCAAATAGGTAGGAGATCAATGTGATCGCAGGAGGTCTAGAAGCAGGCGGAGAAAGTAGCCAGAATCGGTGCAACTACACTCGGAGGGTGAATCAGGTGGAGCAGTCCTCTGCACCATGGCCTGCTCCATATCCGCTGAGTCCAGCCCACGCACAGCCCGAGGAAGCCATCACCTTTTTGGACAACGACCTTGTAAGAGTTACAACTCCACATAATGATGCACTGGTCGTTTTGGCATTGTACTGTGTGCCGCATTCTAGTGGATAATGGAAGTGCACCTGATGTATTGTCTTACGATTGTTTCCTTTTAATGGGCTCGAAAACTGAACAGTTGTCCCCAGTAGAAATTCTTCTGTTCAGCTTCTTCGGGGTATCGGTTCAATCGATGGGTCGGATCCATCTGCCCATTACCCTGGGAACAACACTAAAGAATGTAACCAAGATGGTAGAGTTCCTGGTCATCAGAAGCATGCCCGGCTACAATGCCATCCTTGAGCGGGGTCTGATAGGACATATCAGGGTTGTGCCTTCATCTCTGCACCAGAAGATGAAGTTCCCCACCCCCCATGGCGTGGGTGAGGTGCTCAGAAACCAACACGAGTCTCAGCGGTGCTGCGTCCTCTTGTTGAGAGACAAGCAGCCCGCAATAGAAGACCCGATGGTTCCACCCACACCTACAGAAGAGGCTTTGACCAGCCAAGCAACGCCCACCGAAGACCTGTTGCCAATTCAAGTTGACGAGGACCCTGAACACGTCCTTTACATTGGAGTGTTACTATCGGAAGTTGAGCAGCTCCGCTACAGAGAATTCCTGCTCGCGAATCTGGATGCATTCGCGTGGTTGGATGACGACCTGTCGGGCATCCCTTCAGAAGCAATCACCCACCATTTGAACCTAGACCCAAAGGTGTCACCCGTGTAGCAGAGGAGGCGTCCTGTCAACCGAGAACGACAGATTGTGATCCATGGTCACATCACCAAAAGTTAGTCGACTAGTCTCCTCCGAGAAGTTTAGTATCCGAGGTGAATCTCAAATATAGTCCTCATCCGCAAGGCTAATGGAAAATGGTGAGTGTGCGTGGACTACAAAGATCTCAATAAGGAAATGCCAAAGGATAAATTTCCGTTGCCGCGCATAGATCAGCTGGAAGACGCAACGTCTGGGCACGAGCTCCTCAGCTTTTCTGGATGCCTACTCTGGTTATCACTAGATCAGCATGCATCCCCGGGACAAGGATGCCACAACGTTCGTGACCAACCTCAGCCTCTACTATTTCACCAGGATGTCGTTCGGGTTGAAGAACGCAGGCGCAACATACCAATGGCTGGTCAACAAGATGTTCGAATAGCAAATCGGGCGCAAAGTGGAAGTCTACAACGACGACATGTTGGTCAAAACCTGCCTGAGCACCGACCACATCGTCGACCTGGTGGAGACTTTCGCAACTCTGCGAAGGTACAACATGAAGCTCAATCCGGAGAAATGCACCTTCGGAGTCCACTCTAGAAAGTTCCTCGGCTTCCTCGTATCCAATATAGGAATCGAGGTGAATCCCGAAAAGATTCGAGCAGTGCTGGAGATGAGTGCGCCGAAGACGATACGCGACGTCCAGCGACTCATTGGACGCCTCGCGGCACTCAACCGGTTCATGTCCCGAGCAGCAGAGAGATCCTTTTTTTTCTTCAAGTTGCTGTGAGTCCCCAAAGGAGCCTCACCGCAAGGGGGGCAAGTACTGTGGACCCAGGATTGTGAAGCAGCATTCACCGAGCTGAAGAAATATCTGATTGCTCCACCAGTTCTCTCAAACCAGTTCAAGGAGAGCAGCTGGCCATGTATCTATTAGTCACCCAGCACTCTATCAGTGCGGTCCTGATTAGGGAGGCGGCGACAGTGCAACATCCGGTATACTAGGTCAGCAAAGTTCTGCAGGAGGTAGTGTAACGGCCCTGGATATTTATACTCAATAAGGTTCCATATCTAGATCCGTCTCCTGCGAACAGACCGAAGTCTCGCAAGGGATAGCTCGTACACGTGTCCAGGAAGAATATAAAAGACAAACCACAACAGTAAGAGACACAAGAAAGAACATGTGCTCATACCTGCATATTATAATTTACAACTGTCCCATTACATTATTACATGTCCAAATTAAAAAGAGTACAAGTACCTGGGGCATACCTCGAGGGAGCACAAGCTCACACAACTGTACTAACACTACTGTTGGTGGTACAAGTCTATCATGACACCTCCGCAAGCCATACCAACGGTAAACCCTGAAAAGAACTGTAAGGGAGTGAGCCTCAACAAGTCACTGGCTCAGTAGGGGACCACCCAAAACTATACACAATGCAGGAGAACCTCAATCGCAATAGATCTCAATGGCAACACCTGAAGCTAAACCATATCATGCTCACAGTAAAGCATAATTATATCAATTCACACTAGTTTTCGGAAATAAGATGAGACAACGGCAAAACTAGCACCACGCTACTAGACTGCCCAGTAACTGTAAGCCTAGGCCACAAGCCTCACAGGCACACCACCTCAATAGCTGGTCGGCTAAGTCGTAAGCCATACAGGCAAACCATTGCCTAAGCTATTAGCTTCACTGGCAAGCCTCCAACACATGGGTAACAGGACTGCTAACCAAGAGCTAATCTTTTATACCCTTAAACCACGATGTATCGAATATCACACTTAAATAACAGGACTGGCTACCACGATGCCAATCCATCACGCACTAAACTTTATTCGGAAGCTTACCCAAGGAAGGGTAAAACACAACATGTGGAAGGTCTCACCGCATGACCTCCACTTCACCACCTGAAAAGGCTACTACTCAACGTACTATGAGAAAACCAATACCCACAAAGGGTACAGGTACCTACCACTGAAACACAAACACAACTGTGCCATCACTAGGGCACATCACAACTAGTCAAACCACAACCAGTGAGTCTTCGCTCACCAACCACAACGACAACTGTGCCAACGCCATGGCACACCTCGACGGGTAAAACCACAACCAACAAACGCTACAACCAATAACAAAGCACGAGCCGGAAAGCACGACGCCATCACATGGGACAGACTACTGGTTCATGACACCAATATCCAACTCGGACAACACATCACAAGAACTACCTCTCAGTCTCGCAGTCACGGACGTAAGGTCCAACTGCCGCTCCACAACACAAGTAAAGCCAAAGAACTGTGGAGACCAACCAAACCACCACAACCTACAGGTCACACACCCTGCAGGCCCATGCCTGACACCTTTAGAGACTCTGGCCCGAGCTCTCTAAAGTGAGGCACTGGAAACAGGACTAGCTGGGGTCCAGCGATGTCTACTGGTGTCCATACCCCCAACTACGAGCGCACTACAAGTGACTAAACACAAACTCTCTCAAGTCACTGTCCCACTGTCGTCTTTCCCTCAGCCGGACATACTACTCAAACACAAGAGTGAGGGTGCCCAGGAAGACGATAAGACCTCGACGGTACCACTGTACCGGGACAAGCCCCGAGCACACACAGGTGCCTGGCTCACACAAAACCTGGGGCACCCAACTGAAGAGGTATTTAGGAATAGGCGCCGGACCACCACATTCGGCAATGCACAAACCACGACATATATCTATTTACTTACATATTCTTTATGACAACCCACAGTAGCCATACATAATCTTGCCTATCATCGGTCACCATGTGACCTCCAAACCATATTACACTAGTACACACTTATATCACAACAATACCACACAACTTTGCCTGTCATTGGTCACTTCGTGACCTCCATGGCAATACACATTACTTAATACATATATCATTGTAATATTTCTTTAAAAGACAACCATAGACTAGGGCTAGGTTCATATCGGACCTTCATTGCCCCGTCACCTCATACTAACTATACAAATTATATTACAATAATCATCACGTCGAACCACTAGCCATGCATACTCATTCACGACACTCAAACCGTGTAAACACCACATAAAAACTTGTTCACTTCATTAGCACCACCCTTAACACATAAACCACACACAAACGACACCTAACTACGCTCACAGAGCGCTACAAATCCAATGCATCATTAGCATTGCCATGCACATAAATACATAATCGGCTAACCAAAATACCAAAACACGCAAAACAGAACCCTCGGCTGTGATCGCGACAAAGGCCAAGGCCGCCTTCTGATCGCGATGCCACGACTTGTCGCGATAAGGAACCCCTGTCGCGACGAGTCAGCGTGTCGCGACCTGTCATGACAGCAGGGTCCGTCGCCTTCTCAGGTGAAAACCCTAATCTAGGAACCCTCTCTGATTTCATGCAACCACCCTAAACATGATTTCAATCCCGTTTTCATGCTCATTTCACCTCCTAGACATGGTATCTGATGTTTATAAAGCGATAAACAAACCATCATGCAATCACATAACAAATCAAGGTAGAACTCTCTACTTCACGAAGAACATGCAATCCATGCATGGCGTGGATTTTCCTCACTCCTCGCGCGTCCTCGCGTCGAGAGCGTGACGAGAAATCCGCCGAAACGCTGAATCGCCTGAAAAACCCACGGCAGCTCCCCTCCCGTCGAGCAGAGCTTGTGAAGCTCTGTTCGCCATCCTTCTTAAAATCGCACAGCGGCTGGGAACGCGATGTACCTCCCCGTCACGACCTTGTCACGATGGACTAGGGCGTCGCCTTCCCATTCCCGACATCAGCAGGCCACCCCAACGTGCGACACCTCGCACATGCAGACGTCGACCCAAAGCAGCGGCAACTAGAATGCGACCCCGACTGCCGTCCCATTCAGAACGCGACCTACACCCCCATCGCGTTCACGTTCAGTGACCAACGGCACTACGGGCCTAACCTACCAGCCCACTAACCTCCACACACGCACGGAAACCTCGACTAAGGCCCAATGACCCCATATTGGCCATGAGCACCATACCAAAACCAATAAACGTAGATCCGAATGACCACTAAACAACGATCCACGAAGATCCAAAAAACGCGCTACGTTAATTACTATCACCTAAAAAGGAATGTCGTCCTCAACATTCAAACGAGACATGATAAACCACACTATCACCTAAAAAGAAACAAGCCATATA